>CM061534.1:158567810-159016875 GCA_030545055.2 Neoaliturus tenellus | reverse complement strand
TATATTTTGTATATGGAACATATTCCAAAAGAGTGTAGGACATTTGTAGAGAGTATTTCCTCCTCTCGTATGCTTTACTATGATTTTAATGTACATATTGGTACATATTGCGTATTTTTTAAGATTTTTGTATTAGACCTCTGGATGTGACTAACACGGTGGCACCCGTGCCGAGGTAACTTATATTTTATTTGCTAGATCACGACACATGTTAATTTCTTCCCAACTGGAGTAAAGCACATGTGTAGTTTGTTTATTTAAAGTGGATAATTTTTATTACATACTAGTTAGAACAAATTTAGCTAGATTTTATATGAGACCAATTGCTGGGACTTAATCAGTGAAAGGCTTTATCTTTTATCCATCAAAGTGCGGCACACATATATTTTAACTTTTCTCGACCAGTATACACCACATGTGTGATTTAAATTGTGCCACTTAAGCGGAGCACCATGCAGTTTATTAAACATGTTGGTATATTTCTAACGAGTAGCTTTTTGCCTGCTTGCATTGTAATTGTAACTTGCCATATTTTGTATACGGTTTATGTACATTTAACTTTATATAGTGAAACCTCAGCACATGACCAGTTTGGCAGTTCCCACGAGGGAGTAAATTTATTATTATTTCTTTTCTATTACAGTCCAGCATATGTGGAGTTAACCAGAGTGCCCTCCACCAGAGTGGAGTAATGTGTTTCTATTATACATGATAGGTCAAAGTGCCACGGTTTAACATATGACCAACTACTGGGGCACTGATAGTGGAAGTCAAATAATTTTTATCTACCGGAGCACAGTGCTTCGTGGTTAGAGTATTCCCTAATAGAGCGTAACAAATGTTTTGTTAGGTGTTTACCACTAGTCTTCTTCACTGCAATTTTAATACATCATATGGTAGATACATTTAACTTACGAAACAATCATGTTTTCCATTGGACTGCAGCACATGTGTAGTTTGACTTTCATCCATCATAGTCGAGTACTATTTTTATTATACATTAAGGTACATATGTAACCAATGTGGCCTAAGCACAGTTTGGTTATCATTTATTCATTAGAGTGTTGAAAGTGTATATTTTCACTTTTACTACAGTAGAGTGCAGTTCTGTGTTTTTAATATACATTTTGATGTATATGTGACTTTCTTCATGCCATATGACCGCAAATGTAATTTGACTTTTCTCCACCAGAGTAGAGCACCACGTTTCATTCACGTTAATGTACCTGGTAATATTTTTACACGAACACGATATACTTGTAGTTTGCTTTGTTCTAATATAGTGTTGCACTATACGCTTGATTATACAAAACTTTCCATAGTGCAAGTGTATTGTTATTCTTCTGAGTGTAGCTTATTACTGATATGGTGACAAGATTGCAAATGAAGAATAGTTATCATTTTCATCTGTCAGAGCACAGTTTACTTTTCCACCAGTGTGCAACTCGATAATATGGTCGACTGATATGGTCGTATACATCATAAAATCGATTAAGTTTAGGTCAGGTTACCTATCACGTCTCATAGGACAGATCACGGTAAATTATGGTAGTTCACGATTGGACTAAGTAAGTCTAGACCAGATTAGGTCCAGTTAGATCTAGCCTGATCGGAACTAGTAATTTGAGTTGGTCAACGAAAACCTAGTAGGATTATGTCAAGTGTAGCCATTATGTGTCTTACTGGATCGATTATCATAGGTTTGATTGGATAACTCTTGTTAACTTATTCTGTTCTTGTTAGTCTGGTCAGACAAGATTACATTAAGTCTGGCCATATCTAGTATGTCAATGTAAGTTACAATAGATCAGATTTGATTTGTCAGTTACCTAATGGTTCACATTGCCAAAGAAACTTATTAGACTATAATAGTGAACACCCAATATGGGGTAGCACAATATTAGTGTAAATTTAACTAGTTTCTCACCACAATGGATCACACTTCTGGTTTATATTTTTTCACCTGTGACCAGCATATAGACTGTAAGGTTTTTTTAACAAGAAGAAGATACTAATATTTTAAGATACACGATTGCAAATACTGTTTATCCGTGGCTAACTTGTTCCCAGACTGCATCATGAGACCAATGAGGAAGCAATTTTATTAGCTTTCCTCTCTAACACAGCGCAGAACATTTGTAGGTTGACTTCTCTCCACCAGAGTGGATCACCATGTATGATACACATATTTCCAGCTTATATTGTATGACCGATTGGTGAAGAACGGATAAAGTTTAGTTATTTTTTATCCAACATAGAGTAGCAATACAATATTTATGCACATAATGATACCTATATGTGGCGCAAGGAGTTTAGCACATGCCTAATATGGTAACTTCTATGTGAATGAAATCTTTCTAGCTTTTTTCCATGGCGCAGCACTTGCACGGTTGGCATTTCAAAGTTATTATATTACATAAAATGCCATAGTCTTCATCTAAATATTCCTGTAGTTTTAGGGCTGTTATAACCCAAAACATATCTTATATAGTTACCTTCAAAAATTAAGTTTCGATGTTCTAACTAGTGGGTTGTATTTTAAAAAAGGCGCAAAAGTTTCAAAACTTACATGTTGGAACCGGCTGGGTTGATTGACTTCGGACTTGCTTTATGTTTTTAAGATATGTTGTTAAAATGTTTAGGAAAGTATAAGTTTGGCAAATAGTGTATTGTTGAACGTACTTATGGTACATGTAACATATAACTAACACTTTTCTCATGCAAGCCAGAACATGTCAAAAAGCCTCATTTAACTTAGTCTTGCATAACTGTACCCAATACAGTACAACCCAAAAAATTCAAACTATCACAATCTAACTTGTTTCAATGGCTTTAACCTAAGACATCATAGATTGTAACACATAAATGATATAACAGCTTTGCTTAGTAGGATTAAGTTTTTACCTGTTTTCACAAATTGAGAAATATGGGTGATGAAGGCTAGTCGTTCTACCATTCTTCTTTCTTTACCAACTAGGAAAGTTCACACCACACCCATCCAGACCAGTATTTACCAAATTAAAACAGTATAGTCCATACCAGACTTTATATGGTCCCACACTTTATCAGACGAGAACAAATAGGTCTAGAGCAGACCTAACTAGATCCAATAAAGTCTGATCACAAGAATTCGCTGGCCTCACCAAACTAGAACCACAACAAATTAAATCGAACCAGATTCTATTGAATGAAACTAACCATACTATTAAAAGCATTAGTGCAACATGCACACTCATTGCTGGTGAATACACATTTAACCTTAATTCAATCAGTACAATTGCAAGTACAAGGTGTTGTAAAAGTACCTTATGTGCTGCACCCTAGAAGAACAAAAGTTAGTAAAATTGCTTACACATCAAACCTTATTGTGCTCTGCAGGTTCAATAGATCAGATTATATCACAATATTTATATGACCGAATCTGACCAGAATAATATTAACATGGCAAAACTCAACAAATTTTTCTAGTATTATCTGATCAGACAAAACTATATAGAATAGAGCAGTTGAAACTAGACTACACATGGTTAGATCCAACCAAACGTGATCAGAATAATTGATCTAACTAGACTATAGAAATTGTCGCCTGAGCTGACTAAAAATACTAGACCAGACTTAGTGAGACATAATTAGATTTTCGATTTAATTAGATTTTTCGATACACACCAGATCAAATATAACCAAACCATGCCTCCTCTAGAAAGTCTCGCTTGACCATATTAGGCCTGGCCTCACCACAACAAGAACAGTATTGGTCAAATATAATAATGCTTACCTAAAAAGACACAATTGATAATATATATCGCTTTTCTATAATGAGCCAGGTTTATAGAACCTTACTAGACTAGTTTATAGTGAATCAGGTAGCTACATCAGAAATACACTTATCACCTATAAACACACTTGGTATGGTTAAACGTGACCTTTTGACCCGACTAGGGTGGCCTGCCTAATATGATCTAGCCTTGCTTATTTTATATGGTAACAGATTTATTCCGATTAGGAGAGGACTATACCTCTTCAGAACCAAAGCAGATTTAAAGTACCTTGACTTCACCTTATCTAATTAAAATTTATATTACTAAATCAAACATTATCTGACCAAACTTGACCTGGCTATACCATACCGGAATAGATCTTATTAGACCTATGTTAATTGTATCTATCCTAATTTCTTTAACTGAACTTGGTGAGCTGGCATGCTTAAACTGAACGGATCGGACTTTACCTAATAAGATCACCTACCAAAATAACACATAGCAAAAACTGACATAAAATGCTGTGAGCTGATTAAGTCAAATCTGACATGACCTAATCATATCTCACCTGACCATACCAAAACTCTATTGGATCAGAGCTATCATGGATCTAGACTGAGGCTAACTACATACGAGCTGACTAGATATGATGTGACTTAGAAAATTAACCTTACATGTTACTAGATGAAAACAGATGTTACCTTATTTTACTTGACCAGACCCGGCCGGATCTAGGCCAATGACAAATGACCATGGCCTAACGAATAATTATGTCAACATACTGTATGAAATTAGTCCAATCACACTAGTTATCTGTTTTAATCTAATGAAGCTTACAAATATAAGATGAGATTAAGATAATTAATGGTCGATGTATAATTAGATTGTAACGCTCTGGAAGAGAATAATTAAACAGCATATGTACTATCATTGAATCTACCTTCCATGGCATTTTACTGATGACATTTTGGCTTCGCCATACATTAGGTGTGGTTCATTCTGGTAGTGGACTTTAGTACACCCCACGTTAAATTAGCATGGTCGTTATAATATCAAAAATAGCTCTAATTGTAATTCAATTTACCTTGAACTCTCTACTGATATCATCAGAGTGCAGCAAATGGCGAAAATTGCTGTTCCTATAAGTAGCTTATTTTACTAACCTTTCTCCCACCACAGTGCAGCTCATGATGTTTATCCACTATAGTGCAGACATATATTGTGTAATATACATATTGGTACATATTGCCAACATATTGATAACAACAAAAGAGTGCATTACATGACTATTAAGGTAGCGCTCACGTGGAAGACATTTTCCATTCTCATCCAGGGTGCTGCATGTAAGGTATATTTACAACACTATGTTTTTATTATACATAATGGTAAATATTGACAATTTTACAGCCTCCAGAGTGTTACATAAGACAAGTGGAACACTCCCCTGCGCCCATAACAATTTTTATAAAACGGCATCATTTGTTTTATCGTTAATTCTAAATTTTATTACCAATTTGATGGTGCCCAACAATATTGTGCCCTTAAATTAAATAAAAAAGTAACTGGGCACCATCAAATTGGTAATAAAATTTAGAATTAACGATAAAACAAATGATGCCGTTTTATAAAAATTGTTATGGGCGCAGGGGAGTGTTCCACTTGTCTTATGTAACACTCTGGAGGCTGTAAAATTGTCAATATTTACCATTATGTATAATAAAAACATAGTGTTGTAAATATACCTTACATGCAGCACCCTGGATGAGAATGGAAAATGTCTTCCACGTGAGCGCTACCTTAATAGTCATGTAATGCACTCTTTTGTTGTTATCAATATGTTGGCAATATGTACCAATATGTATATTACACAATATATGTCTGCACTATAGTGGATAAACATCATGAGCTGCACTGTGGTGGGAGAAAGGTTAGTAAAATAAGCTACTTATAGGAACAGCAATTTTCGCCATTTGCTGCACTCTGATGATATCAGTAGAGAGTTCAAGGTAAATTGAATTACAATTAGAGCTATTTTTGATATTATAACGACCATGCTAATTTAACGTGGGGTGTACTAAAGTCCACTACCAGAATGAACCACACCTAATGTATGGCGAAGCCAAAATGTCATCAGTAAAATGCCATGGAAGGTAGATTCAATGATAGTACATATGCTGTTTAATTATTCTCTTCCAGAGCGTTACAATCTAATTATACATCGACCATTAATTATCTTAATCTCATCTTATATTTGTAAGCTTCATTAGATTAAAACAGATAACTAGTGTGATTGGACTAATTTCATACAGTATGTTGACATAATTATTCGTTAGGCCATGGTCATTTGTCATTGGCCTAGATCCGGCCGGGTCTGGTCAAGTAAAATAAGGTAACATCTGTTTTCATCTAGTAACATGTAAGGTTAATTTTCTAAGTCACATCATATCTAGTCAGCTCGTATGTAGTTAGCCTCAGTCTAGATCCATGATAGCTCTGATCCAATAGAGTTTTGGTATGGTCAGGTGAGATATGATTAGGTCATGTCAGATTTGACTTAATCAGCTCACAGCATTTTATGTCAGTTTTTGCTATGTGTTATTTTGGTAGGTGATCTTATTAGGTAAAGTCCGATCCGTTCAGTTTAAGCATGCCAGCTCACCAAGTTCAGTTAAAGAAATTAGGATAGATACAATTAACATAGGTCTAATAAGATCTATTCCGGTATGGTATAGCCAGGTCAAGTTTGGTCAGATAATGTTTGATTTAGTAATATAAATTTTAATTAGATAAGGTGAAGTCAAGGTACTTTAAATCTGCTTTGGTTCTGAAGAGGTATAGTCCTCTCCTAATCGGAATAAATCTGTTACCATATAAAATAAGCAAGGCTAGATCATATTAGGCAGGCCACCCTAGTCGGGTCAAAAGGTCACGTTTAACCATACCAAGTGTGTTTATAGGTGATAAGTGTATTTCTGATGTAGCTACCTGATTCACTATAAACTAGTCTAGTAAGGTTCTATAAACCTGGCTCATTATAGAAAAGCGATATATATTATCAATTGTGTCTTTTTAGGTAAGCATTATTATATTTGACCAATACTGTTCTTGTTGTGGTGAGGCCAGGCCTAATATGGTCAAGCGAGACTTTCTAGAGGAGGCATGGTTTGGTTATATTTGATCTGGTGTGTATCGAAAAATCTAATTAAATCGAAAATCTAATTATGTCTCACTAAGTCTGGTCTAGTATTTTTAGTCAGCTCAGGCGACAATTTCTATAGTCTAGTTAGATCAATTATTCTGATCACGTTTGGTTGGATCTAACCATGTGTAGTCTAGTTTCAACTGCTCTATTCTATATAGTTTTGTCTGATCAGATAATACTAGAAAAATTTGTTGAGTTTTGCCATGTTAATATTATTCTGGTCAGATTCGGTCATATAAATATTGTGATATAATCTGATCTATTGAACCTGCAGAGCACAATAAGGTTTGATGTGTAAGCAATTTTACTAACTTTTGTTCTTCTAGGGTGCAGCACATAAGGTACTTTTACAACACCTTGTACTTGCAATTGTACTGATTGAATTAAGGTTAAATGTGTATTCACCAGCAATGAGTGTGCATGTTGCACTAATGCTTTTAATAGTATGGTTAGTTTCATTCAATAGAATCTGGTTCGATTTAATTTGTTGTGGTTCTAGTTTGGTGAGGCCAGCGAATTCTTGTGATCAGACTTTATTGGATCTAGTTAGGTCTGCTCTAGACCTATTTGTTCTCGTCTGATAAAGTGTGGGACCATATAAAGTCTGGTATGGACTATACTGTTTTAATTTGGTAAATACTGGTCTGGATGGGTGTGGTGTGAACTTTCCTAGTTGGTAAAGAAAGAAGAATGGTAGAACGACTAGCCTTCATCACCCATATTTCTCAATTTGTGAAAACAGGTAAAAACTTAATCCTACTAAGCAAAGCTGTTATATCATTTATGTGTTACAATCTATGATGTCTTAGGTTAAAGCCATTGAAACAAGTTAGATTGTGATAGTTTGAATTTTTTAGGTTGTACTGTATTGGGTACAGTTATGCAAGACTAAGTTAAATGAGGCTTTTTGACATGTTCTGGCTTGCATGAGAAAAGTGTTAGTTATATGTTACATGTACCATAAGTACGTTCAACAATACACTATTTGCCAAACTTATACTTTACTAAACATTTTAACAACATATCTTAAAAACATAAAGCAAGTCCGAAGTCAATCAACCCAGCCGTTCCAACATGTAAGTTTTGAAACTTTTGCGCCTTTTTAAAAATACAACCCACTAGTTAGAACATCGAAACTTAATTTTTGAAGGTAACTATATAAGATATGTTTTGGGTTATAACAGCCCTAAAACTACAGGAATATTTAGATGAAGACTATGGCATTTTATGTAATATAATAACTTTGAAATGCCAACCGTGCAAGTGCTGCGCCATGGAAAAAAGCTAGAAAGATTTCATTCACATAGAAGTTACCATATTAGGCATGTGCTAAACTCCTTGCGCCACATATAGGTATCATTATGTGCATAAATATTGTATTGCTACTCTATGTTGGATAAAAAATAACTAAACTTTATCCGTTCTTCACCAATCGGTCATACAATATAAGCTGGAAATATGTGTATCATACATGGTGATCCACTCTGGTGGAGAGAAGTCAACCTACAAATGTTCTGCGCTGTGTTAGAGAGGAAAGCTAATAAAATTGCTTCCTCATTGGTCTCATGATGCAGTCTGGGAACAAGTTAGCCACGGATAAACAGTATTTGCAATCGTGTATCTTAAAATATTAGTATCTTCTTCTTGTTAAAAAAACCTTACAGTCTATATGCTGGTCACAGGTGAAAAAATATAAACCAGAAGTGTGATCCATTGTGGTGAGAAACTAGTTAAATTTACACTAATATTGTGCTACCCCATATTGGGTGTTCACTATTATAGTCTAATAAGTTTCTTTGGCAATGTGAACCATTAGGTAACTGACAAATCAAATCTGATCTATTGTAACTTACATTGACATACTAGATATGGCCAGACTTAATGTAATCTTGTCTGACCAGACTAACAAGAACAGAATAAGTTAACAAGAGTTATCCAATCAAACCTATGATAATCGATCCAGTAAGACACATAATGGCTACACTTGACATAATCCTACTAGGTTTTCGTTGACCAACTCAAATTACTAGTTCCGATCAGGCTAGATCTAACTGGACCTAATCTGGTCTAGACTTACTTAGTCCAATCGTGAACTACCATAATTTACCGTGATCTGTCCTATGAGACGTGATAGGTAACCTGACCTAAACTTAATCGATTTTATGATGTATACGACCATATCAGTCGACCATATTATCGAGTTGCACACTGGTGGAAAAGTAAACTGTGCTCTGACAGATGAAAATGATAACTATTCTTCATTTGCAATCTTGTCACCATATCAGTAATAAGCTACACTCAGAAGAATAACAATACACTTGCACTATGGAAAGTTTTGTATAATCAAGCGTATAGTGCAACACTATATTAGAACAAAGCAAACTACAAGTATATCGTGTTCGTGTAAAAATATTACCAGGTACATTAACGTGAATGAAACGTGGTGCTCTACTCTGGTGGAGAAAAGTCAAATTACATTTGCGGTCATATGGCATGAAGAAAGTCACATATACATCAAAATGTATATTAAAAACACAGAACTGCACTCTACTGTAGTAAAAGTGAAAATATACACTTTCAACACTCTAATGAATAAATGATAACCAAACTGTGCTTAGGCCACATTGGTTACATATGTACCTTAATGTATAATAAAAATAGTACTCGACTATGATGGATGAAAGTCTAACTACACATGTGCTGCAGTCCAATGGAAAACATGATTGTTTCGTAAGTTAAATGTATCTACCATATGATGTATTAAAATTGCAGTGAAGAAGACTAGTGGTAAACACCTAACAAAACATTTGTTACGCTCTATTAGGGAATACTCTAACCACGAAGCACTGTGCTCCGGTAGATAAAAATTATTTGACTTCCACTATCAGTGCCCCAGTAGTTGGTCATATGTTAAACCGTGGCACTTTGACCTATCATGTATAATAGAAACACATTACTCCACTCTGGTGGAGGGCACTCTGGTTAACTCCACATATGCTGGACTGTAATAGAAAAGAAATAATAATAAAATTACTCCCTCGTGGGAACTGCCAAACTGGTCATGTGCTGAGGTTTCACTATATAAAGTTAAATGTACATAAACCGTATACAAAATATGGCAAGTTACAATTACAATGCAAGCAGGCAAAAAGCTACACGTTAGAAATATACCAACATGTTTAATAAACTGCATGGTGCTCCGCTTAAGTGGCACAATTTAAATCACACATGTGGTGTATACTGGTCGAGAAAAGTTAAAATATATGTGTGCCGCACTTTGATGGATAAAAGATAAAGCCTTTCACTGATTAAGTCCCAGCAATTGGTCTCATAAAAAATCTAGCTAAATTTGTTCTAACTAGTATGTAATAAAAATTATCCACTTTAAATAAACAAACTACACATGTGCTTTACTCCAGTTGGGAAGAAATTAACATGTGTCGTGATCTAGCAAATAAAATATAAGTTACCTCGGCACGGGTGCCACCGTGTTAGTCACATCCAGAGGTCTAATACAAAAATCTTAAAAAATACGCAATATGTACCAATATGTACATTAAAATCATAGTAAAGCATACGAGAGGAGGAAATACTCTCTACAAATGTCCTACACTCTTTTGGAATATGTTCCATATACAAAATATACACATAAACATGTAAATAACACTGTATAGACTATGATAAAAATCAGTTTTCAATTTTGTTGCACACTGGTTGTATATAAAGATAAACTATACTTGAGCTACAGTTTAATAGAAAGCTGTTAGTAATACTTTGATAATACATAACATAATGAATATTATAAACAGTGCTGCACTCCAGCAGATAAAACCAAAACCACATATGTGCTGTATTCCAGTGGGAAGAGAGAAATAGTATGTTGACAGCACGTAACATATGATAAAAACAGTGCACCACTCTAGTGGAGAAAACCAAAACAAACAACTTATACTCCATTTCTATAAGAAATCTAACTTTTTGTTAACAAGCGAACCAATATGAGTAAAACATCGATATGTAGCGCTCTTGAGTAGAAGGTTAAAGATATTGACATATGTCAAAGATATTTTGTAAATATATAACACAGCGAATATCAAGTAACAGTGATGCATTATAACATTAAAACCACACGTTTTACACACTGGCGGATAAAAGCAGAATCACACGTGTATTGTGCTTGGGTTGGCAGATAAAAAATAACAAAACCTCCTGTGCTTGAACCCCACCTTCAATATAGTCATAAACTATATTTTTTCCAGCGTAGCATCATATAAAAAAACAAGGTGCTCCACTTTAAGAGTTGTATTACGGTGTGGAAAGAGTCATCACATTTGGTAATATACATCCACGTACATAATAGAAAACATAGAGCTGCACACAAATGTACACATATTCAGCTCTCTGGCAAATACAATAATAACACAGTTTCTTTTGTTTAGATCGTATTTGTTGATATTTCAATTATATATGGTAAAAAATTGTGTTCACTGTGGTGGAGTTAAGTCAAACTACACATGTACTACAGTCTATTCTAAAACATCTTTACAAAAGTTATATTTACCATATTTTGTATAAAAATCATTGTGTTGCACACAAACGGAAGACCCTTACATGTTTGCTGCATTCTAGTAAAGAAAATTCTAACTATAAAGTGCTGTACTCTAATGAATAAAAGTAACAAAACTTCCATTATAGGCCTATGTGCCAAACAGTATGCTTCACTCTGGCACTGGTTACTATCTTACATAAAATTGTACCCCACACTACCAGAGGGGAGTAAAATACTACACATTTGCTACACTCGAAATTCGGGAGTAAATATTAATTACTTTCTCATGGATACTACCAATAACTCGCTGCAGGATACAAATTTACGAGTGCTGCAATCCTATACAAAAATGGTCTGCACACTCATGCTACCATCAGGTATGAAGAAAGTTGCACGTTAGTAAAATATAAACGTGTTCAATAAACAACATGGTGTTGTAACATAATAAAATAGTTCCAAGCACGCATGTTGTGGATACTCATGGAGAAAAATCAAATTACACATATTACCTAGAATGGATGAAAAAAATAACTCTCTAAGTTAGCTTTCACAATTAGCCATACATTTCACTCTGGCAATATTATAAGTTTACGTATGATAAAAAACTTACTGCTTTACTCTAATAAAAAATCAAACTACACATATGCTTCACTCTATTGTATACAAATTACTATGTTTCCTTAGAATGATTTATGCCATATTTGTCACACACGACAGTCTTATACATTTAACCATACGGTTGAAACATTAAACCTTACGTATATTTAAATCATATTATTGCATGCGTGTCAAAAAAGACTACGCATGCGTTACACTTTAGCCAAATAGGTTGCATATTTAAAATATACACAACACAGTGCTGTACCATAATCAAAGAATAGGTTTCACACGTACTGCCACACTAGTGGAATTCAAATAAACTTCACACTCAAATAAACGCACAGTGCTACCCTCCAGTGAAAAAATCACACATGAGCTGTACTCTAGTAGAAAGAGTTGAGCTACCCATGTGATGAGATTGCCACAACGAACCACCCATTTGCATAATATGACATAGAGCAAGTTAAAAATACGTTACCAATATGTAACATTACAATTAATGGTTATAAACCATTATACTGAAGTCCATCCAAAAACTAAACATGCTACACACAAATTGGCTGGGCTTTAGTAGAAAAGGATAGTAACATGTTAACAGTACGTAACAAATGTTAAAACATTGCAATGTAGTAAAGCAAAGTTGAACTAATATAACGCTCTGACAAACCATCCATTTTATGCAATTCATCACGGAGCTAGTTAACATTACATTGGTAATACATGTGTAACATTAAAAGTTTAAAATATAAATTCTGCACTCTAGAGGAGAAAGTTCTGAACTACTAATGCTGTACGCCTATGGAAAAAGCCAAGCTACACAAGTGTCATGGTGGAAAAGAAGTACATCAATTCTAATCTTATATGCAAATATATCACTAATAATACAACTGCGTTATCGATACTTGGCACAAATCTCAACAGATTTTCCACCATAATGGTGATAGTGGTGCATTCTGGTGGAGAATTATAAGACTACAACAGGAGCTCTCATGATCAAATTCAAATTTCCAACAGTAATAGAGCTACTTCATTTGAGCAAAAGTTAACAAGCTCAAATTCAAAGTTCTCGCCATAGCGATGATAGTGCACTCTGGTAGAGAATCATCTAACTACAAACCGTACAATAACTATTGTGTATAATAGTTCAAACACAGCAAATCCAAACCAAAGTTCCCCGGTCAAATTAAAATTTCCTGCCATAGTGTAATACAGGACCCAAGGGTCATCCCATCTCATGTGATGGAAATAACGAAAAAGCCAACGAGCGATGACAGCACACTCTGTTGAAGAATCATCAAACACCATATGCTTTGCAGACAGCTATACTCAGAAAAAATTGCTGAACTACATCGTACTGTAAGGTTCCATGAAAAACACAACAGATTTCCCAACATAGGGTGTTTGTGCTCCAATCTGGTGGAGAATAAACAACTAACAAATACTCACTTAATAAAATTCAAACTTCCCGGGATGATAGTGCTGCTCTCCGTTGTAGAATGGTCAAACTACAGTGACTCCGATCGAAAATTCCCACAGTGAAATTCAAATTTCCTGTCATGGTGATGACAGTACACTCTGTTGAAGAATCGTCAGACCGCACGCTCAGCAGACAGCTACACTCTGAAGAATTACCAGACTACATCATATGGTAAGGATCCATAACCAAACACACAACAAATTTCTCACAATAGCGGGGTTAGTGCTTCAACCTGGTGGAGAAATATAAAAGTAACAAAAGCTCACACGATGAAATTCAAACTTCCCGTTATGATAGTGCTACACTCTGGTGTAGAATGGTCAAACTACATCGACTCCAATCAAAAGTTCCCAAGATCAAATTCAAATTTCTCGCCATGGTGATGGCAGTACACTCTGTTGGTGAATCGTCATACAACAGACTGTACATTATGCAGACAGCTACACTCTGAAGAATCACCAAACTACATCGTACGGTAAGGCTCCACGACCAAAAACACAATAGATTTCCCGCCATAAGGGTTTGTGCTCCAATCTGGTGGAAAATTAAAAAACTAGCAAATGCACGTATGATGAAATTCAAACTTCCCACAGTGAAAGTGCTTCGGTCTGGTGGAAAATCGTCAAACTGCAGACCATACTCTCTGCAGACAGTTATAATGTAAAATCCTAAAACTACAGCGACTCCAAACAAAAGTTCCCACGGTAAAATTCAAATTTTCTGCAATAGTGATGATAATACACTCTCGTGGAGGCTCGTCAAATTACAGACCATACGTTTTGCTACATTCTAAAACTACATAGAACAGTAAGGGTCCATGACCAAAAAGTTAACAAAAAATCACATTATAAAATTCAAATTTCCAGCGATGATAGTGCTACACTCTGGTGGAGAGTCGCCGAACTAACGAACTCTGCCGACAGCTACAGTATGGCAATATCAAACTTCAGTGACTACAAAACTTAAATGGTCAAATTAAAATTTTCTGCCATAGCGAAAACAGTACACTCTAGTGGAAAATCGTCAATCAACAAACTGTACGCTCTACAGCCAGCTAAACTATGAAAATTTATCAAACTACATCATATGTTAAGGTTCCATGACCAAAAACACAACAAATTTCTCGCCATAGCGGGTTAGTGCTTCAATCTGGTGGAGAATTATAAAACTAACAAAAGCTCACATGATAAAATTCAAACTTCCCACGATGGCAGTGCCACGCTCTGGTGGAGAATCATTGAACTACATCATATAGTAAGGTTCCATGACCAAAAACACAACAAATTTCCCGCCATAGCGGGTTAGTGCTTCAATCTAGTGGAGAATTATAAAACTAACAAAAGCTCACATGATGAAATTCAAACTTCCCACGATGGCAGTGCCACGCTCTGGTGGAGAATCATTGAACTACATCATATGGTAAGGTTCCATGACCAAAAACACAACAAATTTAGCGCCATAGCGGCTTAGTGCTTCAATCTAGTGGAGAATTATAAAACTAAAAAAAGCTCACATGATGAAATTCAAACTTCCCACGATGGCAGTGCCACGCTCTGGTGGAGAATCATAGGACTACAGACTGTACGCTCTGCAGCTACAGAATCACCAAACCACAGCGTCACTAGACTCATTACAACGCTCTCAACTCAACAGTGTGATGGCCTAGTGGTCAGCGTTGCGGCGCACCAACTTGGCGGCCCGGGTTCAAACCCCGGCAGTACACAGTGAAAATTTTATTCGTAAAAAATAACGCCATCTTGACTCACGTAGTAAGTTTACAGACGCCATGTGGTCAAACACGTGGTAAAAGTGAGGTTAGGAAATTTCCCGCCACCAGGAGGCCGCCATCTTGGATAAGGGGCGTGGCCTAGGAGGCCGCCATCTTGGAAAAGGGGCGTGGCCTAAGTCACGTGACCTGCTCTCGACCAATCAGAGGCCAGCAAGGGGGCGGGGCGTGATGACGTCATCGGTCACGTGACCTGCGACCAATCAGAGGGCTGGGTTATACTCTCAGGAGGCCTACTTTTGTCCTTTTAAGTGTTAGTTCACCTTAAAAACGTAGTCTGATGGATGCAGCACAAACTTCTTGCCACTTATTACGTATGTCACATCAGGGAAACTGCTTTTGCGTGAACAATCGACCTGGAATACAACAATACAGTCATTTGATAATACTTATTAGATTTTTCAAGTAATGAATTTGTCAAAACATCTCTTAAGGGAAAACAGAGTCCTAACAACAGATAAGGTGTCATGGAATTAATTTTCAGGCTATTCCATTATTACTTTAAACGAGATTTTGTTTAACAAATATGATAATATGAAAGTGCTTACATATAAATATACATCTTCGTAAGTCCCATTCAATGCCTTGTTGATTTTATCTATCGCTTTGTTCGGCCCGTACAAGAAACTCGTGCCAGAATCGACCATGGCACTGTAGGACGAGTGAACCTGCTTGGATCCCAACTGAACACTGAAACGTTTGGAATTACAAGTTAATTATGTCCGGTTTCATTCTTTTAGAAAGTCCACGTTGAAATCGTTATAATGTTGTTATGAGTTGATGTATTTTATGTTAAATATAATTGCTTTCTACTTTATTTTGTTTGGACACTCTTTTGGTTCTATTTACCATGTGTATGAAACTAACTATAAAAATATTGAACAAATCAAAACTTTGCGAATTATTGTTAAAGAGGATACGTACAAAATCGTAGGAGGATATGAAGTATTTTTTAATGTTCTGTACTTCTTAAACTGATATGTAAAATTGATCAATTGAAGCCTATATTTATTTGCTAATTTGTACTATTTTATAAAAAAAACTCTAAAATTATGAATAAAAGTAAAAAAAAAATTTACACAATAACAAGGTTTTGTAGAAGTACGTATAAATATGCTAAAATTTCAGTGTTGGATATGGTACTTTCTTAATGCTATACCTTTTTCGGTTTTATTTTATGAACGGGTTTTAAGTTGATAAAAAAATAAGTATAAACTCTTGACAAACTCTTGAATACAATTTGAAATTAGTTCCAACTATTTCACCATAAAAAGAGACAAACTATGCGGAAACAGACCCGACTCCAAACTACTCCGTAGGGAAAATATATAGCAAGTTATAGGCCTAAGTGATTATAATGATGTGAGTTCAACAGAAAACTCACTCAAAATGTTGATCCTAATCCTGCAAATACAAATTACTCTACGAAGTTTTTTAGTATGTTTATAAAAAATATTATCGCTGTGTTAAGAAAGCTACTATCTAGATCCACCGCAAAACTACTTTTTTGGTACGGAACTATGAGTAGCTCTGAATAGCTTTGCTAGTTCATGCTGACGGATAGGTTTTATTCAAAACTTTGGTTTCGATCTCATGACAGAAAAAACCCGTATACTGTACTAGTACTAATTTATTAAGGTACTTCTAACTCTATGGCATACGGTTTCTATGGCTACCTGTCAACCTTGATCATCCAGTGCTCCCTCTTGGTGACGGGGGCGAAGGTGAAGTCGCCCTTGTAGTGGGAGGGGTCCACTCCCCCCAGTACCAGCTCCGCCTTGCCACCGGACGACCAGCCAGACCCTTGCCTGCAGCAGCAACTCTTGCTCTGAGCTAGTTGTTAGTTAACTACTACACAGTCATAAACAAACAACCCTACAACCTTTAGACATTAAAGTTTGAGCTTGAACTATTACAAGGTGACTTGTGGAAAATGGTCGAAAAGTGATGATGAATAATAAAGTTGTCACTGTCTTATGAGTGTCCTACCATTTAATATAAAATGGATAATTTTTCTTTATCGTTATAGTGAAAATTACTACAATCTGCAGTCGACCTGCATTTAGACAAACATTTAAGACGGGGGTAAAGGGCACTCTCAGTACATCATGCAGTGCTTCATCTGCTCCAATTTTCCAAGTTTATTTTAAGTCCACTAATAGTGGAAGGGGTTTAAATGAAAGATAAAGACTTGGGGTATTTGATTTACCATTTTAGATTATTTTCATATTTTGAATCCATATCGAGTTTAAATGGATCAAAGTTAATAAAAGTTGGATCAACTTTGATCCATTATAGTACTTTAAAAAAAGTAGGTTAAATAGTCCAAATCCCTATCTTTAGATTTAAAATTACAACCACTTTTATCGTACCTAAAAAAAAGTTATAACTGGCGCGGGTGAAACACTGCACGATAAATTTTTGACCCCCGAGACACCCGATACTGATAGCCACTGTCGTCAGCCGCTGAAAATGCTGTGCGATTAGGCTATCACGTAGTCAATGAATACGTAAATTAAAAGCATCTTTTCCGCGGCCAAATTTCCTTCCTCACCATCATCTACCTGAGTCTTCTTGGGTCTCACACGCGCTGAAGTGCAGCAACGTTTCTTTATCCACAGTGTTTTACACTGAATACTATATATTATTTCTCGCCCTCAGTGTGCTTGTAAACAATGCGAAAAGTATTCAGGTAGTTTCAGCAACGTTCAATAAGACTGACCCTCTAACCCCTCTTAAGCTTAGGTTTAGGGTGTACTCTTTCAGGACCCTTTAGCATTTTTACTGTTTCTATCGTTCTGAATGCGTGAACACATCTTAATAAAGTGTTAAGCTTGGAATGGTTTAATTTCTACCGATATTAAAGTTTTAAATTAAGATCCGTTTTGAGGTGATAATAAATCTCACTTCAAAAAGTCGTATGCAAAAACATGATGCAAAACTGATAACTTGTCCATTTTAATTCAAACGGTAGGAAGACAGACATAAGGCCCGCCGCACATTGGAGCGAGGCGAGGCGCAGGCGAGGTGCAGGCGAGGCGCAGGCGAGGCGCCGCTGATTTTGTAATACACGTGTTCAAATGGAGTACCGCACATTGAGCAGAGGCTGCGCGCAGCCTCTTCGCAGCCTCTGTGCAGCCTCGCGCGGGCCTCCGCGGCGTTGTAGTTGAGATACAGTTTTCCTGCACCTCGCAAGCGCCTGCGTTCCCCTTCCCGTAGAAAAACCGTCGTGGGATGGGTCTGGGCCACCCTCAAATGTGTCGTCGGGCCAAGATCAGTCAAATGTGCCTCTGGCTAGATACTGGAGTGACTTCGGGAATTACCCAAATAATTTGTAGTAAATGTCTACTAATCAAGTTTTACATGTGAACTTTGAAACTGATCCATTTTGTACTTTTTCAATATTTGTCTTTTTAAATATTTGTCATCAGTAAGTTTGTCATCAGTAAGTGTAAAATTTTAAATTAATCAATTTGGTATTTTTTTCAATATTTGTTTTTTTTTTAATAACTACTCATGTAATTACGAGTTTCCTTTGCATATTACAGTAATGATGCAGATCATTAATTTTTAAATAATAAACAATTTGTTTTATTCAGAAGATTAATATTACTTACTACCCGATTTAATTCAGGTTACCTATGATATAAGCAAGTACTGTTTTTATTATTAATATTGAATGAGTATTATCACAGATTAAGAATTAATACAGAATAGCAACCCAATGGAAGATTTCATGCCCGTTTTTAGCGTTGCTTCAAACTTATTGAACCGACCGACCGAGGGCATTTTGCCGTCCATATTGCACTGGTAACAAAATAAATCATACCAATGTGAAATCTTTAGGTCCTAAGTACAAAATATATCCTATAATTTGATAAAATTACAATTTGGTCTGAAAACAGCCCAACAAGTTTAAAGCCTTGCGAAAAAACGACAGAAAAAAATAACATTGGATTGCCACTCTGATTTCTTAATTTATGGTATTATACATTATTAAGTAATCGAATCTTACCATTAAACACACTGTTAGCTTCTCTTCGGATGATATAGGTTGTTGAGCATTGCATTCTTTTCCACTAATGTCACTTTCAATCAAATTATGGATTTCATCAAACTGTTGTTTGTTCACACGAAAGTATTCTCTGAAAGATCAATCTGGCAGTTCAGTTGTTAAAACATACTCCCCAAGACTTATTCTTTTTTTTCATGTAATCCGATTTCCAAAAACTTTTCTTACGTTTTTTAGAAAGAGAAAACAGTAAAAATAAATTATTAAATTCACAATCTGAATCGGATTTAAGGTCCAACAAATCGTAATCTACTAGCGACATTGTGCGAGCCAAGCGAGGAAACCTCTGCCACTCCTCGCCTCAATGTGCGGTGACACGCCAAAAGTCCTAGCTTCCGCCTGCACCTCGCCTGCACCTCGCCTGCGCCTCGCCTCGCTCCAATGTGCGGCGGGCCTAACTTAAATCTCACTAACTCGTGCAACAATGCAACAACTATTTCATTTTCGTCCGGTTCCCTCAAATCATCCTGTAGGCATACATACTGAAGACAATGTAACAATCTCCGGGTAGGCTTTTTATTAGTTTAATTATCAATTTTATAAGTAAAATCCCAATTGTGTATTATTAGAATTCTGAATCTTCAATCACAAAGTATGGAAAACAAAGGAGGGAAAACCAAAATTTATCAATATAAAATGTGAAAGATATAAGAGACTGTTCTATACTACATTTAATAGTTATTTTAAGCATAATACACTAATTTCATGGATGGAAATATTAACGATTTTCGTTCTACAACTTCAACGAGAATTTAAACTGTATTTTTTCTTGCAAATGAAACCAAACTTAGCCTTTTTTTTTAACCATAAAAATTTAATACTAATATGCGTTTTCTTATAAGAATTACAGTAAGTTTAAATATGGTTCCGAATGTTAACTAGCAAATAATCTCATTATACATTGGTTTTAAGATCCTTTTCTTAGAGAACTTCTTTTTCTTTGGAAATTTGAAACTTATTTTGAGTTTCTAAGCCAAACGTTTATTGTAGAAACGATGGAAGAGTATAACATACTCTATAACTTCAAGCAGTAGCCGAGTTGTTTGAAAATTGAAAGACTTAGCCATATTTGAAAAACGTGTTTTGTATTTCTAAAAATGATTAGGCGTAGTCTGGCTGCCAATAAATACATCAATAGTATGTTTTATTTATTTTTCCCTTCAAGATTACTTACCTTAAAAAATAATAAAAACCCAACATCCTCAGGGTATCCCATGAAGGCATTTATGGTGGTACAATATCTTACTTGCCGAGGTAGAAGGCGAACACGTGTTTGTCAATGATGCCCTGCTTGTACATGGAGACGAAGGGCGGGTCGCAGCCGAGGTTGGACAGCGAGGGGTAGGCGAGGCCGAAGATGCCGTCGTACTTGTGGGACGCCATGTCGCCACTGACCTTGGTGGCCTCTCCGAACTGCTGGCCGGTGAGGTGGAGGCTGCCAACCTGCGATGGACAATCGAAACTGGGTACAGAGCAGTGCAGAGGTTGGACAGCGAGGGGTAGGCGAGGCCGAAGATGCCGTCGTACTTGTGGGACGCCATGTCGCCACTGACCTTGGTGGCCTCACCGAACTGCTGACCGGTCAGGTGGAGGCTGCCAACCTGCGATGGACAATCGGAACTGGGTACAGAGCAGTGCAGAGGTTGGACAGCGAGGGGTAGGCGAGGCCGAAGATGCCGTCGTACTTGTGGGACGCCATGTCGCCACTGACCTTGGTGGCCTCTCCGAACTGCTGGCCGGTGAGGTGGAGGCTGCCAACCTGCGATGGACAATCGAAACTGGGTACAGAGCAGTGCAGAGGTTGGACAGCGAGGGGTAGGCGAGGCCGAAGATGCCGTTGTACTTGTGGGACGCCATGTCGGCCTGGACCGAGCCCTGCCATGGAAAACTGAACTAATAAACATGGAAGTTTGGGGTAGAACGACTGAAGGTCCCAGGGTCAGAAATGACCTGTAATTTTTGTACCTCTTTTGCAGACCACGACTGAAGGTCCCAGCCCTAACGAGGGTTCGAGGTGGGACCTTCAGTCGCCACCTGCACTTGGGGATTAAGATAATTTGACGAGGGATGACAGGGGACTTTGCTTACTTTCGTGAACAACTAACTGAGGCACAAATCAATATTTACATATTAATATATGGATAAAATAATGATATTAGCGAATTTCCCTATAGGGAATACGCTATTACGGTAGTAGCCATGGTAAGACCTAAGCCCGGGACTACTTTACTTTTTCATTTTGAGGTCCCCAGAAGCCAAAAACACCGTTCGTTCGTTTTCATATATATATATATATATATATATATATATATATATATATATATATATATATATATATATATATATATATATATATATATATGTGTGTGTGTGTGTGTGTGTGTGTGTGTGTGTGTGTGTGTGTGTGTCCGTGGTACCGATAACTTTTGAAGCGGACCTCCGATTTTGATCAAATTTGGTATGAAGGTGTAAGACCAGGTCTATTTTCATGAGTTCGCGAACCAGCATGATCGGGTTATGGGAACGGGGTTTTATGGGGTTTCAAAGGGGTCAAAAATGGGTTTTTGGCATTTTTGGACCTAAATTTTCAAAATTCATCAATTTTAACTAAAACCATTTGAAAGTGCTTAAAAAAGCAAACAATTTAGTATTTTGAATCCTTAAAATAGCTTACTGGTTATAGAGAAAATTCAAATCAAGTTGCCCATGTTATTCTTATGGGTAAATCTTTAAAAAGTTATATATTGCTTATTTATCAACATATCTTCATAAAAATTTTTATGAACCTTCAGTAGGTGGTGAGTAATTAAGATTTGATAAAAAAACCCCATGGCAGCAAACCTACATGCTAAATCCCATGGTATTCTCATGGAAAATAATTGTATAATGAGAGCAAGAGAGATGGAGATAAGCAAGGAATCTAAAATAAAAGATTCCTTGGAGATAAGGTATCTGTTCCTAATCAGCTGATCAGCTGTCTTCTGCATATTTGTCAAATTTGAAATGTTTATGTTATGTTATTTGTAAACAAATCTTTCCTTTTGCATGGAAGCTTTGGATTATGCACTTTTATTACTGCTAAAAAAGTCATTTATTGCAATATAAATATTAATATATATATGAATTATTAAATAAAAATAATTTACTCAGAAATATAATGCCATTAACTATATTATATTTCCTTGTAAAGATTATTAATTAATAATTAAGTTCTTTGATGTTGAAACAATAATTCTTTGGTTGGAAATTCGCTGAGTACGCAGGTCTGCTGCGACGGGGGTATTTTAATATATAGTATAAAGTATAAAATATAATATTGGAAAGTTTGTTTTGTTGTGTCAGACATTATAAAACCGTCTAATTGAATTTGAAAGTTAACATGTTACTCCTACAAACACAAACTGATATTAATGAAGTTATTATTATTTATTCAATCAAATTGATCTTACTAATTTAATCAAGAGCCTATGGTACAGTTTAAATTATACTTAAGTTTCTGTGGTGAATCATGAGTACAGAAATACTAGTACTTTATCAATTATGGCTCATAAAGAATTATTTCGGTATAAGTACTTTGCAATGTATTTTCCTTTAAAAATAAATTTTATTTGAGTTTTTTAATCTTAGGACTTTATTTATCAATATATAAAAACAATCTTAGTTGGATTTTAATGTTTGGTCACTTGATTAGTGTCGGAGGAAAGTTTATACGCATTATAATGTTTGAAAATGCACAAAACATTGAAATAAATAACCCGAACGTCCTGTTTGCTGAGAATAACGTGTTGATAGTTTAGTATTTTCCAATATTTGTCATTTTCAAAGTTTTCAAATTTGAGAAGGGTACCCTTGTTTCTCAAAATATTCAATGTTTAGGTCGTTCACCGAAGGGTACTGATCTGAAATGTCCAGGTAATGCAGCGGTCAAGATTCCGACAAGAACTTTGCGAGATTGTATGGGTCTGGAATGCCAGGCTTCATATTGTTTGCAAGGAGGGATAGAACAGAGATAGATAGCTAAAGGATTTTGAGCACGCAAACGTGAGACTTGGGCTAGGTGTCATATTGTTGCAATACCGGTAGATTATTCACTCCGGAAAAATAATAATAATAATACCGTTTGATTGTTTTCAGAACGGTTGGGACGAATTAAGGGGTAATCTTTTCCGAACAATTTAAGTTAATTTATTACAAAAAAAGAACTATGTTACTAACGGGAATGATGGTATTATCACCATCCTTCGAATAGGTAAATTTGAAAATGCCTTTCGATATTGTTCTGTAATATATTTATTTAAACAAATATTTTAGTTAAGCCTAGCCGATTGAGAGTATGAATAAATTTCCATCATGGAAATGCATACAGAAAAGCATAATAGATGTTTTTATGTATTAATAAAACATCTTTGTATATATTGGTTCTAATTTTTCCCTGAAGTTTTTGGCAGAGACTCGAAGATAGATCAGAAAAAAGACTACCACGCAATTATATTCTGTACCAAAATACGAACAATTTCAATCCACATTATCCGCAAGACATGACGATGATTATAATATAATCTACAATAGGCTGAAAGGGCCAAAGGACGGCAAATTTTAGGGGATAAAGGTTTTTAATTTTACTAACAAATAATCCAAACATGGAACGATTACTTAAGCTACATAGTTTATTACTCGAAATTTATAGAATCACAATTATTAATTGTAGCTCTTCGACATTCCTTAAAGCTTGAAATAAGGTTCAGTCTAGACCTACCAAAAATCATTATAAAAACAGAAGAAATAATATTATAGGCTGGGGCAAGAACGCACATCACTGAATACCAGCTTCACGTGAGAAATATATGATCATTAACTATGAATACACAATTCTTGTGTATTTATAGTTAATGGTAGGACTAAAAACCACAAACTCATAATAAAAAAGTTTGTGGCAGTTACGGCTATTATATTGTTTAAGTATTCTGTAATCAATTTAAACGGCTTTGAAACAGCTTTAGGCCTATAAGTTGTTGCAAGAATTTGTGAAAAAATTCAAACGCTTATACCAAGTATCGGTATTTTGTTGCTATACCATGTATTGTACAAATTAATCTTGTACTTAAAGTTTGCCTTATAGTAATGAATGGAAAATTCACCCAGAATATTTCATTATCGTCCTAATGTTTTAATTTCACTTTTTTCATTATTTGTGTAAAGTATATTATGACATGGAAAGCCATACATTAAAATCGTCCGGTGTTTTGTTTTCAAAAATATAAGTTGCAAAACATTTTTTTCTATCACAGTAAGAAAATTATCTGTTATGTGTATCCATCAAGATGATCTCACATACTAAAGTAAAGAGCTTAAGTTAGCGCTTAGCATGTACCTGAAAGACTACACTCACACAAGAGGCAGTCTTTCATTTTTTGAGGTTGAACTATGCAAAGAAATAGAATGATCGCTTTCGTCTGCAACGTCTGGGGTCGAAGGAGCCCCGGAGCACCGTGACAGTGACTGTGCATCGAGAGCCCGTGGCGTCAGTTGCCGTGGGTTGTCCGTGCCGCGCCCACCCCCTCGCTACACCGCGCCACGGCCTTTACCTGCGTTGCAGGGGACGACTGAGGGTCCCATCACTAATTAGGGCCTGGTCTGGGACCTTCAGTCGTACCCTGCAAAATATTTAATTATTAACGCTCGTTGATTTTACCCTGGGAGTCGTACAACCGAAGTTTGGAGCCCGATGTGTGGCAAAATCCGATGTCGCGGGACCCGAGCGAAGAACATCCATACAGCTCTTCATGTGACCTAACATTTATTGACAGAAATGGAAGGCAGTAAAACTTTGCATTAAAAGCATTTTGCCGAAATTTTAAAACCCAATAACTCTCTTTACATTCGACCTTTAGAGATCGGGTTTGTAGCATTTGAATCTACATTCAGACCTTTAAAATGATAGCCTATAACGTGACATAGGCCAAACCAGTTCCCTCTACGACTTCCTACTTGGCGTCCCCCATGTTGTGCCCATTCTGGAAGTGTGGCAACATTGATTTTTTACATCTACTAAATGTCCTCAACAATAGTCCAAAGTCAAATTTAGTTAGACTTCCACTGCAAGCTCAACCTGTACAGAGCATGGACTAATAAACGAGTTAGCTATTGGATCACTTTAAAGCACTCATGCTGTATAAAGGATTCTTATTAAATAAACTAAGGGTTTTTTTTGTTTTTAGAACTCCTCCTAGAATTTCCAACCGAATTCCAAGTTTTTGGTGTCGTTGGATAGGGTTTGGTCATTGACTATGTACACTACCGTAGTGTACATAGTCAATGGTTTGGTCTACAGTTGTTTCCACAAATTATTTATGGAAAATTATTGGGTAGAGCATTTTAAACATCTGTTAATGTACATGGTACATAAGTGTAGTTTTTGGTGATTACTTATAGTCACACCATTGGATTTGTCGGGTGTACTTAAGGTTATGTTTAGAACTAAACATTTTTAGCAATGACTTTGTGATAGTCCATATTGAATTGATAAATTTGGAGCAACAAGTTCACTAATTGTAATAAATTTCTGTGTTAAGGAGAGTGTATTATGAAAATTAGTAATGTAGAAACTAAATAAATTGCCAGTTTTTGAGGAATTTTGGCCTGTCAAAAAAGAAAATTTACGATGGGAAATAAAATTAATTTTGAGTAAACCTGACCAACCTTGAGTTGGGCTTGGAGAGCATTTGTATTTATACAGAGAAGAGTATTTGTATAGTTTACATCATCCATCCTTCTTTAAATAATTATGATAATGAGTCAAAAATATTTTTAACAATCTTAAACTGCTTATCATGGTATAATATCCATTTATAATCAAATAAATGTAAAAATAATACACCACTTACCGAAATTTTGTCTTTTGAAACATAACCAGACACTGAACCACTTCCGTACTTGATGCTGAAACTTTTCCGTCCTTTTCATAGGTACTGCTGTCCTTGTGGGAGTATGTTTTATGTTGTTCTGTTGATGAACAAATGCATTTATACAGTGTGTCCCAAAACTTGGCTTGGTCATTCCTTACGTTAAAAAAAATTTGTTACGTAATGTAGCCCATAGTCCTATCTTGCTTAGTTTTCCGTCTGCCTGTCTGTGGACCCTAAGTGTTTTTCAATAAATATTAATTAACTTCGTTTTCCATAAAGATATCAAGTTCCCATGTTGGTTAAAGTTAGTAGCTATCGTTCTACAAAACATTTCAAAATTATATCACTTCAAGTTTCTTAACGGAGACTATATCAAAATTTTCAAATTGAATGATCCTAACTCAAAATGGTAAGTTTTACAAACTTTCCCGCAAAAAAATGTATAACATTTTATTATTTGAACAACAATAACAAGATAATAAATATTGCAGGATTCAGGAGTGTCAATTCAACAAAGTTACAGACAATGAAGGCCTAGTCCCAATGCTACATTACATTCAATGCATTTTACAGAGTTTAAGTTCTTATTTATAGTTATTCATAATTGCAATCCTACAGTTTAATCGGTTCTAGACACCGATCGTCGGTACTCACGGCAGTAGTCGGCCTTGTGGTCGCAGATGCTGCTGGACGGCACCCACAGGTCGGCGGCCCCGGTGTCGAACTGCACCACCACGCTCTGGCCCGGCGTGCCCACCTTGATGGGCGCGTAGTAGTACATCTGCCGGACAACAGAGGATTGTAATGACGAGCTCGGGCCGAGAGACGCTTAAAATGTGTCCTTGTATACAACGTGCCCACCTCCGAGCGCTACTATGCTGACCGAAACTTTCTTGACCATTTCGTCCAAAAGAACGACCTTCCTTAAATTTTTGTATTCATTACTAGTACAAAATCGCAAAGTTATTGTTGCTATTATAATGATCCTCGTGGGAACAATCTTACAGAATGTCAGTATTTCATCATGAAATTCTTATAATTTATCAAAATACACAGAAGTTAGTCAATTGTAGATGGACTACTAATGTGTATTCTAATAACGCTGTGTGTGTATTGCTCGATATGTTCCAATGTACGGTAACTAGAGACAGACGGTCGCCCGACACGGGTAGGCTAATCGGGCTAATCTATAGTGTACGAAGTCGAGTTTTCGCGCAAGTGCGTTCGTCGGGCGTCGAGTATATAAAGCTTCTATTTAGTAGGCTACCATAGATGAAACGAATACAAATGTTGTTAGATTATACGCGGCAACGGACGTACTGGTGCATTGTTGCACGTTGCGGTTGCAGTGACAATTTGATCGTGCCTGCGAGCTATGTTGGGGATGTGTGAAGCAAATACAAGTCATGTGAATAAATTAACATAAGGAATAACGCTACACTAGGACAACTTTTACAAAAAATTATGGAACGGTCTTTAAATGGTAGTAAATGAATTTACCTAGCAAGCTTCTAGCAAAAAATTGTGCAAACAACAATAATAAAAAAATGTTGTATGCGTTAAATGACCATAATTTATACATATATTTTGATTCATAACTTCCATCCCCTGGTGATGTAATTTCCTTAAAAAACCAAAACTTCTCTAACCGCAATCATAAGGCATTAAGAACACATTTCTGAACCATGAAAAGTAATATAAAAATAATATAGATACTATCAGCAAACTTTAATGCCTAATATTGAATTAAATCGCTCAGAATATGCATTTGTTAATGATTGGAATTAATTTTCGAATCGGTATCCTAGTTTTAATAAAACGCGTGGATTACTAACGTCCTGGAAATCCTTGAGCTTGATGTCCGAGCCACCCTTGACGCTGCGGACGCTCCTCAGGTGGGTACCCAGTCTCGCCAGCGAGCCCTCATGGCGACGGTAGCGCTGCAGGTGGATGGTAGTCACATTGCTGCAACAACAATGCTAGGTATACTGTACTACAGCGTGTATGTCCTGGAAGTCCTTGAGCTTGATGTCCGAGCCGCCCTTGACGCTGCGGACGCTCCTCAGGTAGGTACCCAGTCTCGCCAGCGAGCCGTCGTGGCGACGGTAGCGCTGCAGGTGGATGGTAGTCACATTGCTGCAACAACAATGCTAGGTATACTGTACTACAGCGTGTATGTCCTGGAAGTCCTTGAGCTTGATGTCCGAGCCGCCCTTGACGCTGCGGACGCTCCTCAGGTGGGTGCCCAGTCTCGCCAGCGAGCCGTCATGGCGACGGTAGCGCTGCAGGTGGATGGTAGTCACATTGCTGCAACAACAATGCTAGGTATACTGTACTACAGCGTGTATGTCCTGGAAGTCCTTGAGCTTGATGTCCGAGCCGCCCTTGACGCTGCGGACGCTCCTCAGGTGGGTACCCAGTCTCGCCAGCGAGCCGTCATGGCGACGGTAGCGCTGCAGGTGGATGGTAGTCACATTGCTGCAACAACAATGCTAGGTATACTGTACTACAGCCTGTATGTCCTGGAAGTCCTTGAGCTTGATGTCCGAGCCGCCCTTGACGCTGCGGACGCTCTTCAGGTGGGTACCCAGTCTCGCCAGCGAGCCGTCATGGCGACGGTAGCGCTGCAGGTGGATGGTAGTCACATTGCTGCAACAACAATGCTAGGTATACTGTACTACAGCCTGTATGTCCTGGAAGTCCTTGAGCTTGATGTCCGAGCCGCCCTTGACGCTGCGGACGCTCTTCAGGTGGGTACCCAGTCTCGCCAGCGAGCCGTCATCGCGACGGTAGCGCTGCAGGTGGATGGTAGTCACATTGCTGCAACATCAATGCTAGGTATACTGTACTACAGCGTGTATGTCCTGGAAGTCCTTGAGCTTGATGTCCGAGCCGCCCTTGACGCTGCGGACGCTCCTCAGGTGGGTACCCAGTCTCGCCAGCGAGCCGTCATCGCGACGGTAGCGCTGCAGGTGGATGGTAGTCACATTGCTGCAACAACAATGCTAGGTATACTGTACTACACCGGGTATGTCCTGGAAGTCCTTGAGCTTGATGTCCGAGCCGCCCTTGACGCTGCGGACGCTCCTCAGGTGGGTGCCCAGTCTCGCCAGCGAGCCGTCATGGCGACGGTAGCGCTGCAGGTGGATGGTAGTCACATTGCTGCAACAACAATGCTAGGTATACTGTACTACAGCGTGTATGTCCTGGAAGTCCTTGAGCTTGATGTCCGAGCCGCCCTTGACGCTGCGGACGCTCCTCAGGTGGGTGCCCAGTCTCGCCAGCGAGCCGTCATGGCGACGGTAGCGCTGCAGGTGGATGGTAGTCACATTGCTGCAACATCAATGCTAGGTATACTGTACTACAGCGTGTATGTCCTGGAAGTCCTTGAGCTTGATGTCCGAGCCGCCCTTGACGCTGCGGACGCTCCTCAGGTGGGTACCCAGTCTCGCCAGCGAGCCGTCATCGCGACGGTAGCGCTGCAGGTGGATGGTAGTCACATTGCTGCAACAACAATGCTAGGTATACTGTACTACACCGGGTATGTCCTGGAAGTCCTTGAGCTTGATGTCCGAGCCGCCCTTGACGCTGCGGACGCTCCTCAGGTGGGTGCCCAGTCTCGCCAGCGAGCCGTCATGGCGACGGTAGCGCTGCAGGTGGATGGTAGTCACATTGCTGCAACAACAATGCTAGGTATACTGTACTACAGCGTGTATGTCCTGGAAGTCCTTGAGCTTGATGTCCGAGCCGCCCTTGACGCTGCGGACGCTCCTCAGGTGGGTGCCCAGTCTCGCCAGCGAGCCGTCATGGCGACGGTAGCGCTGCAGGTGGATGGTAGTCACATTGCTGCAACATCAATGCTAGGTATACTGTACTACAGCGTGTATGTCCTGGAAGTCCTTGAGCTTGATGTCCGAGCCGCCCTTGACGCTGCGGACGCTCCTCAGGTGGGTACCCAGTCTCGCCAGCGAGCCGTCATGGCGACGGTAGCGCTGCAGGTGGATGGTAGTCACATTGCTGCAACATCAATGCTAGGTATACTGTACTACAGCGTGTATGTCCTGGAAGTCCTTGAGCTTGATGTCCGAGCCGCCCTTGACGCTGCGGACGCTCCTCAGGTGGGTACCCAGTCTCGCCAGCGAGCCGTCATCGCGACGGTAGCGCTGCAGGTGGATGGTAGTCACATTGCTGCAACAACAATGCTAGGTATACTGTACTACACCGGGTATGTCCTGGAAGTCCTTGAGCTTGATGTCCGAGCCGCCCTTGACGCTGCGGACGCTCCTCAGGTGGGTGCCCAGTCTCGCCAGCGAGCCGTCATGGCGACGGTAGCGCTGCAGGTGGATGGTAGTCACATTGCTGCAACAACAATGCTAGGTATACTGTACTACAGCGTGTATGTCCTGGAAGTCCTTGAGCTTGATGTCCGAGCCGCCCTTGACGCTGCGGACGCTCCTCAGGTGGGTGCCCAGTCTCGCCAGCGAGCCGTCATGGCGACGGTAGCGCTGCAGGTGGATGGTAGTCACATTGCTGCAACATCAATGCTAGGTGTACTGTACTACAGCGTGTATGTCCTGGAAGTCCTTGAGCTTGATGTCCGAGCCGCCCTTGACGCTGCGGACGCTCCTCAGGTGGGTACCCAGTCTCGCCAGCGAGCCGTCATGGCGACGGTAGCGCTGCAGGTGGATGGTAGTCACATTGCTGCAACATCAATGCTAGGTATACTGTACTACAGCGTGTATGTCCTGGAAGTCCTTGAGCTTGATGTCCGAGCCGCCCTTGACGCTGCGGACGCTCCTCAGGTGGGTACCCAGTCTCGCCAGCGAGCCGTCATGGCGACGGTAGCGCTGCAGGTGGATGGTAGTCACATTGCTGCAACATCAATGCTAGGTATACTGTACTACAGCGTGTATGTCCTGGAAGTTCTTGAGCTTGATGTCCGAGCCGCCCTTGACGCTGCGGACGCTCCTCAGGTGGGTACCCAGTCTCGCCAGCGAGCCGTCATGGCGACGGTAGCGCTGCAGGTGGATGGTAGTCACATTGCTGCAACAACAATGCTAGGTATACTGTACTACACCGGGTATGTCCTGGAAGTCCTTGAGCTTGATGTCCGAGCCGCCCTTGACGCTGCGGACGCTCCTCAGGTGGGTGCCCAGTCTCGCCAGCGAGCCCTCATGGCGACGGTAGCGCTGCAGGTGGATGGTAGTCACATTGCTGCAACATCAATGCTAGGTATACTGTACTACAGCGTGTATGTCCTGGAAGTCCTTGAGCTTGATGTCCGAGCCGCCCTTGACGCTGCGGACGCTCCTCAGGTGGGTACCCAGTCTCGCCAGCGAGCCGTCATGGCGACGGTAGCGCTGCAGGTGGATGGTAGTCACATTGCTGCAACATCAATGCTAGGTATACTTTACTACAGCGTGTATGTCCTGGAAGTCCTTGAGCTTGATGTCCGAGCCGCCCTTGACGCTGCGGACGCTCCTCAGGTGGGTACCCAGTCTCGCCAGCGAGCCGTCATGGCGACGGTAGCGCTGCAGGTGGATGGTAGTCACATTGCTGCAACATCAATGCTAGGTATACTGTACTACAGCGTGTATGTCCTGGAAGTCCTTAAATATTGTTTATTTTTTCAAGCCAATCAACAGGTAATTTTTATGTTATCTATAACTGCTGTTTTTGTTGGGTTGTTAGCATTTTACAGCCCTAAGGACGAACATTTCCATCCCTAGGGTTGTACAGTCAGTTGCTATGTATACTCTGCGTTTAAGTCAGATACTGTAATCATGTTTAACGATAACGCCTATAAAAGAGCTATTTGTGTATTAAGAGTGTAGAGTACTTCATTGCCACTCGAGAATTGTAGATAGCCGCAAGAAGCGTCAGGTGAGTGCGGCCATGACTATTTGCGCTCGTAATACACACAATTTTTTCCTGCCAACATAATTGCAACAGATTAAATGTTTTATTGTTTACAAAATGTCATTTAGATTATGTTTGATTTGTTTATGATAGAACACAATGTTAATTAGCAAACATAACCTCAAACTGAAAAAGAAGCAATTAATTACTAAACGACAACAATGACCTAAAGCTGTTGTATGATTTGTAATAACAGCTGACTTATTTTATTTGATTTAGCGCGCGGTAAAGAACATTGCCGCTCTAGAGCGAAAAAGAAACGGAAACTGGAAATGAACTGCTTTGCGTAGGGTTTACAGGTGTGGCAACGTGATTATTTCCATGAAGTGGTAGGAAAAGAAATATTCTTTTCTAAACTGTAGTTTATTGTGAAATCAAATCATTTAATTCGATGTTTTACAAGTTTAAGAAAGTCATAATTTGTTGTAGAATACATGTAAAAATTTCTTAGTAATTAATTCATTGTAACGTGTCTGTTGCACCTTTATATAAAAAAATAATAGTGCGACTAGGCTTATGATTAATTTTGAAAAAAAAAAAAATAAAAACCTATATTACTAATTTATAAACATGACTAACTTATATCTATCTTCAATATTTATTTAATACGCTAAGGCTTTTTTTCTTAAGAGAACTCCTCTTACAATTTTTAATCGATTTTCAACTTTTTGGTACCGTAGGTAGGGCTTGGTAGGTAGTTGTTTTTGCCAAAAATTTTAAAAATCGGACTTAAAATAAAAATACTAGGCCTATCCATAAATAAAAATTGAAACTTTTCTATTAGAATAACATTGGGATTGAGTTGAACATTTATTTTAAAAGCATCTGTTAATGTACAGCTTAAGGTGTTAATGTGAATTTGATCAAAATACAGTATTGTAAATTTATAGTTTTTAATGCACAATAAAATGTCATTTTGCATCTTAACTTTTAAAATAAACATAATTATGAAGAATACCTGGTGAATTTTCTACCTGGCAGAAGAAGAATAGATTGTCACAACCACAAGAGTGACTATTTTAAACATTTCCATGGCTTTGAACACTTCAGATGAGAGTGTCTTTGTTTACTCATTTTATCGCCAGTGTGTTGCGTACCTACTGAATGCACCGATAAAAGTGTTATGAACTAATGTTCTATTCACATTTTCTTTCGCGGGTGGTATGCCAATTAATTACTCACGGAACCTGGAATTCATTGACTTTATTGTTAAGAATCTTGGAGCATAATTTTAAGCCTATGACTTAGGAATGTTTTCTATTATTTTTTACGTATTATCAATATTTGAAACAAACTCAGAGAGAAAAGTTTGAATATCATCTGATTACCTGCATTTGGCTCAATAAAAGCCAAAGTATGGCCACACCAAATACAGCACAACTAGGCCAACAAATGGATAAGTTATGTATGCAGAGCGTAAATCAAGCCACCATGATCATAACTGTGGCCACATTAGTCACGTGACCCGGGGGACATGGCCCGTGTATTGGTTGTGTATTACATCGCCATGTTGGCGGCTCGTTCACTGTACAACATGTTCCTAGTTGTCTTGTCATAGTGTAAATTTAGTACTGCAAGAATTTTTTACACTTTAAATGAAAATAGTTGGTAAATTGATGTTTGAGCCAAGCTCAAACGAAAGTTCCTTATATTTTTATACTAAATACACAGTATAGCCTCTTATTGGGGTGAGGGGTGGTGTTAAATTTTAAAATAAGGTCCCTGAGTTAAATGCTTTGCAGATAGAGATAATGGAAGGATACTTTGATGAAAGATACATAAAGAATATTATAATTTAATCATACTTATATTTCACATAAATATGTCTAAATTGATAAAAAAAAAACTTTATTTTATCAATTTAGTCAATTCTTAAGTCTAATTTACAACACACTTTAAATTTGTTTAAGTTAGTTTATAATTTGTAAAGGTTTGGTTTAAGTTAGTTTTATATAGTACGATTCGTGAGAAATGTACGTTTTATTATATTCATTAGACAGTGTTTTTCAATGTGCGATTTTGTTAATGCTCTATAGAAATCCACAAGAGTCTTGGAAGTATAAAAAATTGGTATCTTTTCAACGTAAAAATATTACTTTAGCTTGTTCTTTGAAGCAAATGTTTACTTCTTGAAAACTAATAGGCATAATAATTATTTTTTAATAACAAAATATATTGTAAAGACATGAGTTTTCATTTTTTACTCCCCACTTATAGGTAAAAAAATTCTGAAATTTAAAGTCACTGAGTAATTGACAATTTTCTAAAACTCAAATTTGGGCCATCATTTTATATTTCTTATGTGGCTTATTAAAATTTTCAATAATATTATTCAATTATAAGTGCTAATTTCACTGATAAGTTTTATCACTAACTTCGTTAGGCCGTTGACAACATGTGTTTAAAAAGCAAGTTGATGTTTAAGCTCAATTGATTCGCTCTCCTATGGTACCAATTAATTTTAATTTCTTTCCACGACAAATCAACAACAATGGGAGGCAGCGCGTCGCGTTGTCGGTATCAACTGTGGCCCTTTGTCACTGCCGTCTAGACGCCAAAATTCACAATTCCCTGATCACTCTCGGGGCCCCGTCTCTGCTTTTACCTAATGAGAAACTATAACAATGAAACAAATCTGTCCTGAAACTTTCGCTTTTTTCAGAAGTGAGTCATCGACCGGAGAAATTATTATTGTTGGAGTTCCCAATGTTTTGATCAAGGGTTGATATTTTCTTCGGTTGTAACATTCCTGATTGAAAATCAAGAACCGGAGACATCCCATCAGGTGTTTTGAATATTTGTAGCACGGTGATTAAATTCTTCTGAACATCACCCGAACCCACACTTACATTAACCTGATTTATTCATTTTTCTAAGGTGTGATCGGTGAAATGATATTCCTTTGTTATTTTTAATGGTCTGTTTGCTTAACATTTTGTCTCGTACAATTTTAACTACAAAAAAGATTTAGCCTAAAAGTTGCAACACTCTCAAGAACGTATTAATTTAGAATTCTAAATTATTTAAACATTTTAAAATTTACTAAAGGGCTAAACTTGATCCTTCAAGATGTTGTTAAATCTCCCGCTTCACTTTGGTGTACCTATTTTTTTTTTTTTTTTTTTTTTTTATCATAATACAGGTAATTCAATGTTTTCTTAATGGTATGTTCATATGATAAAGATTAACCTTGCCTTTTACATTTTGAACATACATTTTAAAATTAATAATATCTTTGTATTACAAATATTATCTCTCACGAATATTTTACAATCTAACTCGGTTATAAGTTAATTGAAAATGAATTGGATAAAGTAATTTTTTTGTTTATTTTAAGTTGATTGTTATTTACGGAACTCAATTTATTACTATTATTTTATTTGAAATTATTTTTAATGATGGCTTCGTTACAATTATTTTCTTGTTTTATGAAAAAAATCTTTAGTGGGAAAGTCAGAAGACCCGTGTTTATTATAATTTGTATAAAAATAATACATTTAATTCCATTTAGGTATCAACTATTAAACTTATTCCTCCATGTTTAAAACTTTATTCTACGTATAAAATAAAATTCACATAGCTGAATCGGGTTTCTGAAATCCTGAACGGAAAAAGATTCATGTACATAATCCTATCCCATAATCTAATGAAAGTAGGGATGTTTCTATGTATGTATGTATGTTTGCACACAAAAACGGCTCAAACATTTCTCTTCGAACTTTGCAAATAACAGTTGTTCTTTGATAAAAATAATAAAAAGACAGGTCATTAAGTCAGGAAAAATCTTATTTCTCTCTATAATATTTAATTGAAATTTATAAATTGTAACATTGGTCTTATGGAGTTAAAAATCAAAACAAAGAAATAATGAAAACAGCTGACTCAACTGTCAAAGTGCAGACCACGTGTTTCAGTATAAACATGCGTGGTTTTACATGGGAGCCAGCTACTAAATTATTAAATAGTAATACTGTAGTACTACTGTATGGTAAAACATTTATAATTTGCTTAATCATACTTACTACTGCTGATTATGAATGTTTAGATGAATAAAAATCATGTGAAATTTGACAGTTCAAGTCAATTTTGGAGAAATGGCTAAAAGAGAAAGCCCTTTACTTGGTCCAAGAGTTTTAGGAATTGAATAAGAAAGATCTTGAGATATTTTTCATGTGAGATCAGTTCTGGTTGGTTTTATTTATTTATATTGATTTTGACAGGTTATTTATTTGTTTTGTGCTGCATTTGCCTTTTGTAAAAAAGAGTTTGTATCTGACTAGACATTTCCCACTTTTAATTTTATACCTAACTTTGTAATTTATGCTATCTTATAGATTTTTCATGTCATCTGCATTACCAAAATTTAAGGCATTATAATTTTATTTAAATGTCTTCTTCATCATACTGCAGGTAGAACAGCCGTTTTCTGGCCTGTATTTAGTCCACAAAGTTGGCGTTTTCAATAGCCTTTTAAAAGTGCACCGAAAAAACATCCGTTAACTTTTTCCGTGAGCTAACCTCAAAAGGTGTTTTTTTTTTCTATAGCAAAAATCATACTAATCCAAAACAAATAAGGAAAATGTATGTTAAACTTAATGCCTAATAAACAAATAATAATAATAATGTATAATAAACAAAAAATGACTTGCAGACTACAATTTTAATGCATCATTTTGACATTACTAATTTTCAACGTATAGATGGGGGTCAACTAATAAACGTAAACAGATAAAGACATTTTAATTAATAATTTACTTTAAAATAAGTTATCCAATTTATATTTTTGCAGTATGATGAAAAACGTTGTTCATCACTCGGACGGAAAGTGTTTTTCTGGGCTTCGCTGAAAAACACCGATTGTGCACAGAAAAAAAGCCACTTTCCATCCTAGTGATGAAAACTACTATTGAAAGAATATGTATCAAATTGGAATTATGGTTTTATTTTTTTAAGAAAACTATAAGTTTATAAGATGACTATGTCTCATGCATTACTGTATGCCTATAGACAAATAAAAATCTTGAATTTTGAATATTTGGTTGAAATTTGAGCACACGCATTTGTGCACATACATTTTCCTCTTTGTTCCTAGGTATTCACTAAGAAACGGTTTGCAATTTTCCTTTAGAGCTCTGCTCCTCAGAACCTTAAAATTACCATAAATCATACAGGGTTGAAATTTAATGTTGAAGTTCCCCTTTAATCATAGATACGCACTAAAAAAGGTTTTGCAAATATATTGTTTGAAGTTCTTTAGGGCTCCATTCACAGGACTTCAAAACTACTCTAGGGCCTACGGTGTTAATATTTTACATGGTCTTTGCTCATAGGTGCTTTGCTCATACTCTTTCAATGTTTTCAATATAATTCTTTAGGAAGAAGATTGCGTTGCTCTTTAAAGAGATAAAAAACAAATTCAATCAAGGGCGAAGCCGTGACGGGCAACGGCTAGTGTTCTTTAATTTTCTTTAAGTGTCTTCCCTTAGTCAGACACTAATTTTATTTTAAAAAAAATTTAAGGAAAAATTTTATGAAAAACAAAAAAACATATGGATGAGTAAAAATATTTTGGTATTGTTTACCAACCTACTGTAGCCTAAGTAATATTTTTAGTACCAGGGGGACCGAGCTTAAGCTCGGTAAAATTGTTACTTTTATTCTCACACAAGGCTCGTTCGCTCCGCTTACTCGCCCTCTTAATTTTTGAGACGAGCTCGTTCGCTTCGCTCACTCGAAGGGTGCTGCACTTTGGTATAATTTTCCTTTAAAGATATAATATAACACATTGGTTTTATCTACAGTTATAAGCTGATTTTTGTTCAATTTAAAAACCTCCATAAGGATAACATGGGAACTTTGAAGGGCTCCAGCGCGAAAACCGGATTTTTCCCAGCTATGGGACCAACGCCAATCGATTCCTGGTGGCCAAAACTCCCATAATCAAACAAAAAATAAAAAATCCTTGGAGCGGAAAAAAGTTTGCCCGGACAAATGGAGCTTGTTTTAGAGTATAGTACCAGGGAGACCGAGCTTATGATCGGTAAAATTATTACTTTTGTTTGTCATACAGAGCTCGTTCGCTCCGCTCACTCGCCCTCTTCCTTTTTAAGACGAGCTCGTTCGCTTCTCTTACTCGCCTGGCTGATTGGTGCTGCAATTCGGTTTAATTTTCCTAAACCACAGGTTAAAGACACATTGGTTTATATCGACAGTTATCAGCTGATTTTAGTTCAATTTAAAAATCTCCATAAGGATAACATGGAAACTTTGAAGGGCTCTAGCTCAAAAACCGGATTTTTCCCAGCTATGGGACCAGCTCCAATCGATGTCTGGTGGCCAAAACCCCCATATTCAATAAAAAAATAAAAAATCCTTGGAGCGAAAAAAAAGTTTGCCCGGACAAATGGAGCTTGTTTTAGAGTATAAGATTTAAGTCACTGATTATAAAAAATAAAATAAAATACAACTGTGACTAAAATTTGTAGAATGTTGGTTCATTTAAACAAATGAAAACTTCAAAGGTATTCCCGGATAACTAAAAGCTTTGTCAAAAATCCTCTAATCAGACAAATTACTTACTCGCTGCTGATTTCTGTAAATGTTTTTTTAGTCTCAATCTTTTACTTTACAAATATCTGTTTTTTTGTGTTTTGCATCATTAAAAAATGTTGAACATAATAAATTACAAAGAAAAAATTACACAATAAAAATCTGTATAATTAACTTACTTTGATAACATGTATTGAAATAGAATTATTGTACTGTAAATGGATTTATAATTGTAGATAGTCTAATGGTGAATCTTTTCCCGATGACAATAGTTTTTCTGATATTTTTAATTCAATAAAAAATATTTCAAACTGATCTTTAAAATTTTAAAAAATTAATTTCTATCGGAGATTGAAATTTGTTATTGTTGACATCAACAATGTAGACAGTACCAATTAAATTGGAACATCCAATGTTAAAAAAATTTAGTTTTTCCTAGAAAACCAGAGGGAAAAAAGCGCTGATGCTAATATTACTTCTAATAGTTTCCATGGGAAGTGTTCTTTAAACCTCTTAAATCTCAAAATGAGCATATTTGTTTATGGAAAAAAACTATTAAAAAACTATATAAAACCTATAATAACAAACATATGTAAAATTATTCTAGCCATCTGTTTCCATTCAACCAATCAGCATAATCCTCCAAAGAAAATTAAATTTTGATGGTGTTTTCTGCCATCTTCGTTCTCAATGGCCCAGAGGGATGTGATTACTTATTTGATTATGTTTTATACATCTCTATATTATATAATAATTCATCCCTATTTCTCTGGTCATGGCATCACGAGTGAACAAGTGGACAAATTTCTCTATTTTTTTTTCTTGGTGTGTATTGTCAGGAAAAGGTCCGTATGAAAGAAAAATTAAGAAAATTCTACAGGGCTCCCCACATGTCTTCTAAGTTACCATGTTATTCTTTTGGAAGCAACATTTTTTATAATAATAATAAATTTTATCCCGCTGACAATTATTAACATTGTATGGGAATTTACATTTTATGAAGAATTTACATTAAGTCTTTCTATCTGTTTCACAATTAAAATTCACAATTCCAGATTTTTTAACTATATTTTTGGTAATTTATTTAATACTCTAAACTTTTTTCAATCCTTTCCAATTGTTTTTCTTCTTTATTTTTCTTCTTTCTTCTTTCTGTTTTTCTACTGGAACATATGATTATTGATTACATTTAGAAATGTTAATAATACAAACAGCTGTTCACATTTAAAGTATTAAATTATACACTACAAATGGGGGCAAGCCATTTGGCCGAAAAGGCGTTTGGTACCCAGTAGCCTCGAACACACGCCCAACCAATCAGAGGCGAGTAGCAATTGACCCCCCAGTCGAGACTACAGCCCGTATGTTTCCTGGCCAGGTGTGCCAACGTTAAACAACAGTGACAAAACACGAAATAACTCAATGCAATGTTTAATTAATCTTAACGATTATTATTATTATTATTGCATACGTAATTGATATTTGAAGACATATGGATATGTACCGTATTAAATTTAAATAAAGTACAGCAGTGAATTTATTTGTAGTTTTTAGTTTAATCACTCACAGAAATACGGCAATTGAGTTAATTTAAGCCATTTTACTCAGCTTCAAAACTGAATTTTGTTATAAAACATACAAATAAATTATTTGTTTATTGATGTTTTACTCCTATGAGTTTTATTTGTTAGTATAATTGCACCAATTTTTAGTCTTATTCTTAGTCTTAGGCGTAATAGTTTCAGTTGGGAATTTGGAAGAAACATGCAGGCTAATAATTTTTACTAATAGTACCGTAATAGTACGGTAATTAATGTATATTTATGGGTCGGTTTCACAAAATGTTTTAATTTTCCGGAAGAAAAAAATAACAACTAACTTCTTTATAAAAAATAAATTTTTGGCCTAATCAATGAACATACCAAACTGATCACAAAACAAAAGCAGCTAAGCTGAATTTTTATTTTTTCCCCATAACAAGTTATTTTCTAATGCAAAAGGCACACAAAAATACAAGTCGTTCACGAAAATTCCTGTGTTGCCGTAAACCTCTGTAAAAAAACACATAACCTAAAATAAAATTGCTATCTTAGTAAAAAATGTGTGTTTTATCATTATTAATAATCATAAAGTATATTTTTACGATTTATCACGATTTACTACGTCACTCACGTGAGCGACTTGAGCGCGAACGACTTGAGCGTGAGCGACTTGTAAATTCCACATCTAAACTCAAATAGCCGGCATACAGCCGCATGTAGGCAGGTTTAACTTGAGGTTAGGTTATGTTGTAACTCTTCTATCATAAATATGCCTTTTTCGTGAATAACATGTTCAAAATTTTTTTATATAAATTTTTTTTAAATAATGGGTATAAATATAACGGGTATAATGCAATTTTGTAGTATCACATAATACCTTCCTGGTATCTATATGCAACTGTATAGGTGCATTTAAATAGCTATTACAGATATTGTTATAAATTTACAACGGGGAATGTGTTTCTTATAAATATGCTGAAAATTGCTCCATAAATGTAACATTTTGAAACTATTTAACCCCAATAACGGTCAGAGGGTTTAAAATTAACATGTTTCCAGTCATACACCATTAATAGTTTAGAAAAAAGCACATAATGCAACTCTATTACCATATTTACACGTTTTAAAAGTGAATATAGGTATGGAAACCGTTGCGGCTTAAAATCTACATCACCATAATTGTGACTAGGCCTATGCTAATTACTTTAAACACATACATGAATAGTCTTTTTGAATTAAATGGAAATTTTTATGGATGAAATGCAAGAATGAAAGTACAAAATTTTATACATACCCCTACCCTATGGCTGAAAACAGTCAAATTTCAGAAAAATCCAACGGCGACTTAGGCTACATGGACTCATTACCTGGCCTCTAAAATATCAACATATATATCATTTCAACTGGGTGTACACCATCCTCCATTTTTTTTTTTTTTTTTTTTTTTTTTTTTTTTTTGAGGGAGAGGCGGAAAAATGCATTACGCACACAGGTGGCCAGCCTGTAGTGTGGGGCTCCCCTAAAAACGAGTTTACCCACTAAAAAACCTCCTCTACTCTTTAGGAATCTAACCTGGAATTGTTTGTCACATTACGTCAGGATAGGCCTAAATTTGGCTTACGCCCGTGGGGCTCGCTCCTTATCCAGCCACTCGATCAAGGGATCTGGGCCACTTCACGGTCCAGATCGGTTTTCTTTTCCAGGAGGATGCCCCGGACGAACTGTGACAAACAATCCCAGTTGCCCTCATCCTCCAAAATCTTTTGGCAGACCGAGTCCACCGAAAATGCACCAAAGATTTGTGTGGCCTCCAGGCGGGGCCCTTCCCAACGGGGACAGCGGAAGAATGTGTGTTCCGCATCGTCGGGAACACCCGGGCAATAAATGCAGTCCGGTGAACCGGTCTTTCCCATACGGTTCAGGTACGACCGAAAATAGCCGTGACCTGTCAAAAATTGGGTCAGGTAGTAGTCCACCTCCCCATGCCGCCGTTCCACCCATGGTTGGACCTGCTTGATAAGTCGCGCAGTCCATCGTCCTCGGGTGTCGTGCTCCCAGCTGTGTTGCCACTGCTGGTAGGTTCGGGAGCGCTCTTCTGTTCTTGCCGTGTCCTTGCCGATCTCGCCTTGTCTCTGATAAATCGCTTTCCTCTCCCCTGCCAAGAGCTTGACAGGGATGACTCCGGCGACCACCAGGACGGCAGGCTCGGACACTGTCCGGTAGGCGGAACACACCCGGAGCGCAGCTTGACGCTGAACCCGGGCGAGTCGCAACCTGTAGCACTCCTTATCTAGAGCGCCTGCCCACACCTCTGCCCCGTAAAGAAGCACGGACTGGACCGCGGACATCAACAGACGTCTTCTGCTGGATCGGGGACCCCCGACATTGGCCATCAGCCTACTAAGGTAAGTCACTACCTTAGCGGCCTTGTCCGCCGTACCGAAGATCTGATCCCTCCAGCTTAACTTGGTGTCCACCATAACCCCGAGGTATTTGGCGGCACGAGTTGATGTGACCACCTCCCTTCCCACTCGAAACGGGACGACGGTGTCGATCCTCTTTTTCGTAAGAATCACGATCTCCGTCTTACTGAGAGCAAGTGAGAGACCGTGATCGGACATCCAGTTGTTGACCACCCGCATAACTCGGTTCAACTTCAGTTGGGCCAGCTCAACGTTGCGTGCAGCAATGAGAGCTGCGACGTCATCGGCGTACCCAACCAAAGTGGTTTCCTCAGGCATCTCGGACCTCAGGAGGCTGTCATAGGCAACGTTCCAGAGATCCGGGCCGAGTATTGAACCTTGTGCGGCACCAGAAGTGACTTCCATCGTCCGCGTTCCGTCCCTCGTGTCATAAATCAGGCTTCGAGAGCGTAGATAATCCTCGACGAGCCGCAACAGATATGCAGGAATACGAAAGGTGTTGCGAAGCGCATCCAACATATCGACCCACCTCGCCGAGTTGAAGGCATTCTTGACATCAAGCGTAACAAGAAGCACTACTCGGCGGGAGAAATGGTTGTGGCTCTCGGCTCTCTCCACAGCTCTCTGAACTTCGGTGACAGCGTCGATCGTTGACCGTCCCTTTCTGAAGCCGTACTGACGGGGGCATAAGTCCCCGGCAGCTTCCACGGCAGAAGTCAGGCGGGAACGGATCAGCTTCTCGAACAGCTTCCCAGCCGTGTCCAACATGCAGAGAGGCCTGTGGGACGACGGCAGCTCGGGATCACCTTTGCCCTTGCTGATCAGTACAAGCCTGGCTGTTTTCCAGGGAGCCGGAAACACCCCTTCTACCAAACAGGCATTGTACATTCTCAACAACAAGTCAGCGTTGATTAAAAATACTTTCTTTAAAGCCTCACTGGGAATCCCATCCGGGCCAGGAGCCTTGTTGCTCTTCAGGGAGAGAACGGAGGTTTCCAGCTCCTCGAAAGTGAAAAGTGGAACGTCCTCTACCCGTCCGAAGTCAACCGGCGGTCGCTGTGGATGTTCAGGAAACAACGCAGCGACGATCCTCCCCATGGTGGCGCCCTCCATGATGGAAGGTGGAGAGCGGGCGCCGAGTTTCTGTGTTACAAGTTTGTAACCCAGGCCCCACGGGTCGGAATCAACGTCGTCACGAAGTCTCCTCCAGCTATTCGCCTTGCTCCTGTTGATCGCCTGGCGGAGAGATTTTCTCGCAGCTTTATAGGCCTCCGACTTACGAACTCTGTCTGCGGGAATTCTCGCTCTAGTGGCGGCTCGTCTAGTTCTTAAACATGTTCTTCTGAGTTCCGCAATCTCTTCAGTCCACCAGTAAACGGGTTGTTTGTCGCGTCGGGGTTTCCTTCGCGGCATAGACTGGTCGCAGGCCGAGACGATAAGTTCCATCGTGGATGTTACTAGTGCCTCGGCTCCAGCCTCACCAGGATTCCCCTGCGCTCCCCGAGAGATGACTTCGGTGAACTTGACCACGTCCAGTTTGTTGGTGTTCCACCGGCGTGGCCCTTCCCGAGATGCGGAAACTCGACGATTTGCCTGATCATGCAGGTCAAACACGATGTATTGGTGGTCGCTACCCGTGTAGTCCTCGACAACCCTCCAGCCAGAGATCCTCGGAAGGAGCGACTCAGACGCAAAGGTGACGTCAGGGATCGTGCCTCTCTGCCCGGGGCGCCGAAAAGTAGGTGTGTCGCCCTGGTTGAGGACGACAAGACCGGCCCTGGCGATGAAATCCAGGATGTATTTCCCCCGGGAGCTGGTAGAGGGCATTCCCCACTCGACGGCCCTGGCGTTGAAATCGCCACCAACGACGACATGCCCGGTGGTGCCGAGAACGCACTCCTCTAGGCTATCTATCTTGTCGCGAAAGTCCTGGACGGCCTCGTTGGGTGTGAGGTAGCAACTGAAGATAGTCACGTCCCTACACCGAACCCTGACGAATCCTCGGCCGCGCCCGTGACTCCGCACCAAGACATCCTGTGTATTACGCGCCCAAAATGCAGCAGTACCGAGGCTGTCGGAGATCCAAATGTTTGGGTCTCTGTCCCGATACTGTTCGCTGATAAGGAGCGCGTCAGCACCAAGTTCTCGGGCGAGCTGATCTAGAAGGTTATCAGCTCCCCAGGATCTATGAAGATTGGCCTGGAGGATGCGAATTACCGGCCGCTGCCTTTTGCCTGTTCAAGTGCGGCTCTGAAGGCACCGCACTGACCAGACCCGGGTAAGTGACCGAGGGCACTGGAGCCTGAATCCTTGCAGAGGAAGCAGGATGGGCTCGAGGAACATTCCTTGCGTTTGTGGCCCTGGCCTCCACACTGGAAGCAGTTGGCACTCCTGTCGGGCCCGTTACAGTTTCGGGAGGAGTGGCCGAAACCGAGACAGCGGAAGCATCTCGAAACTACCACCCTCCGTTTGAGCCTGCAACTGACCCAACCGACTCTGAGGTGCTGAAGGCTAAGCAGCTTATTGGCGTGCTTTTCGCCCATCTCAGCAACAGCCATCCTGAGTTGACTTCGGTTAGGCTTTGTCAGCCATACCCTCACTCCATCAGCCGGTATCTCCGGGAGTGCCACCTGGATCGCACGGGTCACCTCATCTTCGGTGGAGAGGGCATCAAGGTCCCGAATCTCGACCGAACATTTCGGTTCTAGGGCCTTGATGGAGCCTTTGTCCCCAAGTGCAGTCTTGAGGGAAGCGGCAAAACCGATCTTGTCACTCGACTTCCCCAGTTCGAGGAGGACATCCCCGTTCTGGGTTCGCCGAATAGACTTGATAACGGTGTCGGTCTCTTCCGGTTTGGCCTGCGATCTAATCTGACCCAGAACATCAGCAAAAGATCGCCCCCCTAAGGGCTTGATCAAGATTGCCTCCGTTATGGGCTTCTTAGGCCTGGGTTGTTTAGGCTTTCTGACAGACTTGCCAGAGGCCTCCCCCACCGGGTTTGAGACTTGCGTCCGCTCCACCCTCGACGCACTTTTCGAAGCTGCCTCCACTTGCTTCTGCCTCCTCCTTTCTTTCTTAGACAGGCGCGTCTTCCAGCCCCCCAAAGGTGTTGAGGCAGAGTTTGCTGCCAAGGCAGGATTAGCCGCCGGAGCAGGAACCTCTGCAGGAGTAGCCGCTGGAATCGCGACAGCGCCCGGGGCGGATTGAGTAGCCTGGACAGGAGATGTCTGCGATGCCGCAGTGACAAAAACCGGTCTCGGCACTGAGTCCACCTCAACAAGCTCAGGGCTTTCCGGCGAAGAACCGCTCTGCCTCTTCTTTCGCTTTCTGGCTTGAGTCTGGGACTCAGCCAGATGAGCTTGAGGCGAAGCAGACATAACTCGGTTCATAACGTCGCGCTCCTGCTTCACTGCCTTCAGCCTGATCTTCCGGCATTCCTCAATTTCGCCAAGGAAATCCTCGAGTTTTGGAATTCCGTCCTTAATCGCCTTGTTGACGTTCTTCTGAATAAGGAGAGCCTTGGCCATCTCCTTCAAAAGATCGTTCATTTTCTTCAGACATGAGTCAAATCAAATCAAATCAAATCAATTTATTTCAAAAAATTTTCCTAAAGATATTTACAAATGAACTTAAAAATAGTCCCACATGGGCCTTTAAATAGGCCTGTGCGTGGGACGAGTTCTTAAACTATTAGGTAAATAACTTAATTATGAAATTTATACAAAATATTTTCACAATGACATTTTCACATTTATGTTAAACATATTTTCTCAGCTACATTTTTGTTAAACTACACCTGTAAAATAAGCTATCTAAATACCTAATAAATTGACACAACTAATTAAATGCTAATCAAACCAAAAGAAAACAAAAATAATATAAATACAGAGAAGATACGCTTTTAATCAGTTTTTAAAAAGACCCCACTGTCAGTAGGCCTAAGTATTTAGTGTCGTATTTTATGTCAGTATTGTGCAACGAATTTTAGTAGTGAGTGTATTTCAGGAGCTATACTCGGAACTGATGAGAGCTTCAGTGCACTCCAGGCCAACCCCCATCAGCCAGTTGGTGACATAACGTTTGAAAACCGCCATTGATACCTGCAAGTCCCTTATCTCTTGTGGAATATTCCTGAATAAAAAATTTGCAATGTAAAAGGGATTGGTTAAATTTATTGACTTGAAGACCCTGGGGACTTGAAGGCCCACGTTGGCGGCTCTCCTGGTGTTGTATTGGTGCACAAGAGGTGTTAAAACTTTGTCTTTATGCGAGTAAGTGTAGACCAATACTGTTTTGACAAAGAGTTGGCGCAAAGAAAGCAATTGGGATTCCTCGAAGAGTAATTCTGTAGGATATCTGATTGGTTTTTTAAATGCCGATTTTATTATTAGTTTTTGGACTACAAATAAAGGTTCAAACAAAGAATTATTAGCTCCCCCCCAAACCAGAATACCGTATTGTAAAATTGATTGTACGTACGCAAAATAAACTACTTTTATTTCATTCATATCAAGAATATCACTTATTTGTCTAAAAACATATATTAACTTTCTTAGCTTAGCTTTAACAGAATTTATATGGCATTCCCATCTTAATTTAGAATCAATAATAACCCCTAGATATTTGTATTGGTCTACCCTCTCCACCTCTTGGCAACCGCACGTATTGATTGCCGGATCAGCACACTCATGAAGCACCAGTCTAAGATTTGCGGGTGGCTCACTCACCGGTCGAAGGGCGATTGGCATACACTTAGTTTTACTAATATTCATTGTTAATACATTTTGAGAAAACCAATTTTTAACTAAACAGAGTTCACGGGCCGCAACGCTATAAACCTGTTCCCATGTGCTTCCCTTAAAAATAACTGCAGTGTCATCAGCAAAAAAGAAAAATTTACCGGTAACAGGGAGTTGTTCTAAATTGTTAATATAGACCAGGAAAAGGGCAGGCCCAAGCGTGCTACCCTGCACGACCCCATAATTAATGTCCATTACGTCGCTACACTGATTATTAATCGAAACAACTTGCCTTCGATTACTCAAGTAGCTACTGAACCAATTTAAAGCAACGCCTTTAACACCAATGCAATTTAGTTTATAGAGAAGAACGTTCCTATCAATTGAGTCAAACGCTTTTGCTAGGTCTATAAACGCAATTAATACTTTTTCATTCATATTAATGGAATCACTAATATATTTATTTAATGAAAAAAGTGCATCACTAGTATTTTTATTTTTTCGGAAGCCAAATTGACACTCTGAAATAATTTTGTTTTGCTCAAGGTAAGTTTGAAGTTGGATTTTTACACATTTCTCAATTAATTTAGATATGACACTTAGCAAAGATATCGGCCTATAGTTATTAAATTCATTTTTTACCCCTGCTTTATATAAAGGAATAACTTTGGCTATCTTAAATTGTTCGGGGAATATACCAGACGAGATACTGAGATTAACTATATGCTTTAAAGGTGCAACAAGATAATTTATGTTACTTTTAAGTACATTAGCCGATATTCCATCAATACCGGGAGCAGAGCCACCACGCATCTCCTTAATGCATGCCTCAATCTGAACGTCGGTGACCGGCTCCAGGCGAAACTCGTGTCCAACTGTGTGGGCGTTGTCGTCAACCAACGGCGGGCCAGCGGGCGGCGGGATTCGTTGTGCTAGGCTGATACCAACATTAGTGAAAAAGTCATTGAACGAATTAGCCACCGCCTTTACATCAACTTCTCCAGAATCAGAACTAAAGTTTTTTATTGGAAATGATTTATTGCTTTCCCTTACCCCACTAATTTCATTAACTACCTGCCAAAATTTCTTTGGGTTCCCTGTTGAGAGTAAGATTTTTTCTTTATAGTAAGTTATTTTTGCTTCTTTTATTTGTTTACTTAATCGATTTCTAAAATTACGATAATTATCTTGTAATTCAACATTAAAAGGTTGTTTTTTAACCCGCTTGCTTAACTTATCTCTTTCCCTTATCCCACGAATAATATTGATATTAATCCACGGCTTAAGCTTTTTAAAGCGATTAGATTTTATTTTGGTTTTAGTTGCTATATTTTTAAGATTATCAACTGTTTCAATCAATACATTACAGCTCTCATTTACGTCCTGTAGGACCAAAACATGGTCCCACGACTGTCGCTCCATCAGCCCGTTCAGCTCCCGCATGTCTAAGTAAGTTGAGGTTTCCGTTGTGTTAAAAACAGGTCGGTTTGTGTTAGAGTATCTAAGTTTTACCACGATGGCATAGTGGTCAGTGACATCAGTTTTAAGTATACCAGAAGTTACTGCAGCATAATCAAAATGATTGACAAATACATGGTCTATACAACTTACAGAGTGGTCAGTAACTCTAGTAGGTTTGTCAATGTATTCTGTGAAACCAGCTTGGTATAAAGTATTCAGGTAGGTATCTTTGTCACGGCTATCATTACTTTGAGTCTTCCTCCTCGTTGGCATCGTCCTGCTGCTGCCGAAGCATTTGCATCATTTGCAAAAAAAAAAAAAAAAAAAAAAAATCCTCCATGGAATGTACATGTATAATAAATGTTATTTGCCGCTTCAAATATGTGTCAAAGGTAATTATACCGCTAGCAACATTCAATGCCCAACTGAATTTTTGCGGCCGACACAGAAACCCTCTTGTTTTTCTCCATATACATACCAACCATCATTATGACTTAAAAATGGCCATTTCTCAACACATTGTAACACATACGACGTATATAACAATATAACGGTACGGCAACAAGTACGGTAACAACAGTACGGCGTTGGCGCGCGACGCGAGCGGACGAGTCTTGTGTTCGCTGCTGTTAGTTATTGTTTGTGTGTGATTTCAATATGAAAGCTTATTCTTTAGTGTTGTGTTTCATCAAATACTAGTCTCAGTATTGCATTTGAAAGTATCCATTTGGTTCAATAGAATGCTGCATTATCAGTTTCAATAGTAATGTAAAACTAACCTCAAATGTTATTTAGTGAAATGCGTAATGAGTACCTGTGGCAAATGTTTGAGTCAAGTAAGCAGAAGTATTAAGAATAAAATCCAGTGCAGTATTTGTAAATCATATTTCCATGGTTCTTGTGTAAATTTAACCGTCAATGATATTGAAGTCATTGGTAATAATAAGTGGTCCTGTGACTCATGCAATAAGAAGAAAAGGTTAAGCCGTAGCAATTCCGATTCTTGCCCTGTTTCTACACCAAGTCGACCTAAATTATCCACTACTACCGATATGGCAATTACCATGGACGTTTTGAAAACACTCCTTAATGAAATGAAAAAAGAAATAATGGACGGACAGGAGAATGTTGAGAAGGAACTGGGAAAGGCGTTAGAGAACTGTTCTGAAAGAATTCGTGAAAATAATGAACTAATAGTTAAGCAGCAAGAAGTTATTCAAAAACAACAAGAGAAAATAAACTGCCTTGAAGTGGAAAATAAACATCTTAAAGCAGAAGTAAAGAATCTGGCCAGACGTCAAACCGACTTGGAACAGTATTCCAGGAGGAATACATTGGAGATTTTCGGTATACCCGAGTCTACAAATGAATCGAGTTCGACCCTGAAGAAAATTATAATAGAAGTTGGAGCTGCCCTTGGAGTACAACTCAAGGAAGACGGTATTGACGCTTGTCACCGCTTCAATGGAGGTAACAACCGCCCGACATCTGGCATAATTGTGAAGTTCTTGAGGAGAGATGATCCAGACCAGCTACTTGCTAAAAGGAAAGTGAAAAGGGACTTTTCCACTCGTCACTTACAAGGCCATACTACTGACTCTCCAATCTACATTAATCCATCTCTAGCGCCAGCTCGACGTATTCTGCTAGCAAAGGCACGTAAGTTGCGAACTGATTTTAATTTTAGATTTGTTTGGGTTGATAGGGTTGGGAGGATTAAAGTGAGAAAATCGGACGATAGGAGTGCTAAGGTAATGGTGTTGAACGATGATGATGACTTGCAAGCTATAATCCAAAGAGAAACAGCCTCGAAGGTTGCAACGGACAAAAAGTAGTGTTTTCTCTCTCACACATGACTGTATAACCACGTTTTTATAGTTTGTAGTAGTGTACAATCTATGACTTATTTATTTTTCCTTATTATGTAAATATTTTATTTATTTAGGTTAATTTGAATGAGAAACTGTTAATTTATTATCAGAATGTTAGAGGCTTGCGTACCAAAACCCATGCTTTTGCAAATTCAGTTTTGAGTGAGCAGTTTGACATCATTGCTTTGACGGAAACGTGGCTTACTGACGGTATTTCTAGTGAGGAAGTTTTTGATGATCGTTATGTTGTTGTTAGATGTGACAGAGACGCAGACGGTACTGGGAGGGGGAGGGGGGCGGGGTATTGTTGGCTGTACACCGGCGGCTGCAAGTCAGTCAGCTGACTGTAGCGGCCGGCGATCAGCTGTTCCCTCGCAACCTCGACTCTGTCTGGTTGCAGGTGCGCAAACCTCACACTGACATATCTGTCTGCTTAAATGTTGTTTATTTCACTCCCAATAGTTCTCTTAGTTTGTATAATGATTATTTTGCATTGTTTGATACTTGTAATAATATTATGTTTAAAAACTTAATTATTTTGGGGGATTTTAATTTGCCTGAAATAATGGGTTCAGACTGTGATATGATTATGGGAAGCACAATTGTTAGGAATCTTTTTAATTTCATGTCTTTGTATAACCTGTCTTCTTTTAATAATATTCGTAATGTTAATACTAATACTCTAGATCTTGTTTTAAGTAATGTATTACATCTGTCAGTAGAACAGAGTTTAGACAATTAGACAATTAGACAATTCTTTATTGACATGATCATAGAGAACAGTCATGCGTCATTTACAAATTGGTTAGCTTGAAACATTATTTAAATACATTGTTCAATTCAAATATTGAAAAATTCCTCTTCAGTATAGAGTGGTCTTTCCTGCAGCCATGCTGTCAGCTTGCTTTTGAAGTGGCTTGATTTTTGTTCTCTCTTCATGTGCTCTGGTAGGTTGTTGAAATAGAGGGCACCTTTGTAGCTGGGTTTTTGCTCAAACAGGCTCAGGTGGTGTTGTGGCAGTGTGAAGTTGGATGCGTGTCTGGTATTGTAGTGGTGGAGGTTACTGTGTCTCAGTTGCATTGTGGTGGTGGCATGGATGATTGTTTCCCTTACGTAGAGTGAGACTACTGTAAGGATTTTGAGATTTTTGAAGGACTCTCGACAGCTGTCACGGTAGTTTAAATCTGCTAGGCATCTAATGGCTCTTTTTTGCATCAGTAGCACCCTTTCTAGATTGTTCTTCGATGCCCCTCCCCAGGCTGTAATGCCATATCTGAGGTGGGATTCGAAAAGGGCAAAATAGGCTATTCTGACTGCATCTGGACTGCATACTTGCTTTATCCTGCGTATAACATAGAGGCTGGAGCTTAGCTTCCTGCAGAGATGATCTATATGTGGTTTCCAGGAGAGCTTGGAGTCAATGATGATGCCTAGGTATTTAGTGCTGTTTTGTGCGAGTAGTCCAGGGAGTACTGTATTTGTGCTATTTTTCTTTGTGGTGAAGGTAATCTGTACTGTTTTATGTTCATTTAAAACTAGGTCATTTAGGGAGCAGTATTGTTTTGTTCTGTTGAACTGTGTGTGGGTTTTCTCTTCTAGTTCTTCTATCCTTCTGTCCGAGAACGTGAGGACTGTATCGTCAGCGTACATGACAGTGTTTCCAGCATCCGCTATCCACTCTGGCATGTCGTTTGTGAGCAGAAGAAACAGTACTGGACCCAGCACTGATCCCTGTGGTACGCCCCTCCGCAGTTCAACAGTTTCTGAGTGAGCCTTGCATTTTGTGCCGTTCTTTAGGTATGTTATTTCCACAAGCTGTTTCCTCTTATTGAGGTAGCTGCCGAACCAGTCTGCTGCTTTCCCTCTCACACCCAGTTTTCGTAGCTTGGCTAGTAGGAGGTCGTGATTCAGACAGTCAAAGGCTTTGCTGAAATCAAGAAATAGACTTGTAGCAGTGCAGCCATTTTCTATTTGGTCTAAAATATATTCTGTTAGCTGAGTTATGGCTGTAGTTGTTGATCTGCCCATTAGAAACCCATGCTGCTGTTTGTTGAGGAGGTTATTTTGTTCTAAGAAATCAAGGAGCCTGTTTAGTACTATTTTCTCTATTATTTTTGAAAAGGTTGAGATTAGGGAGATCGGTCTGTAACTGTTTCTGTCAGTAATTGGTCCGGTTTTGTATTTTGGATAGACTTTTGCGATTTTGAGTTTTTCGGGGAAAATTCCTTGTGAAAGTGATTTATTTATCAGACCTGTCAGTGGTCTTGTTAGTTCTTCTTTGCATGTTTTTATCATTTTTGCTGATATTTCATCAACTCCAGCTGAGGTCTTCGGTTTTAGTGAGTCAATGGCTGTCTGAACTTCTTTTTCTGTGGCTGGTCTGAACTGGAAAATAGAGTGTGTGGGTGGTGGTAGGTCTGGGAGAGTGATTGTTCCTGTGTTGTTACTGTTTTGTAGAGTTCTTTCAGCTATTGTTGAGAAGAAGTCGTTGAAAGAGTTTGAAATTTCGGTTGGGTCACCTATTGTTTTGTTGTTGACTTGTAAGTGGATCGAGTTGTCGGTGTTTGGTTTTGTTTTTCTCTCAGAGTTTATTGTGTGCCACAGTGCTTTTGATTTATTTTCAGCTCTGTTGATGTGTGCAGTAGCCGTTTCTTTACGGAGAATTTTCAGGTATTGGTCATACTCTTTTTTCTTTGAGACTGTTCTCGCTTTGTCCTCTGCTAGTCCCATGATCTGTTCCTCTTCAAGAGCTCTAATGTATTCGCCCTTGAGCCTAGCACATTCTTGATCCCAGCACTGTGGTTTCTTGTATGCCTTGACTCTTGATGTTTTTAGTGGGCATGTGGCGTTAAGTGTCAACTGTATTATGCTGTGAAAGTTGTCATATGCTTCATTTGTATTTTTTGCTAGAGTTACGCTTTCCCAGTTTTGAACGTGAAGTTCTGTTTTGAAAAATTCTATTGCTGTTTTGTTGAAGTTTCGCTTTTCTTCTTTGATGTTGTTTGGGCTGATGATGGGTGAGTTGGTGCTTACTATTGCTATTTGTGCTGTATGGTCAGAAAGCCCTGTTGTTACGACTGAGGTTTGTAATTGCTTATTGTCAATATTTGTACATATCCAGTCTATTGATTTTGCGGTGTCTGTGGTAACTCGGGTGGGTGGCAGGGTCAGTCTTGTGATGTTGAAGGGGATTAGGAATTCTTCTACTTTAGCTTTGTTAGTGTCATCTGCTAAATTGTCAACATTTATGTCCCCCATGATTATTATTTGTTTGTCGGTACCGAGCACTCTGTTAAGTTGTTCTGTTAGGATGTCAATAGCTTGCTCAAGGTTCCCGTTTGGTGGCCTGTAGACTCCCAGGACTAGTAGTGATTTCTTGTTCATCTTCAGCTCAAAGAGCGCTGTTTCGCAGGTGAGTTCTGTTTCTGCTCCGCTAGTGCATAGGAGTGATACATGCTTCTCTAGGCCATTTTTGACATAGCCCGCTACTCCTCCCTTTATGTGGTTAGTCCTCGAGAAACCCCCTACAAGTGTGTAGCCCTCTATGAGAGTATTGTGAAGATTTTCATCCGACAGGCCATGTTCTGATATTAAGATGAGGTCCGCTTTTTCCTCTTGAAGGAAGTGTGCCAGTCTGTCAGTTTTTTTAGAAAGCCAATTTATATTCTGATGTGCTATTTTAATTTGTGTTGTTTTGTTATGCTTTGATTTTGTTGAGCTGTTTAGTTTCTGTGGAACTGAGTTAGGATTTTGAGCTACATCTTGTGTCTTTCCTTGGGTTGGGCTGGCTGTTCTAAAAAATTTTGGGGCGAGGCTGTGGTTATTTGGGGTATTTGTTCTCTGTTTTGCTTTACAGTGTCTGTCTCTGTTGTTCCCTGTTTGCTAATGTGGTATTTTGCGAGTTCCAATGGGCTGAGCGCATTTGCATGTTTTATCCATTGACTTAACTTATCGTTGTTGCACGGGGTAATGTAGGTGAGACTTTTTGTATGTCTTGATATGGCGACGACACAGTGGTGTTGTGAGTCATAAATTTCTTCATGCTTAGCAGATGTCCTTATTATGGTTATGTTTTCAGCCTGCCCTCTTTGAAACTCATGAATAGTGGATACCGTAAAGCCAAGTTTATTAAGGTTTTTTTTCTCTGACTGCTTGAGAGGATGTAAAGTTTACATCCTCTGGTGCCAGTTGATAATTATCATCCTCCTTTAGAGATTAACCTAGAATTTAATTTTCATGACAGAATAAGCAATGTTAAAAAAACAGCCAGAAGTCATTAACAAAAAATATTACTGTTTTAAAAATGCCGACTTTTATAATATTTACACCAAATTAAGGAATTGTAATTGGAATGAGCTATATAAGTTAAATAATGTTGACAAAGCTTTAGAGCAGTTTTATAAGTTGTTGTTTTCAATATTTGATCAATGTATACCCCAGAAACATTGTATTTTTAAAAGTAAGTATCCTTGCTGGTTTACTAAAGATATAATCGATTCTATCAAACTGAAGAATAAGTGTTCTAAAAAGAGAAAGTTTTCAAGGTATCATGATCGTTTATTCAAGGAGCTAAGAAGTAATATAAAAATAAAAATAAGTGTTGCATATAATGAGTACTTAAAAAATGTTGAAAATTTAATTAACGTTGATTCGAAATATTTTTGGAATTATATTAAGTCTAAGCGTTCTAGTCCATCATCTGATATTGGTAGTATGGAAATGAGATATTGTGGCAATGTCGTGTCAAAAGACAAAGTAGCTGACGCGTTTGCAGAATTTTTTAAATCAGTTTTCACTAATTCATCTATAAATAATAAGGTTTCTTTGTTTGCTGGTTTTCCTAAAGAAAATAGAGAAATTGTCTTTACTGTTCCTGAAGTTGTGGATGCTATAAAAAAAATAAAAACCAAAAAATCCTCTGGACCTGATGGTATTCCTTGCTATGTAGTTAAAGGCTGTGGTGAAGTTTTAGCTGAACCTCTATGTTTTCTCTTTAATCTTTCAATATTTTCCTGTGTTTTCCCACAAAGGTGGAAGGAAGCAAATGTGGTTCCTATTTTTAAGTCTGGAAAAGCTGAGAATATTGAAAACTATCGTCCTATATCATTGCTTAATTCTTTTGCTAAAGTTTTTGAGTCTCTTTTATACAGGCATATATATAATACTGTCAAAATGAAAATATCTCCAACACAACATGGATTTCTGCCTTGTAAATCAACAATCACCAATTTAATGGAATTCACCTTTGACATATCATCTGAATTAGACACTGGTGGAAGAGTAGATGTAATTTACACAGATTTCTCGAAAGCTTTTGATGTTGTTGATCACTCCATTCTATTAAAAAAACTTTACAATTTTAATTTTTCTTCAGCTTTTGTTACTTTTATAGAATCATACTTAAAAAATCGTTGTCAATTTGTCACAGTTTCAAATTTAAAATCAAGTATGTATTCAAATACTTCAGGTGTACCTCAAGGCTCAAATCTAGGTCCCTTACTTTTTCTTATATTTATTAATGATCTTCCTATTGAAATAGTGGATTCAAAATGTCTATTATATGCAGACGACTTGAAATTGTATAGACATATCCGAAACAATAATGATTCTGCATTATTACAGTCATCACTTGATATCCTTGACTTTTGGTGTCAACAAAATAAGTTGTTCCTTAATGTTCGAAAGTGTTTTGTGGTGTCTTATACAAGGAAAAAAGATATTATTCATTTTGGTTATTCGATAAATGGATTAAAACTTCAAGAGGTATCTCAAATAAAAGACTTAGGTGTAATATTTGACTCTTCTTTTAAGTTTGATATCCATATAAATAAAATGATAAATAATGCTTACAAGATGTTGGGTTTCTTAATTCGGAATACTAAATTCTTCACCTCAATACACTCTATCAGTATGTTATATTTTTCGTTGGTCAGAAGTAGGTTGGAATGTTGCTCTCTAATTTGGGATCCATTTTCATTAAACAGTATAACTTCTATTGAAATTATTCAAAATAAATTTTTAAGATACTTGTATCATAAAAGATTTAATGTCCCTTGTAATAGAGATTTATCAACAGTTGTTTTAAGAAATTTATTTTCTTTTGATTCCCTTTCAATAAGAAGAAGTAAATGTACAATTTTGTTTTTATTCAAGTTGGTTCATAGTTTTGTTGACAGCCCATTTTTATTGAGTAAAATTAACCTTTACGTTCCCAGAAATAATTTGAGACCATCTTTAGTTTTTTTTATTCCGCGTTGCCACACAGTTCAACATTACAATTTATCGTTTTTCAAGGCTTTTAGATTATTAAATTTATATAAAGATGAAATTGATTTGTTTAATTGTAATTTTAGTTTATTTCTTAACCAAATGGATAGATTATTAATTAACTAGTCATTTATTATATTAATTTATGTATTGTAAATGTTTAATACTGCACTTGTAATTAATTTATTTTATTATTTTTGTAATACACACACAAAAAAGTTGTTCTTTTCTTTGTTTATGCCTAAGATTATTATGTGCATGTAATATATTTTTCTTGTACTGATATATATATTATATTTTTGTAAATTTTTTTTGTTTTCAAGATAGCTGTTTTTGGTAATGTCCTGTAGCTATTGTGTAATAAATATGTCAATAAATAAATAAATAAATAACACAATATAGGCCTAACAGTATCATTCAAAAAATTTATGTTGGGGCCTAACATTGTGAACAACTCACATGGTGTATTTTAACTTGTAGGGTGTAGTCAATTTACAATTCGTCATTTAATGACAACTGGATATTAATTACTTTTCATTTAAAACTGTTACAAATTCTTTATTATATTCTTCATAACTTAACAGTGAATGTAAGCCTACACCTATGTCAAGAGAATTCATTTAGGGCCTAATTAAGGTAAGCAACTAACTTATCAGGTGTTATAAAATGTATGCTACTAATCTATTCCAAATTATACACAGATATTTAAAAAAAATACATCGTCTACGACATACATGTCATGTTTAGGTATAACAGTTGGTTTTATAATTATTATACATAATAATCTGCATAATTTAACTTAGGCCTACATTTGGTTGTCACAACAATCACATAACTTGTAGGCCTAAACATGTAGGAATATAGTCCCTTTCTTGCGTAGTCAGATGGACTATAAACTCTTATGTGATCTACCCAGTGACATTTTTCAACTTTTTTCCGAATGCCATCGTCTTTATTAATTCTCATCACACATAAGTTAAGCATCAGAAGATGTTAGGCCTATTTTAAATTAATAGATTTAACTTAACGTGTTGCGACAAATCTTAGCAAGCCTACAATTTTTCAATGACATTTTATCTATTTAGTGTTAATTTATTAGGATTTTTTATTTACTCTGAAAACTACTCAAATTATCTACAACTTGTTGGTAACATTAATCAGAAGTTACATGCTATAATATGTCGGAATGAAAAGATTTGGTTTCAGAGCAAGCCTAAATATAAGTTGCCGTACTATTTATATTGAAATATTGATTCATAATTGGGAGCATTAATCAATTTTTGCTCTCTTGTAAACACATATTTAAAAGCAATAGCCCCTAATATATGCGTAATGGTACAGAAATATTATAAAATAATTCTTTGAACTTGTATAATGGTCTTTTTCCAACAAAAAAATGTGTTTTAGTTACCAAATATGTCATTTATAATAGTAGGCCTACTGAAAATGTAACATAATAATTTCAACGGATAAAATATTAATAATACATAGTCGTAAAAGTCGTATGAGAAATCTTGATTATTTCTAATTAATTTCAACAATTTAATCTTAAATCATACAAAAATCTCTTTTTTATATAATGTAAGTGATTTTAGGTAGTAACCTGACATTCTATAAAAGCTAAAGCAACACTGATAATCTAAAATATAAGAGTATAACACGTTTTAAATAGTAATTGCTAATTAAATATCTAGGCCTATTTTAAAATGTTAGTTTTTGAGTTCGTTTATTAACATGAACAGAAAATACTAGTTGAGTAATTTGTTTTTTTTAGCGAATTTCCCTATAGGGAATACGCTATTACGGTAGTAGTCACGGTAAGACCTAAGCCCGGGACCATGATACTTTTTCGTTTTGAGGTCCCTAGAAGCCAAAAACACCGTTCGTTCAAATTGATATATATGTATATATATATATATGTATATATATATATATATATATATATATATATATATATATGTGTCCGTGAACACGATAACTTTTGAACGGAACCTCCGATTTTGATGAAATTTGGTACAGGGGTGTAAGCCAGCATCTACTAGGTTGAGTTCGCGAACCAGAATGATCGGACCATTGTAACGGGGTTTTATGGGGTTTCAAAAGGGTTAAAAATGGGTTTTTGGCATTTTTCGACCTTAATTTTTAAAATTCATAAATTTAACTGAAACCATTTAAAAGAGCTTAAAAAAACAAACAATTTGGTATTTTGAATTTTTATCTTAGCATAACTGGTTACGGGGAAAATAAAAAAAATGTGTTTTCCATGTTATTCTTATGGGAAATCAAGAAAAGCCTATATCTTGCTTATTTATTGACATAACTTAATCAAATTTGGTATGTACATTATCTAGACAAGGTTTAACTTATACTTGCTTACAAAACCCATATTGCGGCAAACCTACATACTCACCCCCATGGGGTTTATGGGGAAAATAAACAGAACACCAAACCTTATAAAATTTGGTATGTACAATCACTAGGTAGGATTTAACTTATATTTACCAACTAAACCCATATTATGGCGGCAAACCTACATACTCTCATCCCCATGGATTTTATGGGGAAATAGAAAATATACCAAAATTCCATTGGAAATTCGCTGAGTACGCAGGTCTGCTGCGACGGGGGTATTTAGAAAGAACGATGGTTGGCAACAGAGATCCGTGTTTCCAGTTTTGAGTAACTTTATATTCGCGTATTTAGCTCTTAGCCAATGGCGTTCGACTAGTACACAGCTCGCACTCCTATTGGCTCATACGGAATTTCGCATTAAAAATTCCAAACTGGGTACCAAACGCCTTTTCGGCCAAACGCGAGGATCCCACTACAAATATATAGACTTAAAATATTCAAATAATTAAAACATTGAAACGTACTCAATTTTTTTGCTTACATTGATATGATAGTTGTAGTGCAACATTAACTGTAAGCATTTTCAGAAAAGACGACGGAAGTGTTGACAAAATATTAGATCCTCTGGCAACATTAAAATCAACTGCCAAATGGAATTAGTTTGTTGATTTGTAAAGTTTTTATGGTTTAAAATTTGCAGGCTCTAAATTATCCCCATAAATTCGTGAAATTCCAAAATATGGTTAGTCTCCACGAATCTGATCTTATACTCCAAAACAAGTACTGTTTGTACAGGCAACAATTTTATTCCATAAAATTTTTTCAATTTTTTATGAATGTGGGGGTTTTGGTCACAAGGAATCAATTGGAGTTGGTCCCGGCTTTGAAAAATCTGGTTTTCATCCTATAGCCCTTCAAAGTTTCCATGTTATCCTAAAGAAGATTTTTTGTTGCTTCTAAATTTAACATAAATCAAATGATAATTGTAGATAAAATCTTACAATTTTTGTTACATCTTTAACCTGTGTGGTTCAACAACTTTATATAAAAATACAGCATCTTTTGGCCTGGCGAGTGAGTGTAGCGAACGAGCTTTGTCTGAGAAAGTGAGCTTAATTATTTTACCGAGTAAAAGCTCGGTCCCTCTGGTACTTAGATTAAAGTTGAAGTAAGCTAAACAGCTTGGGAAAATGTCGTTTCTTATAATAATCCAATAACTAAATGTGAGGATTGTCTGTAGCAATGTATTTTTCATCACACTACATCAATATCTCCTGTTTTCAACCCTCACTTTTAACAATGAAAAAACCCTCATGCTTTTGAGATCTAGGGCTGAAATCTTTGGCCCTATACCTTCCCACAAGCCAAAGGAAAGCGGTAGCAATGAAGTGGTTGCCTAGCAAATGGAAACACAATGCATCCCGCTAGGTAAGTAAACTCCATACCAGTACCCTGTTTACAATGATAATTTGACAAAAGTGAATTAAAACCAACGAGCAAGACTTCAGTGAACCCTGTTCAGTGGTACTGTTTGTTTAGATAATAAATAAAAATATTGTAGGCATCACGAAAATACGAGCCTGCATTAACACCTTTAATTGGGTGAGTCGGTGGCGTAGTGGTTAGCGCACCAGACTTCCGGACCACGGCAGCGATGTCGTGGGTTTGAATCCACGTTCTTCCAGTGACTTTTTATCAGTACCTTTCACCTCTGGACTGTAGGGGCTCACCTTACTTTGTCTAATACGATCCATGCACAGATCAATAATCTATGTGGACGGGGCAAAGTAAGGCAAAAAAAGGCCTGCCAACCTCTTAAAAAAAAAAAAAAAAAAAAAACAGTGTTGCCGATTTGTGTTGACTTGTCCAGCTTTTTTTATTTATTATTAACCACGAGAGATTAGGACAAAACCAAAACAAAGTAAAACTGACAACATCGCTCAATAAGACTAATGGATATAAGCTGCCATCTGTTTAAATTTTTAGGTTAGCAATTTCGTGTCTTCTAGTAAAGTGTGGCGAACCAAACGGGATGTCTGATCGGATGTCACCACCTTGGGAGCGTAGCTAAATTAACTTTAAGAGTAAACAGGGATAATGTGGGTTTCCACTTAATAACAGATACACGTGTTTCGAGCGGACCTTTCTTTTAATCAAATCAAAACCCTATCGATACAAATACAAAACATAACCTCGACTCTAGTACGAACATAATACAAATCTTTTCTCAAATAAATCAGACCTTGAATAAATATAAAATAATAATTCTCTTTCAAATATCTAGTTTGGGCTGGCAAACCGTTCTGGAGGCAGTGCGATCCGGTCAACTAAAACTTTAATATAAACTCAATAAAAACGGTTCCTTTTAAATTTGGAATAAACACGCAAAAGAAATAAAACCCTCTTTGCTTAAAAACTCTAGTACAACAAAATTTAATGATTCAACCCCAAAACAACTCTAACTAACTCTTTATCACGAGAAACCCAAGAACTTCAAACAGGGCCTAAAATTCCCCAAAACAACCGATACGGTACTCAGGTGAGTACCGTATTGGTACTGCCCCGGGTCCAGGCACTGCTCTCCTGAACTACAAGGAAGTTGACCTATATATTAGATCCCATTCCCCCCTGACCTTCAGGGCAACGACCCCTGTGTTTACTTCCAAAGCGCTTTGCCACCCAGTGCGATCTTGACTCTAGTAATGACCCGAGTGGCCTTCTACTAAAATATACAATGTTCATATCATTTTAATTAATAAAAAATTCCTAAACACATCCCTCCTTCACATCCCCCTTATCCCGCGAGACAATGTCCTCAGCGTCTCCTATCACAAAAAAAAGAAAAAAAATTACTCTCCCCTTATAATGCCAATTTTTATACTAACAATATACATTTTAAAACCAATATACCCGAAAAGGACCGATAATACCCCTAACCATGCAAAAAATTGCAATATACTTTAATGAAGTTAAATCTTGGACATCCCACCATGACTCTGGCAAAACCACAGGGTCGAACAAAGATGGCGGAATGTTCTGGTGGACCATGAACGACGGCGAAGAGACTGTCCAATTTTAATTTAAAATACGCAAAAAATTTTGATAAATATATTTAGAATTGGACAGCAAAGGATCAAATGTTAAATTTGACAAAGAGGTCCACCCGCAGGCAGTATATATGAACAATTGAGGGGCTACCGGTCATCGCGAAACAAGGATACTGCCTGAAAATTAATTCTACGTCCCCATCGGTCAACACACAGTCGCATGTTACAGTAATTTCAAAGGCCCCTGGCACATCAAAAGGTAAGGTTTTTGAGAAATTTTTACAGGACAAGGTTATATTAGGAGTTGGATTTGTGATTACGTAGGAGTCGGAAGCCACCTGGGTCAGCAGAACACCACCATGCGAAGGGCTGCAGTAGAATGGACACGATCCTCGCAGATCCTCCATGGTGCGTTGTCCAAGCATCTTCTCCGCACACTATGTGGAGAAAAAAGACCTCCCCTCCCCTGTTATAGTGGGAGCCTGCACATCTGTGTCGCTCCTGGTCAGCAGTCCTCCAGCTGGTAGCTGATGATGGTTGTTGTCCTGGATCCTGATATTGCCACGTAGATGGTTTCCAACGCCATTGGACAGGTAAATCCATTCCAAGCCATCGGAGAAGGAATGTATTCGTAAAGGTCCCAGTTGTGTTGTGATCTACGCACTGGGACCTTAACTGTTAAAACAAATTTTGTAGGTGATATTTTACACGTTGTTTTAAATCGTTTTAGTTAATAAAAAATCCCTAAACACATCCCTCCTTCACAATAGTCAATGAATGAATATTCATTTATTCTGTTCTTAAACAATACAATATTGTAATAGACAATGTCTCATTATAGGCTAATAGGAACTTTTAGACCAGACCTATTTTACTTTTTCAGTATTTACATAATTTCATGATTTTTTTCACTACCAACAACAATATCACAATTTATTAGTATTTAAATATCACAGAAATCTATAGCAATTAGTTGCAATCTAGAAATCTAAAGCAAATGTAGGTCAAGTCAAGGCTACATTACAATCAAATGACAATTTTATCAAAAGTAAAATTCCCGAGTTTTGTGCATTCTATATTGGTTAAATTTTATTATGAAGTAGTTACTTATATTATTGACTTAAAAGTTTCGGCCAAATAACAATTATTCGTATGAATTAATCATTTGCTACATTCATAGAAAGAAAAAATTTACAAAATAAAATTTTGTTTTTTTTTATGTATAAATGTATAATTTATTGCATTGAACCACTGAGCTCGGCAGCGACCGTAGCTCAGTGGTAGAGCTCTGGGTTATCACCAGGCAGGCCCGGGTTCAATTCCCGGTTTGGGGACAAAAAGATCGTTCGGCCGCTCCCGTGGTTCAGAAGTCACGTTAAGCCGTTGGTCCACCTGCATAGAAAACAAAAAAATGCAGGCATTTCAGGCGAGAACTATCAGTTAATTGCTGATGTCTTTCCATAAAAGCCATACGATAATAATTATTATTATTATTACAAGTCTTGTAACAGTTCTTGAGGCTAATAAAAATAAAAAAATAACCAAAATGATAGAAAAAATAACCAAAAAATAACCTTGAATAAACTCAAAATGTCGTGATAAGTTCCAAAAACCGGCTTCTTATCGGGATATTAAAAATATGTAGGCAATAAAAATAATGTAGGTAGGTAAGTGACCATCTACTACAGCAATAATAACGATAACAAAAGAAAAAAAAATCCTCCCCGAATTATCTTTTATTTTTTTTTATTTTTTCCTATTTAAACATTTATTTAAATTTTACGAGCTTCATCAAAATCAATCAATAAAAACCTAGTTGACCTAAAAAATTTTTAAAAATAACTAAAATCCCCCAAAAAATAACAAAAATAACCAAATTAAAAAGAAAATAAATAAATAACCAAGAGCAGAAAAAATAAAAAATAACCTGTTACAAGCTTTGTTATTACAATGAAATAATTGAATATAGAAATATCATTAATGATTTTTGTTCTTCAATACTACTGCACTTCAGCAATTATTATCTTCCATATTCTTTGAACTTCAATAAATATAAAAAAATTTCTATAAACATTTTTAATTTAATTGAAATAAATTTATTTTAAACACTGATAGTTATTTTGGTTTTATAACTTTAGTATATACCTAATTTGTTTGGACTAAACACTATCTCTAGAGGAATTCCAGAAAAAAATAGTTAACAACCTAATCTGTACTTTTTACTCCTGTGTATACCGTAGCACTTGGGCTAAACAGGGCCTAATTAGATGCAACACTGATAAACAAAGTTAATAAGTAACAAAATACACCGCAGCAATGAATGAGACCTAATGAGGCAGACGTTGATTGTAAAAATTTAAACAAGCCATGCTGATTACGTGTTTTTTACCCTATCTGGGTTACCGCCTCTCTCTGAGCTCCCATTGTTTCAAATTACCTGTATTTATTTATTTTCTGAAGAATGACTGTGCCATGTGTAATAATGGTGATCGAATTTAAGGGCCAAGCATTTCTTATTGTATGAAAATTAACAAAGAAAACATCAACTGAAAAACACAAAAATGGGGTAAATAAATACCCCACTGATGGGTGTTAATAAATATGAACACCCATGAAAAAAACCAAAGATATTAATGATGAAATTTGTTGTCCTTGAAAAGAAAGTAGGTTGGATTTGGGTTGCCAGTAAAATTAATTATAAAATTAGTATGACAAAGAATATTTATATTGCAGAATTTTAATGCATTTTTTCCATGACTTCAATCTGTGTTGCCTTAAAAACTACAAGATTAATTTAAAATAATATCTTTCTTGACTGTTTGGTATACCTAAATAAAAAATTTGTTTATAGAACATATCAAAATATTAGTTCCACAATGTTCATCAAATGTTTGGATCACTACAGAATGGCCAAAGACATGTGGCTTGTTATCCTGACAACGGATGGAAATGCACTTACTGTTGCTGCATGACTTGTAAACCAATTCTAAAATCAATTTCACTCCCAAATCAGCATGTTTGCCATTATTAGCTACCAAAGTTAACTGAAGTGGAGCGGATTGCCAATTAGAGAGAAGTGTATTATTAAGAGATAATGAGTCTGTAGAGTTGTGTAAAACATCTGAGTTGATTAGCATGAGTTGGCTGGACTATCATGGTTGACAAAGCCATCCGCTAACTGGTGATCCAACCCTCTCATTTAATGCTTCAGTTAGTTGTGCAACTGTCATGACTCTAACAAGTTTGGCTCTGATGTGTTCTATGAATGAAACAGCTCCATAACAATCAATTTTAAAACATAATGAAAATAATTAGAATATTTGTTGTGGTAGAATATTTATTACAGAAATCGTCAAATGACACTCAGCCTCTTTTTAAGAATTGTAACTACCTGTTAAAATTTAAAAAATAATAAAAAAAAAAACTTTGTGGGGGAATATGAAACTAAGAATGGGAATGCAGTTTTGCCTTGGTCAATATTCCCATTAAAATTATAAACAGAGACAACTTGCACAGATAACTTAACCGAATTGAAATGGGTTTGAGTAAAAAATGTATGAATCTCATTCAGATTTTATAATGTATTTATTTTTTATACATAGAAATAAAGGCACTAACTTATTTCTAGCTTGAATATGCTATAAGCAACAAAGGTTAATATTATCACAGTCAAGGAATAGACAATGTACAGTTGGTATGAATCAGCGAGCACAGAAAAGAAATAGAGGGGCCACTCATATCCACCTAACATTACAGGAGGTGAAGCCACGTCCCCTTACTACTTTTGGAAACTCCCACTAAATGAGACAAACAGCTGATTTTATTTTTATTCTGAGTTAGCTTGAGTAAACAACTGAACGCTGCAAACAACTGAACTCGAAGCTGATGGTGGCACTCGGAACGTGAGTGAATCATCGTCCCCCCACTACTTTTGTGGGCCTAGCCGCTTCATGGCTTCACTACTGCGCTCAGCTGGCCTCTCTATTCATGTTCTGTGTTCGCTGGTATGAATAAGGGACATTTGTATATTTTATGATTGGCTTACAAACAATACAAATAAGTAAACACATTATTTCCTGAACATTAAGAAATTTGTGACAATTTTACATATTTCTCATCCAACAAAAAGGTATTTTTCAATACTTAAATATGGTACTCAACACTCAACTTTAATAATTTTTCATTACTGAATTATTCACACTCCTTTTCTAAATTAAATGAGTGTCAATAAAACTATGGTTTAAACTTAATTGTCAATCTCTGTCATCTTGATAATATTTTCTGCCTGTCGCAACAAAGGCATATCCACCATACTCCCCGCATGGACAAATGCTCCCTGAAACGTAAAATTGTAGCTTTAGATAACACCTTGTTATTTGGAGGAATACAACAATTGAAATGCTCAGTATATCTACATGTCAGATTGTAGAACATTTTAAAATGGATTTATCAAGCGATAAATAGATCAAGCTTAAGGGTGTTGTCACCTTTTGGCTAGTAGAGCGGTCGGTTATGTAAACCAAATGGCTTTTGGACAAAACATTGTATTATATCCCCTACTTACATCCCTTGTTTACCAACCGATTTTCTTGAAACTTGTTAACCATTCAGTTGAATAGTTATATTAGAGCTATCGTACCTTAAAATTTTTGAAAATGGGAAAATATAATTGTGAGTGTTGTTGAAAAATAACTTAATTTGTCTTACTTTTAAGATTTATTTATACTGATAAAATTTATTTTCACTTCAGGTAAGAGGGCACTGATTCCAACATTTATTTAGAAAAAAACATTTTTTTATGATAAACATTCAAAAATACCGTCCGAAATAATAAAATGCTGAGGCACGTTTAGTTGTTTTTTACTAGGGTGAAAATCCCTTACTTTAGAATCACTCACCCATAACCACTCCATCCACAATCACTCACCCATTGCCACCCGTCCTGATTCTGTTGGGACAGTCCCGACATCGGAACCTTTTGTCCCGCGTCCCGACTGAGCATTCATCGGGGCGCATTTTGTTCCGATTTATTGTTTTACACAACAAATTAATATTGTTCAAAAGCATTTTTATTAATTGTTTAGAGTTAATATTCCACCGCTCAATGATTATAATGGAATTGATTCTGGCAACGCCAAAGCGACCTCTTTCGTAGTTGTAGTAAATACCAGCTCTAATGGCGCTCATGTGAGTGCGCGGCTGCCACGACGCGACAACACTGTTCTGCCGAATTAATTAGAGCAGAACTACTAATAAACTTATATTTAATTTAGACATGTCTTGCGCTGACTTTATTTCAACTTACAAGACCGACAAAAATTTATTAAAGTTACTATATGAGCAAAGAGTAGTTTGTTTTTAAGAAGAAAATTCCAAACAATAGGTTATGAACTCAATTAATTCTTATTGTACTACACAGTTCTGTGTATTTTATTTTTCTCTCTAATTTTGTTTGTATTGGATAAATTTCAATTTTTTTGAGTTAAATTTGTTGTATGATTTCATTATTCCTTTCAAATGGTATCAAACTGTTCCACACATTGGTCGAATCAAGGCAAACTGCAGTAATTAAATGACATTTTTATTTACCATAGTGTTAATAAGTCGTTCATTTACATTATTTCAATGATTTGTTGGATCCAAGATTTGGCCATGTGGGTTTTTCTGGGGGGGGTCCGTCCCAATTTTTCCTTAACCAAAGGTGGCAACCCTGCCCATAACCTTCCATAGCCATAAGCAGATTTTAATACATAATGTTTAACATGTATATTATTCATAAGTTACAATAACAATATGTCATGTTAAGCAGTTCCATTTTGGAAAGAAGGAATTTACCTGATAGACCATAAAGGCAAAAAAGGTTTAAAGCTTAAATATGAAGTTGTTTACCAAAGTAATCCATGGGTGAAGGAAAGCTGTCGAAGGAAACTGTATAAAAGTATTTGATCATGCAACAAGCTTGGTTTAGCTACTGTACTAAAAGTCTGCATAAGGGCCGCCTTGATTTTTATTCCCATTAGACTAATCTTAAATTTAAAACATCCTCTACTCCTTTAATATTTTCCAAAAAAGATTTAAGTCATTTTAAAGGGAATTGTGATACATAGGGCTCTACAAAATAAAAAGTTTTATATCATTGATTGCTTGATTAATTTTTGTTTAAGAAGAGGAAGAAAATTGCGTTTTTGCACACTCCGAGGCTCCTTGTCCTCAAAGTAGCGTCGGATTCCAATGGACACAATGTCCCATCGACTAAAGACTAAAAACTGCCTCATCTACAATTACACTAGTCAGGAACTGTTTAGTACATTACTTCCAGCTAGACCTTTGTTTATATGCCACTTGGGCTTCTCCTCTCTTGATCGTGACGACCTGAGGGATGACCTGGCAGTCCACCGTCCTCGCGTTTCTGCATCACACTCGCGTTTCCAACAGTCAAAACTGAGGGCACGCTCTTCGGCGGCGGCTGTCTCCCTGTTAACCTCGGACCTAATGCAATATGTTGCCTGTCGCTCCCTGACGAGATAGGGAATAGGGAGGTCACTGGCGATGAGAAAAGCTGCAGTCTCAGAACCGTGCAGTAGGCAGAACAGGCCAGCAGAGCTCTACGATCCGCACGTTGAAAAGCTGGCTGCGGTAGCAGCGCTGCTATAGTGCTGGTGCCCAGACTTCTGTTCTATATAAGAGGACTGATTGGGCGGCAGACATCATAAGGCGACGTTTTCAGGCATGAGAACCACCAACATTTGGCATAATCCTTCCGAGGGCAGAGACTACCTTGTTGGCTTTATCGGCAGTTCGCAAAATCTGCTCGCTGAACAAGAGCTTGCAGTCAACCATTACACCCAGGTATCTGACAGCAGGTTTTGTCTCCAGGGTGACATGCCCTATCTGCACTGATGTGATGGTGGAATACTCTTCTTGGTGAGGGCAATGATTTCTGTTTAGTTGAAAGTAAGGGACAAGATGTGATCCCACATCCACTTGTTGACTCTGAGCATATCTATTCTGAGCTTGAGTTTTGCCAGATTGATATTTCTCGCTGCTACCAGGGCAGCACAGTTGTCGGCGGAGCCAACGAGGCGGGTCTCATCCGGCATTTGTAGCCAAAGCAGACTGTCATAAGAAACGTTCTAAAGAATGGGTCTAATGATCGAATCCTGCACGGCCCCTGAAGTGATGGAAACCACAGCACGCGATCCTTCAGGTACGCTTCTGTCATCCGAAGGAGGTCAGCAGGAACGTGAAGTGTATGCTCGAGCACCCACAGCATATGGCTCCTCCTGGCAGAGTTAATAGTGTTTTTCACATCGAGCATGACAAGGAGGACCATGCGGCGCGACCAGTGGTTTAGTCTTTCTCCCTCCGAACTGCCTCAACTACCTCCTCGATAGCGCCGATGGTGGAGCGACCAGATCTGAAACCGTGCTGCTACAGAGTCAAATCACCTGCAGTCATGATCGCCTCGCCTCGGCCAGTCTTATGCGAAGAAGTTTCTCTATCACTTTGCCGGTGGTGTCAAGCCTACATAGGGGACGAAAAGAAGGAGTCCCCAGTTCCCTTTTCACCTTAGGAATAAGAACTAGGCGAGCCACCTTCCAAGCAGAAAATGAAATGCCTCCCTCAGACAGGCGTTGAACATATCCAAGAGAAGCCCTGTATTTATCTTGACCACAAGTTTCAGGATCTCTGCTGGAAAGCCATCAGGACCATCCTGCTATTTTGTTTCTCAGGGACTTAACAACAGACAGAAGTTCCTCTTCCCGAAAAGCTGGGAAGGTGCTTAGGTCCCTGAACTCTGACTGGTCACAACGGGTGACTAGGAAAAATGCGTCGACAACAGCAGCCATGGATGGCTTGTTAATTGATTTATAAAACAAAGTATTCTCAACATGTTTTGTTTGAAAATGGTCCCTTTTTAAGGAGTTTAATCTTATAAATCGCTCTAAAATCCCGATTTTTACTTAAAAGTGTCCTAAATATTAAAATGTTCCTTAAAATTACGATGATTTTTTTCCACCAATATTGAAGGCGTAGTGGGTGTTGGAAATTTGGGAATAAAAATCCAAAGCGGCCGGTACTGCAGACTCTTAAGAAAAAGATAAGAAAGAGATGCAGACTCTTATAGCTACACAACCATATACTTGGTCTTATGCCTGTTGTGTATAAGGAATATATTTATTTATCTTTTAACATTTTCAATCTAATGAATGATGTGCTTGATTTTTTCTGCAGTTATTTCAGAGATTCGCCAGCTCGCAACATAATCTCAGATAGTTTGCCTCTCACCTTGCCCTCCTGCTGGCTCAGGTTGAACCCTTTGATGACGTCTTTGGCCCATTGAACTTGTTCGGGACTGGGAAGGAAGGACTTCTGAACTGTCTCAATCTGGTTGGGGTGAATAACCTGCTTGCCCGTATATCCAAGTCTGGCCCCAGCGATGCTTTGCTCTCTCAATGAATCCAAATCTGTAAAAGAAATGTGATGAAAATTGTAAACGCAATACTCAAAACACAAATTTTCACATACAGCAGAATCACTCTTAACCAGCCTCCGCTTTAATTGTTCTACCTTGTCAAAAAACCAACTTCCTTTTAACAGGCCATTTTTAACATAACGTCACTTTAACCGGTCTTACTTTGCCGGAAATTTTGTTTTTATATCTCTATCAAATGATTTTCACTTCATGTTAAAATAAATCAGTTCCAGGAAACAATACAATCGAATTTTTCTGAATGGAGATGAACACCACCGAAAGTGAATTGTATACCTTTGTTCCAGTAGATCACAATACCTTTTTTTAAGTTTAGTCTTATTGTATATGTTTACAGTATACCCCCTCTTAAACGGCAATCTTTTAACTGGTCTCCACTTTAACCGGCCTACAATGACACAAAATCAACATCTTACTGTCCGTTTCAAAAAGCAATATACTCGAGTTTGGACGCTTGTCATGGATGGACCAGTTGACCTACGATTATATATGATATACCAAAATTTAGCTTATTTAATTTCACGTTTTTTAGTATAAGTTAAAATTTTTTTGAAACCTATTAACAATTTTTATTGAGGTCGGAACACAAAAAAACACGTTTTTCGAGCTCTTTCTAATGAAGAGTAGACTTTGAAAAATCGTACACCAAAAACTACTCGGCTGAGAGGAAAAATATTTTGATACCAAATAATAGACATACTCAACTACCTTTTTGTCAAGTTTCATAATTTTTGCGTAACTTATAAAAATGTTCTTGTAGTTTTAATAAATCCTTCCTATCTCGGGATCCGTTGATCGAAAAACTTTTAACTTTGGCACACTCATCCAATATTGATAGAAAAGTTAAAATATATTACTTATTTATTAATTATATAGACTTCTGATTTTATATCACATAATTAATAAAAGTATACTTGTGAGCGTTGGACTGTAAATAATGTGCGCTCGCGCCTGGCTGGTGGAAGCCGTTTGGGGTAATCGGCTTGACCTGAGAGAGCGATGTTGCCACGTCGTGCGACTAAACTTTCGAATGAGTCACCCCGTAGGTCATCCACCCTTATACCATGACACATACCCCGTTCCTGGGTACATGAGTCACACAACCTGTTCACTGCTAACGTCGCCATAGTTTGGGCAGCTCATTTTTCTAGCTGTTATTGTCGAGTTAACATCTCTTCAAGATGCCCGCGCCCTTTTCCGAGAGGAAAATTTCGATGATATTGAGTGCGATTTGTTTTTTCGGTCTGAAGGTGAGAGATTGAACGACAAGAGATTTCCGGTCAACCAGAAGGTACATGAATGTTTGGGGGTTCCGCTAGCCACAGTGAAAAAGTACAGTGCGAGAATGAAGGAAAATGAAGAAAATTTGACTTCACCTACTACGAGAAAAAGCCATTAATAATTGAAAACCCAGGACTTTCCGATTCATCTGATGAGGACTTCAATTTTTCCGATGAAGAAATGTAAATAACTAGACTTGAAATAAGCTAAACTTAACAATCATTATGGAGCTATTTATTTGAAAATGCAATTAATTCACTAAAAGTATAACTCTGTGCACAGAAATTGTTACTGTTTATGCCTCAGGCCAGGCGCAGGAAGTGGCAACGCCGCTCGCTCCGAATGATGCCGACTACCGCCGAACCGCTTCGTGACCGGGCGCCAGCGCACATTATTTACAGTCCAACGCTCACAAGTATACTTTTATTAATCATGTGATATAAAATCAGAAGTTTATATAATTAATAAATAAGTAATATATTTTAACTTTTCTATCAATATTGGATGAGTGTGCCAAAGTTAAAAGTTTTTCGATCAACGGATCCCGAGATAGGAAGGATTTATTAAAACTACAAGAACATTTTTATAAGTTACGCAAAAATTATGAAACTTGACAAAAAGGTAGTTGAGGATGTCTATTATTTGGTATCAAAATATTTTTCATCTCAGCCGAGTAGTTTTTGGTGTACGATTTTTCAAAGTCTACTCTTTTTTAGAAAGCGCTCGAAAAACGTGTTTTTTTTGTGTTCTGACCTCAATAAAAAATGTTAATAGGTTTCAAAAAAATTTTTTAACTTATACTACAAAAACGTGAAATTAAATAAGCTAAATTTTGGTAAATAATATTTAATCGTAGGTCAACTGGTCCATCCATGTTAAGCGTCCAAACTCGAGTATATTGCTTTTTGAAACGGACAAAAGTAACCGGCCATTTTTATTTCAACATCACTTTAACAGGCTGTGTTTCGGCGGAAAAGTTTTCTTATTTATCATTCAATTCAACACATCATATTGACATTCTCTCATACATATTAAATCCTGGACAGAAGTAAATGCCAACAGAAGTGAAAGCATTTGGACCTGCAATCAAGTATAGACCATAATAAAGAAACAAACTATTATTAGTTTAGTTTAGTCGTTAGTTTTCACGGGTGTCAGAGGTTAGTTATAAATTATATGTAGTAATATTTTTAGAGTTTTTTTCAAGTATAATTTTATTCAGGCCATATAAAATTGTAGGTTGGCGTTTTTACATGTACATCGGTTTCACCGGCCAATTCATAGTTCCGCCGCAGCCTGGTCCCAAGGTGGCCAGTTAAGAGGGAGTCTATTGTAGATGTCATTTGTTTTTGTTACATAACACCAGGTAAATTCCATACAGTATTTAGTGTTGTTTTTCATTTTATTCCGGCCATAATGAACTACAATTTAACGTTGTTTGATGATCAACGATTTAAGTGGCCAACTTGTTATCCGGCCACTGTCTGGTCCCCCTAGGTGGCCGGTTAAGAAGGAGTCTACTGTACTAGACCACTTCATCAAAATATATTTGTAATGAGTGGATCTAATATGCATGTAACTAATGTTGCGGTGGGCCTATTAGATGAAATTTAACTATTTAACTCTACATGATATTATAGCAAGTAGACTTTAGCTTACCCAGTTGAACAAATACCACCTTCATATTTAAACTGATTATCAGGGCAAGATTTACATATAGGCTGAAAGGGCTAAAGCCTTAGGCGACCTTGAACTTTATCAACATAGTGTGCCGTCTTTTAAAAGATGCCTATTAAGATTATAGAGGAAGAGAACACAAGACCTAAACATTAATTAATTTATTGTGACTTATTTCAAGTAATTTATATTTATTTAAAATTTTATACCTTTCATGCTTGCAAATTTTTATTGGCTCTGGCCATTTATAAAGAATAAAGTTATTTTTTCAAACCATAATTGCATTTAGGCCATATAAAACTTTCACATTTTCAAATTTACATCGGTTTAACCAGCCAAATCCAGCCCAGACGTGGTCCCGAAGAGGCCGGTTAACACGTTCGCGGCGGCATGGGAGCGATCGCTCCCACGCGGAACCCTAATGCCATCCTGATGGGTGCGATCGCTCCCAAGCTGCACTACTTTACAATATGATTTATTTTTAAGCCAGGATCTGAGCTAGAAATCTGAAGCTTTGCACCGCACTGCTCAATAGTACAATGTATTTTGGGACCACGTGGGTTTTTACTGGGCAGTGCTGCTGCTATGGTGGGTTTTAAAATTTTTACATTCAGGATGGTGATGAGGTTCGAGCAAAAACCTTGCCGCCGTGAACATGTTAAGAGGGAGTCTACTGTATTGAAATTAAGTAATTTCGACATCACAAAGACGTCTATACTGCTCTGGAATTGTAATTGAGAAATGAATGGTTTTAAAATTTCAGTCAACAGTTCCTCGGAGGTTGAGTGCGACCTAGGTTTCGATGCTTATTGCATCATCTTCAGGCAAGCAATGAAACACATGTTGTTCTTCTACCCATTCGATGTCGTCAGGGGGAAAACAGATCACAGTCATAATAAACATAAAATTATACGAACACAGACACATACCGTACGGAACAAACAAATATGACAACCGCGCGGTTTGACACTTAATGATGTTACGCACAAGTTAAAATTACTCATCGACCGCGACGAAAGGCATCCAGTTCACAACTCAACTTGATAGACATAACATAACATAGCCATAACAATAATTCTCAACTTGATTTGTGAGCTGAATGCCTTTCGTAACATCGATGAGTAATTTTAACTTGTGCGTAGTGTCATTAAGTGTCAAACCGCGCGGTTTTTGTATTTGTTTGTTCCGTCTGTCAAAAGAGTCCGTGTTCGTATAATTTTATGATTACTGTGACTGTGATATTTTTGTAACCTCCTGACGACATCCAATGGATAGGAGTACAACACTTGCGAAAAGATGATGCAATAAGCATCGAAACCTAGGTCGCACTAGACCTCCAAGGAACTGTTAACTGAGGTGTTTAAACCATTAAAATTCTTTGTAGAACAGCTGATTATCCAATCATTTTAACTGAAGGAGTAGTGAAAATTCATTCGTCAAGTTACGTGGTGAGGGTTATAGGTAAAAATAATGGAAATCAGCTACCAGCTGTTTAAACTTTGAAGCTCACAATTTTGTAATTGTTGTAAAGTCAGAAAGTTTTATTTCATTTTATTTATAATTTCAAGTGTAAATATTTTAGTAACAATTCAGAAGTAATTTAATTTGGAGCTCGATCGAATTATTCATGTCAAGACAAAGTCCTGAGATGACGTGGATAGGCCCACGTCTACGAACTTCGAAGATGTAACGATAAGCCTGACAATAGGCCCCCTTCCCCCACCGACCTAGGAGAGACGACGGGAAAGACATTCTACTCCATGCACAGGTACGGCACACTTCGTGTTTCTAGCCTACTTGAGTATTTCCGGAAGAATCATAGTCTCGGGTTTTACCCTTCTATAATTATTAAAGTCAATAATTATTACATGGCGACGAACCCTTTTTTGTTTTAGTGAAAGTATTTTTTTGTTTTGTGCGTGATAAAAAGTTATTTTATTGCGTAAGTTATAACAGTGGAACGGAACAAAGGAACAAAGTTGTAATTTTTCCTGTTTGGAATGTGTTTGTCTGAAACTTTGTTCAAGTTTGTCTTAATTGGAAATTTGGAAGTTTTTAGAGATTCAAAGCGTATTTCGTAGCTTTAAATACGGAAGAAGAGGATTGTAACCTGGAATATTATGGTTGTGAATTTATTATTAAAAAGAATCTGTAAGAAAAATGGCCAAACCCACAGGAATGATTTGTAAGTTGGCTGAATACGATCCTGAGTCGGAGTCTTTCGAGAACTTTTCGGAGAGGTTAGAAAACTTTTTTGTGGTTAATTCTATTGAAACAGACGATGAAAAGAAAAAGGCTTATTTTATTTCTATCATGGGACCGAAAATGTACTCTGTTCTTAAAAACTTGCTTATACCTAAAGTGTCTAAAAATGTTAGCTATACAGACATGGTTGCTGTTTTAAAAGAACATTATGTTCCTCAAAAGAACATAACTTATGAGAGATTTTTGTTTAATAAAAGAAACCAAAGGGAAAATGAATCAATATCAGACTATGGGGTACAGTTAAAGCAATTAGCTGCAAGTTGTAAATTTGAAAAGTATCTTGATGAAGCATTAAGGGATAGGTTTTTATGTGGCCTAAAGAGTTCTCATATTCAGAGTAAGTTGTTGGCTGAAAATAGCCTAACTTTCAATAGAGCTTTGGAGCTTGCCTTGCTTTTAGAAAATGCAGAGAAAAATGTAAAATCCTTGCACACGGATGCTTTCAAACCTAGTGGGGAGGTAAATCTATATTAAAAATAAGAGGTTTGCAAATTCAAGTCAGAATAAATACTCTACTGCTAAGGGTAGGCCTAGTGTTAAAAACCATAACCCTAAAGCCTGCTATAGATGTGGGAAGGATCATGATTGTAGGAACTGCCCCTTGTACCATAGGTAGATTTTTTTATTAAATTTTCCAATCCTTTGTGGAAAGAGTTATATTAAAAATTATGTAATACCACGAATGGCCAGATAGTAATATCATGAGGAAACAAGATAGCGTAAAACCAGTAGGGACAGGTTAGCAGATAAGCAAAATTAGCAGATAAGGAAACCCTCGGACTGCTTTCTATAACGAGACAATTTTCATTCGTGAGGCCGCCGTCGTTGAGTCCTGGTCATCTTCGAGACGCCCACGTTTCACTGGTCTACGAAGTCTTCCCTTCACCCGAAGGTACCAAACTCCACTTTTGTAGAATAATTGTAGAATTTCAGGCACAACAAAACGTCAGCATTTATATTTTAAAAATTATTTGTTTATTATAATTTACATAAATAGTCATTATAAATAATATGACTAAATTGAACCTTTTTGGAAAATTATTTTTGTTTGCAGACGACACTCTCATTTTCCTGCAGGGGAAATCTTGGCCCGAGGTGCGTGATAAAGCAATGCATGATTTAATGATTGTTAAAAAATGGCTGGATCAAAATATACTTTCTTTAAATATTTCAAAAACCAAGTTCCTACCCATTTCCATTAGTAAATTTTCTGATTATAATTCGCATGATATCTTAATTCATACTTGCAATAACTTTCAAAATAATAACTGCACTTGTGAAAGCATTGAGAGGGTAGAATCATATAAATATTTGGGAGTTATTTTTGACAATAGACTAAAATGGACCCATCACATTGAATACATTAAAAATAAAATCAGAAAATATATTTTTGCTTTTAGACAGATGAATGGAGTCCTATCATATAAAGAAATTAAGATGGCATATTTTGCGTATGTGCAGTCGTTGCTATCCTTTGGAATTATAGCTTGGGGGGGCAGTTTCAGAAGTCTGCTTGAGCCTTTGAATGTTGTCCAAAAATCAGTTTTAAAAGTTGCCTTTGGGAAAAACAGCCGTTACCCGACTGACGCTCTATTTGCAGAATCAACTGTTCTTACTGTCCGTAAACTTTTTATCAAAAGCATTTTAATTAATATATTTAAAAACCGCAATACTATATTTCAAGAAATTTCTCACTCGCACAATACAAGATACTCTTCAATAGTCGGAATAGCTTCAATGTCATTGAATAAAACATTTTCCACTACAAATTCTTTTTACATTTCTCATATTGTTTATCGCAATATTTGCAAGCATTTCAGCGATATTAACATTTTTGACTCGCCTTCCTTAAATACTTTCAAAATTCGTATTAAAGATTTTTTACTCAGATTAGGCGTGGACGAGGCTGATCTTATCATTACTGCCGATTATCGGCGCCCAGACCTTGACCCCTGACTATGACTATGTACCACTGCCCTCCCATCGATCCATCCCAAACTCGTCCCAGCTGATTGATAAAATTGACGCATTGATATTTTATTTTTTTACACTCCGTCATGGTCATTGTTGATATATAAAAAACACAACTCCTTATTTATATATATACATTTTCTATTTTATATGTTTATAATGTTCTATTTTATATGTTATATTCAATTAAAGGTCAAATTTTACCTTGTTTTAAGCAACGCCAGCAGACGCACAGGCTTGCGCCTATGTCTGCTGATTTCCATGGGCTATTTATTTTATTTTAACAGCTCAATTTGTTTTGTTTAGATTTTTAGTTTAGTTAAGTTATTTTTTAATTAATTTTATATTAAGATAGCTTTGTGTATTCTGAACTGTAAATTAATGGAATAAATAAATACATTCATTCATTCATTCATTCATACAAGGAAGTAGAGTAAAAAAATGTTAAATGGCATTCGTTGGTACTGAATTAATAAATCATTTTAACTGGGGAAATTGAGAGTTAGAAATGTCAATGTTAAAGCACTTTTAAAAATATAATTCTACAGTGAGGACTGTGCTATTTTGTTAATAGGGCTCACGATGGAGAGGGAACTTCAGGATAATTCTTCGACCCTCTAATCCTAACCTTCTAAATACAATAAAATTTTCAAAGGAAATTAGTAAAATAATTGTTATTAACAAAAGGGTAATTCATTAACTTCACACACGCCTCAGTCTATGCTAGGTAATTTAATTTTGCAGCTTTAGAAATGTTATATGTCAGGATGTATAGATTTTAAGTTTATTCAATAAACAAGAATTTGTATCACAATTTCCACAAATATTATTATTTTAACGTAAAATTCCTAACGCCCACTTTGTACCAGACAATCCAAGTAAAATTCTAATTAAGATGGTAAAAAGGTTTAACTATATTGGATTGGACTAGAAATATTGTTTACCTAATTTTTACAATAATAAAATAGGAGACAATGACGGTACAAAATATGCGCCACTCTGCTATGCACTTTCTTAAAATATAAGAAATCATGAAATTGTGAAATTGTGTAAATTTATTCAGTTAAATTTAATTTTCAAACATGTCAATTAAAGTAGACCTCTTGTTAAAGGACGAGCTAATTTTTGAGCTAGGTATCAGAAATTTAGAGCTAAGCGAAACAAGCAATGTCGTGGATTTAAGAAAAATGTTAAGACAAGCTGTATCAAATAACATTCCTGTAAATTATGAATCAGTTAAGACGAAACTTGAACCAAATAATGAAATAGATGTAATTAGCGAAAAGATTAATTTAATGGAAAATAAATGTGCAGAATTGTCAAAAGACAGTAGATCAATAGAATTAGCTAGGCAGGAAACCCGTATCAAACATTGTATGCATAGATTAAATGCCTTAAGCAAATGTGAGTTAACAGAGAAACAAAAAGAGGAGTGCAAATCGTTGTTAGAAAAATGTAAAGTAATAAAAACTAAGTTTGAAGTTCTAGGGTTTGATAAAAGTGTGGTGGAATTATCTGTTCGTAAATTAAGTGAGTCGAACATAGAAGAGGAAAACTTAGAAGATGTATTTTTAGATAAAGAAAAGGTAACTGTATCATCCGTCAAAACCCCTCCATGTCCGGAAAGTCTAGCTGAACCGAGTAGGTTAGACAATCCACATCCCGAATCTCACACCTGTGCATCGACTCAGTCCACCCCCTTTAACACCCAGTTGTACAGTAAATTACCTAACCCATTAGAGGGTTATCTCAAAAGTGTAAAAATATGTAACGGTCTGGTTAATAATGATTTAATTCAGTTCATAAAGGTATTGTTCAAAGTTCAAAAGGAAACTAGACTTACAGACAAACAAATTTTAGAGATTTTTATGAGTAAATCACAATCGCCACTTCTAGATGTTATATTAAGTAACCTAGAAAATGACCTAGAGACAGTTAAGCAGGAATTACTTAAGTCGTTTGTACCCATAAGTGTTAGAGAGGACCTGATCAAACAACACGTAACACGTCATCAGGAAACAAATGAACCCCTGCCACTGTATATAAATAGAGTTAAAGAGTATGCTAAAGTGTTAAGTTGTTCATATACAGAAGCTGAACTGGTAGAGTTAATTGTAATTGGTCTAAATCCAAAATGTCGAGTTAACCTATCCTTGGTAAAAAATCTCAACACTATTGCAGATTTAGAAAAAGCTTGTATTCATAGCCTAAGTATTGATGTAAAAAACAACTTACGGTGTAGTGAAGAACGCAGCATCCCAGCGAGGCGTGAAACTCCGCAGACAGTCAATAGTAGGGCACCGTTCACAAAAAGGTGTTTTGTATGTAACCGTGAGGGACATTTGGCCAGAAATTGTTATAGGCAAAATCAGCAGTCAAAAAACTAGTTTGTAGGGAAAGTTTTTCTCATGTAAATAGTAAACCATTATCAAGTCATGTAAATAGTTTTGTAAAAGAAAAGTTTTCCCGAAGAACCAGTAAGAATGTGAATAAAGAGTTGTGTAACGAGATTAATTTGTCAAAGAAACAGTTGTATAAAATTAAAAGGTCTCAGCGTAGAATCATGAATAAAATCAATTTATCTAAGTCATGTACAATGTCTGATTTGCCTATGGTAGCGGTGCAATTAAGAAATAAATGTAAAGCCGATATGTTTTCAAATGTAAACGCGCTAATTGATTCTGGAGCCTGTTTAAACGCTATTAGTGAAACGTTATATAATAAATTACATAAGAGGAAACTAGTTATCAGTATGGATAATAAAGAAATATCCTGTATTGCAGCTAACAATAGCACAATCCGAATTTTGGGAGAATGTGTAGTAAAAATTAAAATAAGAAATTTTTCTTGGTATGTAAAGTTTGCCGTTATGCAAAAATTAGCCTGTGAAATGATATTAGGAAGTACATTTATAAGAGAAAGTGGAATGTTATTAGATTTGAGTAGGAATTGTTGTTATTTCCGATTCAACCCAAGTGTCAAAGTATTGTTAAGTGGTAAACAGAGTAAGTCAGTTTGCTTATCGAAATTAAACGAAAATATAAGTAATGAACACCACCTAGACACCGGATGTCCCGACATGAAACCTTTTGTTGACCATTTAAGTAAAAAATATTCTAAGGTATTCACTACAGATATAGGAAAAGTACTCAATTTTGAATATAAAATCCAGCTTAAAGATAATGAAATTGTAAACCAGCGTCCATATCCAGTTCACCCTACCAAAATGAAACAAATGAAGGAAATTTTGTCTGATTTACTTAAGCAAAATATAATTAGGCCTAGCATAAGTAGCTACAGTAGCCCTTCATTCCTTGTATCAAAACCCGATAAGTCAAGTAGACTAGTTATCAACTATGCAAAGCTCAATGAGAAAATTGTACGTGTAAATCACCCATTAGGAAATTTAGACGAATTTTATCAATATTTGCAAAATGCCGAGGTGTTTTCAGTAATAGATTTGTCAAACAGTTTTATGCAAATTCCACTAAGCGAAGAATCCAAACACCTTACAGCCTTCAGCAATGGAGTTTCATTATTTGAATTTAACAGAATCCCGTACGGGTTACATTGTGGTTCAGGGTTACTAAGTGCTTATCTAGATAATGTTTTCAGAGATGTAAAATTTGATTATGTACTTAATTTTGTTGATGATATACTTGTGTTTTCAAAGAATAAAGAGGAACATGTGAAACATGTAACCGAGGTGTTAGATAGATTAAGCAAACACAACCTCACAGTTAACCCTAAGAAAGTAAAGTTGTTTTATAATGAAGTTAGTTACCTAGGGAATTTAATATCAAAGAATCAGATAAGAGTAGATCCGAGTAGAACCGAAGCTGTACGGAGATTTAGTACTCCCAAAAATAGCAAAGAGGTAGGGACTTTTATTGGTATGATAAATTATTTTGCGAAGTATATTAAGGATTACAGTAAAATTGCAGCTCCATTAAATGACTTAAGAAAAAAGAGAGTTAAGTTTGTATGGACAAAAGAATGCGAAGAAAGTTTTTGTAAACTGAAGGAAGCAATTACGAATCCTCCAGTACTTGCTATACCAGATTTTAATCGTCCCTTTTATCTATATACGGATGCCGCACAGAATGGTGCAGGTTCAACCCTATTACAGTGTAATGAAAATGGCGACAAAGTACCTGTAGCATACTATAGTAAGAAATTTTCACCTTCAGAAGTCAATATGTCAGTGTATGAAAAAGAGGCGTATTCTGTATTTCTAGCAATTAAGAAATTTTACATGTACCTAGAAATACAGCCGTTTTATTTAATAACAGACAACTCAGCACTCAGTTGGGTACTTTCACATTTTAAGAAGTTAAATAAATTATCGAGATGGGTAGAGCAAATTATCGCCCTTCCTTTTAAAGTACTTCACGTTAAAAGTAAAGATAATCCAGTAGCAGATGCTTTGTCACGACTCAATATGTCCGATAGTGGAATTGAGGTCATTGAAGTAGATTCGGATCCTAGACAAATAAATGTAATAAGATATAAATGTAAGAGGAAGTTCAGCTCTGTGAGCAAAAAGCAAATCAAACATGTTGTAAATTTAGTTTCAGATATTCCATTAGCTTACGTAGATATTTCCGAACACCAGAGATTAGATCCAGAATGTGCAGAAATAATTAAAAGTGTAAAGAATAAAACCAATAAGGATAACTTTTATATTAAGAACAACACACTAATGTATTGTAAGCCAGGTAACAAAGTAGGGAAAATTTATGTGCCTAGTAGTTTACTAGATATGTTGTTTAATTACTATCACACTTCAAACTTTGGAGGTCATCAAGGTCAAAATCGTACAGTTCATAAGGTTTTAGAATATTTTTACAGACCTAATTTAATTTCAGAAATGCGCAAAAGAGTAAAAAATTGTCAGATTTGTATAAAAGCAAAACCTCCTCAGAAACGATTTCATGGTGAATTAGTGTCAGCTTTAAGTAAGCAGCCTTTAGATTGTTTGTACATAGACACAGCTGGACCACTTGTAAGAAGTAAATTTGGAAATAAGCACATTTTAATCGTAGTGGATGCATTTACAAAATATGTTTGGTTAATCCCTGTCAGGGACATCACAGCGCAAACAATAGCAAATAAACTGGAAAATGTAATATTTAATAACTTCAGTTCTTGTAAGAAACTTGTGTCCGATAACGGATCTTGTTTCAGAAGTGTAACTTTTAAGAAACTTATGTTCAAATATTCCATAGAACACCACAAATTAATTCCATATAGACCCAATCCGAATATTTCGGAAAGATTTTTAAGAGATGTAAAACAACAAATAAGAGCGTATCACCATGACGCACAAAACAGCTGGTGTGTAGATTTAAAGTATATTCAAATTAGCTTAAATACGTCACTGTGTGAAACCACAAAATGTACGGCATTTGAACTCATGTTTAACCATAAGCCAAATCATAGTTTAAGTAATCTTTGGAAACTAAATGATTTGTTAGATGTAAAATTAAGTCAGGATGAGATTAAAGAAAAGTTTTCTCAAGCTATAAAAAATTGTAAACGTTCAATAGGCCACAACCGAAATAGGCAAAGATATAAAGATAATAGGATAAAGCATCCATTCAAAGTAGGGAGTATTGTGTATTTAGAGAATCAAACGCTTAGTAAAAAAGTGGATAATTACCAAGCGAAAATGGATTTCAAGTACACGGGTCCTTATAGAATAATCTACTTTATGTCTCCAGTAAGTGTGTTAATCCAGCTAGAGGTAAATCCGGAAATTGTAAAACGCGCTCATATTAGCCAGTTAAAAATTCAAAATAAGCCCTGAAGGTGTAGAGGTGAGAACTGACCAGGATTGTATATAGTTGTAATATAAGTAGATTTAAGCCGGCATGTAAATATATTAATTTTGATCGATCACAATTGTAATTAATGTAAGAATAAAATAAGTGATTTTCATTGTATATGATTCACGATTAAACAACTATTCTAGATTAATTTTATGTTAACTAGAAAACCAAGCAACGGACGTGTCAAGAAAATAAAAATAAGTGTGTAATTCTTAAGATGCTAGGAAACAAAAGGACAGTTTATAGCGTTTATATAAAAAAGAATTTACAAAACCACAAAGTGAATTTTAAGTGTAGGGCATATGTTATGTCAATACATAAAATTTATGGAGTTAGGAGGACAAGTTATGTAAGAGTAATTTTGCTGAGCATGTAAAATGGATATTGAGCGAAGAAATATTAAAGTTCGAATTTTTCTAGAAATATAATAGTGGACGAAGGCAATTAGGTCAGGGGAGATAAGCCCGTTAGACCGCTTGGTGCCTGTTTGTGCAATAGATAAGGCGAGATAAGGCGATCGCAATAGAGGCGATTCGCTCAAGTTAAACGACTTAAAATATTCTGTAAAAGTTTACTTCCTGTGAGCTATAGAATAATAAAAAAAAAAAAATTCTCTTTGTAAGGTTACTTAAAAATGTTTTATTTGACAGAAAATATTAATAGCTATTATGTAACAAAAAAATGTTATTTTGAATGTTATAGTAAAAGAAGGATTGTTTATTTATTTAAGGTTTAAGGCGAAGGTTAGAGCCAAAAGATTATGTCGAAGGAATATTATAAAGGATCTTTGAGATTATTATATATAAAAAAAAATTGTTTTTTGTTTTATTCGAGGTACGAAGCGACAGACAATCACTACCACTGAATGAATGTTTAAAATTTAAATTGTATGAAAGCGGCCAATGAAAGGACTTGCGTGTATGTTGTATGTATGATGTCACTAAACACTGTTCACGGTTCACACACTTGACAAGCACATATTCACTGGACGATTAATTACACACACTTAACACTCACTACCCGTCGCTAAGGAAATTTTGAAAGAAATGTATAATAATATTTGTTTTAAGTAAATTTGATTTGTTTAAGGTACGGTAATCTTGTTTTCGTTGTTCTTGTAGGACACTTAGAAGTAAGAGAACACTGCTATGTAGTTAAGTTAGAACAAAGTTAAAAAATATATATATTTAGCAAGATAATAAAAAAAAATAAATAAATAAATAAAAATTATAATTTAGAGCGGGAGAGTAAAACCGCGTGTCACTTGTTCAAATGTACCGAACAAACTGAATTTTAAAGCATAGACTGAGTAAAAAAAAGTAGAATTACTATAAAGAGGAACGGTCATAACATAACAAAAAAAGAAAGAATTCAAAATATCCCGTCCAGACCCTTTCCTTTCAATTGCAACGGAGAGGATCTTCCCAAGGTCATCGCTACTGTGACTGCGCGTGCGGGCGCTGTCTACTGCTCGTACCACGTTCAGTTTGTTCTTGTGAAACGAACATTTCTACGATTCAAGAAGTTTTAAGATAGAAGATGTTTTGAAAAGACTATTTACATGTGAATTGACTATTATGTACCTTGTATCTTGTAATTTAAGAGTATTATTTGAAAATTTGAAAATTTAGGAAATTGGTAAAAAGTAGGAACACACAAATGATTGTCAAATTTTGTGGGGAGGGAATAATGTACCATAGGTAGATTTTTTTATTAAATTTTCCAATCCTTTGTGGAAAGAGTTATATTAAAAATTATGTAATACCACGAATGGCCAGATAGTAATATCATGAGGAAACAAGATAGCGTAAAACCAGTAGGGACAGGTTAGCAGATAAGCAAAATTAGCAGATAAGGAAACCCTCGGACTGCTTTCTATAACGAGACAATTTTCATTCGTGAGGCCGCCGTCGTTGAGTCCTGGTCATCTTCGAGACGCCCACGTTTCACTGGTCTACGAAGTCTTCCCTTCACCCGAAGGTACCAAACTCCACTTTTGTAGAATAATTGTAGAATTTCAGGCACAACAAAACGTCAGCATTTATATTTTAAAAATTATTTGTTTATTATAATTTACAAGGAAGTAGAGTAAAAAAATGTTAAATGGCATTCGTTGGTACTGAATTAATAAATCATTTTAACTGGGGAAATTGAGAGTTAGAAATGTCAATGTTAAAGCACTTTTAAAAATATAATTCTACAGTGAGGACTGTGCTATTTTGTTAATAGGGCTCACGATGGAGAGGGAACTTCAGGATAATTCTTCGACCCTCTAATCCTAACCTTCTAAATACAATAAAATTTTCAAAGGAAATTAGTAAAATAATTGTTATTAACAAAAGGGTAATTCATTAACTTCACACACGCCTCAGTCTATGCTAGGTAATTTAATTTTGCAGCTTTAGAAATGTTATATGTCAGGATGTATAGATTTTAAGTTTATTCAATAAACAAGAATTTGTATCACAATTTCCACAAATATTATTATTTTAACGTAAAATTCCTAACGCCCACTTTGTACCAGACAATCCAAGTAAAATTCTAATTAAGATGGTAAAAAGGTTTAACTATATTGGATTGGACTAGAAATATTGTTTACCTAATTTTTACAATAATAAAATAGGAGACAATGACGGTACACCCTACAAAGCTTATACATGTAATGTATGTAAAGTAAAAGGACATTTAGCTTCAGTTTGTAACAAGAAAAACAAGTTTAAGTCTAGGCTAAACTATTGTGATGAGAATTCTAGTGATGATGAGGATCGTCCTAGCCAAAGGGATGATGACTCTGTAGTAGATTACAAATTTCGTGACCTTAGCCTAAACTCAATAGCCTACGCGGATGGCACTGAATCTAGGCGGTTTATAGCCAAACTTTTTGTCAATGATGTGCCCTTAAAAATGGTGGTTGACACCGGGGCAGCTGTGAGTGTAATGCCTGAAGCAGTTTATGTGGAAAAATTTAAGCGTGCTTTTCCGAAGTTGGAGAAGTCGAAGCTGAGTTTAAAAACTTATACCGGAGGAGGCATTTCCATTATGGGAGAGTTTCAGGCAAAAGTGTCTACGTCTGATGGCCAGCGGGAGCTACTTCCAGTCGTCGTAGTGAGGAATACAGAAGAGGACCAGCCTATCCACTGGTAACTGATCACCGTGCTTTAACGTTCATTTTTGGGCCGACAAATGCAATTCCGACATTGTCCGCAGCACGTATTCAGCGATGGGCGATAATTTTATCGGCTTACCAATATGAGCTGGTGTATTGGAAGGGGAGTGAAATTAGTAATGCAGACGCGCTCTCCAGGTTACCCTGTAAGGCTAGGGCCGATAAAGAAGAAATAAATTTCTTTGCCATGACTCCTGACTTACCCATAACCTATAAAGAGATAGGCCTAGCGACTAAATATGACACAGTACTCTCTAAGGTGCTAGATTTAACCTTGAATGGATGGCCCTTGCATGTAGCGGATGAAAATTTAAAGCCTTATGCAGACAAATCCTTACAACTCTCTGTAGAGAAAAATTGTTTATTGTGGGGATCTAGGGTAATCATTCCACCGACCCATCGTAAGGAAATTTTAAATTTGTTGCACACAGAACATCCGGGGGAATCTAGGATGAAGGCGTTAGCCCGGAGTTATGTGTAGTGGCCTAACATGGACCAACAAATTGAACAATTTGTAAAAGGGTGCTTAATATGCCAGAAAACTTCAAAATCCATCCCGCCTGCACCGCTCCAACCTTGGTCGTGGACGCAACAAAAGTGGCAACGGTTGCATCTTGATTTTGCACAATTTCAGGGCACTGATTTCCTAATCATTGTCGACAGTAGGACAAAGTGGGTTGAAATTTTCAAAATGAATTCAACGACCTCTACTAAAACTACAGAGAAAATCAGATCATGTTTTGCAGCCTACGGCTTACCAAGCACAATTGTGACTGACGGTGGTCCCCAGTTCACATCGGAAGAATTTGAAACGTTTTTGAAATCCAATGGGGTACACCACATTCTATCGCCACCTTACCACCCACCTAGCAACGGTTTAGCCGAGAGGATGGTTCAAACCACCAAAGCAGTATTTTTAAAACAAATGTTAGAGGATTCAAAGATAAACACAAATTGGACCCTGCAGCACAAAATTGACAGCTTTCTTTTCACATACCGAAACACACCACACACACTGACTGGCATCACACCAGCTGAAGCCTTTCTAGATAGGAAACCTAGAACACCCCTTAGTTTCTTGAAGCCATTTTTATCAGAAGAAATGGAAAAGAAAGAACTTAATATCAAGAGGAAATCGGATGCTAATCGGGGGAAGTTTCGATCTTTTGAAGTAGGCGAAAATGTATTTGTCCGCACCGTAAGGAAAGAAGCCGTAAATTGGCTACCTGGAGTGGTAAAGAAAGTAATCAGTACTGTCACCTACTTAGTTATGGTAGAAGGTAGAACTAGGTTTGTTCATGCAGACCATCTAAGAAAGAATTTGACTCAAGAGGAGGACGAAGAGGAATTAATTTTGCCTAAATTCAAGCCGGAACAAACTAAACCCCTACCACAACCCTCAGCCCATGTATCGCCAAGAAAGTCACCTATTAAAAGCAAACCAGATTCACCCAATAAAGGATCACCGCTTCGTGACACAAATACACCATCAACATGTCAAGAAGCAAGCGATCGAGCTCTTTTGTCAGAAAACATCAGGCGTTCTCAAAGAACAAGAAAGGCGCCTGACAAATTAAACCTTTAGAGAGTACACAAGTGAATTCCCTTCCAAGAAGAGTCAACATATATGTTTTTAGTTTTTTTTTATTTAAGTAGGGAGGAAATGTTGTAAAGTCAGAAAGTTTTATTTCATTTTATTTATAATTTCAAGTGTAAATATTTTAGTAACAATTCAGAAGTAATTTAATTTGGAGCTCGATCGAATTATTCATGTCAAGACAAAGTCCTGAGATGACGTGGATTAGGCCCACGTCTACGAACTTCGAAGATGTAACGATAAGCCTGACAATAGGCCCCCTTCCCCCACCGACCTAGGAGAGACGACGGGAAAGACATTCTACTCCATGCACAGGTACGGCACACTTCGTGTTTCTAGCCTACTTGAGTATTTCCGGTAGAATCATAGTCTCGGGTTTTACCCTTCTATAATTATTAAAGTCAATAATTATTACAGTAATGCTAAATACCACGTAGTACATTATTGTATTGAAAAATATGACATCACACGGATAATAGTAACAGCCCTCCTTTTTCCTGGGTTTTATGTGTTCATCTCTTCTTCATTTAGTAATATTCAGCCTTTCATTTAATTTGTTTTTATTAAAGTTGTAATGTTTTGTTTCTTTGCAACTGAGTCAAATATAATAGAAGTAATTTTTTTCTTATTTTCATTTTGGGTGTATTTACGCCAGTGACATTTTTTAACGTTTGATGCTCCAAACCCCAGTCTTGTTACTATCTAACATCGACCAGTTGTTAGAAAGCATCATTAATTAATGGACCAATGACAAATAGCAAACGGGTCCAGAATCAAGCCTTTAAAAAGCTACTAACTTTTCTCAGGATCCAAATGGCAACCTTTGGATTTAAAGGCGAACACTATAACCACTAAGCTACCCAGTTTTTTGGTAAAGCAGCATAGTATTTTCTAGTGCAGTGATAATATTGTCGTAATATTTGGTTGCTGTAATGATATTACAAAATGAATCTATGACAACTATTAAAATTGATAATTTCCTTTATAAGAAGATCAATTAAATTCCTCATCAACTGATGTAACAACAACCCTTCCAAAATCTTTGCAGGTACCACAGGCGCGAGTAATTTTTAGAACAGTAAAAACAAGGATGGAAAAAGTAATAAATTCTCACCTTTAAACTGAATATGAACCATGTCAATGGCTTGAAAACCAAAAGCCTTAGCTATAAGTACCAGCCGCTGCCTGGCGTATAAGATCTCGGCTCCGTCCACACTCCTGGCTGCTCCTGGAATATCAAACAACTATTTTAGTACTTTATACCATAAACAAAATACAATATCTTTTAACACTTGCTGATGGCAATGTTATAGATTCATACTACTGAGCATTTTCTGTAGTAAACAAGTTAGAATAATATTTAAAGCATGTCACCATGACCCTTTTCAGCCCCCCCCCCCTTTTCCTTCTCGTCTATGACATGTTTTATACCTGAATTTTTCATAATTTAGGGTTTCCTCACGTCCCAATTTTAAAGAACACTCATTTATTGAAGGATAGTAATATTTCGATATTATTAATTTATGAATACAGGAGACTGCCCATTTGGATAAGAATATCCCAAATTGAGTTATACACTAAAACTAGTGGACTCACCATACAATTTTCTCTGTTCACTGAATAATCACCCACCTATGCTGGCGCACAGGTCATCGCTGCCCAGCACCAAAGCCACAGGCACAAACGGATGCAACTGTGCCAGCTCGACAGCCGCCCGGCAGATATCTGGGAGGTCTAGGATGGCTCGGGCCGACTCTGCATACATCACAAGCTTCACCGTCTGGTTGGGCCTCAGGTGCTTGTCCAGCATACCGCCAAACTACTGGAATGTTTTGTTTTGTTTTGAAAATATTTGTGACGGTTGGATGTAAATGTTAGATATCAACGTTGTCTGTAAGACATGTTTAAATGTAAGTCACCAAAGTATCCAGATGTAAAAAGGGTGAGGTGAGCATAAACACAATTATAAAGCTATTTTTTACATGTAGAATTATTTTATTTGTTAATTTGAAAAATTTGGAATTGTTCGAGAGGAATAATGAAGTTCATAACTATGGTGGCAGAGCAAGAACATCAACATCCAGTTTAATCTATCTACTTCAAACTTCAACCTTTTTTAATCAGATTTGGCAGGTGTAATAGACAACAAAAATGGCAGATTTTTTAAATAGTCCAAGCTTGACACAAGACGCATCCACCAAATCTGGATAAAAAATCTTCCAGGCTTGTCGTCAACCTCCGTTGTTGTCATCCAACTTTGGCATGGTCCCATATAAGTGAGTAAAATGCTTAAGATATCGTTTAAAAACTGAAACAAAACCATTGTTGGCCTTCACAAAAATGTGAAACATAAAGGAAAAGTAGCAATTCCATATTATGTTACAGGAATAAAGATGGTTACTCAATAACTTGATAAACAACCATTCACAGACAGATGAAAATAATTTTTCCTACCACTGCAGGGAAATAATCACATTGCCACAGCTGTAATCTTACGCAAAACAGTTGATTTCCGTTTTCCGGTCCTTTTCCGCTCTAGAGCGGTAATGGAACATTGGCGCACGCTAAATCAAGGTTATTTTAAATCTACAATAGGTTAGAACGGTAAAGAAGGTGACGTCACAACACAGACTAGTTTCTATTGGTCAGAAACCACATGACAATCACCATAATTATTACAAATTAATTGTAATTGCTTTGCTCTGAATCAGCTGATTTCACGGTCAGTATTTTGATAACACTAACTTCCGGTTACACACCTATGCAAGTGATTACGATTTATTACAGTTATTAAGTTAATGAAAGTTAATGAAGTTAAATTTAAAGTTGATATAATTGTGTACGTTTATTAAATACATTTAATCAGTTGTAATTATGGTGGTAGGAAAAATATTGTGTGTATTACGAGCACAAATAGTCATTGCCGCTCTCGAAATGTTTGGCCGCACTCAGCTGACGCTTCGTGCGGCCATCTACATTCTCGAGCGGCAATGACGTTATTTGCGCTCTTAATACACAAATAGCTATTAAAGCAATTTTTAAGTTGTTGATTGCTTAAGTTGTCCTTTTGAGAGTTAGAAGGAGGTATACTTCTAAACTTATCATCATTAATTTTGGCACCAATCATAATTCCCACGATTAAACAGTCGTAAGGCTCTACTGTCCCAAACTGCCTCAAGAAAAGTCGGGCTAGCGGCAAATATTCTAGAGACGCTGGCACAGCGTGGATCACAAGTACGAAGCTACTTTTATTTGTTGTTGGGATTCTATATCTTTAAAGTGCACAAGTGCAGTAAGTATGAGTCTCACTGACTACACAAGAACGACATAAAATTTATAAATGCCAAAAATTCACCTAGTTAAATCTATTTAGCAACTGCTTTATAGATCTTACCTGTTTAGGGTTTTTTTTTTTAATATGTTTTTTACCTACTGACTATTGGAACTTGTTGGTTGATTGAAAGTCTTCATGTGAAATGTGACCAGGAAGTATGGGGTAAGGTACTCACCTTCTGTAAATTCTCAATTGATTCCACTTTGGGCAGAAATAAAGTGGAGGGAACTTGAGTAGCAGATAGTACGGCAGCCAAGTCAGCATCACAGAGACCACTATCTACGGAGTTTATCCTGACAGCCACTTCTGGCCTCTCTGGAATACTGCTGGAGTCAAACACACTCTTGATCAGGCTGCGTGCTGCATCCTGTGAAAGACCAACAGTGAGTGGATAGCAGATAACAGCTGTGAAGAGACTCAAATATGTAGTAAAATACTTCCCTACTGTATAAAACTCAACAATCAACCGTTCTTTGTCAACCTGAAGGAGAATTCGGTAAATAAAAATATTAAACTATATTATACATTGTTTACTAGACTATATTGTGTGCATTCTATACCTAATATGTCGTAATCCCATTACTGACTGAAACTTTTCTCTCCCAGCCCAAGATTTGGTTTTATAAATTAAAACCAAAATAAAATTTTCAAAAATTTTAAATCATGTGTGCATATGTTTAAATAAAAATATCTATATATTAAACCCTTTGAGTGCCGCTGCGTCGCTCACAGCGACGCAAGTTAGTTGTGCGAGAATTGCCGAGCGTCGCTGAGGGCGACTCTCAGTATTTTATATAGTGCTTTACATCCAGATTACGTACTGGCTTTAAATATGCACCGTTTTGATCCCAAGGTCTCAAGCTATCAGTTCTGTAGCAATTTCACTGCCTTTGGTCTGTTTACAGACACTGTTTATAAGTTTAGTCGTCGTTGATGTCATCTGACTGTTGTCTGATTGTTGTTTCTTGTCAGTTCGTATGTGCGGCAAATCCCGGTAAACGAAATAAGTTATTTACGTGTTTTATAGTGTTTCTTTCATTACTAACATGAAATACCCACCATATTTCATTTAATATGGTGGGTAAAAATGAGTGAGAGAATAAATCTAAACCACTCAAGTGTCCTTCGGGAACTTGTTTATAACGAACCTAACCTAACCTAACCACATATTTGGAATTGTAACAATTTTCATTTTATTTTTTTACAAACATATTTTGAGCTTATATAGATGATTTACACATCAATTTTGATCATTATTTCCTGCTCTTTCTGACTGTTGAGTTGAAAAAATTAATAAAATTGTTAAGCACAAGTTATACTGAGTCAAAGTTGAAAAAATGTATTAAATATTTTTTCATTTTCAGAAGAAAAACAGTTTTGTATGCCTTAAACTTAGTTTACAAATATAGTTATCTTACACCATTTTATGGAGCATTTATTTGTGCACAAGATAAAAAAAAAAAATACATACATACCTCTAAAATTGTAAATTTTATGAACGTTTTTGTAAACTACTACATTTTCCTATGAAAACAGCGCGGCAATTTATGCACAAGAAATTAACAAAATACCACGGCACTCAAAGGGTTAATAGGCAAGCATGTTTCATTTACTCCTTTTTTCTCAGCTTGTGCGCATCGAAGGCGAAATCCGCCCATAAAATTAGAAAGTTAGTGTCCTGTAGATGAACAAAATTGCATTAAAAATACATTTGCCCACGGGGCTACGCCTTAGGCTGCGTTCACAAGATACAACTTTTCACCATGCGCCGTGAACAGCACGGCACCATGTAGGTTGAATTACATTAGAAATGTTCACACGTTACGAATCTCGTCGAACACGGCCGTCATTGACGGCGCTAAAATCGAGGCCACGACGCTTTGACGGCACATCCACTTTCATTTCAATTCAGTCAGATTGGCTGTTGGAAGAAAATACAAAATCAAATGATATAGCCCAACTAAGTCGTTATCTTTCATTTAAACCCTCTCTCATTTTTATCGGACGTCTTGAGAGAGGTCCTTTCAGCCCCTCTTAAAAAACATTCTTAGAAATAAAGGTAAAGACCTTAGATTTTAAAACTAAATTATTTTATAACAATTAATGTATCAATAAACTTTCCTCCTTCAGCATCGCCACTCATTTAGGAATTAGGCCTACTATAAACGCAGTCTTTATTTAATGTTTAGATTATAATCAAAGCCTTTTATTACTTTTACTACGATAACAGGTTAAACTAACCACTATTTATGTTTACAATTGACAAAGCGGCCGACACGGCGCGGCCTGGACCGTATAGTCCACACAGCGCGAGCCCTGATGTTTACGGCTGAGTCCGAGGAATGCACGGTGCCGTACCGTCCATGGCGCACAGCGAAAAGTCGTATCGTGTGAACGCAGCCTTACTGGCTTTTAAAGTTTCAATGTTAATCTTATGGAAGATTGAATCATTAAACAGCTGATTTGAAACAACATTAAATGCTAGCAAATCAGGAAGAACAGATGTTTCAGTCATAAATTTTTTTTAAAGTAATTGGGTCCAGATCAACTGACATTTTGGTTGAATTTCTACCATAAGGCGATCGCTAGTCTTAATTCATACTCATTTGATTTTGTTATTTCTTAATAAAAAAATTAATGAAACCTGATAAAGTGGCTTATTAATGGAAAATGAAGTTTATGGACTATTACTGGCCTTTCTATTTACTGCAACTCCATCTTCACAGTCCAAAACAATGCAGTCCGCTTTGCTTGATAAACCTTTATTGATTTTCTTCATATCATCACCTGGGCAGTACATGACAGCTCTTCTTGGAGTACTGTCCATTGCCATCTGTAACACAGTCAAAAATTAAAGATACGTTACAATAAAAAATCATTTTGTTGAATTTAATATGATAACCGTTTTTGGGGAGTATATTTTTGGAACAATATGTCAGTCACGAATAATTGGAAGACAGTTCAAAGTATTTTTTAACAAGATTCAAAGAAAGCAAAAACAAGGAGTGCCATAAAACAGAATTGTTTTTTAAGTCCATATTATAGTGGCAAAAAATTCTTAAATTCATTCCCAGTGATATTACCAACACAAAAGTTGTATATTTCCTTATCTATTATCACCTGTTTTTGTTGCATATAAAATTTATCACTTGGCATCAAGAATGTGATTAGCTCAGCTCATTATTCAGTCACGAGAACTGCCAGCGGCCTATCTCATTAACCCGATGCTTCAATCGATAAGTTGTCAAAGTAACCCAATGAGTACTCTGATTTTTTTCTTCCATTTAACAACATTGAGCCAAAAGATGTGAGAATTGATTATATCAAAATAAATTGTTTCAATATTTTTAACCACGAAATCGGCAAAACCGGTCTGGAACTCTTGGGACATACTTTATAAAATATCTGGGACTTGGTAGCTAATACAAAATGGCTTCTGGTAGCAAAAGCATAAACTATTTGTCAGATTTGATTGAATTATTATTTTTTATTCTTGTTTAAGATATGTTGAATGTAAGGCAAATTATGCTTAATTAAGCCTTATTTTCCCTGTCAATGTTTGTCACAATGTATTGAGTAAAATTTCATAATAACTAAATTCAGAATAATACTGGAAAAGTAGATTTGGAAAAAAATGGGCAAACTCTTGAAACCTCAAGATTTGACTGTGAACCAAACACTCAAAGAGGTGATTATGAATTTGGTTCAGGACTTTTAAATTTAAACACTGGTTTGGTTTGTATCTTATATTGATGATCTAGATTCAATATGAAGAAGGAAAACTGCAATTTTTTGTAAATTACATTAGTTACTATGTTCATGACTTATCAATATCTGAAAGTAAAACTTTACGAAGAAGCTGTGAGATTACGAAAATCAGTAGCATTTAACTGTGGTTATAGCATTTTAAATTACTGTACATTTTTTTTTTTTTCAAAACATAAAGAGTTGTTTTGGTTATACTTTTATACAAGAAAAGTTATAAGACCAAACACCACATTTTTTCATGGCAAGATCACCTTTTTGCCTCATTGTTCAAACACCCCCTGCCCTATTACCTTTCAAAACTTACCTTGTTTAACAGGACCAAAAAATTTCAATGTTCATAAAATTTATAAGAATCATTACTAGAACTACAAGTTTTTAACAAGATGAAGTAAAATTGTTATCAGAGTTGCAGGTTGTAAAATAACCATAACTCCCTGAAACATTTGATTCAGATAAGAAGCACTTCGGACAACATGAATGATCATAGTTTCAGCTTAGTTTTGTTTTATTCACTTAACAACGACATTAATATGTGTAATTTATAACCAAGCCATTCTATTGTGGAGCTAACATTGTCATATGGGATGTTTAATAAAATACCTAACTATTTAAAATGTTTATACATATAAATAGTGTATTCCCTACAGGGAAATTTGCTGAAAACCTTTTAAAAATTAAGATTTACTTCAAACATATGTATTTCATAAAACGTGTAAAGAGCATACTAGGACTCTAACACCAGAATATTCTGGAGCCTATCCTCTTCAACATTTACCGCTATTTACTGCAGGCATATTTAGTGCATATTTACTGCTACAAAATTTATTAATATTTTTGGTTTACTGGGTATAACCCTCGCTACATAACTTGACGAATGAATTTTCACTACTATTCAGTTAAAATGATTGGATAATCAGATGTTCTATGAAAATTGCATGTAACGTAAGCTCGATGTTTTTGAAAAAGTACCCCTTCTTCTCCCCTCGCTCATCCCAGCTGTTTTTGGCCATTCGTCAACTTATGTGGCGTGACTTATAGGGGCATGTGTTAAAGCAACTAAACATAAATGTTCCTTCCAAAAGAGCTTCATTGGGCTGGTAAGTTAAAATCCAAAGTGTTAGAGGATTGAGATAACTGTTCTTACCAAGCATTCCCCCCCCCCCCTCCCCTCAATTGGTGAGGTGACGTAAAGCAAAGTCCTGCTTTTAGGAACTATATTTGACCAGACCCTGTTCAGTTTAGTGAGATCAAACGAGAAGTTGACTAGTTTGAAATATAAATTTGCAGGACGTTTGGAATATTTTTATTTCAGTTTAGAAAATTTTTATTTTTGTGTTTTGAATTTTCTAATTCAATAATACCCAGCATACTCAACACTTTATGGACTTAGCCACTGTCAAATTTGGCGATGAGGTCAATTTGCTTGAGAAAATTTTATTAATGTCCACAGTGAACCAATGAATGACCACGCCGATTGCCCATAGTCAAGTGTCAGAGGCAAAAAATGATACTTTTGTAAAGATCAATGTCTTACTTTGAGAAAAATGAAAATTAGCAGTAATGTAGTTCTCTTGTGTGTTCCTCTGTCAGGTTAAATATGGCACTTCAACATGTGGTGGACATTTTTATTTTGTTTATTTGTACAATTTATTGGCTTGGTTTTGTTTAGTTGTTTGTTGTGTGCGGTGGACATATATAGATTTGTTTATATGTAATCTATGGGCTCCAAAACCACTCTGGACCGTATGCCATATGGAAACTTGGTACATACATGGAAAATTTCATGGGGAAGATTTGTAAGCCATTAGATTTTGTAGAGCCCTCAAGGCTTAGTCCAAGGACCGTCATAAACGTACCCGTCGGGGTTTAAAAATCTCTTCCAGCTGTTGTCATGGAAACAATCAAACCAATTTTCAAGTTAGCATTGCAAAGCATGCTGGGTAACAGCTAGATTCCTAATTACCTACTCAAATTACCCAAAAATGACACTCACATACTTTTAAACCCCCCTTCCTTCACCAGAACTTAGATTTATATTTAGCTGCAACCAACATCAGATTTTATTTTATTGATTGGTTTTTATTACGGTACCAGTGTGTGTGTGGTCCAGTAGGTCGATAGGAAAGTCTACACATTACCACTTTTGCTTTTACACATACTTAATTCATATTTGATTTTCCATCACGGTCACTGACAGCGGTTATACGGTGGTCTGATCAATATTCATGGTAATTTAATGCAGTGCAATCACTATTTCGTCAGACTTTAACCATACTGTTCGTTATTGATAGGCTTACACTATAAAATCAATTAAACAGCAGGATGGAATAAATTATCATGAGGGGGTGAAAGGGCTCCTCTCAAAATGTCATGCACAGCATTGCCCACTCCCATTTTGCCTTTATTTAAAGTCAGATATAGTGAGAGAGGTTTTTAATAAAAGGTAAAGACTTGAATAAAGATATTTACCTCAAATCTTGAAGCAGTGCAGTGGTATGATTTCACCCACAGACCAAAAGAAGTTTGCACAATGTACATTGGAAATCTGGTTGATATCATTCCAATTTTACTGTTCCTGCGTTCAAAGATTCAGCCTAAAAACATGATAATAAGGAGTTATTTCTAAAATTACCATGTTTTTACTTTATTACTTTATTGAAGAAATTGGAATAATCCACTGTATTATGCAAAATAAAAACACTCATGTTATACTTTCTCCACTTTCATAACCATATCCTATATGAGCAGTGTCTGACGCGATGTATTTTCCATGATCTCAAAATCTAGTGGGTAGATTTTGCATAAACTTTGCAAATGAGGGTGTTTTGGTCCAAAATTAAGTTTAAAAGCAGTGCCAACCCCAGGAAAAATCGTTTTTTGGTCTTTATCTAACTTAAAAAACTTAAATGTTTTACATTAGTCTTATGGTTTGCCATCAAGGCAAGGAAATAACAACGAAATGTTAACAATACCCCAGGCGCAGCACACCTAGGCGTACTTCGCAAATTTTCAATGGCTGTTAAGTAATGTTTAACCAACAAAATATTTGATTTTATTTTTTAGTAGCCTAATATTATTGAAGTTATGTAAAAATACAACTAGCCTACAAAAAAATATAAAATATTCCATTTTATTCACAATATTGTTGATATTAATTACACATTCAATTCATACTAGAATCTGTGCAGCGCAATGCGCTGCATGTATGTGCTTGGTGATCGAACCTTGCTTCATAGTAATTTACTTAAACGGTATGTAGTTATTTTACATAAAAATTTAATATTATAGTGCCAATTTGTGTTGCAATTTCAGTCAATTTCTTCTATTTATTATTGGATGAACGGATCGAAGAGGAGTGAATCCTCATACATGACTGTTGACAACCTCACTGTAGTGATAAATCCCGTTTCAATGTCCAACGATTACGTTCGCAGGAAGCCTCAGATCGACTTCAAACTTTCACAGTAGATTTTAGGCGTAATTTGTAGATTCCCTTTCTTTTTTGAAGCTATTCTGTTAAGTAATAAACTAATGAGACGTAATTTAATTTCCCATAAGAAATGCATTGGAGGCCGTCATAAGCGGTGTTTAGCTGTTTAGGGTACGTTAAACGGTGGCATTGTTGTTTTGTTGTCAAAAGTGTATAATACAATTTGTTATTTAAAATATATTTTTAAAAAAGGTTATGAATACTGCAAAGATAAATTTGATCTTAACAAACAATTATAAAAAGAAAATTTTACAAAAAAAGCGGTTAACAATTTAAACTCACTCATAAAAACACTAATAAATAAAAAATAAAAATAAAACAGTGTGTGTCAGATCATTGAATATACATCTAAATAGAATAGCCAAGCAATGCTTTAATTTGAAGCCAAGCTTTTGAGAGCGCGACTAGCGAACCTGTTGGATTTTCAGCCAATCTCTGAGTTTTTTTCCCAATGCAGTGCTGCTTCCGTGGTCGTCCCTGGAACTAACGGCGCGCCGCCGTGGCATCGTCTGCTTCCCGGCCGAGATATTTTGGTTTGGCAATGCTCCTCTCCTCACCCCACCTCACCCCTACCGATGAGCCGGCCGGCGCGGCGCGGCGCAGCGAGCGGACTGGCACGAGTGCCACAACGGACCGGCTACGTAATAATGGTGTCTGTCTGCATGATGCGAAAAGGCCTTATGTTTCTCATTCACTTAGTTGCTGATCATTATTATTGTGCTATTAAACACAACCATCTTGATTTTACATAAAAAATTGCAACTATTAGTTGATATTTAAAATTGAAAATTTTTATTAACTATTTATGTTTGTATTCTCTGGTCCTTATGAGTAAATGAATATATTTTTTGCTTATTAATTTTGATGTAAACTGTATGTATATTTATAAGATGATTATAGCTTATCGTCTTAAAATCTAAATTACAAAGAATGATCTGTAAATAATTATTATTTTGCTTTTCTCCACAACAGACAAGAGTAGCCTATATGACATTTCATTATTATTTGTCCTTTTTATCGATAGTTTGTCTGTCTCTCTCATGTTGCGCCAGCATTGTTGCGTCATTGTTGTGGCCCGTAAATTTGTATTATTAATTTAAGTACCTTTTTTCAAAATCGTAAATTATCCTTCTAAAATATTATCCTAATGCACTCATAAAGCAGTGTAGTGTTTGCTTTTTTCTCTTACTACAGTATGTTATATTAAATATTATAGGGTCTATTTTTCTGAATACTTGTTTATTTTCCTTGTGACGTCCAATTAACTTATTCTTTTTATAAATATATATTTTCACGTGAAAATAACGCTTCATTTTGAACATTTTCACGTTAAAAAAAAGGAGGAAATCAAGTTATTTTCGCAAATGAGATAAAAATTGCGCTGAATTTCGCGTCAAAAACCCGTGAAAATAAAACGTGAAATTCAAATTTTAATTTCACCAAAATTTCACTCTGTCGCAAATTTATCACTGAATTTTCACCCTTTTTTACTCGATTTTCACATTAATTTCGCATTATTTTTACAATTTTTTTTGCTAATTTCACATGAAAAAGACGTGAAATTCACGTTTTCAAATTACCAACATTTTACCTTTTCACTTAATTTTCACATTTTTTAGGCTACTTGCGAATATATCTTATATCTTATATCTTATATTTTCAAATATAAGATATAAGAAAATCAAGTAATTTACATTTAAAAAACCTGAATTTTATTTGAATTTTATTTTTACCTAAATTTTATGAACCTAATTTTATTTTTTTTTAACAGTTTACTAACTTCTTTTTTAAAAAGTACTATATCTTGCCAATTTGTTTTTGTTTTTGTTAAAAAAAAATAAAATTATGACTGGCTTAAATGGATTTATGGATAATGGAAACTTTTAATTGCAAGAATGTCATAATTTAATATCAACATTGCTTTAAGTTCTACCATATTTTGGTAAAGTTTTACAAAGCAATATTATTTGGTCTCTGGTCTACTAACCATTTTGTATGATTTTTTATTTTTTTTTTGTGTGTATCTAAATTTTTGTTATTTCAGTTACAATGGAACACATCTCTAAACCTGTAAATTTCATCGAATTTTACAAGACACAAACAGTTAAGAAATTTTATCCATATAAATTTTTACGGATTTGAAAACAAATAACGTAGTTATTGCCATTTTACTGCAGAAAACATTGATTTTGAATTATACTTCCTGAAAATTAAGGTGATTTTATTAGAAAAAAATCGCAATAATTTGTTGTCAGATTCTAAAAATTTTCAATTAGTTTCAGAAATAAAAATTACTGGGTGTAATAAAGAAAATGGTGGCTAGTGCTATATATGTTCACATGAACTTTTTAGTTCATTTAGTTAGATCAAAGGAATCTTGTAGCTTAGAGAAGGCAAGTTGGCTGCAAGTATACTGTCCATTACGTCTATTTTCCTAAATTAAGGAGAAAAGTACTTCTATAGACAAGGTTAGTTTGCAATAAGTGCAACAGGCAAGTACGTGCAGCCATCAACTTGCCTTCTCTACTTTCCCCGTCTCTAAGGAAAATTTCCTTTACGCCAGGTGAAATTTCATTACTAAAATAGTATTCAATAAAAACAAAAGAGTTTATAACTATTGGCAAAAAATTTATTTCTAAATAACAGTAAAATAATCAACTTAAAAATATAATGCTATTAAATATTTATTTTTTTGTGAAAATCTTTGATTATTATAAATTTTTTATATATAAAAAATAAATAAATAACCAATGGAAATTGACGGAGTACTCAGGTCTGCTGCGACGCGTTTTTTTTTAATCAAACTAAATTCAAGGATACACTGGCATTTTCAAGTCTCAAGGAATTTTCAAGGCCAATTCAAATTAAAGGCGTTTTCAAGGTTTTTTCAAGGTTGTAGACACCCTGTTCCCAAGTTATCAAGAATTCTAGGTTTTAAGGACTCTACTTTATCATTCAATAAAATGAATGTTCAAAAATATTCTGAAAAAAAAAACGAGTGATCTAAAAAAACCTCAACTTACTCGAGTGCAATTAAGGAAAAGATGAAAAATATTCAACACATCACACTTTAATTTTATTTAAACTTTGAATAGGTAATATTTCCACATATTTGGTTATATATAAGGTTGAATTGTTCATTGTAAGAATAAAAACAATTTTACAAAAATGAATAAGATAATACAAACAAAAAACACCAGCTTAATAATGTTGAAAATATGACACTAACACCGATTGAAACACAAATTTGCAATTCAAAGATTTACACATCATCAGCTTCTTCTTGTTCTTTTATCCTGGAAAAAAAAACAAGTATGATATAAATAGGCCAACGAAAAAAATCACAAAATAAATATAGGCTAATTCACAAGTTCCGTTCTTGACCATTTTGATGCTATGGAGCTATATAGCCTACCATATCATTTATCGTGTTTTCCCATAAAATACTAATTATCGATACATTGTGACTTGCTTTTCATCCAAAAATTGCAATGGAACGATATATCGGCTCGCCGATGTCAATAAGGCAGACTTAATCGGGAATATCGGTTGTCTCGATTGTTATTTTAAAACACCGATGATTTACTTAGATTCTGTATATGATTGAGATCCAAAATATCGCTCTCTAGCACTTTTTTGTCGACAATTTATTATTTATAAATTTTTATCTCATGCTCTTTCCTCCACCTGCTTGGAAAAAGTTTCACTTTCAGGAAGTTATATTTGGATAATAACCCAGGACTTTTCAAAAGTTGGGTGGTATTTTTCTAGCACTGAAATTTTAGAAAAGGTCCTTATATGAAAACGATATTCAATTTAGTATCAACACAAAGAAAAAAACATTCTTTCCCCATATTAATATTTTTCAAGAACATTATTTGAAGCCTAAAATGCAAAGCTTGATAGCAATTTGACTTGGTTATTTAAATTAAGGTGGGTTTGTGGATCTAACTATGTCTTTACTAAGGCCAATGTACTATTGACATACCGGTAGCTATATGCTTAGGTATAAGAATCAAGACGTCATCAGTAAGCCGTTCCCTTAAAATGTGAAGTGATAAATTAAAACTTTCGACAAAATTGTTCAGCTTGGGCAATCATGATATAAAAAATAGTTTACAATAAATTAAAAAATACTGTTAACCCTCAAGCAGCCGCTTCACCAGTAAAACGGCAGAGAGTGCATGCGGAGTTTTAATCTGCAACAGTAAATTGCACAAATTAAATCCATTTTACGTGTTTTATGACGAAATATTGTATTTAAATGTTGACTAACTTCATCAGGAACCACATTTCATCATTAGAACCATTAATTGTTTAACTTAATAGGTTTAATATTTCAACCAAACATTGTAAGTAATTTTATAATATAAAATAGTTAAAATCACTGTGTTACATGAGAGGGATTATGAGGAATTTTTCATTGCATTAATCTAAAAATATAAAAGAGAAAACCCTCAATTACTCACCCAATGACTCACTCATCACTAATTCTCCAACTTCCCGACTAGAGAGTGCTGAAATTTGGTATACTCATTCTTTAGGCTTAAAATAGGAAAGTCTAACTATTGTCATATTAATATTTACAATGGGCAACACCCTAGATCTCCTCAAAGTTATCATGTTATTCTTATGGAAGCAACATTTTTGTATTGTAACATATGATTACCTACTAATTTTTGGCGATCATTAATTTAATAAACAGCTCTTCTCATTTATATTATTGAGGGAAGATTGGCAATAAAAAACCAGACGATATTATAGACTTGCGGCGAGTGAGCGTAGCAAACGAACTAAGCCTGATGGGGAGTGAGCGCAGCGAACGACCTTACCTGAACGGCAACAAATTTCTCAAGTTGGCACTGTGAAGTATGCCGGGTAAGCTAGTATAATTAAAAATCAATGCAGACAAAATGTATTTGATAATAATTATAAATCAAATATACATAAACCATACTTATACACACATACTATAACCTATAACAAAGAAAGTTTCATGGGGAAATAAGCTCCGCACTGAGCATACTCGCGAGATAGGGCGCACACAGAGAAAATCTCCTCCCCCTCTCTTCCCCCTCCAAACCCATGCTGGGCTTCAAAGAACAGTCCCTTGCTTTCAAAGTACCCAAAAATCTAGTTCTTCACGTGGGTCTCGTAAAATTTGCAAAAATAGGAATTAAAATTCATTTTGTATAGCCCCAGAATAATAATTAGGAATGACGGATATTTCTAGGCCTGTAGCTAGAACTGTAGCTTAACATGGCTTCAGGATTATTCTTTTTTTTTAACCGGAAGGATTTTGGAGATTTACACCCCGTAAACTTTTTCGGAAAAATTTTATTATCAATTATTAACTATTATCAACCTTCAAACACAGGGCCAACAAGAGGTGACACCTTCTGGTTTTCCACCTCACATACAGTTTATAAGTGATTCTGGGGAAAATATGGGGGTTGCGAATTTGGAAAATAATCAGTTTGTTAAACATTGGTACAACAATACGGCCTATAGGGCAAACCATTAATCCGATTAACATACTTTAGGCCCAACAGTTATTTGTTATGAATTATGCTTACAAAGAACTACATTATATTTTTATTTTTACTAACTACCTGCATTATTAATAAATTAGCCTATTTGTCTCTTTCAACAAAAATAAAATATAGGCCTACCCCCAAATATAAATACCCTTCTTAACAACCTCAAAACTAAAAAGTAACTTGGTGCCGGGCTTAGGTCTTACCACGACTACTACCATAATAGCATAGGCCTATTCCCTATAGGAAAATTCACTAAATAAAACTTAAACAATCGTTTTTACAACGAAATACAACTCCAAAATCCTACTGTATAGAAAATTAGTGTGAAATGAAAAAAGAATGAAACTTTGCTTTACTGACCTTTTGCCACCAGAGAACTTCATGATATGTCTCAGCTAATTCTTTGCTTCTGAGCATCCTTTGTTGGTCTCTTTAAAGGTAGGCTCCCTGCCGCTGAAAAAATAAGTAAAGCTGTAATTCATATAAGAACCAATAAATCATTATTGTAGTTTCATTGTGTGTTGTTTATTCTGAATCACGTTGACTTATATTGCTAAAAGGTTAAAATACCTGATACAGCCAGTGATCCTCTTACTCCAAGACTGGACTACGTGTTTCGATTTTAAATTACATCATCTTCTGGTCACACAAAAACTTGGTTTCAACACATCGTTATGATGGTCACGTCACAGTTTAAAAGATACACATAACACTAACACAGACAACTAACACGGACGAATAAAAATTGTAGGCCTACTCTTATTAAAACGTGAGCGCTCATGACGGGTGCCGAGTCTCGACTGCCAGTAAGCTATCAGGCGGGTTTACATGGGATGGGAATAAACTAGTTCTGCCTGTTTTCTAATTTGCGTTCTCGGTAGGCCTACTTCTTGTAACTGTGTAACGCCATTTTTCAAATTGAATTCATCAACCACATTGACAATATAGCCCAATCAAGAAAGAGCATATCTTTACAGTGTTGTTTTACACCGTTTGACGACAAATTTTATAAATTTCCAAAAGACAAAATGATTAGAAAAGGCTAAAATAAAAACTTAATAAACAACGGCATGTAAATTCCTTCCATATGTAGGCCTATCTTTCACAAGAATTGCAAAAAAAAATGCATTTGGTCTACTACACAGAAGTCAGAGATATTGGCATTAAATCAGGAAAGTCAGGGGAATCCATATAGGCTAAATAGGATCGTTTTATAAAATAGTATAGGCCTAAAAGTGTTCGACTAAACGTTATCCTTCAAATTCTTGTTTTTCTCGTTACAAAATTAACAATCTTTACAGTACGGTACCGTACCAAGCCTTTCAAAATTTTTTCTCGCAAATGATCATAGATTATCTGTTTGTATTTAATTTGTCACATAGAATTTTTTCATGATCTCATGTCCAGTCTCATTCTTTAATCAATTCAACCGCATCACATAGCCTATCTAGTCGTTTGTACATTCGTAGTCATTATTGTTATCAATTCAGGTAGCCTAGAGTTTCATATATCTTAGCGCCTACAAAACTGTCGAATAAAAGTATGTATCGATATTTCGATTGAATGGGATAAAAAATTACTGTGAAATACAAAATTTAGCTTAACAACATTTATTCTATTCTAAAAAAAACTACCGTACAGGGGTGCAGAAAATGTATTGACTCCTAAAATTTCCCTTAATCCTACTGTTACGGATCACAGATTTCCCCCAAGATTCATCAGCATTCATATAGGCTACTACAGACACATAAATTAATCCCTCTAGCTTACACGATTTAAAGCTCTTTGAGAACAAACCAGAAAATATTAACCTCAAGCTCCTAGTTAAACTAGCTCAAAATCCTTGCAATGTAAATAAACCCAAAATGGAATTAAAATTTTATTTAGGCCTATTACTTGAAGCTTTTGGCAGCTTCCATCCTATTTGCGAACCAGGAGGCCTAACCTCACCAAACAAGTAGGAATCAAACCACATCAAATAACCGTATTAAAACCAATCAGCATGACTTTTGTTTAAATCGGCCTACCACTTTGTGTGCTACTTTATCCCAAGACAACCACCGCACTAGTAAGCAATATTTATTGTCGTGAAGTATTACAATCATGCACTGGACATTGTCATCATCCAACTAGGCTATAGGATTAGAATTAATCCACTATTGAATGGGCTGGAAAACTACAATTTTTAGTAATGGTCTTAAGTTGCTGAATTTGTTGTTAATCTAGGTAAGGCAGGATGTACTATGTACCGGTGTGTAGCCTATATGAAACTTAAGTTCCGTAAGTTTAGGCCCTACTATCCTACACACAACATTACCGTATTCTAAAGTAAATAGTGTTATAGTAATAGGCTAGTGTTCAATAAGAGGTAATACAAGCTATAAAATAATGTATAAGACTTTCACAATAGAAAGTAAGGACTATCAATGGACTATCAACTCACCTTGAAGTTTGTTGCATCTTGGATCAGGCTCTGCCATAGCACAGCTATTGAACGTTTCCTTCCAGGCAGAAATTTACAACAAATATTTTTTACTGCTTGAGTCACCACAACATATTTTATTAATTAGCCTGAAAGCTAAGCTGTTACAGGTTTGCTCCAAAACTCAATCTAAAGCCTAAGCTAAGCCTATGCCTTGATTAACTTATAAAAGAGTAATTAGTGATTGAAGTTCATTTCAATAATATATCTGAAGTAAATAAATTGTAATGTGGGATTATATAAAGACAAAAGTAATTCAAGGGGGTGAAAAGTAAAATTTTAACTTATGTCTTGTATGCTGCTGTACAATAATAATAATATGTTCAATTATTAAATGACTAAATGAGGTTAGTTCTAATATGGCGGCGATCAAGTACAAATGTAAACAAACCAGCGCCAGCGCTCTCTAGCGTGACGAACATGAACTAATTTCACGAACAGGCACAAATTCGTCATAAGCTTGGTTCGTCTATTTGTATCCTTAGTCAATGGTCAGATGTCCGTCCGATTAATATAGAGATGGCAGCGGCTACACAACAGTGTAAACAAGAGTCAAGTTCAATTTATTTATTTACAGTCTCGGCGTGGTGTGTTGGTTAGTTATGTATCATCTATCATCGTCAATTCGGCAGTTCCTTAACGTTTTTAATGTTTGAATAACTACTTGTAAATTCATGACACCCCTTTGTACTGTACGTAAATTGTTTAGGTCTCAATTTTCACTTAGTAATGCAGAGTTCCATGCAAATTTTGTACTCATGGTAGGTCTAGAATTAACTCAGATTATTCTATGAATATGTCAAAGCATCAGTCAAATTACTCTACAATTTTCAAATAAATTCAATTTATTTCCCCACACGAAGTTGTGATTAGCACTATAGAGTAACTCTTCAAAATATCAATAGGCCTAGGCTCCTACTGCTTTTTAAAAAGTCTAGTGATATAACTTATATATTAAATTATAGAGTAGTAGGCTTTTAGGTAGGCTATATTTGTTGTATAGGGCATAATCGCATAATTCATTGGTTGGCTTAGGCCTAGAAGTGTCTGAATATAGGTACTTGTTAAGGGCCCATTTCATCATCATCAATTACAGAATTATTACAACAGGACAGGCTATAACAGATAGGCCTATGCTACCTTAAGCCTAGACCAAAAGTTTGTCTCAATAAATATGTACCTAGGCCTACCTTAAAATGTGTTTAGCCCAGAGGTAGGTATACAATCAAAAGATGTTAACTTTTGTCAAAGAACTAAAAAGAGTTGTTGACTTATGTAATGTAGCATATTTAGGGCTAGGCTATATGACTTAGGTCGACAACTTAGGTTGTCAACCTCTGGTGTTTTCACACCTTTAGGCTGCACTTATGTAACTTATACGTCCCTGTGGAACTATAAAATGAAAATATATTCATTGCATCAAATCGGTAAAATATTGAATCAACTTAAAAACCGAAACTTCGTTAAGCTACTCCACCGTTATTACAGTTGTTAACATTTTGAGTTTGCGATTAAAATTGTGTGATGAAAACAATCGAATCAACAACGACATTGAGGTAGGTAAGAAGTATTTGAAAGTATTGTAATAATAATGAAACCTAACCTTAATAATAATCTAACCGTAAACCTCCGTCACTTTTAGAACTATGTAGGCTTAATGGAAAGTAAATGTGAGAATAGGCAACAAACAAAATTAAGTAGGCTATTATAGGCTATAGGTAGGGCAGGAACATTAACAAAAATATGAACTATATACCGTACTGTAACTGTTTTATCATACTTCGCGACAAAATCAAGGAAATGCTGCCATGTGTGTGTGGAAAGGCAGAAAAACTACCATACACGTAGACCCACACTACAAACGGTGCTTAACTACAATTTGATTCCGGAGGATGCTGAAATTACAAGGATGTAAAATTTCTTATTATAAGTTCATAAATGGAAATTTTTACTGTTTAGGCCTACTGTACCTGGTATCATTAACCTTCCAACATTGAGCCATATCTGACGCTTAGTCAGGTGGTCTATATTTTATTTTGTTAAATTTTTTAGTTTATACTGTATGATTAGTAACTTTTTAATTATTTTAATTTAAGTCATGTTACATTATACTTCTTGTTGAATGTATAAATTTGAAAATAAAAAATATAAATAATAGGAAAATTTAGTTACCGCTAAGCCCACAGTGATTGTTATTTAGGAAACGTTTTCAGTTAAGTTGTCATCAATATATGCTGTTATAATGATTTGTATTGGGTGTGTTTCAATTATTTTATTTTGGATCAGGTTAAATGGTTTTGTTTATGAAGTCACATTTTAAAAAAAAGTCGGTAATCCTATAAATATTGTTATGGAATCAATATTTTTCATTTGATACTTACAATGATACTCTTTTACAATTTGATTTTTGACAATTTGACAATTTGACAAATTTGACAATTTGATTTACTCTTACAATTTGATTTTTTTATTTCCATAAAATATCGGGTTCATTGATATTTCCACTAGGCGTATACGGAAGTGTAGCCCACCCACTAATACATCATGGTTGTACTTAAAAACTCGTGCTTGGCCCAACCGTTTTATTTTTTACAAGGTATTAAAATTGAGGGTTACCAGTATTGTCGAGCCCTCCAAATAACCAAACTATTCTACATAGGAACTTGATTTACAGTACAGTGGACCCTCACTTAAACGGCCACTTCAGGACCAGACACCGATTGGATAACGAATTGGCTGGTTAACTGAAGTACGTTTAAATATGTCAAATTACAGTTTTCTATGGCCTATGCAATAATAAGTAGTAAACAACACTATATTTAGAACAAATATTCCTTATTTAGTTGGTTACAAACTGCCTGTAACGTTTGTCACTCATTTTGTAGGCCTGAAAAGCATTTAGGATTGGTCAGGTTAGAGGGAGCTATGCACATATTTTATTTAGTTCCGTCCGATAATATTTTATCCAATGCTTATTGTGTGGACAGAAAGTCCTGCTATTTTGTAAATCTACCATGTATTTAAAACCTTTTGTAACAAAAAAATAAAAAACAAAATTAAAACCGACTGTTCCTGAGGTTCTTAAAAGTGAGGGAATCCTGATTATAGATTTTACAGAATATTTATGATTATTGGCCACGATTCATCACTGTTGCGGTCGCTTTTCTGTGGTTTGTTCCTTTTTTTCAAACTTATTTAGGCCAACCATGTTCTAGGAGTATTTTCTACTATTTAATGCAATCGCTTTCAACCGCTTGTCATTGAGTTTAAGTACACCCTGATTGTACACCCTGTTTGAGTAAACTGCAGGCGTAAGCTATTCTCTAACTGTCATTATTTGAAAGTTCCGTCTGTTTTTAAAATTAGCCAAACCAATTAAGGTTCAGCCTTAATTTTGAGTGGATCGGTAGAAGTAGAACTGTAATAGTTATTTTCTTTTTCTAGCCTACATAAAAGTCTAAACAAAATGTATACGGTACCAACCACTCAGTCACTGGACCTCAACTTAAAAATAAAAACTCAATTAAAAAAAAAAAAAACATAAAAATTTGTTTTGATGTTTAAAAGAAACATAGGGCAAAAAGCAATAGGACCAAAACTGAAGACTAATTGTATACGGGTTAACTAAATATACCTACTGTTTTGTCGCTATTGCTAAAAATCAGAAATCGTATAATAAAAATTGCTTAAAAAGATATCACAAAAATTTATCTTGAGAGTTGGAGGAACCTTGATAGTTCGACTCTCGGTAGTTCGACACTCCTTATAGTTCGACAAGTCAACTTGTAAAGGTATAAATGACAACTTAGCATGTCATTACAATTGATTTAATGTCAATGTTGGGGACTGTCAAAGGTGAAAATGTACAAACAAAATGGTGAATGATTTTAATTTTGGCTATAGTCCTATATTATACTTTAATTAAGTCATGTTTTTTAATATTTATTTAGTGTTTCTTAAATTCAACAGATTTTTATGCTCCCTATATTAACATTTCCCACAAACTCCCTATAGTTTCGAATTTTCGATATAAGCCACTTTCTAAGTCCACAAAGTGTCGAACTATCGAGGTTCATATACCGTATTGCAATAGCCTTTGTCAAAGGTCTGGAATTGAATGAAGTTGAGACAACAGATAAACCGCTGCTAGCAATGAAAATACATTTAATGGATGATATCACTGATTTAATGTTATAGCCTAAAATTGGCTCTCACAAAAGGTGATAGGGCGGAAATGGGACACAATGGTGGAGGAATGGTCTGTTGACCGTAACATTGAGAATGTGACATTGAGGAACAGGGCAAAATGAGCAGAAAGGTCACTATCCAAAACGGTACATTTAGTACTGCGTCGTCCTGAAATTGGCAATTGCATTGGAATATTTTAGTGATAGAGAACATGAAAACCAGTTGACACATGTCGGCTAATTAATTGTTTAATTCCCAGAGTGCTGCAGCTGGATTACTTGGCAACCAACCATTTGACCATTTGACCCTGGACTAGAGGCCTTCTATTATAATAATGGATTTATGTCTACTTGGTTACAAAATTTTCTTTTAATGACATATAAGGCCTATTAAAGCCAGTTAAAAGAAATCCTGATGTATTTATATTATCAGATCCAGTTCAAAGAATATTTTCCTCAATAACTTAATTATATGGAAAGAATATTCTTTGAACTATATCAGAAAATATAAATACATTAGGCTTCCTCTTAACCGGCCTCCGCTATAACAGGCCTCCAATGTCACAAAAACAATTTCTTTTTAAGGTCTCTTCCACATACACCGATAACTATCGGCCGACAAAAAAATTGGTCAACACAAAATCTCGACCATTCATACACACCCATTTTAATTGGTGGTAGACAAAGCTGTTTGTTAATTTGTCATTGTTTTGCATTTACTTATACAAATTTCAATATAAATCTTAATTTTATCTATACATGTATAGGGTACAACATTTTTTTCCTAGGAAATTATAGAATGATAAACAAGATCTGTTATCTCAGTGAGAGCCTGAGACTCATCTCATCCCATAATTTCTATTCATTAATATTAATATTATTGCCAACAATCAACTCATATTATCGTAAACTTCTTGATAATGTGATGAAATTCACTTCACTACAACTTTCTCGCTGAAAGTTCGTTTCTGACCCATTAATAAAAATTAATAAAAATGTTCCTACTTGTGTCATAGCATCAAAATATGCTTATGAATTGACCTGTTTATAACTAAAACATTAGGTATAAATGTGTGAAACCTATATTTAATGGAGAAAATCTAATTATAAGTTGGCCTACGTTGTCAGGAAATTGTAAATGTTTTAATAATGTTTTTAATTTCCACCTCTACTTTAATTGTATGGTGATCATCTTTAAAGCCAGTTTACAAGGGCGTAGCTATAGTTTGATTTTGGAGGATGCAGAAATAGGCAGAAGGGTCATAAGGATGTAAAATTCCTATATGAGAAGGTCATTTTTAAGGGTTTTTGAGGAAAGCTGAAGCCCCATCAAAACTCCCTCCTTCCACCTTGCTACGCCTTTGCCAGTTAAATATCATGTATAAAAATGTATCGATAGGTGTAGTGTGACATACATTTTTAGGGATTGAAGGGCATGAAGTACTATCAGTATTCAAGTTTTACCCCTTTTGCTAAAACTTTTCTAAAAGTTAAGGCACAACCCCCTTCCAACGCTACACCTATATGTAGAGGAACTATACCGGATGTCCCAGACCACCCGTACACCCATTATAAAATTAACCCAATTAATTATTCACAAAAACAAAGTATGCCATTATTGGTAAACCAGTTGCGCTCTATTCATTGATGATAATTTCAATGTACAGAGTGTACTAGAAGTAACCTACCCAGACCGAAAGACATTAATTTTAAATACGAACCCCCACTTTTTATGGTATTTTTTTATTCTACACATAATTCTATGACAACTTTACAATTTAATGTGAACTCCTAATCCTAATTGTTTGAGAGATAATGGAGGTAGAATTTTTATTTTTTAGCGAATTTCCCTATAGGGAATACGCTATTACGGTAGTAGTCACGGTAAGACTTAAGCCCGGGACCATGATACTTTTTCGTTTTGAGGTCCCTAGAAGCCAAAAACACCGTTCGTTCAAATTGATATATATATATATATATATGTATGTGTCCGTGAACACGATAACTTTTGAACGGAATCTCCGATTTTGATGAAATTTGGTACAGGGGTGTAAGCCAGCGTCTACTAGGCTGAGTTCGCGAACCAGTATGATCGGACCATGGGAATGGGGTTTTATGGGGTTTCAAAAGGGTAAAAAATGGGTTTTTGGCTTTTTTCCTTTTATTTATGAAATTCAACAATTTTAACTTAAACCATTAAAAAGAGCTTAAAAAAACAATCTAGTATTTTTAATTTTTTACCTAGCTTAAAACGTTATGGAGAAAATCCAAAAACTATGTTTTCCATGTTATTCTTATGGGAAATTAACAAAACCATCTTGCTTATTTATAGACATATCTTGATAAAATTTAGTAAGTACATTCATTCGGAAGCGTTCAACTTATATTTGCTTAGAAAACCCATATGGCGGCAAACCTAAGTACTTACCCCTATGGGGTTGATGGGGAAAATAAAAAGAACACCATAACCGGATAAAATTTGGTACGTACATTCACTAGGTAGGGTTTAACTTATATTTACCAACAAAACGCCATATGGTGGCAAACCTACATACTCTCATTCCCATGGATTTTATGAGGAAATAGAAAATATACCAAGATTCCATTGGAAATTCGCTGAGTACGCAGGTCTGCTGCGACGGGGGTATTTCCATAATAATAACATGGGGCTAAATTACTTATCCATTATCTCTGTAAATTTCCCGTTAAACTAAAAAGTCCTGGCGTAAGAATGCCTTAGTTTCTTCTTTTAAACACTTTAGCATCATAAATTATTAGTTTTGTCATAAATACTTCTATTTTTCCATAAATCTTTCAATATGGCGGAGATTTCTTCAAAGGTATAGAAAATTAAAATTAATTACGTTATAATCGGTATTTTATGATGAAATATTATTAAAAATGTGCTTATAAAATATCTTTATGTTTATACAGTTACGTTAAAGGTAAAAGTTTCAGTGTTAATCTTATACTCTAAAACAAGCTCCGTTTGTACGGGCAAAATTTTTTTTGCTCCAAGGATTTTTGATTTTTTTATTGAATATGGGGGTTTTGGCCACCAGAAATCGATTGGAGCTGGTCCCATAGCTGGGAAAAATCCGGTTTTCGGGCTAGAGCCCTTCAAAGTTTCCATGTTATCCTTATGGAGATTTTATTAATTGAACAAAAATCACCTGATAACTGTAGATATAAACCTTACAGCTTTAACCTGTAGTTCGAGAAAATTATACCAAAGTGCAGCACTTTTCGACTTGGCGAGTGAGCGAAGCGAACAAGCTCGTCTTTAAAATGGAAGAGGGCGAGTGAGCGGAGCGAAAGAGCTTTGTGTGAGAACGAAAGTAATAATTTTACAGAGCTTAAGCTCGGTCCCCCTGGTACTGAATATGAAAATTTGCTCTATGTTATTCTTATGGGTAAAAACAAAACTTCCACTGCCATTATCTCCCAAACCGTTAGGATTACGGTTAGGCCTATACATTAAATCTAACCCTCAGGGGCAGTGGGCTTTCCACTGTACGGGTGTTTCTTGGCGACCCCGAGGTACCTGAGCCAAGCTGTGAGACCCTCCTCACAGTTCTTCCCGAGCTAAGGCCTTTCTTCTCATCTTTCAGGTCTTAGCTCACCGTCTTTATTCTTTCCTGAGCTAACCTTGCTCACCTTCTTGTTTTCGACCCCGAATCAAGGGTGTCTTTCCACCTTCTTTCGACCGGCGCATGCTGGGGGGTCCTGGGAGTGTCCCTGTTGTGTTGCAGGGACTGATGTGTGCCTCGCACTGCCGATGGTCTCCTCCAGTGTGTCGTCAGAAGCCAGCCGCTTCGGACCTTAGTCAGGGAGTGCGGCATGGATGCAGGGATCGGACTCTGCATTGCCACGGTGCGACCCCCAGCACGTCCGGCACATTTTGTGTATCGGTGCTGGGCAAACGGAGGTTCGGGCCCCGGAGTCCCGGGGTAGGGGTGTCTTATCTCCTACGGGGGGTAGACCTCCGAGGGTGTACCCGTTCCCGGCCGATGAAGGGCCGCCTCTTGCCGCACGATGCGCTGGTTACAAAACAGTATGGATTGTCAACTGCAAAACACGAATCTTGGAAAGGAGAACGAACAGGCTGCTTTTAGGCGCAGCTCACTTGTGCAGAGGTCTCCGACCTCAAAGACTGGGACGCCGACGGTTGGAATTAAAACCTCCCCTCCGCCGGCCCCGTTCAAGGCTGCTGGTGTCGCTGGATCATCGGCCGTAACCGGAAAGGAGAAAGATGAGGTTGATCTGGGTATGGGTGTGACCGAGCCGGTAACACCTCTAGCCAGGATGCAAGGAATCCCTCCCAGGAAGAGCCCTCTTCGTGCGGCATTCGAGCTGCAAATGCTTCGGCAGCAGCAGGACGACGCCCACGAGGAGGAAGACTGATGTCTGAAGAAGATGAAAGTTCTTTTGAAGGAGATGGCCAAGGTCCTCCTAATTCAAAAGAACATAAACAAGGCGATAAAAGAGGGGATCCCGAAACTCGAAGATGCTCTAGAAGAAATCGAGGAATGCCGGAAAATCAGGCTAAAGGCAGTGAAGCAGGAGCGCGATGTCACGAACCGAGTCATCTCTGCTTCACCTCAAGCTCATCTGGCTGAGTCCCAGACTCAAGCCAGAAAGCGAAAGAAGAGGCAGAGCGGTTCTTCGCCGGGAAGCCCTGAGTTTGTTGAGGTGGACTCAGTGCCGAGACCGGTTTTTGTCACTGCGGCATCGCAGACATCTCCTGTCCAGGCTACTGAATCCGCCCCGGGCGCTGCCGTGATTCCAGCGGCTACTCCTGCAGAGGTTCCTGCTCCGGCGGCTAATCCTGCCTTGGCAGCAAACTCTGCCTCAACACCTTTGGGGGGCTGGAAGACGCGCCTGTCTAAGAAAGAAAGGAGGAAGCAGAAGCAAGCGGAGGCAGCTTCGAAAAGTGCGTCAAGGGTGGAGCGGACGCAAGTCTCAAACCCGGTTGGGGAGGCCTCTGGCAAGTCTGTCAGAAAGCCTAAACATCCCAGGCCTAAGAAGCCCAGGACGGAGGCAATCTTGATCAAGCCCTTAGGGGGGCGTTCTTTTGCCGATGTTCTGGGTCAGATTAGATCGCAGGCCAAACCGGAAGAGACCGACACCGTTATCAAGTCTATTCGGCGAACCCAGAACGGGGATGTCCTCCTCGAACTGGGGAAGTCGAGTGACAAGATCGGTTTTGCCGCTTCCCTCAAGACTGCACTTGGGGACAAAGGCTCCATCAAGGCCCTAGAACCGAAGTGTTCGGTCGAGATTCGGGACCTTGATGTCCTCTCCACCGAAGATGAGGTGACCCGTGCGATCCAGGTGGCACTCCCGGAGATACCGGCCGATGGAGTGAGGGTATGGCTGACAAAGCCTAACCGAAGTCAACTCCGGATGGCTGTTGCTGAGATGAGCGAAAAGCACGCCAATAAGCTGCTTAGCCTTCAGCACCTCAGAGTCGGTTGGGTCAGTTGCAGGCTCAAACGGAGGGTGGTAGTTTCGAGATGCTTCCGCTGTCTCGGTTTCGGCCACTCCTCCCGAAACTGTAAAGGGCCCGACAGGAGTGCCAACTGCTTCCAGTGTGGAAGCCAGGGCCACAAACGTAAGGAATGTTCCTCGAGCCCCTCCTGCTTCCTCTGCAAGGATTCAGGCTCCAGTGCCCTCGGTCACTTACCCGGGTCTGGTCAGTGCGGTGCCTTCAGAGCCGCACTTGAACAGGCAAAAGGCAGCGGCCGGTAATTCGCATCCTCCAGGCCAACCTTCATAGATCCTGGGGAGCTGATAACCTTCTAGATCAGCTCGCCCGAGAACTTGGTGCTGACGCGCTCCTTATCAGTGAACAGTATCGGAACAGAGACCCAAACATTTGGATCTCGGACAGCCTCGGTACTGCTGCATTTTGGGCACGTAATACACGAGATGTTTTGGTGCGGAGTCACGGGCGCGGCCGAGGATTCGTCTGGGTTCGGTGTAGGGACGTGACTATCTTCAGTTGCTACCTCACACCCAACGAGGCCGTCCAGGACTTCCGCGACAAGATAGATAGCCTAGAGGAGTGCGTTCTCGGCACCACCGGGCATGTCGTCGTTGGTGGCGATTTCAACGCCAGGGCCGTCGAGTGGGGAATGCCCTCTACCAGTTCCCGGGGGAAATACATCCTGGATTTCATTGCCAGGGCCGGTCTTGTCGTCCTCAACCAGGGCGACACACCTACTTTTCGGCGCCCCGGGCAGAGAGGCACGATCCCCGACGTCACCTTTGCGTCTGAGTCGCTTCTTCCGAGGATCTCTGGCTGGAGGGTTGTGGAGGACTACACGGGTAGCGACCACCAATACATCGTTTTTGACCTGCATGATCAGGCAAATCGTCGAGTTTCCGCATCTCGGGAAGGGCCACGCCGGTGGAACACCAACAAACTGGACGTGGTCAAGTTCACCGAAGCCATCTCTCGGGGAGCGCAGGGGAATCCTGGTGAGGCTGGGGCCGAGGCACTAGTAACATCCACGATGGAACTGATCGTCTCGGCCTGCGACCAGTCTATGCCGCGAAGGAAACCCCGACGCGACAAACAACCCGTTTACTGGTGGACTGAAGAGATTGCGGAACTCAGAAGAACATGTTTAAGAACTAGACGAGCCGCCACAAGAGCGAGAATTCCCGCAGACAGAGTTCGTAAGTCGGAGGCCTATAAAGCTGCGAGAAAATCTCTCCGCCAGGCGATAAACAGGAGCAAGGCGAATAGCTGGAGGAGACTTCGTGACGACGTTGACTCCGACCCGTGGGGCCTGGGTTACAAACTTGTAACACAGAAACTCGGCGCCCGCTCTTCACCTTCCATCATGGGGGGCGCCACCATGGGGAGGATCGTCGCTGCGTTGTTTCCTGAACATCCACAGCGACCGCCGGTTGACTTCGGACGGGTAGAGGACGTTCCAGTCTTCACTTTCGAGGAGCTGGAAACCTCCGTTCTCTCCCTGAAGAGCAACAAGGCTCCTGGCCCGGACGGGATTCCCAGTGAGGCTTTAAAGAAAGTATTTTCAATCAACGCTGACTTGTTGTTGAGAATGTACAATGCCTGTTTGGTAGAAGGGGTGTTTCCGGCTCCCTGGAAAACAGCCAGGCTTGTACTGATCAGCAAGGGCAAAGGTGATCCCGAACTGCCGTCGTCCCACAGGCCTCTCTGCATGTTGGACACGGCTGGGAAGCTGTTCGAGAAGCTGATCCGTTCCCGCCTGACTTCTGCCGTGGAAGCTGCCGGGGACTTATGCCCCCGTCAGTACGGCTTCAGAAAGGGACGGTCAACGATCGACGCTGTCACCGAAGTTCAGAGAGCTGTGGAGAGAGCCGAAAGCCACAACCATTTCTCCCGCCGAGTAGTGCTTCTTGTTACGCTTGATGTCAAGAATGCCTTCAACTCGGCGAGGTGGGTCGATATGTTGGATGCGCTTCGCAACACCTTTCGTATTCCTGCATATCTGTTGCGGCTCATCGAGGATTATCTACGCTCTCGAAGCCTGATCTATGACACGAGGGACGGAACGCGGACGATGGAAGTCACTTCTGGTGCCGCACAAGGTTCAATACTCGGCCCGGATCTCTGGAACGTTGCCTATGACAGCCTCCTGAGGTACGAGATGCCTGAGGAAACCACTTTGGTTGGGTACGCCGATGACGTCGCAGCTCTCATTGCTGCACGCAACGTTGAGCTGGCCCAACTAAAGTTGAACCGAGTTATGCGGGTTGTCAACAACTGGATGTCCGATCACGGTCTCTCGCTTGCTCTTAGTAAGACGGAGATCGTGATTCTCACGAAGAAGAGGATCGACACCGTCGTCCCATTTCGAGTGGGAAGGGAGGTGGTCACATCAACTCGTGCCGCCAAATACCTTGGGGTTATGGTGGACACCAAGTTAAGCTGGAGGGATCAGATCTTCCGTACGGCGGACAAGGCCGCTAAGGTAGTTACTCACCTTAGTAGGCTGATGGCCAATGTCGGGGGTCCCCGATCCAGCAGAAGACGTCTGTTGATGTCCGCGGTCCAGTCCGTGCTCCTTTACGGGGCAGAGGTGTGGGCAGGCGCTCTAGATAAGGAGTGCTACAGGTTGCGACTCGCCCGGGTTCAGCGTCAAGCTGCGCTCCGGGTGTGTTCCGCCTACCGGACAGTGTCCGAGCCTGCCGTCCTGGTGGTCGCCGGAGTCATCCCTGTCAAGCTCTTGGCAGGGGAGAGGAAAGCGATTTATCAGAGACGTGGCGAGATCGGCAAGGACACGGCAAGAACAGAAGAGCGCTCCCGAACCTTCCAGCAGTGGCAACACAGCTGGGAGCACGACACCCGAGGACGATGGACTGCGCGACTTATCAAGCAGGTCCAACCATGGGTGGAACGGCGGCATGGGGAGGTGGACTACTACCTGACCCAATTTTTGACAGGTCACGGCTATTTTCGTTCGTACCTGAACCGGATGGGAAAGACCGGTTCACCGGACTGCATTTATTGCCCGGGTGTTCCCGACGATGCGGAACACACATTCTTCCGCTGTCCCCGTTGGGAAGGGCCCCGCCTGGAGGCCACACAAATATTTGGTGCATTTTCGGTGGACTCGGTCTGCCAAAAGATTTTGGAGGATGAGGGCAACTGGGATTGTTTGTCACAGTTCGTCCGGGGCATCCTCCTGGAAAAGAAAACCGATCTGGACCGCGAAGTGGCCCAGATCCCTTGATAGAGCGGCTGGATAAGGAGCGAGCCCGACGGGCGTAAGCCAAATTTAGGCCTAGCCTGACGTAATGTGATAAACAATTCCAGGTTAGATTCCTAAAGAGTAGAGGAGGTTTTTTAGTGGGTAAACCCGTTTTTTAGGGGAGCCCCACACTACAGGCTGGCCACCTGTGTGCGTAATGCATTTTTCCGCCTCTCCCTCAAAAAAAAAAAAAAAAAAAAAAAAAAAAAAATACATTAAATCTAAATCACTAAATCACTAATTTGAGACAGGGACATCACAAAGTGGTTTTAAAATTATGTCTAGAATCCAAAATATCATAAAAAGTGGGGGTTTGTATTTAAAATTAATGACCTCTGGTCTGAATAGATTACTTCTGATACACCCTGTACATTGAAATTATCATCAATGTATAAAGCGCAACTGGTTTACCTACAATGGCACAATTTGTTTTAGTGAAAAATGAATTTTGTAGATTTTAAAAGGGGTGTACGGGTGGTCTGGACACCAGGTATACATAACAGGGCATTAATAGGTCCTATATAATAAATAATATGTAATTTTTGTACATATTAAGGCCGCTTTTACATTGGGTCGCTGCTACCGAGTGGCAGCTACCTGTCGGCCACTTGACCTGTTGAAAATGCATTGAATCTTATGGAGCCTTTCACATTAGTGCATCGCAGCGACCCACCTTGGTGGTAGCGACTCGGTCTCCAGAAAACTGCGTTGCTGGGCGGTGGCAGCAACCCTGCTCTTTAGCAACTCAAGTCGCTAGCGGGGCATTGAAACATACGGAGCCTTTCACACTCGGTGACTGCCACTAAGCCTGCCTCCTTCCCTGTGTCTGTCACTTTTGCAACTTGAGAACTCGGTCGCAGCCATTGTATATGTGAAATGACAAGCAAGGCTGCGACTTATACGGGTTAGTGGCTACCACTCGGTCCAAGCGACCCAATGTGAAAGCGACCTAACAGTCTATATGTTAATGTGGTATAAGCCTATACAATATATCAATGAGTTATAAATGGAAATTTTGACTGTACAAGGCAAACCTATATAAATTGTATTGAAGGTTGTTAAAACTTATACTGGGTGTCCAGCTTCAACTGTCCCAAACTTTACCAGGTTATTCAGCAATCCAAAATATACAAAAAAGTTAATGTGAATATTTGTCCTAAAATGCTTTAAGCCGCTAGCACAATTTGTTTTTTACACTCATAATTTGAGCTACGGATGGTTGTATTGGATTCATATTTGGCATGAAACAGAAATTTTTAATTTCCTTTAGTTAAACTGTAATTTTACCAATGTTTACTTTAAACATGGCGGCGATTTTAAAATATTTTTAACTTAAATTTTTCAAAACTGGAAAATGTTATCAAAACTTTACAATCAACAATACAACCGTCGCAGCAGACCTGCATACTTAGTTAATTTCCAATGATTGTTATGTTTCATCAACAAAATATTTGGTTTTATGAGTGAGTGATGAAGTTATGTAAAAATACAACTATTAATTTATACAATAAAATATTCCATTTTATTCCAAATATTATTCCCATTTATTATACATAAGTTAATTAAATATAATTACAGATATTTTACAAAATAGATATAGTTTTAAGAACAATAAATATGCATAGCGAGAGCTAAACTACACAAATATTGATCATAAAAACTTCCTGACATTTGGAAGTTTTCCTAAAGAATGTAAAATTCCTTACAATCGGATAAACAACATGAAGATGTTTACATTTTCCAAGCGTACAATGGGGGTTGTACGCTAAATCCTCAAATGTAGCTTAAACATTAATATGACGAATCAACACCTGCTACTATGTGGCATTAAACAAATGCTGAAAGTCAATTTATAAGCTGATTATGTTCAAACACTTCTCGCTATTGTTTCTCCCACTATACAGTTATCTATCTTACTAATTCCATAAGGAATTTCTTGTGAGAAGCAAAACTCCCTTATTTTAAACCGATTTTGATGATTGAGGGGTCAAATTAAATGGAATTCTCTGTAGACGTCATTGAATAATTTTTGTCACCCTCAGTTAAATGTGCTTTGCCCCATTGGACTTTAAAGTTTCCATGTATTTTAAATATAAGACAAAATTTAGTAAGTTTACCTATAACATATGGTTCATTTCATTAAACAAACAGCTGTCTTCATAAAAACAAACCTGTCTCCCTTCTGTCAATTGAATTAATTTAGTTTTTCTGTTTACTTTTCAGTTAACATTCAAATTCAAATATAACGATGACTTATGAAATGGGATGGTGTTTATTTATTATGATGCAGTTTTTATTCGCAGTATCAGGGAGTAACAATTAGTTTATTTAATTATGTGATTGTATGTTATTTTCAGTTTATACAAGTTTCATACCATCTTCCTAGCTTTAGACTGGAGATGTATTCATCGAGTATCGACTGGCAATGACTCGTTTTCTATTAAAACGACATGGGATTTAATATGTAGGTGTCTTTCCGGGGGGGGGGGGGGGGGTTTGAGCAAATATTAGTTACATCTAATAAAGGTATGTACTACCAAATTTCATTGAAAAATAATTTTAACCAGCGAATAATTTTAATTGCGAACGAGCATTATCCGGTTATGGGAACAGGGTTTTATGAGGTTTCAAAAGGCTCAAAAATAGGTTTTTGGTATTTTTGGACATAAGTTTTAAAAATTCAACAATATTCACCAAAACTATTTAAAAGAGCCTAAAAAAACAAACAATTTATTATTTTGAATTTTTAACATGGCTTAACAGGTTACAGAGAAAATCCAAAAATAGGTTTTCAATGTTAATCTTAAGGGGAATTAACAAAATCCTGTATCTCACTTATTTGTTGACATAACTTGATCAAATTTGATATGTCCATTCACTAGGTAGGGTTTAACTTATATTTACTTACAGCACCTATATGGTGGAAAATCTACCTACTCAACCCCAAGAGCCCTATGGGATATATGGGAAAATTAAAAATATCAGAATTTGATGCAATTTAGTTACAACCGATAGTTTTTCTATGGTTACATGCACTGGGAATTTTCCTATATCTACTTGCAATAACCCTAAGGCAGCAAACCTACATCCTCGTTCCCATGCTGTTTATGGGGGAAGTTAAAAAAAAATTGAATGCTGTTGAAAATTTCGCTGAGTACGCAGGTATGCTGCAACGGGGGTATTTTGCTTTCATAATGTTTCCATGAAATCAGTGCTCCAAAATAAAATAAGTTTTTTATAACAAAATTAATTTCAAATATAATTTTTAGCAGTTTTTTATAATGTAGGTGTTCCATGCGTTTTAAAGATTAATAGTCTGGCAGTTATATGGATTGATTGTGCGTTTCATGATAGAGATCTCAAATTTTGAATACACATACCTCATGAACAAAAGCTTTAATTTAGATAGAAGGCCAGCTTAGATTTTCCATCAATAGGGTTTTCTAATTTTTCACCATTTAATTTGAAAATTACATAATTGTGAGTAAGGTATTTTGCAAGAACACATAAAATAAACAATTTAACTATCAATTACCATGATATTATCTTGAGTTGTTGCGGAGAAAATAATTAAAAATCTGATGTGATCCGATATATCGAAATGTGATTCAAAGCAATACATTGATCAATTTTTGTATAGAGCCTAAAATACTATAGAACAATACAATCGATTTGATTTATATCACATCATATAGAATATTGATATATCGTATCAGATTTTCTTTTGAATTGTCTCTGCATTAATTCAAGATAACATAACACTTAAAAATTCTACATTTTTTATTTTTTAGGCCTAGCTCCAGCAAGAATTGTAAATCAAATTCATGTAGGTAATTAAGAAACTTTATAGTAAAAAATGTGAAAACGCCAGTTGAAACCCATATACAAAATCTAAGATCGCCTCTTCTCTAAATTTAAGCTTTTGTATTGTAGAATTAGTGTCCCAAATTTTAAATCTCTATACATAATCAAATGCACAATTTTTCAATAAATACTACACATCTGTGGGACTATGTGGGACCTAAATAATTACAAAATAACCTTGCAATACATGCATTTCTTTAGATTTCCAGTGTTTTGGATACGATACAAATATATACTTGATTTGCTTTATATCACAATCTTACACCTTGGATTATTCCATATTATCTGGATATAATATCAGGACTATCACTGAATCAAGGCAAGCAGGGTCTAGCACAATAGTGTACTGGATGTGCTCGACTCAGTTCGCCATGGTTCGCATCACCAGTGCTTCATTGCACAAATCAAACAACGTGAGAGGACCCAAGAATTGAACACGAATCGGCCCAGGACACATTTGAGTTCACTTCACTTCTGTTCCCTAATTGGTTTACGTATTAAGTATTGACAATACACAAACAGTGCATCTAAACAACTGCAGGTGGACATAAATATGGATGCATTATAAACGATTGTGATTTAGTGACTGAGGATGTTTTATTAATGACCTGAAACCACTCACAAGCAGCAAAGATTGACATCTTTAAGCTGAACTAAATAATTTTGGTAAGTTTGTGAACATACTTGAATTGTTCTCTTGTGTTGTAGGCCTAGGCCTATTCACAAACAGAGATGACTCTTAATTATTATAGTTTTCTCAAAATAGCCTTATCATATTTTTGTATCAAAAAAAGAATTAGCCATTTTACAGAGTGATTCAAGACGAAGTGCAGAAATTTTGGGAGCTAATTCTACAAATAAAAATAAGCAAAAAGGTCATGTCAACATATATCCGAAAATCTTTCTTTTAGCCGCTCGCCGCCATTTTGTTTTTACACGTAATCATTTTTATTTCCGTGACGGATCGATGGATTTACTTCATGTTTGGTGTGGACCCATATCACATCAATTTGTTTTCAGAAAAAAAAAAATTATTTTCCCATGTGTATTTTTAAAATGGCGGCCATTTTAAAATTTTGAACACAAATTTCACAAAAACGACAAATTCCAACAAAATTTTAAAAAGGCAAAAAAGTTGACAAATTAAATTATCTAACCAATGATAAATTAAATTATCTAAGCAATGATAACAAGTTTGTGAAGATTTGACTGCAAATAACAGAGTTATTGAGCTTTTTAAAAGAAATTTTATTCAATTTGTATTGATTGTATTGCAAAATCGATATTTTGCTACAGGGAAATCACAATAAATCCCTTATTTATTTTCAGATATTTACAAACTTGGTATCATTGTTTAAATAATTAAATGTCTTAATTACTTTTTGGTCTTTTATGAAACTTTCCGTTTTTGAGAAATGTTAGGTTAAAGTTTTTAAATGGCCGTCATTTTTAAAATACACTTAAGGAAATAATAATTTTTTTCTGAAAACTAACATTGTTGTAATTAAGGTTCACGCCAAATATGAAGTAAATCCATCAATCCGTTACGGACATAAAAATGATCAACTAGATACATTGAAAATGATTACATGTATAAAACAAAATGTCGACTAGCGGCTAAACGGAGGATTTTAGGACATATGTTGACATGACTTTTATTTTTATTTTTCATGTTTTGAATCAGCTCCCGAAATTTCTGCACTTCATCGTGAATCACCCAATATATGAGGGTAAGGACACAGTAGGGCTAATAATCAAAATAAATGCCTTTTTTTAGTAGACTACGTGGAGCAAGCAAGCTGATTTGTACTGATCTTTTAAATAATTATAATAAACCAAGTTAATTGTAACGTTATGGCAAAAATGTTTAGGACCCAACACATCAAGTAGTATATTAAAAAAAAATTTATATATGATAGAAATCCATGTGAATAAAAGTATTTTAAAACAATGTATTGCATGTATGTAAGGCAAGTGAATTTTCAAATTATGAATTATATCAGTTTTTTTTAATCACCACAAAGTGGGATCAAATGAACGTAACAGAAATGCAAAAATTTTAGAATCCTTCTTCGTACTCCCAGAAATATAAAGCTATTTATTTTTATAAACTACTTCCAAGGTTTAATGAAATGAGTACAAGAACTTATGAAGTAAATTATAGAATGTGTGGGGATTTAGTTGTGTTTTATTTGTTTTTTATTCTTAAATTTAGTTATGCCTTATCTTTATTGTCCGTTCATCCCCATACGCGCAGAATAAGCGTACTCCTAGTATATTTTTTATATGTGTTTGTCTGCTTTACTATTAGCAGCTGTTTTATTTTATAATCCAATGAAAATTAATCAATAGCCTATGTTGATCTTATGGACAAAAAACAAACTTTAAGGGCTTCCTATACCTTTCAGAATAAAAATCTTAAACCTTATTGCAAAACTATGAAACAAAAAAAATTTTTGTTGACCCATTAAACATTAAATTTTGGTCCGTAAATAAGAGAGGAATTGTATTAACGAAAAACGGTTTCACGTATTATATGTAGGCCTACAGGGTAGAAAAAAGTCTGGAAATGATTAATGTAGTTTATCTTTAAACGTATTTAAGTAACAAAACTAACACAATTCCTAAGTATTTAAGTAAAAATCTACTTCCTAAAGTACTTATTGTCCTTGGACCTTCAAGGGGGGACGGTCAACAAGGAGTCAGAAGAAAATCTTAAATGTAAACATGGGTCAATATGTACATCAAATTAAAGGTCTCTAAGAATAGAGAACGATGCTATAAACCCGACCTCAAAAGGATGACAGAGTGAGAAATGGCAAGCGATCAAACTTTGTATTAAAATCATGTGCTGAAAACAAAAAAAAATTCAATAACACCCAATACACTCGACCCTTTAAGGTCAGTTTTGTGGTAAATTGCTAAGAATGCAATTAGATTGCCTTTTTTGTTTTCAGCAAAATGATTTTAATGCAAAGTCTGATCACCTGCCATTTTTGACTCGGTCATCCTTTTGAGGTCGGGTTTGCGGCATCATTCTCTAGGCCTATTCTTAGACACCTTCATTTTGATGTATATTTTGACATTTTCAACCGTTTTTCAACCGATTTTCAACCGATTTTCTTTAAACTTGGTAAGTGTTTACGTAGTTGAATAGTTATATTATGTACCTCATACCTCGGAATTTTGAAAATTTAACAAATATTACTAAGGAAAATTTAGTTACTTTGCAACGTCTCAAAGAGTAATATTTGTTAAATTTTCAAAATTTTGAGGTAGGCTATGAGGGACATAATAAAACTATTAAACTAAACACTTACCAAGTTTAAAGAAAATCGGTTGATAAACGGCGTCCAAAACAGGGGAATGCAATACCATGTTTTGCATTAAAAGCCGTATGGTTAACATTGCCGACTGTGCAACAATGGGCTACTGGATCATAGGTGAAGATGACTCTTAATCCAGAATGTTCAAGTCAGGCTGGATGACAGGTCAAATATTTTTCTGCTAGGCCTATATTGGCAACATACACACACATCTCTTACTCCATCGCGCTCTGGAGTGCTACTGAGACAAATCTCAAACAAATTGTCACATGTCAAAAGAAATCTCTAAGAGCAATGCTCAAACTCCACCCAAGGGAACATTGTAGGGATCATTATGTCTCATTGGGGATTTTAACAGTTCCTACTCTTTACATTTTTGAAATTGCAGTATATATCCAAACTTTTCTTCCTGAGTATGTAAATTTAACACATCTTATTCTTAAATCTAGTGTTGTATTCTAGATTTAAGAATATTTTTCAGAGCAGCACAATCTCAAATTGTATGAAAAAAACCACAATACATTGGCAGGAAAATTTTTCAATTATTACCAAATATTATACAGACAATAGATAAGATAGTCAAATTTAAAAGTGAGCTCAAGTTTTTCCTAATCCAAAACTGTTTCTACAGTTTGGATGATTTTTTCACCCACAGAGCCAATAGGTAAACCCAACCTCACCTTAGACCTAAACCCGCGTTTACACTGGAGTTGCAGACACGTGTTGGCAACAAAAAGTTGCCGATTTTTGTTGCGTACAGTAGATGAAAACGGCTCTAATTTTGTCTGCAACATTTCAAGTTGCAGACAGATTTGGGGTGTTGGCAACTAAAATTTTGTTTTCCACTGAGAGTCGGTAAAGATCAAATAATTGCAACAAATGTTGGCTACAAGTGTTGTCGACAAAGATTGCAGTGACAAATTACGGTGCAACAAAAGCAGGGTTGCCACAGAATTTTTTAGGCCATTTTTCCTGACTTTTCCTGACTTTTACTGACCAATCTGAGAGATTTTTCCTGACTTTTTCAACCGCGGTGTTTTACAAATAGACTCGTTTTTTTGTTTTTATTGAATTTCCTTTATAATATTTTTTTAATGCAATCTCCTACATTCCTTTACAGGGTTGCCACATATTGAGATCAATATAATATTAGCAGAGTAGAATGGATATTTGAAGGATATAACTTTTAATTAATAAGAAGAGAAACATTTAAATACAAAGTAACTTTACTCACAAAATTAACAAAAACAATTCTCTTTTACAAAAGGTAAACAAAAGCCATGATAATAAATAAACCAGCTGACAATTAATTTGACTTATAATAATCATGTGAAATATCTTTCAATGCATATACTTCAATACTCTCCCTCATTGAATAGATGTTTCACTTTAACAGTCCAATTTTATTCAGATGATCTGTCAACTTTGGTTTATGTAGCGCCTTTGTTAACATATCAGCCAATTGATGTTCTTTTGCAATCGGTTGAATATTAATCAGTCCTTCTTGAGAAAACTCTCGCACAAAAAAGTGTTGTATTCGTATGTGTTTCATCCTTTTGTGTAACTCAGGGTTCTTTACCTCTGGATTGAACCGTTCATTGAAACTTTTCTTATGTGAAAAACCTTTCACCATCAGTTTCGCCTTATATCCCTCTACTGTTCGATCTTTGTAAATCCGTTGACAAGGCAACGCTTTCTTATTTTTAGGAAGTTCTTGAATTTCCCAAGTTTCATTTTCTTCAAGTTCTTTTAGTTCAGTCTCCATAGCTTCTTTCCAATGTTTTGAATCTTCGGACTCAATAGCTTCTTTATAAGTTGCAGAAGTATTTGATAATTTTTCTGTCATCAAAAGAGTTACAAACTCATTATATCTTTTAGGACGAAGAATACTCTCCCTATCCCTAAGCTTCATTTTCGTCGAGTTGTCTGCTTGTTCCTTTACTTTTTCTTCTTCTGTTTGATCTTCCGATATCTTCTCTTTTTCTTCATTTTCTGGTATGTCCTCAAGTTCTTCTTTAGGCGGTAGACAAATAGTTGTGGTGTTGGAGCTAAGAGGTCTCTCATTGATGATTACATCTCTTGATCTCATTAATTTTGATCCTCCAATCCAAACTCTGTATCCAAATTTGTCGTATCCTACTAACGTACCTTTAATTGCCTTCTTATCCATCTTTTTTCTTTTTTGTTTTGGCACATGTACGAAGCATTCGCTTCCTATGATGCGAAGATACTTGAGATTTGGTTTCTTGTTGAACCACATTTCAAATGGTGACTTTTCCGGATCTCCCGACTTACCCGTTCTATTGAGAATATAGACCGCTGTGTTCGTCATTTCTGCCCATAAACCTTGTGGCAAGTTTCCATGAGCATGTAGAAGAGACCTAGCTGCTTCCACTACGGTGCGATTATCTTTCTCTATAAAACCATTAAGTTCACTAGAGTAAGGTGGGGTTAGGATTTGCTGTATACCTTGATCGTCCAACAACTTTTTTACTCGACCGTTATTAAATTCCCCTCCATTATCAGACTGAAAAGATTTTATTTTGTGACCAGCACGTTCACACTCCTTAATAACAGCTTGAAGCTTGTCATACACCTCAGATTTTTCTTTAATGTTGTAGATAAATCTGAACCGTGTATAATCATCTTTATAAGAGTTTCCGCCAATAGATTTTTGAAATGGACCGCATACATCCGCATGAATTACCTCTCCGGGAGTTGTTGCTCTTTGTCTTGTACCAAACTTTTGTTTCTGGGCTTTTCCATAAATACATCCCTCGCAAAGTTCTGAATTTAGAGGAACTTTAATCCCTAATTCACGTTCAATTACTTGCTTAACATGACGTTTATCTTGGTGAGCCATGCGCTCATGATATATTTGTAGAGTCTTATTAGGATTAGTGATCGCATTTACGATTGGTGACTGGTTAGGAATACTTACAACATTTAACTTGTAAAGCCCATTATGCCGTTCTCTCTGTCCCGAAAGAACAACTTTACCATTGACTTCAAACCTACACTTATCTGCAGTTGAAATGAACTTACTGTTAGGTTGTTTATCATGAGCTGACAACACAGAGAAAAGATTCTTACTCATGCTTGGCACCAACCATACATTGGTAAACGTAACATCCCTATAGCTACCATTTTCGTAAATCCTTACGTCAACATTACCATATCCCAGTGCATTAACCGTTTGACCATTTGCGGTAGTAACACTATGAGGAACGTCAAAAGGTTTTACAGATTTAAAAAGACTCTCATTATTGCATACGTGATTTGTAGCACCGTTATCTACAAACCAATGTTGATCGTCACATTCAGCAGAAAATACACTCGAAGTGCACAATTGCCTTTTACTAGAATCAGATCCAGGTTTTGGTTTAAGAGGTTTACCATCCTTTTTCCACTTAATACAATTCTTAATTATGTGCCCTTCCTTTTTGCAATAATGACAAACAAACTTAGATTTTTGTTTAACTTGTTTAACATTTGATTTACCCTTTGTTAAACTTAAAGTCTCCTGTTCCCCAATTCCACTACTATCCGTGGAAGTTGTACACAGAGCTTTCTCATGTGCACATAGTTGACTTGTTAAATGATCAACCGTTCTTTCAGACTTGGCCATCAGTTGCCAACTAGACTTGAAAGAAAAATATTCAGGAGGTAAAGTTTCCAAAATCTTACATATTAATAAAATTTCTGGAAGTTTGTCAACATTACTACCTTCATTTAGTTCTACATTTAGATTATTCCAAATATTTTTCAATTTTGAAAGATGGTTGGACATGTCATCCTTAGAATCATGTTTGTAATGGAAAAACTCCATACATAATGAAAAGGTTTTGTCCTCAGTGACCCCTTCAAACAATCTATGAAGTTCCAACCAAACTTCCCTAGTAGAATTAAATCTCATAACTTTAGTTAAAGTTTCCTCAGTCATATTAGCTGTCAAAACTAATAAGGCATTTGTATCAGCCTTACTGAAAACTTCTAACTTAGATTGGTACTGTTTTACCTGATCATCATCTGCATCGTTACCTAGAGCCTCTGGTTTTGTGAGTTTACCCTTTACAACATCTTCTCCTCCAGGAAAACTCCTCAGTAGGATTAAGACTTTGTATTTCCAGGTTGCCCAATTGCTCTTCCCTTCCAAATATCCTATTTTCACTTTTAGATCCATTTTGAAAAACTTCAGCAATGGTACCTAAAACTCAAATGTAAGATATTAAACTCTTTTATTTATTTTTGCTCAGTGGAAGCTGTGATGCGTTCCATAACCTATTGAGTTCAATATAATTTTAGCAGAGTAGAATGGATATTTGAAGGATATAACTTTTAATTAATAAGAAGAGAAACATTTAAATACAAAGTAACTTTACTCACAAAATTAACAAAAACAATTCTCTTTTACAAAAGGTAAACAAAAGCCATGATAATAAATAAACCAGCTGACAATTAATTTGACTTATAATAATAGTGTGAAATATCTTTCAATGCATATACTTCAATATTTTTTATTTTTAGGCCATTTTTCCTGACTTTTCCTGACTTTTACTGACCAATCTGAGAGATTTTTCCTGACTTTTTCAACCGCGGTGTTTTACAAATAGACTCGTTTTTTTGTTTTTATTGAATTTCCTTTATAATATTTTTTTTAATGCAATCTCCTACATTCCTTTAGTTGCCTATCGCTAAAATTTTTATTGAAATCCCCCGTCACAGCGAAATACTCAGCGAATTTCAAATGGTTTAGTTAATTAACTAAAGAAAATACAAATTTTTATTTACATATATAGCATTCATCAAGCTTATTAAGATTTTTATTGGGAAATGTTAAAAAGTAAGCAATATACCTAGTTTTATTGGTTTCTTTTGAATGGTCTCTTTGAAAATTGATAAATTAAAATTTTTAGGGTGAAAAATACTAAAAACCCCTCTTGATCTTATTGAAACCCCATAAAACCCTGTTCCGACTGTTTGATCAACCTGGTTTTCGAACTTAACCTGAAGTACGCTGTCTTACACCTTACCAAATTTCAACAAAATAAAAAGTGACTTTCAAAATTGATTGTGTAAACGAACACATAATAATAATAATAAATTTATTCCTCCGACAAAGTTTCACATTGTATGGGAATTTACAAAACAAATTTCAAGTTTTTACACTTATTCACAATTTTACAAATTTTCATTTAATTACAATTTTATCTACTCATTTTCTCTAAACTTTTTCTTCATTTTAAACTTATTTGAAATTTTTCTTATTTCTTTATAAATTTCAACAAACAGTGTTTTTGGCTCCTATGGACCTCAAAACAAAAAAGTAATACGGTCCCGGTCTTAGGTTTTATCATGAATATTATCATAATAGCGTATTCCCTATAGGGAAATTCGCTAATATTCCCTGTGGAGAAATTTGCTGAAAATAAAACAAGGTGTTCCAATAATAATGTAAAAACTAAAATTATAACAATGAAAAACATAATAGAAATATACATTATTAATAGGTAATTAATGTATAAAATTAATACATTTTACCCACTACTTAGTAATTCTGATTTATGAAAACGATCGAAAATCGAGACGGTCGGATTGTGCCACTGCAAATTTTCCTGACTTTTGGCACTTTTTCCCTATTTTTTCCTGACTTTCGGCATTTTTTCAAACTTTTTCCTGACTTTTCCTGACTTTTAATGTCTGTGGCAACCCTGAAAAGTTGCAGACATCCCCTCAGCCCCCCGCTCCACCTGCCAGTACCACGTGACTGTCCTGGCGCTGGTGATGCCGCATTCAGTATCGCTCAACATGGTGTAGTAAAATTAGTAAAAAAAATGAAATAATTTTTTGAAAGCCAATTTTTTTTAAATTTGTTGTATGGCATCCCCCGACCTTCCTCCGAAAAGTCCCCAGAAATCCCATGTGGGGATCACGCTTAAAAATGAGGTGTTGGCCCTTAATGAGTTACATTAAAATTTGATATTAAGTTAAGCATACTAAATTTAAATACATTTCAGAAGATGTATATATAGGCTATAATTAAAGGTCTTAAAATGTGGAATATAATGCCGTAAACCCGACCTCAATATAACTATTGGGAGTAAAATGGCAGGCGTTCAAAGTTTAGAATAAAATAATATTATCAAAACTAAATGCAATAACTTTCGACATATTTCACCTTTTGATGTCTGGTTTTCGGCTATGTAGGCTACTCTCCTTACTAAGACCTTTAAAATTATGTTTAGCATGGCTATGAACTAAGAAAGTCTTTTTTAAAACTTCCTCTTTGGGACGTTCATGTAGAGGATGGTTCAAGGGTAATATGATAGACACATGATAAGTTAAGCTATCAGTATTTTCAAAGGTAATTGGAAAAGCAAACGGTTGCCGCAAACCGTACCTCGGAAGGTCAAGTCTTTCAAAAATCATTACATCTGGAAGCTTTTAGGTTAAAATTTCATTACTATTCAAAGGTTGACAGGCTGCCGTTTTTGACTCAGGCAACCTTTTGAATTCGGGTTTGCGGCATTAAATTCGACTACTTAAGGGCTTTAATTTGATGTACATAAACCCATTGGTCGACGAAAGATTTATTTCTGACTCCACGTGGGCCATCCCATCATTTTTAGGCATGTTGGCCACTGAGGATTTCAGGGGACTTCTCTGAGGGAGGTTAGGGGATGGCATAGAACACACTTCAGCAAAGATTTTATGTCCAAACATTTTTTTTATTTTCCAGTCATATTTTGGCTTAATTTTACTACACTAGGCCTACTATGCGGATACAGTTAGCTCAATTTCTACGCTAGGGCCTAGTGTCGTTTGTAGGCCTACGTCATGTGCCAGTGTCACTTGAGTTGTTATTGTGTGTGTATTGAAACTGTCCTTAGTTGTAGGCTAGTTAATATGGATTGGTCAAGGAATCACATTGTATCATTAATTGAGCTATATCAAGAAAGGCCCGTTCTGTGGAACCCACCGTTGCCTGAATACAAAGACAAGAAAAAAAAATTTGCTTGGGCGAAACTTCGTTATCCGTCTCCACCGTTATTATCGATGTGGAAATTTCGATATTGCGATTGAAACTGAGCGATGAAAACAATCGAATTAACAACGATACTGAGAAAAGATATGTATCATAATAATAATCTAACCTAACAGTGTAACCGACAACCGTAAACCTCCGTTACTTTAATTGACAGCGATGTTTATAACAACTAAATCAATGGTGTTTGGAAACATTTAAAATGCATAAATTCCCTCAATACAATAGCAAAAAAAACCTTTCTGATTTGTATTTGGCAGCATTAGTGTGACACCATTTTAGATCTGCTTAAGTCTGCGTCTTCTCACAGTTTGAATTTAGAGATACAGCTACACAACAAACTTGGTTAGTTTATTTTGTGTTGTTCTTTATTACAGGTTACATTTTTTAGCTACAATTTTTACTTTTTCTTTTTGTTGTTAGGCCTATTTACAGTTACTTATTGGAATATATATACGGTATTTGTTTTATTACCGTATTATTTTAAAAGGTTTATTTCATTATAAACGAGAAACTAAATCAGGTAATAAAATCGTATTCGTACCGTGTAATCGTATCATCGATATAATAGCAATATTATCGCAATATCGAAATTTCCACATCGATAATAACGGTGGAGACGGATAACGAAGTTTCGCCTTTGCTTGGAGTGAAATAGCTGAATCATTAAACTTCAACAAAGCAGTGATGAACTTGACTGACTGGACGAGTGTTGCCTTTCTGTTGCCGATAAAAGTTGAAGTGGAACAAGTGACTATGAATTTTGTATGCAACAAAAAGTCGGCAACAAAAAGTCAACAACAAAATGTTGCAGACAAAAGATTGCAGACAAATGTCTGCTACTCCAGTGTAAACGCGGCTTAACCCTACCCTTCTCCTGAGAAGGAGAAGAGGATGACGCTCCCAAAACTCATGAGTCTACGGGAAAGCAGAATAAGTACGAAGTAAGTAAGTACGAAGAACACATTTATAGCTTGGCTAAAGATAAATAGGCTAATATAAAACTATCAGTCCTCCAGTCCTCAGTCCTGCTGTTGATTGATTTCTTACACTTCTTCGGATCATGAAAATTATCACTTAGGCCTACAAAAAAATCATTAGCTTAAGAAACATGTTTTTTATAGGCCTAAGGTACTACAGGTACTAGCCTATACAAGAATTATTATTTCTATAATATTTTTAACATTTTGACTCTTAAAACTTACCACTAAACTTTTGTTGAGTACGGTAATAGGCACTTAAGTCTATTCTGAAATTGTTAATATTCTTCTTTAAATCAAATATAGGCCTAAACTTACAATTATATTATTGTGAGGTGAGGTTAGAGATAGAGTAACTTACGTTCTATGAGTACGTTTACGTTAACGTTACGTTCATTACTACAAGTGAGTAAAATAAATAAAGGAATCGCTACGGGGTCAACTATTCCTCTGAAATTTGGTGGTGGTGGGGGAATTGGAGGGGACTTGTACTGTTGAGCGCGCAGCACTTCTTGCATTGTTGAGTGCGTAGGAATTAGTCTGTTGCCGTTCCCGTTCAGAGTTCACTCCACTCCACTGTTCAGTGTCCCCTTAGCCAGTGGCAATGTTTCAATGTTCCAACGATTCATTGGATAAGAACTACACAAATTAAGACCCATTATGAAACCAATTTTGTTTTTCTTTCATGCGATTCCCCGATTCCCGCGTTAATGAGCTGTCATATTTAGACTAGAGCTTCTAGGAATAGGAATAGGCCTCTCACTTTAGGCCTAACTATGTACCCTAATATGAGTAGCCTTCTCCATTGAATTTGTTTGAAACTGAAATTGGGACAGGGATCTATTTGTTAAGCCAAATTCACTCCATAGCTCTCAGGCTGTTGGTATACACGGTAGACAATTTTTATAGTTTCTCTTCTTTTTACAGTGCTGCAAAGAGTTGAGTCAAACTTGACTCACTATAGGTCAAGTCGACAAACTTCGAAGGAGCCAGTTTTTAATTTAAATTTCAAACCTTACAAGCGCAAAAAATATATCAACAATTTAGTATTTTCAATCGTAAAATTATCTTTAGTGGCTGCAGGGAAAACTCAAAAAGGAAATCTGATCTTACTCGATATCCAGATTTAATTTGATACAAAATCGATCGATTTTTCATTCAACAGGGATGCTATCGAATGAAAAGTTTATCATAATACTTCATTGTATCATGTATGTATCAATGTATTGAATCAGATCAGGTCTTCTTTTTGAATGCTGTACAAACACTCAAAATAAAGTACTATTTGTTCATTTTGGAAAGCTCTTCTTATTGGAAATATACAGTAATTTTAAATAAAAAAAACTCCAAAAATTTCAATAAATTTGTTTAATTTTGGGTTAACAAATTGTATGGTAAATTACTGCGGTCATTTTTATCACTGATAAAACAAAATTATGTCTAGGTGATTCAGCCCCCTTATAGACGGGATCAGAAGACATCAGACATTGACTTTACATACAAGTAAAGAGTACATAAGCATTGACTTTAGTATGTAAAGTCAATGCTTCAGATCCAGTGATATAAATGATATTCAGAATCAGTGATATAAAATGTCAACAATAATTTACTAAACAACCACATAAACTCAACATCACCAAGAATTACCCTTAAACAAATAATGAAGTTACTAATTTTAAAATGAAAGTCCTCAAATATCCAATACATTAATTAGAAACTTTATTTATTTAAATAACCAAATAAAATTTTTAATTTATTGGATGATTTTTTTAGTTGTTGTAAAATAAGTGTAAAATTATGCATGTAAAAACAACCAACATGGGAAGTCTAGCCTATTTAGTACAGTAAAATTAAGTAAAAAATTGCATGAACCCAAAAAAAAATTAGCACAACCAAGGAATTTGGTACAGATGTTGGGAGTATCTTCCTTTTGAACATACTAAAAGTCCCCTAAAATTGAAGCTGTGCTACGGCCGCCATCTTGGAAAATGGCGGCAAATTTGTATATTTTTGGCTATAGTTGCTTTATTATTGGCGATACAGAAAAAAGCTTGAAATAAAAAATGTAGGCAATTAAAAAATACACATTTTGTTCATTTACATGTTTCCTCTAAATCCAACGGTTTATGAGTTATTTTTGATTAAATGTAAAGAATTTTTTTTAATTAATCAAAATTGATGTGTAATATTACTGTATTGTTATTATAAGACATTTTTAGATGTTTCTAAAAGAGAAATACAAAATTTTCAATGAATATTACATTATTCCAAATCCCTTTAAGTTTTGCCCAGGTTGAAAATGTATTTCTTCTCTACTTATAATATTGCTTTGTCTAGTATTAGGGTGAATCTCGTAAGGTGTCCTAAATGGATTACAGACAAACACTTTGCCCTAAAACCTTCCAACAAAAATATTTTCCACTAAATTGACCCCAAGGAATAATTTAAAAATATTTTTAACTCTGTATAAATACAGGGTGTACCAAAAACTGGGGGTCACAGAGTCGAATCTTGGAAATTTCAAATACAAACATATGTCATATTATACATCATTAGAAAGGTCTACTTAATACAAACAAGTTGATGAAAACGGAATTCAGTTATCTTTTTTCGTTTTGAAATGGCGTCTATTTTTGTAACCAAAATCAAAATTTACGGAATACCCTTTAGTTCTTTTATTATAATTATGTCATACATGACTTCTGATTCAAAATACTTATTTAAAATAAGCCAAGTTTTACAATGATATTTCACAAGCCCACATCTAAAAAAACTAAAATTTCCAATATTTAATATTTTCAAAAATTTTTACATGAACCCAAAACCATGCGTCAAAACCATGAACCATGGTCAAAAATTTTAAATTTTAACCCATGTCATTTTGTAGGCCTATATCATCTTAAAGCTCTCGTTGAACTGAGCAACTTTGTAATCTACACTAATGCCTTATATCTTTAGATTTTGTAGTAATAACGTAAAAATGTCATTTCTCTTTGTAACTTACATGTTAATTTAAAAGTCATCTTCACCCCTGTGCCAGTAGCCCATCTTTGCGCAGTCGGCAATGTTAACCATACGGCTTTTAATGCAAAACATTGTATTTTATTTCACTGTTTCAGACGCTGTTTTCAACCGATTTTATTTCAACTTGCTAAGTGTTTAGTTGAATAGTTATATTAGGCCCCTCATACTTCGAAATTTGGAAAATTTAACAAATATTACTAAGGAAAATCGAATTACTTTGCAACGTCACAGAGAGTAATATATATTTGTTAAATTTTCAAAATGTCGAGGTATGAGGGGCCTAATATAACTATTCAACTAAACACTTATTAAGTTGAAATATAATCGGTTGAAAAACGGCGTCCGAAACAGAGGAATAAAATACAATGTTTTGCATTAAAAGCCGTATGGTTAACATTGCCGACTGCGCAACAATGGGCTACTGGCACAGGGGTGAAGATGACTTTTAAATTAACATGTAAGTTACAAAGAGAAATGACATTTTTACGTTATTACTACAAAATCTAAAGATATAAGGCATTAGTGTAGATTACAAAGTTGCTCAGTTCAACGAGAGCTTTAAGATGATATACAAAATGACATGGGTTAAAATTTAAAATTTTTGAGTTTTGTTCATGTAAAAATTTTTGAAAATATTAAATACTAGCTGTTGCCCGTCACGGCTTCGCCCGTGTGATTTAATTAATTCTATAGGTAATAAAATAGAGTAACGAAAACTTCTTCCTTAAGAACGTTCAAACAATGAATTAGCGTGAGAAGAGCTCTGAAGGAATTTTGCAAAACCTTTTCTTAATAAGAACCTATGAGCAAATAGGAATGGCCATGTCAAATTTCGACCTCGTAAACCCTATAGTCATTTTGAAGTCATCTCGGGCGGAGTCCTAAAGAACATAAAAAACTATATTTGCAAAGCTGTTTCTTAGTGAACACCTATTAGTAAACCAGAACAAAAACGTCAAATTTCAACACCGTATGATCTATGGTAATTTTGAGGATTTGTGGAAAGGAGCCCTAAAGGAAATTTGCGAAATCGTTTCATTTTGAACACCTATGAGCAAAAAGGAACTTCAATGTCAAATTTCAACCCAGTAATCCAGGGCGAATTAGTTTTGAAGTCATGTGGGGTGGAGCCCTAAAGTACTTAAAAAACTATATTTACAAAACCATTTATTAGTGAGTACCTATTACCAAAACAAAAAATCCCCATTAAATTTAAACCCCTTAGGATCTATAGCAAGTTTTAGGTTCTGTGGGGAGGAGCCCTACAGAAAATTTGCAAAATGATTTCTTATTGTGCACCTATGAGAAGAAGAGGAACGTCCATGTCAAATGTCAACCGCATGAGCCATAGGGTAATTTCTGTGGGGCGGAGCCCTAAATTATTAAAAAAAAGCAATGTTTATGGAAAACCGTTTCTTAGTGAGTACCTATGAGCAAAGAGGAAAGTCCATGTCAAATTTCAACACCAGAGGCCCTAAAGTAATTTTGAAGTTCAGTAGGGCGGATCCCAAAAGTTTTCAAAAACTATATTTGTAAAACAGTTTTTTAGTGAGTATTTATGAGGAAAGAGAATCGTCCATGTAAAATTTCAACTCGTAGGCTATTATAAATTGTGAGCTTATGTAGGGCGGAGCCCTAATATTAGATATGTACAAAACATACTTTTTTCGTTGAGCAACTATTATCAAAGAAATTTCAACTCCACAGGTTTCTTAATTAGTATTTAAGTTTGGTCATGTCGATAGCATTATATTGTAATTTTGAAGGCCTGCGGGGCATAGCCCAGAAGAAATTTTGCAAAATCATTTATTAGTGAGCACCTAAGAGGCAAGACAAACATGTTTTCCAAGTTTAAAGTAAATTCATTTGGTATTTCCTAAGATTTCGTAAATTCTTAAAAATTAAAATGCAATAAATACTAAGTTAAATTATACTTTCTTCAATACTAATCACACATTTGTTAGAAGTTTATAAAACTTAAATGCCACAATAAATTAGGTTAATTTCACTGACACACAACTATGATGTTTATATAATCCGAAAATAACCTTAGTAACCTTTTGTTCTAACAGCTGATGATTAAATAAATTGCAGACAACTACTCGCAACTACTGAAATTTCAAATCTGTGATAATGTAAACAAAAATCCCAAACAAATTATTCTTCCTATACGAACTCCATGCTAACTTTGACCTTCTGTGGGGCGGAGCCCATTGGGAATTTTGTAAAATCGCTTCTTATTGTCTGCCTACGCTATAAGAGGAATAAGTATGCAAAATCTCATGCTTCTAGGTGCTAAGGTTTGGGCTGTGCGTTGATCGGAATTTCGCATTTATATATAGAATAGATTGGAAATTTTAGTTTTTTTTTTTAGATGTGGGCTTGTGAAATATCATTGTAAAACTTGGCTTATTTTAAATAAGTATTTTGAATCAGAAGTCATGTATGACATATAATAAAAGAACTAAAGGGTATTCCGTAAATTTTGATTTTGGTTACAAAAATAGACGCCATTTCAAAACGAAAAAAGATAACTGAATTCCGTTTTCATCAACTTGTTTGTATTAAGTAGACCTTTCTAATGATGTATAATATGACATATGTTTGTATTTGAAATTTCCAAGATTCGACTCTGTGACCCCCAGTTTTTGGTACACCCTGTATTTATACAGAGTTAAAAATATTTTTAAATTATTCCTTGGGGTCAATTTAGTGGAAAATATTTTTGTTGGAAGGTTTTAGGGCAAAGTGTTTGTCTGTAATCCATTTAGGACACCTTACGAGATTCACCCTAATACTAGACAAAGCAATATTATAAGTAGAGAAGAAATACATTTTCAACCTGGGCAAAACTTAAAGGGATTTGGAATAATGTAATATTCATTGAAAATTTTGTATTTCTCTTTTAGAAACATCTAAAAATGTCTTATAATAACAATACAGTAATATTACACATCAATTTTGATTAATTAAAAAAAAATTCTTTACATTTAATCAAAAATAACTCATAAACCGTTGGATTTAGAGGAAACATGTAAATGAACAAAATATGTATTTTTTAATTGCCTACATTTTTTATTTCAAGCTTTTTTCTGTATCGCTATTAATAAAGCAACTATAGCCAAAAATATACAAATTTGCCGCCATTTTCCAAGATGGCGGCCGTAGCACAGCTTCAATTTTAGGGGACTTTTAGTATGTTCAAAAGGAAGATACTCCCAACTTCTGTACCAAATTCCTAGGTTGTGCTAATTTTTTTGGGGTCAAAACACATTTTTACTGTACTAATTTAAATTTAAGCCTTTCCTGCCTGATCTTGTGTTTATTCCTACACACTCAACAATGCAAGTAGTGCTGCGCGCTCAACAGTGCAAGTCCCCTCCAATTCCCCCACCACCACCAAATTTCGGAGGAATAGTTGACCCTGTAGCGATTAGCGATTCCTGTAAAATAAAAACAACATCGACGAAAGAAGAACCTACGGAAGCCCTGAAGGGCCAAAGAGTAAGCTGTCATTTTTTACACCGCCGTGTTTGAAAGACGGCGAGCCGTGTTTGGAAGGCGGCGAGCCGTGTTTGGAAGGCGGCGAGCCGTGTTTGGAAGGCGGCGAGCCGTGTTTGAAAGGCGGCGAGCCGTGTTTTAAAGTCGGCGAGATGTATTTGAAATTCGGCGAGTATTTTGATAAAGTAATTAAGAGTAATAATTATAGATATCTGATATTAGATTAGGTATATGACTAGATATAATCTCATTTGCAAACTAATTAAAAAATATTACAACTTTCATGCCAGATTTCTATGAAATCAGAGGTCCCAAAAACAAAGAAAACTGTTTGGTTATGGTCATCATAACAAATGCACAGACTATTTTTGCTCCAGAGATTTGATTGTTTTGGTTATTTTCAATTTTAAAAGAGGATGAAAATCCGTTTAAGAGACAATAAAAAAGCTTTTAATTATTAGTTTTAGTTAATTTATCAAAATGCTCGCCGAATTTCATATACTTTTCGCTCGCCGACTTTCAAACACGGCTCGCCGACTTTCTAACACGGCGACCGCCGACTTTCTAACACGGCGACCGCCGACTTTCTAACACGGCTCGCCGTCTTCCAAACACGGCTCGCCGACTTTTAAACGCGGCTCGCCGTCTTTGAAACACGGCTCGCCGTCTTTGAAACACGGCTCGCCGTCTTCTAAACACGGCTCGCCGTGTTTCAAACACGGCGGTGTAAAAAATGACCGCTTACTCTTTGGCCCTTCAGGGCTTCCGTAAGAACCAAATAAAAAAGGGTTTGTCTTCTGCAGATAGTGTTGGCTTCACAGCAAGCCAGCAAGTCATTCGGTTGGTATCCAACCGAAACCATCGAGTATCAAAAGTATCATTCATATTGAATATCAATTTGAACACAAACCCAATATCAATGCTAGACTAGTTGTTGCCCGTCGATACTCGACGGATATAGCTCCATTAGTGGTAAATGAAACGCTATAATAGTGCAAACATGTAGGCCTAAGGTAGTCTATAAAATGTACTTCTTTTAACTGCCATTTCCTTGCAATAATTTTTCTTGTAACAAATTTTAAAACTAAAATTTGATTACAAAATCAATGAAATTTTATAGCTTACATGTGACCTTAGTATTTGGAATACCAATACCATAATACCAATAGTTTGGTATCTGGAAACTTGGATTGTTCTTTTGATAAGGTAGGCTCTGGTATAACTTTATTTTTTAACACTGTTTCTAATATCAGTTGGTTTTGTTACATATTCTACATATTATATAAGACATTATAATTGACCATGGTCGACATTCCCCGTGAATATTAAATTATGAATGGTCATGGCAGAACCATAATCAATAATTTAATCATTGACATGCTCTCTAAATGTGCTTTGATATTAGGCCTAAATTGAGCTGATGGCGTGCAGTTCTGCATGACCACCATATTCACCATCTCGGGACATTATATTATGGTACTCATTTTTACTTTCTCCCTCTATACCATAGTATATGGAGAAAGTATTGTTTTCGTCAAAATTTTCGAATTTGAGTTGTTGGTGGATTTATCCATTTTGGTTCCCCCTGAGTCCAAAAAAGTGGTTTTCGGAGTGATGTCTGTCTGTGTGTGTGTGTGTGTGTGTGTGTCAGGATGTAAACAGAGCTAGGGAATGCCCTAATGGTCCGATTTTAATGAAATTTGGTACATAGGTCCAAATCCACGATGATTCCAGGCGTTTTTTTCATTTTTTTTGAATTTTTTATTTTTAAGGGTATTTTACCCCCAAAACCCTCAAAAATCGTCAAAAATCAAAATTTCTCAAAAACGGCTCTAACGATTTTGATTAAATTTTTTTGGTTTATTAAGCTTAAAATGGCGAATAAAATGACACCACCCTCATCTCCGAGAAAATTCGCGTTCAAAATTTATGGAGTAAAAAGTGTTTCAAAAATCTATTTTTTGGATTTTCAAAATAGCTGTTGTCTTGAAATAAATTTTACTTATCACCATTAAATCAAGCTCAAAAAAACTAAATAGTCCAGTATTTTAAATTATTGCTCTACGTCAAGTGGTTGCGGAGAAAATTCAATTTTTCGTTTAGCGGTAAACGCAGTACGTTGTTAAAAGTCACAGACGCGTGTAAGGTCAAACGAGCGCTGCTCAGCTGGCAGCTATCCGACTGAGTCAACAAGACATTAAGGTTTAAGGCTTTTAACATCTTTTTTATATTGTTGGGAGAAAGTATGTGTCAGTTAACTGATACCATTTATTTTATGTTATTATTAATCTGTACGAAGTATCCCCGATAATTAAATACTTGTATTGTTCCCAATTTTGCATTATATACAATACAACTTTAATTCTTGTTGTTCTTGATTACCAAAAAGTAAGTATGATACTGCGCGGAACAGGCAATTCCCATCGCCTACAATGGGCACAATCTTTTTCGTACATGTAGATGTCATTTAAAAACTGAATAAGTCAATAAATTTAAGACTAAAAGTATTCACACCAATGCAAATGCTTTAAATAATATTTTACAATTCAAAACACTCGAATCCAAGCGCATTAAATAACTGTCATTGACTTGGCGCAAGGTCATCTCTAGTACAAGGCCATGGCGAGCGAGAAGTGGCAACGTTGCACAGGGAGTATTCGGCTCTCTGCCAGTAGCATTGCCGTAAATGGAGGAAGTAGTGCGCCGTTAACTTCAATCGCCTATATTGTAATATTTAATTGAAAAGTATAGCTTTAGCCTCTAGGGTTATTTAGAGGAAGAGCCAAACTTACTATAATTAGCAGCCATAACTCGCTAAAAGCGGTATTTTCATTTCTAGATGAAATTATATCAGACTTGATGGTGCGCTCACGGAGCGGATAAAGCCGCGATGTACGATTACTCGGTGTTATGTGTGTTATATAAAACTCTTAAAAAAATCCAAATTTAATACATAAGGAATAAATTTTGTAATTTCGATTATTTTACTAACCAGAAAAACAACGTAAAAGGAAGCATTAAACAATTTAGCGTGTGTGATTGATAGCAATCCATAGCCGAAATGGTCATAATCTTTTACATATTGAAATAACCTAAACATTATTATTTTTATAATCTCCATGAAAATTAATTCTCAGTAAAAGAGTAAATAAAAATTCAAAACATCCAATTTACCTAGTTTAACTATAGAATGTAATATTTTAAATTCTTAATGTAATATTACAAGATTCTTTTAAATTTAAAAAATGCAATAAATTTAAATCTAAGTTTATTTACATTACCATTAATTTACAGAATAAATTTTGCTTGTTTTCCATTCAAAATATAGTTATGAACGACCAATTTACATCAGTTACTAAGCATACTTTAGATAAAAGAATAAAATAGGTAACAGACTCGTTTCGTAACAACATATAGCCACCTTTAACACCGTAATAGTTTCTGAGATTGTGTCCATGATGACGAACATTTTGTTAAACAACTAAATAATTTGTAAATAAGTATATGGTATGTAGTATTACAACTTAATTTATTCCAAACAAATAATGGTTCAATAAGCCTTTTTTCAAAAATGGAAAGTCATAAGCAGTTAGTTGAATAAACATTGTATTTTTATTGCAAATTATCATTTAATTAAAACATGCTATATTTTTTACGTTATAATTGAACCACCAACTAAGAATATTTACAAATATTTCACACTAAAGTGCAGTAACGGGAAATAAGTACGTGTAACAAGCTCCATTGACAACAATAGCGCGAGTGTAAAGAACGTTACTACGGGTAGACACAGTTGCGGCGTTGCCAGTTCGAAGGACATGGCCTTGTACTAGAGATGGCCGTGCTTGGCGTCAATTACGCAATTATTCCGGAAACTGCAGAAACACGGTATGTTTAATTTTTATCGGAAACCGGAAGAGATGGCTGTGTGTAATGCAGTGTGGTAGCAAAAGTGTAGGAGAAAATTATTAAGGTGCAGCATATTACTATTTAAAATTATATAAAATACCTCTGTATGATCCAACATGCAAATTCCAGTGTGTACAATAAATTATTTCAATAAAGTACAAAGACACCAAGAATAGGCCCTACCAAACAAAAAATATTTCAACAAAAATACCAAATTCTAAAACTCAATTATAAAGAACAATAGTATAGGCTATTTTACAGAAAATACTACGATTTTAGTTAGAGCGTCGGAAAAGTAGGCCTATTCCTTAAAACCAATAATGTTGCATCCTTGTAGGCCCTATTCTTTAGTATTTTATAAACATATCAATTTGATTGTTTAGGTAGGCGCAAACCTAATTAGCCTAAGAAAACCGTTCTAAGTTATTAGGTTCAAAAACATCAGAAATAAGTAGACCAATATCCACTTGTAAGCCTATTGGATAAATTAATTGTTGTTAACAGTTTTTTCAAGAATTAGGAAAATGCCTACAGTGTTGTAATTTATGGTTGGATTAACAAATATTGCTATTAGGGTAGGATAGAACGTAGAGAAACCATTTATTACCACTTTCATATCGCAATATTTATGCTGTAGTGTGCAAGTTTCAATAAGTATCCAAATTTAAAGAATAAAAATTTATTTCACAGAAAATTACGTAATTTTAGTTGGAGTGTCTGTCAAAGTAGGCCTATAGGCATATTCCTTAAAAACAATAATGCTGCACCCTTACTATGTAACACAGACACTCTTTAGTATTTTATAAACATAAAAAAATCGATTGTTTACTTAGGCCTAAACCTTAGTAGCCTAATCAAAGCGTTATATTAGTTAAAAACATCAAAAAATAGCAAGCCTAAACTATCAATTTGTAAACTTGTTAGTTTAATTAAATAAGTTTTTAGAGAGTTTGAACAGGCCTATAAATATTTTAATGTATCTATTTTGCTTAAAATAAATATCGGTACCATCAGTAAAACATTTATTAGTGACGCCGTTATTGGACACATTACAAAAAGTATATTCATGAAGATCGGTCTGGAACCCGGCCGTCTGGTTTGGAGTATGTCACGCTACCGACTGCGCCACAAAGACTGTTGTTAAGCGAAATAAATAGCATAGTGGTGGAATAAGTTGTTGTCAAAGCGAAACAGGTTGCAACTGCAACAGTTTCATCTCGACAACAGTTTTATTAAACGGTTGCAGACAACAGTTTATCTTAGTTTACATTATGTCCGCTAGAAGCGCTACAGACACTGTTTTGGCGCTACAACATACGTTTCTAACCTGTTTCAAGAGTTGCAGACAACAGTTTAGCTGATAGCGCTTCGTAGTTTCAGACGAAAACTGTTTCGTGCGGGACAGACGGTTCTAACATGTTTCAAAGAGTTGCAGGCAACAGGTTAACTGCGCTAGCGCGTCGTAGTTGTAGTTGCAATTGAGAATTGTTTTCGGCTCACAATTACTGGACTGTTTCACTCGTTAATGGGTGTGAGGACGATTCGAACGTTAAAGATTAAGGTGTAACAAAAGGGAAACGTTAAATAAAAATATGAAAGTTCAAAAACAATTTTATATCAAATTCTTACTTAACAATATAAAAAATGTGTTAATTATTTTTAACAATAATGTTAACTCAATTAACTATATAAAACATAAATTAGGCCTAAATTAAAAACTGAGATCATAGGCTAATTTACATATTGCAGAACTTTCCATTTGCGTTTAAAAATACCAGTTCTTTGACTTTTTTCGTAGCAAGACTTGAGCGTCTTTCGCTTATGATCATACCAGTTTTGAAAACACACGCTCACCGAGCAGTGGCAGTGATGGGAACTAAGTCTGCCGTTTGTGAGCAACAATCACATGTGATCGTTGTCTGAGAGCCTGTTTTGCTCGCAGCCATTTGCAACAGCCAGTTGTAGCTGCAGTAGGCTCAGAACTGTTTCATTGCATTTGCAGTTCTCTGTTGCCAGTTAGTTGTGAACAACGAAAGCGTTTCAGTTCGGTTGCAACAGCGAAGGAGCACCGGGTCGGGTCGCCGCGCCGCGCAGCGCCGATCTGCAGCTGTTTGAAACAGGGTGCCTTCCGAAACAGTTTCGTTCCGAAACAGTTTCGGCTCCGAAACAGTTTCAATATAATAGTTGCAGTTCTTTTGTTCCACCACTAGTAAAGCATTACAACGTTGCAAACGACAAATTGATTGCACAACGAATTTCCGATACATCCGTTTCTTTTAATACAAATGTGAGCAATTTATTTCAACTAAACCTTTACAATTTAGTCTTAATTTTAAAGCAATTAGCTATTTTACATAATTAAGCAACTTTCTTTCCATTTAAAGTATAATACATTATAATAATTGTGAAAGTTTTTAGGTACAGTATTGGCTATAGTAAACAAAATCCTTCTTGAGCTTTTGCTCATTAGACTAAATACCTCGTGTGTATAACAATCAGCTGATTGAAAGCTTGTAAAATAAATAAATTGTAGAGGTTTAAAAATGTCGATATTTTTATTTTAAGGAAGTAAGATAACGTTAAAGTTAATAAAATCTGCTAATATACAAAGGTTTACGTTTTATTTGGTACAAACTGCGTGTAAATTGGTCCAGTGGAAGTCTCAGACGAACTGTCCAAAGGACTGGAAATGTTGGCATTTTTCCCCATCTTAAATCTCCATAAGAAAAGTTTATTTTTCATTTTTGACCGATTTAACGTAAATATTTTTGAAATACGAATAAAACCTGCTAATATAGAACCGAAAACGTTTATTTTGGTACAACCCGCATGTAAATCGGTCCCGTAGAAGTCTCAGACGAACTGTCCAAAGGTTTTTTTAACTTTGTGTTTTAAAATATATAAAGATGCAAAATAGAGGATATTTGTAAACACCACTACTATAATATACTATATATAGCAATCGTTTCCCCGAGGGCAGGGCGACCGCCCCGGCTCTGTTCTGTCCCGGGTGCCACAGCTAAGGATGTATAAGTTAGTTGATTTTAAACCGTCAAACTCCTGTCTTTTATTTCCAAAACCTAGAAATTTTAACTGTACCTTCAATGTTAGTGTATGAAACTTTTCTGTATGTTGTAGAAAATAGCTTAATTTCATCCCATAACCACAATTGCAACACTCGCAATAGATCTGTTAATCCATCATATCAACATAAATTGAAACTTTATGAGCAGAAACCGGACTATATAGGGGTTAAGTTTTTTTTCAACCTTACCACTAGAGTTAAGAGAAGCTTGTAGGTCAAGATCTTTCAAAGATAAGTTATACCTATCTGATCCAAAAATGTTATTATGAACTCCCACCTTTCCTTACCTAGCCTAGCCTGACCTAAACCTACCTAAATGACCTGCTTCGACCTGAACTGCAAAGACAAAATTAAAAAGACGGGTTTCATGCCATAGATGTGGTCTACGGGACTACAACAAGAAGTAAGAAGAAATAAAGCCCAGCTGGTTATAGTCCGTTTTTTTTTTAAACCTGATCCTTCGAGGGGGAGATGGTGGAGGGTGTTTGTTTATATACTTGCTACTACCCCATTGGCTGAAGCCTTTTGGTTTTTTTTGTTTTTTTTTGTTGTTTTTGTTTTATTTCACTGTTGCATACCAGCTGGTAATTTTACATTACAACATAATGTGTATCAGTTTTACAATATTATTGGTAGCAGTTGTTTTTAATCAGTTTACTTTAGATCTGGTACTTTTTAACAAGGAATAGGTTTGGCTTAAAAATATAACAGCTGACTAGGAGTCACTGAAAGATATTATAACTTATTTAAAACGTTATTTGAGGAAATCTGATACTCGACACACGTTTGTCACGAGTTTAAATGTGTTGTTTACAGTTTAAATTTTTTGTTTACAGTTTAAACCCCTCCCCACCCCAATTTTCTCGAGAGGGATCAGGTTTCAAAAAAAGGACTATAGTTCAGTTTTAAAAGGTAAATAAAAGGTATAAGTAATAAAAATTTCCCTGTTATGAGAAACGAAATTTCTATCCGTACCTATTGAAACTAAATTGCTCGATTTCGAGCAACATATGTACACTAGTATTGTAAAAACTGCATCAATAAATATTTTTTTTAGAAACAATGGTTCAGTAATATTTTTTTTATTAGTTCAAATTAAAATTTAAAAAATTTAGGCTATCAATCGAAAATTAGTAGTGATTAATTTATTGTAACTATAAATATTTTTTCACAATGCAATTGGAAGAGTGGCAGTGACTCATGACAGCGTAGCATATGGCTGCATGTAGGCCTACAGGTCAGCTGATCTTACAAACTGAAAAATGGCTCGATTGCTCGCACGGGGTCTACGAAAACTAACGGGCCTGCATAATTCCCCACTACCTAATTGAGGATTAGAATTATAGAATTAGGCCTACTAGTTCGAATCGCTCACTCTCCAATGGTTGCTGTACTTTGTTATACATTTTTTAACCAAAAGTTAAAGTTGTAACACATTTTGGTTAGTATATTTACAAACATCAGCTGATTTTTGTTCAATTTAGTAGCGTCAGAAAATATCCACAACGATAACATGGGAAATTTTAGAGAACTGAAGGGAACTGTAGAAGGGCAGAAACCGGATTTTTCCCAGCCATGAGACCAGCTAAAGCCGCGTCCGCACTGGGCGAACATTCGTGTCGAACTTGTTCGGCGAACACAAAAATCAACAAACATTCTCAACGAACAATTAGCCTGTCATATGATTTACATTATTAAATGTTAGCAACGAACAAATAAAAGTTCGGAAGATTAACATTGTTCGGCGAACATGTTCGGCCAGTGCGGACGCGGCTTAAAGATTCCTCAAGGTCAAACCCCCTATATTCAACTAAAAATTCAAAAATCCTCGGAGAGAAATAAGAATCGCCCGTGCAAACAGGGCTTGTTTGGAGGAATCTGAAATTCGGCCGCATCTGGTCACTTTACCAAAAATGTATGCAGGCCCGTTAGTTTTTGTGATCTGGAGTCTAGTCAAGAGGGGGATTGAGGCAGGGCCATCTTCCCCGATACATGTGGTGCCTGTTAGCATAATGGTTGAAAAGTATTAAAACTGTTGGTTATCTAATATGTTTAAAAGGCACAACAGCCAAGTATCAATTAGGTCATTTGGTTTCACCTATTTATATAGTTTTAAATATTTATTTTCCCATGAGGGATAAATTGCCAAATTGTCAAGTGACATGTCGTACATTTCGGCTATATTTAATAATTATTATTATTCAATTTTAAAATGTAGGACAAATGCCAATGGCACAACGGTCTACATGCTAAGTGTCATTCATGTCAATTGGTTGCCCCCCCCCCCCCCCAACCACCACAAGGAGAAGAAACATGCTTGCCAATCATAGATTATTATTATTATTACTAGTATTCTAAAGTCAATGCTAGTAGTATTGCTTTGTTCGTAAACAGTACAGTATACAGGATCTTATCTTATGCTCTGAAACAAGTATAATTTTATACGGACAAAAAATCATTTTCTCTGCAATGTTTTTCTAGTTTTTCGCTTAATAGGGGGATTTGACAACCCAGTCCTGTTACTACCCTAAAATCGACCAGTTGGTAGAAAGCATCATTAATTAATAACCTGGAACGAGTTTTGTCTAAGAAAGGAGCATGCGCTTAGTGATTGGAAAAATCAAAACCATTAACTCGGTAACCCTGGTAATTTATATTATTTGTATATGGTAGTTAAATGTCAATAGTCAATGGTATTATATAATACGAGGTGGCCCGTGAGAAAATTGCGCATTTTATGATTCTGTATGAGTGAAACTCACCTACAGTACGTGAATGTTGATATGTAGTGACAGAGCAGGACTGTAGAGAACATATAAACAAAAGAAGGGCTGTTTCATTCCTTTGCCTTTACATTACAGCAGTTTTCGCCAGTCTGGTGACAGAGATCTATTTTTGTTTACTATCTACCTTTTAAAATTCATCTGAAGGTAATCAGCTGTTAAATTACAATTCACATTAAAGAACTTGCAATAAAAGTTGGTCAACATTTTAAAGCGCCCTCTAGAAATAAATCAAAGGCGAGGGGGGCGAAGCCCGAAACAATATGACCCTTCTAATTGCAATTCGTCACTGCGGTATAATAAAGCTTTAAAATGACACCTCAATCTTAAAAATCGTTTCAGTAGGTCGAGAGGAAAAGGTACGAAACACACGAAACCCTTATAGAAATAAGAAGATAGATAGATAAGGATAAGACTTAGGGTTCTTTTAACCAAGTTCGGATATGCTCATTTAACCCAAGAAATAAAGTTTGTAAATTCTTAATTGTTATTTATTACATTTAATCAAGTTTTTTTTTTACTTTTGATATAACTATTAAAGCATATAAAGTTATACAAAATTATTGACAATTGCTTTGTCTATATATATATATATATATATATATATATATATATATATATATATATATATATATGTATATATATGTATATATATTTGATAGACTTATTTGACGAACTATTACATGCTATTACTTTTATTATTATTAGTTGATTTAAAAGGCAGTACATTTTCTTAGAATCGTTAAGTGTCAAAAAAAAGACCAACACAAACAAACGCTAAGCTACCTACCGCGCAGTGCAGACGACCGTGATTCGAATCCATTGATTGAATCATTGTCATTAAATTAATTTACTTAAAGATTATTTTAAATTGTAAAACTTATAATTTTCTCAACAATCTGCATTCTCTTTCTTTCTTAACTGTTGGTTTTTGTTTCAACTACATAAAGGAAATAACACACTGGTAATGGTAAGTTTTAAACCGAGGCTAAGTTATAAACTTAAATTTTAGACTTGAGTGAAAAAGACTGTATTTTTATTCATTTTTAAATCTGGGTTAACAAATGTGTGAGTGTAACTGTTTAGTTAGCTTTGTTATAAACTCATAGTATAATGGATAGATTTTATAGGTAGTATTTTTTATCCCATCATTGACAGTTAAGTTAAACTTATTGTTTAATAAGTAGAATAGGCTTGATGGCAAGGTTGGAAGTTCAGCTATGAATTAATTGTAGGTTTAGTTTTGTAATTTTTAGCCTCATTAGATGTTTATTTTTACGTCTGAGGGTGCAAGTTTAAACGCTAAGCTATGTTTGATGGCCAATTTGGGGTGACTAGGCTAAGGTATGTTTAAGGTTAAGATTTTTGTCTTCAAAAGTTATTTGAAATTTTTATTATATTACCCAGGCTGACTTATCTAATTTCCATTGATCCCTATGAATACAAGTAAGTAGGCCTATGTGGGTAGGGCCTATTTCTGCAGTGTTTACATGTTATTTATCTCTTAAAATTAAGTTAAACTTTTCCCCCAAACGATCGGAAATCACTTCCTGATTCCGTTCTGGAAATGATTGTGGAAAATCCAGAAAATGCTGAAATGTCAGAAATAGGCCTATTTAAAAACATTTTTCTTCAAAAATTTGTCGAGTGAGTAGGCCAATTCAAATTGTCAGGGAAATTAAGCTGAACACAAATAGGCCTATAAGAATTATGAATATCCGGCCATAATTAAATGAATTTGAAATTATAGGCTACAGTTAAATTAAATTAGCCTATCTAACAAAGTTCATGGAGCATATTAATTATTGTTCCTGTTCGTAACAGTTTGATAATGGCAGAATTGCCAAAACATATGTGGGTCATTCCAGTCAAATCATCCAATACAAAAAAGGTTTGCCACCCACCGATTTGGATTTTGATGAAACCTGGTATGTTAATCCTACCATAGAGATAAGAAAAAAATACCAAATTTCAGTGCACTAGATCTCTACTTGGTTTTTTTCTACAGCTACTGTTTGAAATTTGAATAAAAAACAGGTGTTTGTACAACTCCAAAGTTGTGGCGGTAACACGCATAACTTAGCTATCAAAAACATTAGTGTAACTCTTATTTTTCAACCTTATTAAATGAAATTGCAGGTGTTGTAAATGAAACTATGCATATTTCAGAAAAAAATAGTTTACAATACTACATAGGCCTACTCCTCAATATTGTAGAAAAATTGTTAAACAAAGATAGGCATATATAAAAAAAAATTTACTAGACAAAAACATTGGTTCACATAACGAAAATGTTTTGAAAAGGCATAACTTTAATAGAGCTAAATTATTTTTTCTAGCAAAACCTAATGATATGTGCTAACTTAACTTATATATAATGATACAATAACACTCATGGCTTTTTGCTTCCTTTATACAAAAAAAAAAAATCTTTAAAGATATTTGTTATTTTTTCCCCAATGCTAGGATCTTTCCTATAGATGAAATTTTCATGTAAAAATTCTCTTCAAATTAATTACAATTTGTCTCTTGAATACTGAAACTGGATGACCTGACATGGAATGACCCATGTAGCTGAAATCTATCTTATTTATCTCGTGATGTATCAAATTGCAGTTCCATTATGAATTTGACTAATTGATTTAGGCAGCCAATCACACTATAAACTTGTTCAACAGAATTGCCAGATCAGCGCAGTCAAAGGTTACAAAACACAGTTCCAGAAGATAAATTATTTTCAGAACATATGTTATGAGTTCCACTGACAGCAAAATTGTGGAAATTCTAGGTCTTAAGCTGAAGAACTGACTTTTACCTTAAACATTTCATTTCGATGAATTAAAAGCAGTTACTGATAGGCCTACCTGATTCTTCATTTGAGTCTCATAGTTTTTGACATCACAGAGACCAGAGGGATTGGTCTTTAGCTCCCAGTCTCTTCACGAATCCTTTTCTTATGAACAGGGACTAACCTACGTTATTGCATTTGTTGTGAGCTTTGCTGATGAAATCATCATATGGGATTCTCTTTTGGCTTGATCAACAGCAGACTTGTAATTGCACTTAACTTTTAGCTTGTTTATAGGCCTTTTTTCAAGGAGTTTCATAGGGTGAATATGTTTTGTTTTGATATTAGCTGTAGGCTAATACACAGTAACAACATAAATTAATTGAAATTTTAAATTTTTTATTCAGGCACTGTAGGCTTATTTTAAGAAGTTAGAAAGCTTTTGGTTCAGTTACATTACTACTTTACTTGCCCCTTCTTTCTGACAGTTCTATCATTCAATATTTTATAAATCTAGCATAGGATTAGTATAAGAACAGCCTTATCCCGTCATCAGTTTAGCATAATTTTAACTGATTCAATTTGTTGTTTAATTTACATATCTATGTCTTAATTTTTATTTCCAGGGATTGTTGTCGATACTTAGAAAACTTAAATCTTCTCCAGACAAAGAATTGAGAATTTTGTTGCTTGGTTTGGATAATGCTGGCAAAACTACACTATTGAAAAAACTTGCATCGGAAGATATAAACCATATTACTCCAACTCAAGGCTTTAACATAAAATCTGTCCAGTCTGATGGGTTCAAATTAAACGTGTGGGATATTGGAGGACAACGAAAAATAAGACCATACTGGAGAAATTACTTTGAAAATACTGATGTTTTGGCAAGTATAATTTATTTGCCTTAAAAACTAAGTTAAGTCTATGTTAAAATTGATTAAGTAGTCTACAATACTGTGTAAATAATTGCTGTAAAGAAAACAGTAATGATTTAAGAGTTTAAAATAAGGAAATGTGAGTTTTAAAATCAACTGTTAAGAAGTCTATCCAGATAGTCTGGCCAACGACTGCTGGATGGTAATAAGTTTATATCATTTACCGATATCACACAATAACATTTGAGTGATTTAGGCCTAGTTAGCTTATAATCTTCCTACAACCAAATTCATAGCCACCACTCATCATGAAAACCACCCTAGGGTCATTCCATATCAAATCAACCAATGGTCTGGAACTTGATATCTCAGAATTCAATGTTTTTTTTTTTTTTTACAAGTAATGCTATTTGAAAATATGAAAAATACCAAGTTTTAGATTTTTTTGACTGTCCGTTTATGAGTTATAAATTTTTGAAAACTGAAAAATCGGCAGATTTCTGGCATGTCCGGAAACCTTTAAATAGCTCTAATTCCAAGACCATTCAACCTAGAGAGTTCAAACTTTCACCTTTCTCTTTAGAATTCTAAGAGCTTTAATTTGAAGTGTCACTTGACTATATTAGCTAAGTAATTAAATTTTTCAAAAATCCAAAAAAGTTTTTTTTAAAAATCTCAAAATTGAAAATTTTATTTTTTTGGGAAAAAATATATGTTTTTTGCACTTCTTATTAGAGTGCATGTACCAAATTTCATTATGGTACTCCTATGGGATCATATTTTTAAAAAAATATTTACTAAAATTAGTTCAACCACTTAACACGTATAATGCATGTAAGTTAATGTAACCACAGACTATAGATAAGCGACAAAACATAATTAACATAATGAGTTTCAGTAAAGTAAAATTTATCTTAAAAAAAAAAAACATTTATAGAAAGATCTTTACTATATATTACAATAAAATGAGTACACAATAATAATATTCACAGTAATAATGATAATGGATGATTAATAAATCAGGATCATATTTGAAAACATTAAAAATAGGTACCAAAATAGTTCAACCACTAAACTCACAATAACTTATGCACTAAGTTAACATTTAAATTACAATAAATAATGCTAATAGTTTTTAAAAAACTTTTATACATAAAATATAACTACACCTTTTCCACTTTTATTTCAGAAACAATCATGTAGATTTCAGACAAGATCATTTGTATTTTAGAATTAATTGTTATATGTATTTCAGAAAACTATCAAATTCAGATTAGTGATTTTCATTTCAGACTTTGCCAATTGAATTAAATATTAATATATTATAATTGAGAAATAGTAAATTGTATTTCAGAAAACAAACTATTAAATTCAGATAAGTGATTTTCACTTCAGATAATTTCAATTGAATTTCATATTAATGAATTTAATTTGAGAAATAATAAATTGTATTTCAGAAATAATTATGCTTCAGATGAACATAGTTAATTTTATTTCCTAAACAACAAATACAGTTAAGAAAACAACGACCACATAAATTGATTATGTTTTAAATTTAAAAAGAACCGTTCTCATTTGACACTTAAAAGTCAACAATGAAGATACTTCCAAATTACATGTTTTTGAAGTATATACAATAACTTCTTAAAATTAAATAACTCTTTCAGCAATACAACTCATATTTTCCAAAATATATATGAAGTATTAATCCTACCACGCCAACTGGTAGGACTTACAGATTATCTGCGGATGAGATGACTAAAGCTTCTCAAATTTTATCGAAGAAGAAGCACTGTACTCGTAAAATAATCACATCCTGGTTTCAAGACAGTGGCTTGTGATTAATTAACTCGATGATAATGTTTTTGATTGTACCTAAATAAATTGAACTTTGTAATCGAACAAACTTGGATGTATAGTTTAATATACTTGTAAATATTTTATAAATAAATAATAATTATTTTCAAGTGATTAAACAAAAAAACTCTACCAAGAACAAGACAATGAATTTGAAAAATTTAATAACAAGAAGTAAGAAACTAAATGACTTTATGAATCATTTGACATATAATACGATGTCATCATGTAAGTTTGTATGATGCTCAATAAAATTAATTCTGTAACACTGTTACTTTATTACTGTGAATATTATTATTGTGTACTCATTTTACTGTAATATATAGTAAAAATCTTTCTGTAAATGTAATTTTTTTAATAAATTTTACTTTACTTAAACTCATTATGTTTATTATGTTATGTCGCTTATCTATAGTCCGTGGTTACATTAACTTACATGCATTATACGTGCTAAGTGGTTAAACAAACTTTAGTAAATAAATTTTTTTAATATGATCCCATAGGAGTACCATAATGAAATTTGGTACATGCACTCTAATAAGAAGTACAAAAAACATATATTTTTCCCAAAAAAATAAAATTTTCAATTTTGAGATTTTTCAAAAAAACTTTTTTTGGATTTTTGAAAAATTTAATTACTTAACTAATATAGTCAAGTGACACATCAAATTAAAGCTCTTAGAATTCTAAAGAGAATGGTGAAAGTTTGAACTCTCTAAGTTGAATGGTCTTGGAGTTAGAGCTATTTAAAGGTTTCCAAACAAGCCAAAAATCTGCCGATTTTTCAATTTTTAAAAATTTATAACTCATAAACAAAAAGTCCAAAAAATCTAAAACTTGGTATTTTTCATTACTCTGAGGTATAGAACAAAATTGCCAAATATTACCCATTTTGAAACACCTAAGGTCTAAAATTATTTTTTCATTGGTTGATTTGGCATGGAATGACCCCCTAGTTGGCCGCAGCTAGTGAGTCTAGCTGCTAGTTAGATGGAGATGCAAAGTATTGATACCTATACCTGGAGCAATACCTTTTTTTATAGCTTTATGCGTATGAGGGTCACCCGGAAAGTGAAGAATAATTGTGTATTTTTCTCAATGCCAGTTCTTGCCACCTCAACTACTAAGTTATCTCGTCAATGTGTGCCAGGTGTCATTACTACGTAGTCATGTATCTGCTACTAAAATTTAAAAATACAGTGCACTCTCGTTCATCAGAACTAATGTGGCGGACGGCCATTCGGATGTCGAAAAATTCCGATGAACCGGAGACCATATTAAGTTTTAATGAGTCATAGTTTTCACCGTTAATTTCTGCGACCAATTTACGGTTGTATTCACTATTGTTGGGGTTAGCCTATCATAGAAGAAATTCTCTAAAAATAAGATACTGAAACTAGTGACAAGATAACAATAAACTTATCAAAATAAAAAACAACGCAGGAAATAAAGATCCTCTCACTGTCCCCACTCCATATTCCATAACAATATTTTTATTCTGATTCACCGGCATCAATTCTATTCTTTTAATAGCTTTAAGTGTATCCTTGATAAACACACAAACCTTTTTCCACTCTTCACTCATTTTTCAAAATACTCAATTGACATTCCACGTAACAGAGGGGCACTCGATAGACGGACGGTAAACAGATGTTTACTTCCTCCTTCTTCCTATTTCCATGCGAAACACGGCTTGGTAAATCACATTGAGGAACTATGAAAAGCGTCCAATGACAAGTGGTGCAAAATGTGATATATTACTGTATTGCGGGTATAATGAATTGGAGATTGAAGGCACTAGAACGTAATCATTATTTTTTCAAGAAACAATTGTAAATACAATCCTGATCATCACTTCTGATGAAGCGTAGTTCCGATGTCACAGAGTTGGATGAAAGAGAGTGTACTGTACCCATTTAAAATTCCTCAAAATGTGAAATGCAACGTGGCACCTGTTTCTGTCCGGATTCAAGGTCTCTGTCAGTATCCATCAAAGTCTTTCAATCAATGATTATTTGTTTCAGATATATGTGATTGATAGTGCTGATCGTAAGCGTCTTGATGAAACAGGTTACGAACTTTCTGAACTGTTGATGGATGAAAAGTTGGTTGGAGTGCCGTTGTTGGTTTATGCTAACAAACAAGATTTGCTTCATGCAGCCTCAGCCTCTGACATTGCTCAGGGGCTGGCTTTGCACATGATCAAGGACAGACCATGGCAGATACAGGCTTGTAGTGCAACGGCTGGAGAAGGGATCAAGGTAAAATTACTTTTCTGATGGTTACCGTAGGGTATAAAAGCACTTTCTCATTAATCTTGCACACCTGATTAAGATGTTGATAACAGATTATTAAACATATCTTAACTATAGTCCTGGACAGGCTAATTGGCAAGTGGCCGATCAGCTGTTACAACCTATTTTCTTCGTAAACTGCTTCTTAAGGGTAACAGTAGCTGCTTTAACCAGAATCAAAAAGTAACGCTTCAAAACGTATCTAAATTATATACTCCCGAATGTGTAACTCACTCACTCATCGGGGTATCAGAAATTCGTCAAGTGTCGGTAATGTAGATCAAGGAATAACTAAGTATAGATGTGGTAACGTAGTACATCCGTGGTGACGTAGATCACTAAACAGGTTTAGTACTCTCTTACTTATTGTGTTGAACTAATTTATTGTACACTCCAGTGTTACGAAACTCGTAGAATTGTTAAGTTCAATTCATTTCATAGTGATAGTAGGTTTACAATGGAGATTAATGGATGAACATTGTTATTAACTTTTCTGTTTATTCTCAACTCAACCTTTACAATTATTAATGTATTAATGGTGTTCACCTAAGACAAAGCTCAATTTTCACATTTGAATCTTTATTTCATTTATTCATTACATGTGCAATACAGCTAAAGCTACATAAATAGTACCTTGGTTGTGACAAAATAGCCAACATACTGTTTGTCGCAGCGCAGATCACCCGAACACCCCTTTTAAGAAATACAGAACTAACTTAAAACATTAACCAATTGTGCCATTATAGGTAAAGCTGTCTTTCAACTGAGAGTAATTTCAATGTACAGTGTGTACCAGAAATCACCTTTCCAGACCGGAAGTCCCTAATTTCAAATACAAACAACAACTTTTAATTACATCTTTGAATTTGACACTTAATTTTAAGACAACTTTACAATTTGATCTTGTACGTGTAATTCTAAAGGTTTAGAGAACATTGGCGGTTGAAATCTAGATTTTTCCAATAAGAATAACATGGAAAAAATTTCCAAATATTTGGTTAAGCAAACATGTCTCAGCACAAAAATGTCTTGCACTCTTTTAAATATGTTTCCAAAATAAATTTTCAGTTTTGTCCTTAATTATTATTATTATTATTTTTTTTTCATAAAATATACAACATGACGGAGATTAGTGAAAATGTATTCAAAAGTTCAGTAAAACTAATCACTTGATAATTGATGTTTCATGATGGTACATTATTTAAAATGAGTTTATTAGATATTTTCATGCTTAAAAAAATCTGTTTTATGTAAAATATTCAGATTTAATGGATGTGATAATTTTCCCAATTTTTTCTTAAAAGAAAAAAATTAATTCCAATCTCTTTATTCTTCTAAATCGTTAGGATCAGGGTTTAAAATATTAAATTTTAAAGTCGCCTTGCAATTATTTCTGGTCCACCCTGTACAATGAAATCAGTGTCAACTGGTTTACCTACAACGGCACAGTTTGTTTTAGAAACAATTTTAAAAGAGGTGCACGGGTGGTATGGGACACCAATTAAGACAGTATCATATTTGCACGATAGCGCTCCCAAAAATTGGTTCTTTACTTGAGATGGCACTTATTTTCTAAACAACTCATTAGGAAATACATAATTGACTTAACGTGATAGCATGCTAATTTAAATTTTACACTCAACAAAAATTTCCTGTAAAATAGCAGATTACACAATTTATTTCTCTTTTAGTGCGTACTAGGTTAACGTTTAGTTAAAAAAAGGTGGCAGTACAGTATTTTCATTTAAACTATAAAGCTTTTTTATTTCCTTCCATACAGAAAACTATGTGATTTTGAAATTTAGTGACCAAAAACTTTTACAAAAAAGAAATAGGCTATGACATTTTATTTGTGTATTCACGCCAGTGGCATTTTTTAACGTTTTGACGGGGAACGATCCAAACCCAATTCTTGTCACTATCTAACATCGACCAGTTGTTAGAAAACATCATTAATTAATAGCCCAATGACAAATGGCAACTGGGTCCGGAATTGATGCTTTAAAAAGCTACTAACCTTTCTCAGGATCGAACCGGCAACCTTTTTATTAACGGATTGCTATGTTATTCCTCGGGATTGCAACACAACCAATTGAAGGATAGTAACTAAAAAGTATTTTTTTTGTGTGAATAGTAGTGGTCTTTTTTCGGGTTTCATCCACTTTGTTAAGATTTCCAATTGTTTTGTTTTTATGGAATTTGTCATGGTTTTAAATGATGTACTGCACACTTTTTAATCAGTTTATCACTTTAATTTTTTTATCAATTTTTAGAGAATTTCCCTATAGGGAATACACTATTACGGTAGTAGCCATGGTAAGACTTAAGCCCGGGACCATGATACTTTTTCGTTTTGAGGTCCCCAGAAGCCAAAAACACCGTTAGTTCATTTTCATATATATGTATATATATATATCTATATAGATATATATATATAGATATATATATATATATATATATCTCTATATATAAATGCGAAATTCCAATCAACGCACAGGCCAAACCAAAGCACCTAGAAACATGAGATTTTGCATAAATATTCCTCTCATAGCGTAGGCAGACAATAAGAAGCGATTTTATAAAATTTCCAATGGGCCCTGCCCCACAGAAGGTCAAAGTTAGCATGGAGTTCGTATAGGAAGAATAATTTGTTTTGGGTTTTGTTTACATTATCACAGATGAGAACTATTCGAAATGGCAGTAGTTATCTGCAGTTTATTTAATCATCAGCTGTTACAATAAAAATTAAGTTTTCGGACCGTATAAACATCATAGTTGTGTGTCAGTGAAATGAACCTAATTTACTGTGGCACTTAAGTTTTATCAACTTCTAATATGTGTGATTAGTGAATTATAGTTAGGTTTTAATTGCATTTTAATTTTTAAGAACTGTTAATATTTTTGTAGTTGTTTAAAACCGTTTCATAGTATGGATTCTGAAGTTTTAAGTGTTAAATGGCGAGTTCGTTCCACACGATATCATTTACATCAGAGGAGATGGTGCGTGTTTATTTACTTCATTCTCATTCGTAAGTCACCATACACATACTAACTGTGCGTGAAGCAATTGTTGAACTTTTTCTGAGGAACTGGGACTACTACTCAGTCTAATCCCACAACAGTGACGGGAATAATTACCTTAATTTCAGGGAATACTTCTATGAAATGTCTAAGCCGTTTACCTGTGGTGGGTTTTGTGAGGTAGTTGCGGCTTCACAACTATTCCCATTTGTTTTCGAGGTTCATCGGAATGGTGAATAAGTTAGGTGATGAACGAAATCCCGTGAAAAGATTCAGATCCTCACAATCCCCGTTTGGCAAGCACTTCGACATTTAGAGCCACAAAAAGAGCCCGTTTCTCCCAACTGTCAGCCGATTCCGGAATCTCAAAAAAATACGTCAAGGCGTAAACGGCGGAGCAGGTAACAGAAAAACAAAGGAAGAAGCAGGTGAAGAACGCAAGCAAAGAGTATGAACAAAGTCATCATGAAAGACGTTGGCAAAAGATTCAATGTATGGTGAAAATTGTATCAGCAATGACATATAATCAGAGAATCTCTATATATAAATGCGAAATTCCGATCAACGCACAGGCCAAACCATAGCACCTAGAAACATGAGATTTTGCATAAATATTCCTCTCATAGCGTAGGCAGACAATAAGAAGCGATTTTATCAAATTCCCAATGGGCCCTGCCCCACAGAAGGTCAAAGTTAGCATGGAGTTCGTATAGGAAGAATAATTTGTTTTGGGTTTTGTTTACATTATCACAGATGAGAACTATTCGAAATGGCAGTAGTTATCTGCAGTTTATTTAATCATCAGCTGTTACAATAAAAATTAAGTTTTCGGACCGTATAAACATCATAGTTGTGTGTCAGTGAAATGAACCTAATTTACTGTGGCACTTAAGTTGTATCAACTTCTAATATGTGTGATTAGTGAATTATAGTTAGGTTTTAATTGCATTTTAATTTTTAAGAACTGTTAATATTTTTGTAGTTGTTTAAAACCGTTTCATAGTATGGATTCTGAAGTTTTAAGTGTTAAATGGCGAGTTCGTTCCACACGATATCATTTACATCAGAGGAGATGGTGCGTGTTTATTTACTTCATTCTCATTCGTAAGTTACCATACACATACTAACTGTGCGTGAAGCAATTGTTGAACTTTTTCTGAGGAACTGGGACTACTACTCAGTCTAATCCCACAACAGTGACGGGAATAATTACCTTAATTTCAGGGAATACTTCTATGAAATGTCTAAGCCGTTTACCTGTGGTGGGTTTTGTGAGGTAGTTGCGGCTTCACAACTATTCCCATTTGTTTTCGAGGTTCATCGGAATGGTGAATAAGTTAGGTGATGAACGAAATCCCGTGAAAAGATTCAGATCCTCACAATCCCCGTTTGGCAAGCACTTCGACATTTAGAGCCACAAAAAGAGCCCGTTTCTCCCAACTGTCAGCCGATTCCGGAATCTCAAAAAAATACGTCAAGGCGTAAACGGCGGAGCAGGTAACAGAAAAACAAAGGAAGAAGCAGGTGAAGAACGCAAGCAAAGAGTATGAACAAAGTCATCATGAAAGACGTTGGCAAAAGATTCAATGTATGGTGAAAATTGTATCAGCAATGACATATAATCAGAGAATCTCTATATATAAATGCGAAATTCCGATCAACGCACAGGCCAAACCATAGCACCTAGAAACATGAGATTTTGCATAAATATTCCTCTCATAGCGTAGGCAGACAATAAGAAGCGATTTTATCAAATTCCCAATGGGCCCTGCCCCACAGAAGGTCAAAGTTAGCATGGAGTTCGTATAGGAAGAATAATTTGTTTTGGGTTTTGTTTACATTATCACAGATGAGAACTATTCGAAATGGCAGTAGTTGTCTGCAGTTTATTTAATCATCAGCTGTTACAAAAAAAATTAAGTTTTCGGACCGTATAAACATCATAGTTGTGTGTCAGTGAAATGAACCTAATTTACTGTGGCACTTAAGTTTTATCAACTTCTAATATGTGTGATTAGTGAATTATAGTTAGGTTTTAATTGCATTTTAATTTTTAAGAACTGTTAATATTTTTGTAGTTGTTTAAAACCGTTTCATAGTATGGATTCTGAAGTTTTAAGTGTTAAATGGCGAGTTCGTTCCACACAATATCATTTACATCAGAGGAGATGGTGCGTGTTTATTTACTTCATTCTCATTCGTAAGTCACCATACACATACTAACTGTGCGTGAAGCAATTGTTGAACTTTTTCTGAGGAACTGGGACTACTACTCAGTCTAATCCCACAACAGTGACGGGAATAATTACCTTAATTTCAGGGAATACTTCTATGAAATGTCTAAGCCGTTTACCTGTGGTGGGTTTTGTGAGGTAGTTGCGGCTTCACAACTATTCCCATTTGTTTTCGAGGTTCATCGGAATGGTGAATAAGTTAGGTGATGAACGAAATCCCGTGAAAAGATTCAGATCCTCACAATCCCCGTTTGGCAAGCACTTCGACATTTAGAGCCACAAAAAGAGCCCGTTTCTCCCAACTGTCAGCCGATTCCGGAATCTCAAAAAAATACGTCAAGGCGTAAACGGCGGAGCAGGTAACAGAAAAACAAAGGAAGAAGCAGGTGAAGAACGCAAGCAAAGAGTATGAAGCAAAGTCATCATGAAAGACGTTGGCAAAAGATTCAATGTATGGTGAAAATTGTATCAGCAATGACATATAATCAGAGAATAGACTATGAAGGAGATAGCTCGGTGGTGATAGGTAGGCTACCATGACGTTCAAATGTAAGTACTGTGAGGCCTTAAAATGGAAAAAAGAATAACGGGGCATGTGCTCCAAATAAACCTGGTAAAGTTCAGCTACTACCTTTGCAGCACCTTCCTGAACCTTTATGCAGTCTATGGTCATGAGCCAATAAGTGATCATTTCAACCAATTTGAAAGTTCCCGTAGCGAAGCACGGGTATTCCGCTAGTATCTATATATATATATATATGTGTCCGTGGTACTGATAACTTTTGACAGCGACCTCCGATTTTGATGAAATTTGGTATGAAGGTGTAAGACCAGGTCTATTTTCATGAGTTCGCGAACCAGCGTGATCGGGTTATGGGATCGGGGTTTTATGGGGTTTCAAAGGGGTCAAAAATGGGTTTTTGGCATTTTTGGACCTCATTTTTCAAAATTTATCAATTTTAACTAAACCATTTAAAAGAGCTCAAAAAAACAAACAATTTGATATTTTGAATTTTTATCTTAGCATAACTGGTTACGGAGAAAATCCAAAAATATGTTTTCCATGTTATTCTTATGGGAAATCAAGAAAACCCTATACCATGCTTATTTATTTGCATAACTTAATCAAATTTGGTATGTGCATTATCTAGATAGGGTTTAACTTATACTTGCTTTCAAAACCCATATGGGGGCAAACCTACATACTCACCCCCATGGGGTTTATGGGGAAAATAAAAAATTGCCATAGCTTGATACAATTTTGTGTTTACATTCACCAATTATTGATTAACTTAGATTTTCTGACAACACCCCATTAGCAGCAAACCTACATACTCGATCCTATGGTGTTTTTATGGGGAAAGTAAATAATCTGAAATTCCATTGGAAATTCGCTGAGTACGCAGGTCTGCTGCGACGGGGGTATTTTATATTTATTTTATAATTTTGGTGCTAAAAACAATAAATTACAAGTATTCTTCCCATTCCAACACCTTCATTTTAATCTGCTTCAATGAAAACTAATACTTTCAAAACCAATTAAATTCCTGCCAAAACTCCTAAGTTACAATTATTATCATACTACTTAAGTCGACACTAATCTTACTCAATATATGCGAACATTATTATTTACATATTACTTACACATGAACATATTATTTACAGAACATACACTCTATCACCTGAATTATAAGTTTATCAACTTTAAGTAAATACTTATACAATACCTACACATGAAATTTATTCACAAATCCAGTAACCTTTATAGAATTCGGGGGAATTAGGTAGGGGGTTTGGGGAGAGAGCCTCTGGAAACGAACCGTGGGCGAATATATTTTCATTACAGTACTTACAAACTCATTTATTTTGCGTTTTGAATTATCTCCACCCATTACAATCACAACACATTTTTTTATAATTTTAATTGCTTGTGAACAGTGGTTACTAGTCGGTTCTGTCTTTATCGTGGCTAAGGATTCTAACTCTTATGTGTATATGTAGTCTGTTCATTATATGCGACTCTTACAACAATTAACGAATTCTATGCAACCCCTAAGGGGGCATGGGGGCGGAGCCCCCATTGAGCCGCAGGCGAGTCATTAAATATAATGCCAGCTGTTACATATAAACACAACCTCCTTTCTAACTTGTTGCCACACTATTAAAAATTTTTTTAATATATTTATACAAGTAATATCTTTTTAAAGTTATAGTTTATCAAAAAACATTTAACCTTACAAATATATTTTAGTTAGTTTATTTTTAATGTTGCACTTTACATACACATTGTGCATCTATGAAAAAGGAAGGCACCTCATGTAGGACTACGTTCAATGAGAATTGTGAACAGGCCACACCCTAATTTCCTAATCTATTTAGACTTTGTCTACCAATAAAATTTATTATGATTTATAGAAGAGTTACTAAAGATTACATTGACATGAGAAAAATAGGTACTGTATTTGAAAAAAAGAGTTGAATGTGGATAATGCTTTGGGAAAACTTTTTAATAGTGATTTAGTGTACGTAGTGATTTAGTGTAAATTCTTAGTGTATATTTATTTTTCACACCACACACTTAAACTATATAGGCTATTTCTGTTTTTGTTGTGGTATAATATTGTCAGTTTTTATGAAAGTTGAAAATTACAAAATTTACCTTCAATTTATACAACTTATAACACACTTCCTCACGTTTTTACATTTCCAATAGTTTACGTCATGCTTTTTGTAACGTTTGTTTACTGTAAGATAATTCTGAATCTACCCTAATATAATGATTATGGATTCTTCCATGTGTTTCACTTAATAAGCAAGAAAAATGATTTATCAAATTAAACAATCATCCTGCCAAAATAGGAGAAAATAAAAATAGCTTAAAAGGACCAAGAAAAATATACAAGCTGACGATAAAAATGAATAGTTACCAACAGTTACGTTATGATTTCAATATAAACAGTTACCTTCTAAAAACAGTTATTAAGGTAATAGGTTGCAACCGCTGACCACCCACCCGCCAATAAGTCTGACCACAACTACAGTGCAACTGGTTCCATAAACTTAACTAGTATAAGTACTGTAGTTCTTATACAGATTGTTGAAAACGGTTCTTAAACATAACTATCCTAATGGTTCTTAAACATAACTAGTGTGGTTCTTAAACAGATAAGATGTTCATAACTGGTTTTTGAATATAAATAGTGTAGTTATGTTAGATAGACTGTATTTCAAACAGAAAATATTGCATTAAGTTAACAAACTAGTTTTAACTTAACTAGTTATTAACTAGTTTACTATTAATTAACTAGTTTTTAACTTGTTTTAACTAACCAAAAACTACATACGGACCTAAATAATTTAAAGAAATTAATTAATGATTAATGTCAAAGACAAAAATATTACATAAAAAAAAAAAAAAACAGAAAATTCTGTTAGCGATAGCAGACGGTTTAGAGCAAGTTGTAAGGTTATAAAACATGAAAAAACACTAGCCCTAAAGATGCATCATCTACCTCAAGCATTGATTGCTTCACTACATGAATGAATTTTATAAAACACTATCTCACCCTTGTCTATAGAATAATAATCCAAACATAATTAATTGTTGAAAAATCACAGACAATTTGAAAGTTTAAAATCCCAAGAGTCTTTATTAACCTGGCACCAATAAAGAAAAAAGTCTGTAATGCTCTTCTGCGTATCAGATGAAAACCTTGAGTTGTTCATTTGACATCAGATTCGTTCTTGTCTAACCTCACGAGTAGGTAGTTGAGCGGAGCGAGCGAAGCGAACAGAGCTCCTATACTACACTCTGGCTTTTCATTTACACGTACTCCTCCTGAACGGCTGGAGTGATCCTCACGAAATTTTGCTCGGTCATAGTAACCATCTATGGGAAGGTATAAATCTGAAATGGTCCAAATGGGACATAAGGGTTCTGCCCTACGGCCCTTTAAAGTTACCATGTTTATTTTAATAGGAGAAATATTTTATTTGGTTTTTTTACTGTGTGTTGATTATACAGCTGTTATAAGGATCAACTTTAACTGCAGACTGTTATTATCAGCTGTTTGTGAATACAGTAGTTTTATGTGAATTTGGTGTTTTGTTTATTTTAGTGGTTTGTTTACCTTGGTACGTGAATGAAATGCCACGTTTACGGATAGGAGGTGCAAATCTTGGACGATGCACCATTTAATATCTTGTAAACATATAATACCCTGTCGCAGCAATCCTGGGTACTCAAAAATTATTAGAGTATTACAGGCTTGTGGCGAGTAAGGCACGAACAACCTAAATCTGGCGACTAGTGTGTGCAGCGAATGAGCCGACCCAAAAGGTGAGTGAGCGCAGCGAACGAACTAAATTGACGGGGAGTGAGCATAGCGAATGAGCTGACCCAAATTGCGAGTGAGCGCAGCGAACGAGCTAAACCTGACGGCGAGTGATTGTATACCTAGTTTGGTTTCTCTCAATTGCTTGGCTAAAGATAGCGTACGGTAACGTGCTTTCATTTTTTATCAGACATGGTTTGAGTATGTCTTAAAACACGGGTATGCCTAAACTGAACTGAACTCTTCACAAACACTGTAGGCCTAAAAAATAAATACAGTCTAACCTTGATATATCGAACCTTAATATATTGAAATCTTTGATATAAACGAAGTTTCCTCGTTCCCCTTGAACCTACCTATCAATCTATTGTTATTTTTACCTCTATACTGTATATTGAAGGATTAGCAAGGATAACCTCAGTATATAACGAACTTTTAAAGCGCCGATGCACGACCTAACCACCTTTACAAATCGAAGTTTTGATTGCAAAACTTCAAAATATCGAATTTAAAAAAGATCAACAATCTGAATCATTGAGGTCAACCATTTTCTTTCATGTTGCAACCTGTCGCTCTACAGACGTTGCCAGTTGCCATTCGCCGTTAAGAGTACAAACGTTTTCTAGTCCCGACCGATGCTATTTAAATACATTTTGGGTTTTTGCAGCACTGTTTGATTTTATGCGTCACCATTTATAGTCTTTGTCCTGATCAGCTCTTGATAAAAACTGCATAGAAGGGTTTATAAAAAACTTATTCTCTAATGTTACAGTGGACTGTTATACCGTAATGTATTCTTTTGTGAAGTAACAAGATGTTCATTGGTTATGTAATCACATTAAACCTGTATTTATTCCTCGATTGCTAGATATCAAACAATAAATTTTTACATTGATGAAAATTTTTATTTACTATAGCAAGGAAATTTGTATTTCCTATAACATCTCATGGTAAACATTATATCTTGTAAACGGTTTAAATACCTTAGTCACACTTCCTTTGAAATCTAGTGCGAACTAGGTTTCGATGCTAATTACATCACCATCAGGCAAGAGATGAAACACGTATTGTCCTTCTATCATCACTTGCCTGATGATGTAATAAGCATCAAAACCGAGGTCGCAATAGATCTCCAAGGAAGTGTGACTGAGTTATTTAAAACATTTATTTGTCAATTCCAGTTCTGGGGTAATATCAACATCTTTATGATGTTGAAACAACTATTTCTTATGTTCACTTACTCGTCTTTATCAAGATGACCTCGGTCTTTCACATTATAGTGACTTAGTTATATTTACTGTAGTTGATTAGTTAGATATATTAGTTGTTTAGAGCGGCCAAAGCGCCTAATTAGCTTTTGTAATAAACTTTATAATATTAAGAGTTAAACCCCAGATGAATGCCCGTCCTTCGCCGAAGGGTGTTAAGTAATAAATTTTTATTTCAATGATAACATTTTAGTGAGCTCATTAAACCTTTTACCTCTGAATCCTGAAGCGATTGTTTATTTGTGAAAACATAGGGTTTAAAAAGTTGAAATCTTCGTATTGTAGTGTTTCAGTGAATATAACTTATTAATGCAATCAATACAGAAGCAATGAGCTAGAGAACATAACTGTCATCCATCACCGATATCACAACTAAACCACTTTTAACTGTGTTTATACACTATGGATAAACACCCTTCAATTTTTTTATTTTTTTTTTATTTTTTTTTTTATTGACCAATAATTGTTATTTAAAAGATGAAATACTGATCCGCCGTTAATTTTTGACTCAATTGTTAAACAAACAAACATTGGCACTTCTTGCAGGTTTTTTTGTCAATAGTGTCACTAAATTTTCAAAGTCAGGCTGTAATTAACAGATCTTTTTACTCATTAATGTCATCTGGTTATGATTTTTATAAAAATAAAACACATGTTTAAGTTTAAATGGAAACAAAGCGAACATTTGACGAATAGGCTCTACTCATACCATTGTTGTGTAGGATGTTTTCCATTATTTCTCGTTTACTTGTAACCTTTTTGACATACTGCTATCTGTTCCGAGATCCTGGGACCAGGACCTTTAATTCGAGACCACTCCCACCAATAAAAAATTTGTGAAACGCTCACTTTACTCCACATTTTTTGCTTACTTACATAATGCAGTTCGTTAACCAGTGTCCTTGCTCTGTGGTTTAGCATAGCCTTGCATAGCATAGCCTGTCTTTTATTTACAGCTGTTAAACTTAAAAATCAATAAATTTCCTTACCAATTTTAATCAAATGGGAAAACAACAAACTTTAGGTTTTGTAGTATCCTCTGGTTTGGATTAGGAACCTCCTCTGGTTAGGATTCCTTGGATAGTATCCAAGGAAGTTACTTTAGTAGAAATTTCATGTTGAGCTCTATTAAATTACCCAAAAACAATTAAAATTGGTAGCAAACTGTGGGTTGAATTCCTTGTACAAATTACATGTCATGTTTTAAATATGTATAGATACACACATAATATTATAATATAGCCAATGTGTTCACTTTGACAATGGATTGCTGATTACAACTGTGCTTTACAGGATGGAATGGAATGGGTGATAAGGAATGTTGGGAAAAAGAAATAGTCCTTTCACACCACAACCAAAAGTGCCTCCAATTATTATGAATGCAACGTAAGTGAAGGAATAAAAATAGTGCCTTCTGTTTATTGATTACCATAAAAAACCTAGGAACTTTAAGTTGCATATCTTCATGAATGTTTTAAACCAAAGATGCTTATGAAATCATAGATTCTTGTCAATGATGTAATCATTTTGTATGATATTATTTAATTTAAAGTGCTCGAACTATTTATCTTAAGTTATTGTGAGAACAGTTATAATAGTTAACATATCCCTAGCCTTAAGATTATTTATTTCAGTCATCAAAGCCATAACTAACTGCACCCATTATGCATTATCTCATGTACCAATTCACAGCCATATATATCATGGTTTTTCTACCATGATGCCCAAAATGTTTGGTGCAGTACAAACCCTTTGTAAGAAAAATTTGGTAACCTAAACTGTGACAATATACATTAATATTCAGTTTTATTTACAGTTAGTAGAGAGTCGATTTTGGGACCGAGAGTGTTTCAGATAATCAAATTTGATTATCAAACATGAAAATTATTTACTACTTATAATTAATTATTAAACAGTTCTTTTACTATTTCTAAAAAAAAAAAAAAATACTTCCAAATAATCTATGTCCTTTGGTAACAAAGACATCGAAACCTAAAATAGTGAGCACTTCTTTATATTTGTAGACAAATGCATATTATTTGTGATTTTGCGATAGGTTTTTTTTCAACTCTACGCTGAATTAATAAGCCGCTCATGTTTTCAGATAATTGACTGTTTGGATGATCGACTCTCTACTGTACTTATTTCTCCATTTGTTAGAGATTTCCCACAAATAAAAAGGAGAAAAAATAAAAGGGGTTCACTTTTTTAAAATAGAGTTGCTACCATGTGCAGGTAGAGTAACTAGGTAATTTGAAGTTCATTTAACAACTGAATACATTCACTGCAACCACCTCAGTTAGTGGCCTGGAATACCCAAATGAAAACTTACCCTAGTTAATAATACCTTATTATTTAACTGTAAAGTAATATATAAATAAAAAATGAGTTGATTAATTGCAAAGCCACCAAAATGTGATCATTGTTTAACAAAAAATACCAGAATATTTTGTATTTGTTTATTATGCAGATGCCACGTTAACTCCGCCCTGCAGTGTAGGTTAGGCATTTTATTACTTAATATGTGAGAACTACGTTCACTGATTCAAAAAGTATCCTCTGGTTTCAGTGGGTCATACATCCGGCCGTCTGAACACCTTTAAAGAGAACAAAGGTCATTGACTGGGGTGTTGCCCCTCTGTTATCACGGTTGACTTCCCGAATGATTATTTCACTGTGAATTCTGCTAGAACGTATTTCTGACATATTGAGCAACAAAATACTTAACGTAACCGCCGCAGCACACTGTAAGTTGGCTGAGTATATGGCAGGCTGGTGAGGCCGTGTCGGAGATGCATCTACCGAAATCTTTGTGGACATATTTGTCTCTTGGGAATGAGAACTCACAAACCATTCACCATAGAATATAGTTATTTGTGCTTCTAGGGACTAAAGTACAATTTTTTCTCCCTGAAGGGAAACTGTTGTCGCCCGAAGGCGGTCGCCTTCGGGCGACAATTTCCCTGAGGGAGAAAAGTACTTTAGTCCCTTGATGCACACAACATTTTTCCTCCTCCTACACGAATAACATTTAGGCCTAATAGGCCTAGCGCATATAATTTAACTTTACCTTCATATGATCCCTTGCTCCGTCCAGCTGGATCAGTCACATCAACATAAAAAGCACACAAGGTAGGCTATATTATTTTTAAAGAACACATAAAAACAAATAGAATTTAAGCCTAGTCAAAAGTTTTACACTTATGTTTTGGACTTCTTAGGTTAATAGCCTACCCAAGCGAAATGTAAACACGTTAACACGTATACTGCTCACTCGCAGTCTAATATAGGTTATTGGGAGATAAGCTATATTAGACTGTGGCTCACTGCTGACAGAATGGTCAGCAGTGAGCAGTAGCTACAGCTGCTATTAGTAAACAATGAGAAACAAAACAAATACAAGTAACAGCTGACTGTGGCTCATGTTCTTTTAATTTCTCTTTTAATGTTATTCTTATGTAACTAACTTTAGCCCCGTGGTACAAAAAAAGTTCAGTTTTCCCTAGGTAGAAAAATTAAGTATTCAAGTCACATGGGATAAAAAATAGTAATTTAGTACTCTATTCCAAGGAGTAAAATACGGCTTTAGATAGTAGGTGGAGGAAAAGGCGATTTTCACACATTTGATCAAATAATGTTCTTCAGTTTTATGCATTTTTTAAGATCCCAGTAAAAAAATAAAAACTAACTTAAAAACATAGTGGCAACCATATAAGTACTATATATTGTGTTGGTTTTTATTCTTAACTGTTTCCTTAGTTGGAATGGTGCTGCTCTAGTATGAAGTTGGAAAACTAAATAGTTTTAGTCCCCGTCATGGCATTTATCATAGATGCTATCACGAGAGTGTCAACTGTATTTACAGTTACTTTGCTATTAACTGTATTTGCTGTTTTTAGCCCTTTATAATTGCTGGATTGAAAGTGATAGCTTAATAGACTTCCTGATTATTTTGATAATTGATAACCGAATGATCACCGATAATCAGTTTAGTTGTTAATTTGATGACAGTGTAAAATTACTATAAAATATGAAAGAAAACAATTGCTAAATGAAGAAAGTGATCGCTAAATTAAGGAAAACAATTGCTAAATGACAAAAATTATTTTAAAATGTATGAATTAGGCCATCACGATTAAGCAGCAATAAATGGTTCACAATAATGCTGGTCAATAATCTGGAATTTAAGTCTACCGTATTATTTATATTGAAGAAAATTTACTTTTATATCATTATTGTTAATTTGTTTGTATTATTAGCTAATAATGACATTATATTTTTTAATGAATTAATGAGTCATCACAATTTAATAACAATTTTATAAAGCATGTTTATTTGAAGTACCATGGTGGGTGTTGACGAACTCATTAATTAAGGACTGCACATAAAGTACATTTTGTAGACTTCTAACTATCTAAGTCTTAATTAATAGCCTTCCTAGTCAATTTTGGATATTAAAATAAAAATAAACTCTAATTGCTGGAGCAGTTCAGCTTGAGTTGAATTTCATTTAACGAGAAAGGTTTCCTCTTCTAAATGTTATAATTTTTAGACCTGACATAACAACATTGAAACTATTGATGGGTTTAGCTGCAGTCCTATGTGAAACAGGAAATTCTGTTCCTAATCAAATATCATTCACCTCTTGGAACATACTTTATTGGTGATTCTCTAAACGTACTGCTCCAAATACCTGATTCCTCACTTGTATCTATGTTCATACTGAATGTGGTCATCATTTATTACAGTACTCAGGCCCGGATTTTCCACTAGGCCAACCTAGGCCGTGGCCTAGGGCGTCAGCTTGGGGAGGGGGGGGGGGGGCTTCAAACAGGCCTTTTTCATACTACGTTTTGTTAAAATATATTTAACTGCAACAATAATTTAATTCTGGTTTTTCAAAATTTTTTTTTTAATTCTTTAATAACAAGAGTTAATAGAATATTCAGCAAAAGAGAAAGAAGAAAGATCTATTCAGGCGAACTAGGTGACCCCCTAAGGTGCCGGAATCTGAGGGGCTCTTTCGTGGCGGGGACGAGCGCCCCTAATATGCCGTAAAGAGTGTCCCTGATTAGCGGTCAAGAGCATCACCCCCGACTGGTGGTAAACATCGCCCCTAATCGACTGTAAAGGGCGCCCCAATAGTGCATGTGATCAGCGGTAAAGAGCGCCCCCGACTAGCAGTAAAAGTTGCCCTAACTGACGGTAAACAGCACCCCTTAGCCTTGACCATTGCCTTTTAAGGTTTGCCTTGACCATGTTCCTCTGCCCTGGATTTAAATTTACTTTTGTATTACAGTTATATAATATTTGGTTTCATACCTAAACTTACTATGGTGGTTAAATGGTACAGTACACTCTCGTTCATCGGAACTAATGTTGCGGACGGCCGGTTCGGATGTCAAAAAATTCCGATGAAGCGGAGTCCGTCGTGAGTCATCATTTCTGCCCGTACAGTGACCTATCGTGATTGTATTCACTCTTGTTTTTAAGATAACACGAGATTTTATGAAAATAAGGCACTCAAACTTTGAACATGGTAACAATGAACCTATAGGAGTAAAAACAACGCAGGAAATAAAGATCCAAAATCTTTATTCTCATATTCCATATTCATATTCCAGCAGTCAACTGCCTTCCACGTAACACAGGTGCAGTCACGACGCGAGACAGACTGAATGACAGTTTGGGAAGCGGTCGAAGCGGATGTATAGTTCACTTCCTGCCCCATTCCTCTTTCTATTTTTGTGCGAATAATCCACGGCCTCGTAAATCTGATCGATGGGTACAGATTATGGAAAACGCCTGATGACTTTTGATGCAAAATGTGATACTTCACTGTTGTGCGGGTAGAACGAATGGAAATTGACGGTGCTAAAACGGAAAAATTATTTATTTCTTAAGAAAAAAAAATAATAATGTCCAAATTTTCATTTCCGATGAAGCGGAGTCCCGATGTCGCCGAGTCCGATGAACGAGAGTGTACTGTACATTAAATAATGCAAAAGGATTAGATCCATGGATTGAAGTGACGAAAATGCTGATCATTACATTGGTTAAATAGTTCTGTAATTTTATACAACAGCCAAAGGTAATTAGAATAAAAATAAGCCCATAAATCTTTTTTTTGGAGGGGGGGGGGGTAGTTGTGACCTTTGGCCTACGGCGTCAAAAAGTGTTAATCCGGGCCTGACAGTACTATTTTGCTTGATCTCTATTTTTTAAATTGTATTACATCCGAGGTGTTCATGGTCCCAATTACGCCAGGAAATTCAAATTTGAGTCTACTATAGTTTTGAAAACTCTTATTTTATGCAGCTCAGTATTTCTTCATAAATTCTTTATCCCTATTGACAATTCTTTTCAATCATGATTTTATGCATTTTTAGCAACCACTAGTTCATTTTGTGTTTTGTGTTACCAATGATCTCATAATTTATGATAATATTTTAATATCACTTTTTTTGTTGTCTGCTGTGATAGTCTGTGCACAAAACTCACTCATACAGACAATATTATAGTAAATTAATTGAATGTGATATAATAAATTGTATGTGTCTATGCATTATGTAGAAATAAGTCAAAGCACATCATATTAATGTATCTACTCCGTCCTTTAGTAAAATATAATAATTAATTATTAAATCATGGTATTTTATTTTATTATTTCCATCCTTTTTGCCATAATGCGGTTACCCTATCACAAGCTTCTTTGATAATTATTGCTTAAGTACTAACATTTTTTAAATTCTTATACTTTACCTAATGTGTATGGTTATAACAGTTTAACAATAAATTACATTTTATGAACTAAGTAAATACATTTTTTGTCAGATTTTAAACTAGGTTAAATTAAGTTAGAACCTTCTATAGTTCAAATGAAATGTGAAGAGAAGAAGATAGTGGTGTTGATTCCGGAATTGCGAGCAATTTTGTTTACCTGAAAATCCCATGATTTTTTATCTTCAATCTTGGGATTAGCAGAATTTTTCAAAAGGATTGTAAACAAATTTTGATTGATTTTCAAGTGTTGTGGACGTTTAACTCCAACTAAAACTTGATAGTAATAATAATTAATAAAAATAACAAATAAAACTTTATAGTGTATTAACAATTATTGTTAACCCAACATAGAAATTTATTTCAAAAGTTTTAAATTGTTTGCATAGGCTGCATCAGCATCCGTACCTGAATTATTCCTGGTGCTAAGAATAGTTTCTTATCACTCAATACTTCAGTTAAATTTCCTTTTCAAGGTTGACACCACTTTTGAAGATTTTATTTTAGTCTGAATCACAATATTTTCAGTTGCTATCATGCTCTCATGAACGTATTTAATGATTTGATCTCAATACATTATGTTTGATTTACAAAATGTATGACATTCAGATTTAGTTATTACCCTAGTACCATAACCAAATAAAAAAGCGTATACGTTTCTTGAACCTTTAATACCTTTAATACCTTCATTACCTTCATTGAAATGGCGACCTAACTCAATAGGTAGTTTAAAGCCAAGTATGAATGAGGGATGAGTGTAGGTTGATTGTGGTGCGATCTTGTAGTCTTGTTACTGACTAAGGCCGACATTCTCCTTAGACAGGACTGTTAATTCATAGCCCAACAGCCAATGGTATCTAGGGACCTACAGTTTAACGTGGGATCCGAACCACAATTTCAACCTCCCATTTACGAATTGGTCTAATTATGAGGATGGTACTTATGGATGAACTAGTATTCACTAGTGCGGACCTTGAATTAATTGTATATTACTTTATTAACATAAACGAGTAATCTAAATAATGTTGTTAATTTTGCGTTAAAATGACAATTTTTTCAGATTAGTTAATTAATTTTAGTAATTAAATAGTAAATAGTAGTATTTTAGAGGTGAATTTGATATGAAATACAAAGGTCTCAATGCAGTGTCACAACACAGACTCATTAAAGTTGGTTTATTTGTAGTGTTAGGAAATACTATTAAAATGTAGGACTTTCTAATGATAGAGGTAGGTTCAAAGTCACAGGCACATGATTTGAGGCAGCAATGAAATTGCCGACTTCAAACTACAGTTAAGGTGTATCACCATTGATTTTCACATAGTAAAAACTATCAGTTGTACGAGTAAACTAATTTTACTAATTTTTTAGATGCTGGATAAGGGAAGCGTAGAGTCTTTCAGATTGTCGAGGTACTCGAGATTGTTAGAACATAGGGTGTAATCTTGGGTGTGTTATTGTGAATTAGAGTAAAAATGTCTTAATCATTGCTATTTCAAAGCTGATTAGTCTTTACTAGTGTACTTGTTGCTCAAAATGGAGCAATTTTATTTGGACTATCGGGGATACTATATCAAAAGTCATTGCTAAAAATGTTACGTTTACTTATGAATCAATTACATCCGGGCAATCCCATATTGTGATTATTCAGTAATCACCGAAAACTACACTTATTTACAACTGTATCAGATGTTTAAAAGGCTCAAGCCAATCCCAATGTTATTCTAATTGGACATTTTCAATTCCAAATTTCAATGATGGATAGTGCTTTCATTGTTTCATTTCAAGTCCAAATCTCATAAAATTTCGGCGGAAACAACTTCAGACCCGACACGTCTTCAACCCAATTAAATCCCGAAATCCCGGGATTGGAATTTTGGTCCGGGATTGACACCTTTAGAAGGAAAGAGCCCAGAGTTCAGATGATCTTAACAAGTGGTCTGCAGACCCCAGGAAGCCCTTTGGACTGTTACCAAGGAGTTGCAGATCTTATGTTTAAATTAAATTATATTGTGACTTTTGGTAACAATCATAAAATTTATGGATAAAGGGAGTCCCCTTAGAGATACCAAATGAAAAGGCCCTCATCAGGGACCTCTGATAAACCAAAGATTAGTGGCTGTATCAAATACTTTATTATCAATCACACCTTGCATGAAAAAGTGAAGATATTGTAATGTTTACCAATCATTATTTCCAGGATAGAAATGATGAGCTGTAGAAAATCGATCTAATAAAAAAACTTATAATTTATTATCAATAAATAACTATTATTCTCCATTATCTTGAGTTCTAGGAAGTCATAAATAATCTAGATCTAAGTTTATGTATATTTACAAAAAGAGAAACTATGTACATTCATTTAAGTTGACGAGCTATTTTCATACCAAGACAATAAGATAATGGAAAATAATATTGCCTTATAAAAATTATATTACAGTCAAATTATGTTTGTGGTGGTCAGTCTAGAGTTCGTTGTGGACATATTGCTCTGTTGTTACTCTCTGATCTTCTTCGTGGAACTGACTACAGTTGGCTGGGTACTTCACCTGCAGAAATAATTAACTAATTAATAAACTAACAGAAAATTTGGGAAAAGATTAAAAAAAATGAACCGTATTTAGCCCTATTCCAATTTCATGGAAATTTAATTAGGTAATATAGTCACCATAAACTTTACCTTCTGGCCCTCCTCAAACTTAAGGAGTATCACTAGACTACATTTCAACATATCATAGAAGTGCTTTTACAGATCATGAATGTTTACTTGTAGGTACTAATCTCTTTGCCAAGCCAACGTAAATATCCAATTAGTATTTAAAACTATAATAAAACTGATATTGTCCTTATTTTTTACATACTACCTCTAAGAGAAATGCATCATCACACAAAAATCCCCACCTGGCAGTTGTGATCCTCCACTGCTGCGTTGTACAGTTTCCAAAACGGAGTTCCCGTTTGTCCCGAAAGGAACCATGATGAAACCAAACTAGAATCCAAGTAAAATCATGAATTAAAACTTTAAAACATTAAAATATTTTAGAATATTGTTTTTATATTAAGTTGTAATTAACATGACCCTCCATTTGTGGATATGATTGGACACACGCTTGTCCTACATTATTGTGCAATTTGGTTGAGCTTATTGGGGGGTTGAATTTACTTAGTTACTAAGAGAAAAAACTACTTTTTGCTAGTAATAAATAAAAATAATACGTACAAATTAATAATAATAATGAATTGTTCAAGATATTTTCTGCTTGTACCTACAACAGAGGCATTTCCTTCAAGGAGAATTGTACAAAGTACCTGAATAATTTCTAACCGATTGTTTGAGAACTAAAATAAATAAAAATTGGGGGAAACAAAATATTGCTTTAATTACTACTTATGTTTAATGTTTTACTGTACATAGTATAATTAGATACAATTGCACATCGCCATCACTGTCTCTGGATGTGAACTTGAGATGGAAACCCGAATGAAGCTCGATGTAGACTTGAGGAAGAGTATAATGTAGAGGAGAGGGGTAATCTTCAAGAGGAAGTGCTTAGGCTCAAGATTCCTCAAGGACAGTGGTAAATTTAATTTATTTTTTTTGTGATGACACACGAGATAAGGTGAAAGAGAACTTCTTCTAAAGGGTGAACTACCAATAAATTGTTTGTAGGGACAATAAATTGATGATTATGATTGTTAATAATAAACGTTTGGCATAAAACGGAAACCGAATAAACTCTGTTATTTAGGAAAGTAAAATTAGTTCGGTTGGTACCGAACAGTACCATAAACATTTTTAAGAGTCTGCAGTACCCGCGATCTTGAATTTTTATTCTTGGAAGACTAATGTTATATTTAAAACGCTATGCATTTAGCATTGGTTGAAAAAGATTCGTCTTTATATAATTTTAAAAGAAATTTTAATATATCTAGGGGACTATGAAATAAATAATCACAATTATAGGGCAATTTATAAGATTAAACTGGATGCTGAAAAAATACTTTGAACAAAAAATTTTAAGAATACTTTGTTGCTTTAAATAACACTTTTGATTTTATAGTATCGTAGGTAGGCCTATTGACAATTTCTTTAAAATTACATTAGAGGAATCTTTTTTAGCCAATATTAAAGACCTAGCAGACTTTTCAAATTTAACATTAGAATTATGGGAATAAAAATCCAAGATGGCGGGTACTGCAGAATCTTAAGGTAAGCAGTCCAAAACCATCAAAGTTGAGTGGAAATCCCTAGAATACAACCTGTGACCTTTGAATTTAGTCCAAGATGCTAACAGTTAGGCTTTCGATATGTGTTAATATTGTGTTAGATATCATTAATATGTGTCCCTTGCCCATTTTCATAGATATGACCATTTTTATCAAAATTTATCTTTTTGTTATTGATAAATGATAGGTGGTTTATGCATTTAGTAAGAGGGAGCAGATTGTTGTCTGTGTATAACTGAGAGGTAGATTTCTGGAACATATGAGAGTCATCTCCACCTTTCTTGCACTAGTAGAGGCTATGTTAACCATTCCCTGTTTGGGCAAAACGTGGTATTTAATTCCCCTGTTTTGCATGCCATTTTCTAGCCTATTTACTTGAAACTTGGTAATAATTTAGTTGAATAGTTACATTAGGACTGCCAAAAAAAATTGAAAATGTGAAAATACAATTCTTAGAGATGTATTTTCACATCACAAGTAGCTCGATTTTCCTTACTTTTAAGTATTTTTTGTACTAATTCAATTTATTTTAAATGTTATATGAGGTATGAGGGCTCTAGATCCAACATTACAAGAATATATATATATATATATATATATATATATATATATATATATATATATATATATTTTAATGATAAATATTAGCCCCTCGATAAAACACCCTAAAATAAAATTATAAAATACGCTCTGAAACTTTTTATTTGGTTTGCTTCATCATATACATTGGTTTCTTTTTTAATCACTTTTTAAAATGTAATTTTTAGTTAATGCTAAACCTTAGTTAAAGTAGAGGTTACCTAGATACGTATTGGTTCACTCACCTGGCCAGCTTGGTGACTCCAGGCTTGAGCCCGGCCTGGCCCTCGGTGCCGGGTGGGAACCGGTTGAGTTCGCAGACCAGGTACCGGTCGCAGCTTGGCACCCTTAGGGTGAACCGGTACGCCCGCCACACCCTCAGCACAGGCTCCAGCACCTCGCCGTTGAGCGTCTCTGCCAGCTTGTTCTCTATCTCCTGCGTGCTGAGGTGGGACAAGCCCAGTCCCTTGCTCTGGCCTAGCCTGAACACGTCCTGGAACAACACAGACCACATGGGAACAGTCGCTTAAAAAATGTCCATTCCTTTCATCTGAAGACAAGGGAAGATGTTACTCCTCTCTTTGAAGTATTAGCTCCCCTCTCCCAAAAAAAGATACCTGATATTGTTTGTAAATAAAACTTGTATTATAAAGTAGAGCTCCTTTACTGGAGCATTTACACTCCAGGCCAGAATGCTTGGCGCTTGACATCAGCGTTGGCAAAGATGGGTAATTTACACTACTTTTGCGACAAAATGCAGGTATTTTAGGGGATTTGCAAGTAAGGGAAATGTTGATGATTCATTAAAATGATAGACAAATGGCTCAATGATACATTAAAATTGTGTCATTTCAGATCAACTGGCGCATCTAATGGTGTGACGTGGTGCAAAAATTGGTGTGGGCACTCCGATCTGAAATGTAGTCAACGTTGATTAACTGGGCCCATCAATCAGTTAGTCAGTCCTAATTTTACTGCACAGATTCCCATCCCATAGAATACCATGGAATTCCCTTTTACTTTCCCCTCCTATACCATAGTATATGGAGAAAGTAGGTATTGTTTTCGTCAAAATTTTCAAACTTGAGTTGTTGGTGGAAAGTGCTTTTCAGAATAAAATCTGTCCGTATATCTGAATTTAAACAGAGCTAGAAAATACCCCAATGGTCAGATTTTAATGAAATTTTGTATATAGGTCCAAATTCACAATAATTCCAGGCATTATTCTATTGTTTTGAATTTTTTATTTTTAAGGGCAGTTATCTAAAAACCCTCAAAAACCGTAAACAATTAAAATTTCTTAAAAACGGCTCTAACGGTTTTGATTAAAGTCTTGTGGTTTATTAAGGTCAAAATGCTGAATAAAATGACACCATCCGCGTTTCCGAGAAAATGTGCATTCAAAAGTTATAGAGTGAAAAGTATAAATTTTTTTTATTTTCAAAAGAGCTGTTATCTTGAAAAAATTTTACTTATAACCATTAAATCAAGCTCAAAAATAAATAATCCACTATTTTAAATTATTGCTCTATGTAGAGTTGTTGCGAAGAAAATTCAATTTTTCGTTTAACTTTAAACGCAGTACATTGTTAAAAGTCACACACGCGCAGAGACAAACTCATGCTCCTCAGCTGGTAGCTATCTGACTGAGCCATCAAGGCATTAATGTTTAGAGGCTTTTAACCCTTTTTTATTATTTTTTGGAGAAAGTATGTGTCAGTTATCTGATACCGTTCATTTGGGTATGCTATTGGTCAATAGCCATCTTCTACCTTCTTTCATAAAAATCTGTACAGTAAGGCAGTTTATAATAGTGTTATGGCACTTGAAAATATCACAGAAGGGTATCTGCAGTGTATAGTCTGATGTTTAATGAAGTTAAACTCTATACATAAAATGTGTTTTAATTTTTGAAAAAAAATGGGAAAAATATAAATGGAATTTTAGTTAAAATGAATTAAGTAGTTATGCTTTTGTATAACTACAGATAATATATTACTCTGTGACAGGGAATATATTATCATGGTATATCAGAAGATAAAGTTCCAAGTATTACAATTAAGAATTTTAGGAATAGCAAATTAACCATAAATAGCTTGATAATTGCAAAGAATTGAAAAGGTACCTATGAATTTATCCATCCAACCCAAGGAGATAGCCCTGTTTTCAGTAAAACTATATCATTGTATAGATAGAATTAATTTGGTTATCAACTGATGTATTGCTGTGTATAACCTTTGTAAAACAGGCTTTTGAGTTTCCAATGATTAATTATGATGACATTTATCACGTTCAAATTATTTTGTATAATCTAAAAGTATTCTTGTAACTGCCGTGTGAAAGATACCCTAGAATTGTTTTATCACAATATCTACCTGAACACTTGAATTTGGCTGCTTCAAACAGACCATGATTAACCATGGAACAAGAATCAAATTAACTTCCCGATGTAGATAATATGATCAACACTGACCAAGAATTCTATTTCCCAAAAGATTACCCTCTGTTATCTTGATTTATCTGTTATATGTATATATATATATATATATATATATACATATACATGAAAACGAACGAATGGTGTTTTTGGCTTCTGGGGACCTCAAAATGAAAAAGTAAAGTGGTCACGGGCTGAGGTCTTACCATGGCTACCACGGTAATAGCGTATTCCCTATAGGGAAATTCGCTAAAAAAAAAAATAAATACCCCCGTCGCAGCAGACCTGCATACTCAGCGAATTTCCAAAGAATTATTGTTTCAACATCAAAGAACTTTGTGGCTATCTTATGTAATTAATAATCTTTACAAAGAAATATAATATATTTGATGGCATTATATTTCGGAGTAAATTATTTTTATTTAATAATTTATATATTAATATTTATGTTGCAATAAATGACTTTTTTTAACAGTAATAAAACTGCATATTCAAAGCTTCCATGCAAAAGGAATGATTTGTTTACAAATAACAAAACATAAACATTTCAAATTTGACAAAATGCAGGAGACAGCTGATCAGCTGATTAGGAACAAGTACCTTACTATCTCCATCTCTGTTGCTCCCATTATACACTTATTTTCCATGAGAATACCATGGGATTTAGCATGTAGGTTTGCTGCCATGTGGGTTTTTGATCAAATCTTAATTACTCACCACCTAGTGAAGGTTCATAAAAATTTTTATTAAGATATGTTGATAAATAAGCGATATATAACTTTTTGAAGATTTACCCATAAGAATAACATGAGAAACTTGATTTGAATTGTCTCTATAACCAGTTAAGCTATTTTAAAGATTCAAAATACTAAATTGTTTGTTTTTTAAGCTCTTTTAAATGGTTTTGGTTAAAATTGGTGAATTTTGAAAATTGAGGTCCAAAAAAGCCAAAAAACATTTTTTCACCCCTTTGAAACCCCATAAAACCCCGTTCCCATAACCCGACAATGCTGGTTCGTGAACTCATGAAAATAGACCTTGTCTTACACCTTCATACCAAATTTGATCAAAATCGGAGATCTGCTTCAAAAGTTATCGGTACCACGGACACACACACACGTATACAGGGTGTTTGGAAAAACCGTTTCAGGAATTCAGGAGGTTATTGCCCACATCAAAATAAGCAAAAAAGTTCCTATAAACATATGTCCTAAAATGGTTCGTTAACCCGCTAGCCGCCATTTTGTTTTTTACACTAAATAAATTTTATTTCCGTAATGGATCATTGTATTAAGTTAATATTTGGCATGCACCTTTATCATAGCAATACCCATTTTCAAGAAAAAAATTATTTTTTTTCAATGTGTATTTTCAAAATGGTGGCCATTTAAAAATTTTAAACTAAAATATCTCTAAACCGGTAAATTTTGCAAAAATTCTATTAGACACAAAAAAGTTGACGAATTTAATTATCTAACCAATGGTACCAAGTTTGTAAGGATCTGACAACAAATAACAGAGTTATTGAGATTTTTCAATTAAAATTACCTTAATTTGCATTAATTACAATGCAAAATCAATGTTTTTATGCATAAAAATCTCAATAACTCTGTTATTTATTGTCAGATCCTTACAAACGTGGTACCATTGGTTAGATAATTATATTTGTCAACTTTTTTGTGCCTAATAAAATTTTTACAAAATTTACCGGTTTTGAGATATTTTAGTTTAAAATTTTTAAATGGCCGCCATTTTGAAAATACACATTGGAAAAAAATAATTTTTTTCTTGAAAATGGGTATTGCTATGATAAAGGTGCATGCCAAATATTAACTTAATACAATGATCCATTACGGAAATAAAAATTATTTAGTGTAAAAAACAAAATGGCGGCTAGCGGGTTAACGAACCATTTTAGGACCTATGTTTATAGGAATTTTTTTCCTTATTTTGATGTGGGCAATAACCTCCTGAATTCCTGAAACGTTTTTTCCGAACACCCTGTATATATATGTGTGTCCGTGGCACTGATAACTTTTGAAGGGGACCTCCGATTTTGATGAAATTTGGTATGAAGGTGTAAGACCAGGTCTATTTTCATAAGTTCGCGAACCAGCATTGTCGGGTTATGGGAACGGGGTTTTATGGGGTTTTTAATGGGTTTTTGGCATTTTTGGATCTAAATTTTCAAAATTCATCAACTTTAACGAAAACCATTTAAAAGAGCTTAAAAAAACAAACAATTTAGTATTTTGAATCTTTAAAATAGCTTAACTGGTTATAGAGAAAATTCAAATCAAGTTACCCATGTTATTCTTACGGGTAAATCTTTAAAAAGTTATATATCGCTTATTTATCAACATATCTTAATGAAAATTTGTATGAACCTTCACTAGGTGGTGAGCAATTAAGATTTGATAAAAAAACCCACATGGCAGCAAACCTACATGCTAAATCCCACGGTATTCTCATGGAAAATAAGTGTATAATGGGAGCAAGAGAGATGAAGATAATAAGGTATCTGTTCCTAATCAGCTGATCAGCTGTCTTCTGCATATTTGTCAAATTTGAAATGTTTATGTTTTGTTATTTGTAAACAAATCATTCCTTTTGCATTGAAGCTTTGGATGTCCACTTTTATTACTGTTAAAAAAGTCATTCATTGCAATATAAATATTAATATATAAATTATTAAATAAAAATAATTTACTCTGAAATATAATGCTATTAAATATATTATATTTCCTTGTAAAGATTATTAATTACATAAAATAGCCAAAAAGTTCTTTGATGTTGAAACAATAATTCTTTGGAAATTTGCTGAGTACGCAGGTTTGCTGCAACTGGGTTTTTTTTTTTTTTTTTTTTTTTTTTTTTTTTTTTTTTTTTTTTTTTTTTTTTTGAATGAACAAAAATCAGTGTCCCCTCTGTAATTTCTTAATAAACATAAATTTGAGTTTTAAGAATATTCACCACAAGTTGAAATTAATCTAAATGTCAAAGTTGTCTCTTTTACCCATTTTGGATGAAGGTAGTGGATATACCCTTTTCCTGCCTATATAAATCTTAGATACGGTAATGCAACAATGGAAATTTGTAATTTGATAACATTTGTGAAATAAAATGAATGCTTCATGTAGCACATTCCACTGACCTGTATGTAAGCTACAGCTGGCTTGATGTAGACAGCAGAGTTGACTTTAAGCCCAAACTGCCTTTTGAACACAGCGTTGGCGATGAGGCTGAGACTCTCGGCTGGTCTGGCTGGGTCGAACATCACTGCCTTGGAGTACCCTTGGGCCTTGAGGAACCCGTTACCCATGAACTGGATGGTGGCTAGGTACCTGCAATGATAACCAACTTTTTAACAACAAGATCAACCGCATTGGCAATGAGACTGAGACTCTCGGCAGGTCTGGCTGGGTCGAACATCACTGCCTTGGAGTACCCTTGGGCCTTGAGGAACCCGTTACCCATGAACTGTATGGTGGCTAGGTACCTGCAATGATAACCAACTTTTTAACAAGATCAACAGCGTTGGCGATGAGGCTGAGACTCTCGGCAGGTCTGGCTGGGTCGAACATCACTGCCTTGGAGTACCCTTGGGCCTTGAGGAACCCGTTACCCATGAACTGGATGGTGGCTAGGTACCTGCAATGATAACCAACTTTTTAACAAGATCAACAGCGTTGGCGATGAGGCTGAGACTCTCGGCAGGTCTGGCCGGGTCGAACATCACTGCCTTGGAGTACCCTTGGGCCTTAAGGAACCCGTTACCCATGAACTGGATGGTGGCTAGGTATCTGCAATGATAATCAACTTTTTAACAACAAGAACAAGAAATTATCCAATACGTACTGATAATCACTTCCCAGGACAACTTTAAAACTGGTTTATACTAGTTGCGAAGTTGACATTGGGTACAGCAAACGAAGTTGTCATAACACTGTGGTAAGTCTTTTTGCTGTCCACTATGACAATTTCCCTTCCTTCAAACCCCATTCATGTTCAAGACAGCGGGGGGGTTAATGCGACTGCACGTTTTTTTTTTTTTTTTTTTTTTTTTTTTGAGGGAGAGGCGGAAAAATGCATTACGCACACAGGTGGCCAGCCTGTAGTGTGGGGCTCCCCTAGAGACGGGTTTACCCACTAAAAAACCTCCTCTACTCTTTAGGAATCTAACCTGGAATTGTTTGTCACATTACGTCAGGCTAGGCCTACATTTGGCTTACGCCAGTGGGGCTCGCTCCTTATCCAGCCGCTCGATCAAGGGATCTGGGCCACTTCGCGGTCCAGATCGGTTTTCTTTTCCAGGAGGATGCCCCGGACGAACTGTGACAAACAATCCCAGTTGCCCTCATCCTTGTGGCCTCCAGGCGGGGCCTTTCCCAACGCGAACAGCGGAAGAAGGTGTGTTCCGCGTCATCGGGAACGCCCGGGCCGTAGATGCAATCCGGTGAACCGGTCTTGCCCATCCGGTTCAGGTACGACTTGAAATAGCCGTGACCTGTCAGGAACTGCGTGAGGAAGTAGTCCACCTCGTCATGCCGCCTTTCTACCCATGGTTGGACCTGCTCGATGAGTCGAACAGTCCATCGTCCTCGGGTGTCGTGCTCCCAGCTGTGTTGCCACTGCTGGAAGGTTCGGGAGCGCTCTTCTGTTCTTGCCGTGTCCTTGCCGATCTCGCCTTGTCTCTGATAAATCGCTTTCCTCTCCCCTGCCAAGAGCTTGACAGGGATGACTCCGGCGACCACCAGGACGGCAGGCTCGGACACTGTCCGGTAGGCGGAACACACCCGGAGCGCAGCTTGACGCTGAACAAGGGCGAGTCGCAACCTGTAGCACTCCTTATCTAGAGCGCCTGCCCACACCTCTGCCCCGTAAAGGAGCACGGACTGGACCGCGGACATCAACAGACGTCTTCTGCTGGATCGGGGACCCCCGACATTGGCCATCAGCCTACTAAGGTAAGTGACTACCTTAGCGGCCTTGTCCGCTGTACGGAAGATCTGATCCCTCCAGCTTAACTTGGTGTCCACCATAACCCTAAGGTATTTGGCGGCACGAGTTGATGTGACCACCTCCCTTCCCACTCGGAGTGGGACGACGGTGTCGATCCTCTTCTTCGTGAGAATCACGATCTCCGTCTTACTGAGAGCAAACGAGAGACCGTGATCTGACATCCAGGTGTTGACCACACGCATGACTCGGTTCAACTTTAGTTGGGCCAGCTCAACGTTGCGTGCAGCAATGAGAGCTGCGACGTCATCGGCGTACCCAACCAAAGTGGTTTCCTCAGGCATCTCGGACCTCAGAAGGCTGTCATAAGGCGACTGCACGGTTCCCTAGCTGGAATATATGTAGACGGCAGGGGGTGAGTAGAAATGCTATGGGCATGGAAACCCCTAGCTGGAACATGAGTGGACAGTCTATCCCATGCCTCACCCTTTCTCTTCCTTCAATATCCCATCCTTCCGGGGGCTTGCGCATAATGCCCATTAGAGGCAGATATGCTCAACAGTTCGGTCGGGGTCTACTTATCCACCAATAACAACAACAACAACTGATAATCATGGATACATGTAATAATTCAAATTTTGTGGCAAGTACTCCTGTACATTATTTTTACCCTCCACTTTTCTTATTCCTAATCATACCGCACTGAATGAATGAATGCATTTATTCCCATAAATATACATGTACACATTAAACATACTGTGCTACAACTAAAAATAAATAATAATAATAACTATCTGCATAAATTAACAAAGAAATAAAAAGGTACATGATAAGAAATTGTAATTAATAATTACATTATTTTATTTGGAATGGAATGAGCTGACATGGGCACAAAAACTCCTTAAAGTCCTTAAATTTTTCAGATGATATCCTTCTCTTTAGAACAGAACATACTGTTTCTTGACTAGGAAAATATTAATCAAAAACTTAGGTTTTCTAAAACTTTTATTGATTATTCCCTTTGAATTGGAATTTACTTCTTAAAAAGAATAGGATAAATTTGTCTCTATTCATTGTTGCTTTCTCCAAGTCAGTTTAAACCGAAGTCCGAAGTTGTTCATATGTTTAATAATTTATTAAACTAAGTTTTAAGTTAAACATGTTTGGGGAAAGTGGCCCTCAGTGGTAACAATGATCAAATAGTGGCAGTCACTGTAAATGAAGTTTTTAAGACATAATATATCAACTTATATGAACTAGATAGAGTATTGCACATTCAATAATAGCCATCTGACATGTGTGTGGTTTACATATTTTTTAATGTAGCATTAAGTATTAGCAATTCGTTGTTAGCAATTCGTTCGTAGGGTTAGCAATTCGAAACATTCTTGTTCGATTGTCAAATTTGGTATATGACACGCCAATTCCAAGACTATGTAAATTATTCTCATTATATTCCTGTAATTTGATCACTTGTTGAGTGTTTTGGTCATTGTAATGTTTTTTGTAGGGAAATTCAATCGTTTTGACCTACACACGTCGCACACAGAAAGACTTCTTAACTATTAAGACGCCTCAAGTAATTATTTGTAATTTGTAAATTGATTCCCTAATTTTATTACTTAGTTTTTTCTTGTTTAAATTTCGACAAAAACAAGCAAACAAATCTGTCACTGATGATTTGTTTTTGACTAAACTTACATTGTTTACTATCCTTTTAATGAACAAGATACTAAATACTAACTTTTTAATGAGCTATGAAATGTTTTGGAAGGCATCAATTAATGTTTCTTATAATGCTATTTCTAGAAAAAATACATACTAGACAAGAAAAATACTCTAATCCGCTGGTAAAAACTTTTAAAAATCTCGAACCAGTGTGAAATATTTTTAAAAGTCCTATAAAAGAAAAAACGAAAACCCATTATATTATATAATAACTCAATAACCAAATATCATAAATCCATGCATGACCCATCTAAATGTCAGGGCAAAAATGTCCATACGATCACACAAAAGTCCAATGGGCCTTAGGAGAGCAAAAGCCATGGGAGCCCAAAAAAGAGTCCAAAAATCATCCTAGGGCTTCAAATTTGCGATGAGACCCCATCACAAACCTTATAATTTGTGAAACTTATACTTTAAGCTGATTACAACCATGTACCTAACCTGGAGGATGCTTGAAGTCAACAAACCATTGCCAGACATCCGATGCCAACAAATTTACAAAAACGTTCCACTCTCTCAAAACATTACATTAGATTAATGTTTCTTATAATGCTATTTCTAGAAAAAATACAGCTGTGACTAAAAAACATTGAAATCAACAAATTTTTCTCTATACTTAGGCCGGTTCCTACGTGGGCGACAGATGCGACGCGACGAGAGCGACAAAATTTCAAACAAATGTATAAGCATTGGAGCGTTCTTAGTGGGCGACAGGAGCGACAACAATTTACAATGTATAACATTATGGCAATGCAAGCTTGTCGCTGGTGTCGCTCCAGTCGCTCTCGTCGCGTCGCATCTGTCGCCCACGTAGGAACCGGCCTAAAATTTATCATAATATATTGTAAGTACTTCAATTTAAATCGAAATCCATGATATTTTTCACGATTAACAATTCAAAATTGCCTATCAGTTTGAATTAACAGTAATTTCAACATAGCTGTAGTGAAAAGTTATAATAATATTTTATTAACCTCAAAGTTATCTTATAAGTGTTTACTAAAGATATTTTAATAAAAGATATTTATTCATATCTAGAAATGGATTTTAAAATCGTGGTCAATGAAGGAAAGCAGTTGATAATACATAAAAGCCAAGAATATTTCAAGGCATTGACACTAAGAAATGGTAACATTTGTTGGCATTGTACAACCCTCAACTGCAAAGCATGTATCAAGTCTGATAAAGATATGACCAACATCACAGTCTTGAACCTAAACCACTCAGAAGTTTGTTATGATCTCTCTAAGGAAAACAGTTGCCTCAAGAGTTCTGAAGGCGAGCCTGTGCTCATAATGAATCAAAGTTCGACTCCATCTTTAGATGATAGTTTAAGTTACTCTAAAACGAAAATAACCAAGAGATCTATATCATGTCAAACAGATAATACTGAACTTTTCACCATCAAAAGTTTGCTTGATAGAATTGAAGAGCTATCAAATAAGAAAACAAGATTGATGGACAAGCTTGAAGAGTTATGGATCAATTTAGAGGCTGTTGAATTACAACTTCAAGCAAAGGAAAAAGAACTGAAAGAATCCCGTTCAGTGATTTTCGATGAAAGGCTAGTAATTAACCAAGATCTATCTGAAAGTTGTATAAGCCTGTCTGATTCTCAAAGTGATCAAGTCAAACAAAATGTTGAAAAACACAATAAAAACAATGTTATTGTTGACGATATGGAAATTGATTATTTAATTCCAGTTTTCAATAGATTCTCCCTGCTGAATAAACTGAATACAGATATGAATAAGGATAGTCAGAAACATGTACCAAAGAAAAATACAAATATAAAGAAAATGAAGGAAACAAAAGCTAATATAGTACAACAGCATGGTAGTATATCAGAGAAGTGTAATTGTAAGAACAGTTTTGATATTTTGCATGTAGATGTCCCAGAAGATGGTAGTAAAAATTTACGTAATAAATCCAAGCAGTGGGAAGTAAACAAGTCTAGGCCGAGTGATGTTCAATTAAAAAAATTATCAGACAGAAACCTGTCTTCATGCAAAGAAAACTCCACTTTAAAAGTTTGTACTAAGACTGTACTAGAAGAAGTGAATGTAGGTTCTAATGGAGGTAAGAATGCATTGGGGGATAGGAGAGTAGAGTGTGAATTGGGTGGGTTGCCATTCGAAAGGACTCTTATAATTGGTGACTCACTTTTGAGGTATTCCGGGTTGAAATGTTCAAGAACTTAGTTTTCCAAGAGCTCACGAATTTTTCAAAAGAACAAAGTTTCTCAAAATTATGTCATTTTAATCAAAGACCTATAACACTCATAAAAATTCACCAAACTTTACACAACCTTCCTCTCGTGCCCACACACAATCCTACAACATTTTCCTGAACGAAAAAAAACACTCAAATTGAAGAAAAACTACGGAGCACAGTTGTCACGCATGTGACGTAATATTTTCGGAATGTTCGGTCAAGGTCGTCTCGTGTTCTGCATAACGGTAGCACAGGTCAGTGGCCGAGTGCCGCGTGCTCGTAGGCTCGTACCGCTATTATTTGTACAGACCCCCGACTACGCGTGGCGCGTGAAGTGCGTGCTCCTACCGCCAACGCGCCTGCCTCAGGCCCTTAGCTCGGCACCATGCGCGGTATAAAGTGCAGCCTATGCTGAGCAGAAAATTACCATAGCGATGTAGCTCGGTGAATTTCCACCCAATAACAGAGTCCAACTTATCATCTTTGATCAGATTTTTTTAACTGTGCCAGTAACCGTCAGATTCAGCTTTGAAGCGGGAAATTGTTATAGCTGCAGTGTTACGGTATATTTCGTTAAGCCTACTTTTATTTCTGTCCGTAACTGTTTCTGAACAAGATCTTAAAATACCAACAGGCTTAGTTTAACACCGTTGAACTAGCTGACGACATAATTAAAAGCAAGCATTTAAACTTAACGTTTTTGTTTTCTTCTTCCATCAACGAGGATTTTAATTTTTTATATATCAGAAAAAAAGTTAATAGATGAAACCTAATTTCTATACATGACATAGACTATCAATCGCCAAAAGGAATATCAAACACCGAATCATTTGCAATTGGTTGAAAAGCCAGTCAGGATTTTAGGTGATTCTAATTTTTCTCGCAGTGTTCAAAGAATGTTAAAACTACATTCACGCCATTTAGTTCTTTTGTAAGGTTCGTTTTTGTTGTGTCTATCCCAAAGCCTTGTCCCAAGAATGTGGCACAAAAAATGTCCGACATTTAATTTGGCTCGCCTCGCCCAACAGGCAGCCATTGCGTGTCTTCCCCTGGTGAGATCATCCGGATCTGCCACCGGACACCGGATACTGTGAGGCGAGAGTCCCCCATGAGTCAGCGTCAACTTCCATCGACGTTCCCCGGATTTCGCAATTTATTAATTTATAATAAAATCCTTACTGTCCCAAATCCTAAAATAATTAGTTTATCCGGTTTTCGAGTTTTTCATTTTATGATTTATATTATTAGTGACTTATTTTGAATGTTTTTACATCCATTATATTAAATCGGTACCGTATCCGGTTTTACTATTTCGATGAAACTAGGTTTATTGGTTATTCCTTTCCTAAATAATGTATTTTACTAATATAAATACCCATTGAATGGTTATTTAATGCGCATAGTTACGGTTGCCTACCAATTGAACGACATGACACTTGGCCGTTGTGCCATTTGTCCTACATTTTGAAATTAAATAATAATTATTTAATAAATAGCCGGAACCATGTGTACGATATGTCACTTGGCCGTCTTGCAATTTGTCCTACATTCGAAATTAAATATTTAAAATTAAATAAATAGGCGAAACCACTAGACCTACGTGATACTTGGCCGTTGTGCCATTTGTCCTACATTTTAAAATTAAATAATAATTATTAAATACATAGGGGGGCCACCAATTGACCTACATGACTCTTGACCGTCGTGCCATTTGTCCTACATTCGAAATTAAATATTAAAAATTAAATAAACAGGGGGAACCAATTGACCTACATGACACTTGGCCCTTGTGCCATATGAACGCATTACGGAAACGCCCCCCAACAGAACAGCAACCAATGATCATCGTCGTACGTCCGCCATGCCATGACCGTAATTTAAGTGGTCACATGACTGATCTCTTAGCAGTTATACCAATATGTATGAAAATATTTCCCCCTTTTATAAACTATACCGCGACTTGTGGTGTACAAAATAACTCAGTAACGTAGCCGTCTTGATTTGGTAACAATATGCAGCGTTTACGGAACTGTTTCAAACTCGCTTTAATCTAGACTGAACTGTGCAGTACTTAGATTTGCCGCCACGTGGATTTGTAAGCAAATATACGCTGAAATTTGTTAACTAGAAGCTATCAAGATTAGGTGGGCTATCTTTGACGCTGAACTGGTTTTAGTTAATTGTAGTATTTACTGACGTGTATCCTGTAAAGCTTTGTTTTTCACCAAAACTTAAAATAAATACATGTATACCATTGACAGTTTGTTTGTTTTGATTGAAAGTAAAATTTGAAAAGTAGATACTCATGAATATGCAACGAACAAAGGAAGATCAGCGTCAAAGATGGTCCACCCAATCTTGACAGCTTTTAGTTAAAACAATTATTGTATGTAAGTGATTTAGTTCAATGTACACTGTATACATTGATTTAGGTTTAGGTGGTGAGTGGGTAAGTTGACGAGAGGGATAGTCACCAACTAAACTGTTCTAAAATACCATTCAGGTGAAAAGTGAGTTCTAACTCAACTCACCCGTATGAAAATTTGGGCTCCCAGTAGCATCAAGGGAATTTTTGGCTTGACGGGGATTAATAATTGCCACACCTGTGAGTCCCCCTTCATGTGCCATCTGCTGCTCTAGTCGTTATATACGATGCTATTGGTCGAAAAGTATTCAAACTGTGGGGCGTTTCCGTAACACGTTCAAATTGCATGACGGCCTAGTGTCATGTATGTCAGTTGGTTTCACCTGTTTATTTAATTTTTAATATTTAATTTCGAATGTAGGACAAATTGACAAACGGCCAAGTGACAGGTCGTACACATGGTTTCGGCTATTTATCTTATAATTTAATTTTAAAATGTAGGACAAATGGCACAACGGCCAAGTGTCATGTAGGTCTAGTGGTTTCGCCTATTTATTTAATTTTAAATATTTAACTTCGAATGTAGGACAAATTGCAAGACGGCCAAGTGACATATCGTACACATGGTTCCGGCTATTTATTGAATAATTATTATTTAATTTTAAAATGTAGGACAAATGGCACGACGGCCAAGTCTCATGTAGGTCAATTGGTGGCCCCCCCATAGTTACGGCAGTTAATCAAATAGTCCATAATAAAATAGATATAGATTTCTTTTTTCATTTTAATGGCCTCTAGATTGTTTTCTTGAATAAATTTCAATACAATTCGATTGTCGAGTGACAGGTAAATGAACCTATTTATCAAGATCTAGAGAAGTGTGTATACGTTACTTAATTATTTAAATTGATTTATCATAATGTAGAATTTTCGTATCAATCGGTATAGCCTGATGGCTAAAAGTAAAGTGGGCCAATTAATACATGTCTGCATATTAGTCCTGTACACATTGTGACTTGGTGTTGTAAAGTGCATGAAACCTACACTATTAAAGTTTATAATAGCTAATTATTGAGACACAAGATGTATCGAAGCTGAATGAGCGTGAAACGATCAAGTTTCAATTTAGACCAATCGCCATGCTGTTTGGTTTGCTCGCCTATTGAAAGAAGCTATTCTGGGCCACCCTTTCTTGTCAGTAAATTACAATGAGCGTAACAAATTAAAATTCGTTATAAATAACACAGTACTTAAGTCAGTGATATATTGCCAACAGTGAAAACATTTAAATTTGTATAAATAACGCATAATAACTTACAACTATCCGGGGTTTTTCATAAATAAAACATGTAATTTACAACTATCCGGGTTTTTTTTCAGTTAATGTTGAAATTAAATAAGGATTTACTACAGGTCAACAATTAGTATCACAGAAAACCCTTTGTGCACACTTAGTTAGTAAAATACGAACATTATTTATACCAAATTGAAGATTTCAAGAGGGATCATAACTTTACTGATCTTTAAATTCCGCTTTACTCTTGCACTTAAGCTGGTTTCTCTCGCATATCTGGGCACGGAAATCCCTAACCTTACTATTCCGTCCTAAATCTGACCTTCTGCCCAGTCTGTGCGTTATGGAGTAGGTTAACGACGCGCCTCTAATTTGAATCAATAGACCGTGTAGCGGAACAGACGGGCACGTTGCCCTCCAGACGTTCGCACCTGACGTCGTCTCAGTCTGCTGAATTGAATTGGTAACTGAACAAGAACAATGGCGACACGATTTATATTGACCCACTACCAGAGCGAGGCTGCCGATTTTGCCAATTTTTAGTGTCGCACTTGAGTCGATTTATAAACTTTTTGAAACCAAGGTCCAATTCCAGGAGGTAGTAAAAAGATTAACCCTTATTGGTTGTTTAATTTTTTGCAATAACGAGTCTGTCACTATCATAATCTGATATTTTTTTCAAGTTTTTTATAAAATAACATTTTAAGAAGAAACTGTTTTATGTTCAGTCCTAGTAAAAATTTCCTGTTGAACCAGATGAAATTCTGTTTCAAGGCTACACAAGATACAGACCCATACAACTATACAATGTACCGTACTCTTAGAGAAGTCGTAATTTTGAGGTCAATAATTTTGAAAATACAAAGATATGTTATGATGTAGAATGCCAAAACACGTTTTTTATCTCACCATATAAGGGTGAGGCATAATTTTGTACTTCAACAAAGACGGAAAAACAGCCATTCCCCTCTCACCAGTGAAATGGTGAAAAAGTAGTCTAAATTCACCAACTTGCAATTTATATCAATAATGTAGTAAGTCCACAAGACTACAAGGTGTTTGACTGACCTGGCCTGGGTGGCGGGGTCAGCCACGTGTTTGACCCACTCGGCCACGAAGCTCGTCAAGCTCCTGATCCACCGGCGCCGGAAGCTGTGGTTCTCCATGGACTCGAAGATGCGGTCGGTCTGGAAGTGGCCGTCGGCGTCGGTGAACAGCTTGAAGATGGCCTCGAGGCCGCTGTTGGTCCAGAGGGTGCGGCCCAGCTCGGACTCCTTGAAGTGTTCCCAGTAGGCGATGGCCGTGCTGAGGAACGGCGGCAGCAGCGAGGAGGCCTTCTCGTGGCGGCGGTGTTCCTCCGTGTCCTCCGTGTCGTCGTCGTGGTGCGCATGCCCGGTCTGCAGCAGCGCCGGCAGCAGGTTCATCAGGCCCTCCAGGGGACTGCCCTGGCCCTGCCCCTGCGACATGAAGCTGGCCGCCATGTCCACCATCGCCTCCCAGTTCATCTCCGACGGCCCCGCCTTGGAGTCCCCGCCGTCCTCCCCTCGCTTCCTGCTGCTCGACCGGACCTGTGTTCATGGAGTTGGCTTACTAAGCTGGATTCGGAGTGTGTATGACACTTTGGAAGGAGGAAAATTGATACAACTAACATCGGAAATTTAAATATTGTTATACTGTACTTAAGTATAAAAAATTACTTCGTTTTTCGTCCTCAGTATATGAGATACTGTAAGATTTAAAACATTTTAAAATTTAAGAGGGGGATAAAGGGTTAGTCCTAGTGGACGTAAACTACCTGATAATACTCGTATGTTTCGCATTGTTTACAAACATACTGATGAGGGCAAGAAACATCTAGTATTTGGTGTAAAACACTGTGGATAAAGAAACGCTGCTGCACTTAATCACGTGTGAATTTGTAAATAAAGTATTTGAATAAGTAAATTAATACATGCTATTTATTGGATACGTTCATAGCATGCGCGACCAGCAGTGTTTCAGCCGACATAGGCTGTCAGTATCGGGTTTCTCGTGGGTGAAAAATTCATGGTGCAGTGTTTCACCTGTTCCAATTTTTCACCTTTATTTTTGGTCCGATAAAAGTATGAGAGATTTTTAATGAAAAATAAAGACTTGTGCTACTTGACCATGTTTTTAATTTTTGTATTTATTTTTATCCATATCAAGCTATATAATGGATCAAAGTTGATGAAACTTTGATCAAACTATGATCAACTTTAATCCATTATGGCTTGATATAAATTCAAAATATGAAAAAATTCAAAACATGGTCAAAGAGCCCAAGTCTTTACCTTTCATTTAAAAGCCCTTCCACTTTTATCGAACTTTAAATAAAATAGAAAAACTGGAGCTGGTGAAGCACTGCATGACGTTCTGGGAGCGGCCCTTTAGCCTCCTCTGAACTATTATCATATCAAAACTAACCTGGTTAGTTATTATTTTTCCAGCTTTCCTAAACGTTAAGAAAATCTTCACCTACTTACTCGACGCGCAGACATGCCGTATGGAATAACTGTTAAGTGTACTATCAGCTATTTGACTCAATTGTACGCACAGGCGACGTCTATGTGGGATTTATTTCATACTGTAATGATGTGCTGTAATTGTAATGTCTACTGCTTATGCCACTGTAATGTAAGTGCTGAAATAAAGATATTCACTTGACTTGAACAGACACGTCTAGTCAAGGAAGAGTTGGACGCCATTTGTTTACATCCGATGGCAAAATATTCCGTTTAAACCCCATAGTAAATGTAATTTAGTTGTTTGGTCCAGCAGTTTCTTTAATTTAGAATTTATTATCCGTTATCACACACGGTTTAACGTAAGATGCTTTTTGTAAAAGAATAATTTACATAGTTATTTCTAATTATTCAATTTCTTCGATCCCGACTTTATCTTGTTTTCATAACATTAATATGTAATTTAAAAGGCTTATATTTTTATCTTACCATATATATTATATTTTTGTTTTTAATGTGTAAGGTTTATGAACAATGCTGAACAGAGAAGATGTTATCAATTCCTGGGATCCTGCATGCCCCTTGCAAGAACTAGAGTTGTAGGCCTATAGTTCGATTGCAAACCAACAATTTTCTCACGGGGCAATAGAATTTAGATCTTAACCTCGTATCCTCAGGGCTTTCCGTTTCATTCCACATTACAAATATTTGTCTTCTCACTCTTTCCGTCGAATCGTAATTTTGTAAACACACTTGTAGTTGGCCGGTTATCTCTCTTCCACAGTAAGTGAAAGGTGTTTCTCATAACCGTTAAACCATTTAGCTGATTCCTCCAGAGAGGAAAACAATATTGCACGCGAGAGGGGAAAGACAGTTATAATAACACTAGGAACAAAGCCCGTTGTGGTTAAATACAACGGTCGCTAGAAAAATGGTACCTATAGGCTATTTTCGGTGAAATAAAAAAAATGTTTGTTTTCAATATTGAAATTTTATTTGAGAAAAATAATTGGTTCGTATTTCAGCGTACTTAGATCACAATCTAAGTACGCATAGAATGGCATAGAAAATAATAGAATAGAATAGCATATCTTTTTTGAATGGCATAGAAAAGATAAACTTCTAAACAAACAGTTTCAGTCGCGATCTATATTATAAATGGTAAAATTATTCATTTTCAGAACAATTAAAAATTTATACTTGTAATTATTTAATTTAGTTCAGTTTTATAGTAATTTAGTTTGATTTAATTTAGTTTAGTTTTTCAAATAACAATTAATTTATGATTGTAAAAATCACATACTGCTTAAAACCACACACTGCTTTATCACATAACTTTATTTAAAAGCCATCAAAACGTAAGGAACTCACAACCACAAATCCCAAATGTAAACATCAAAATGTAAACAAAAAAAGTCAAGGACACAACAATGCATCAATCAGCTGTTAAATTAATAACATGTGTTTCATGGACACAGTTTAAAGGAAGAAAATGTTTATCTTTTTAACTTTTTCACCATAACTGGTGAGAAAAACATGAAACTTTCACATTTTTGAGTAAATAAACACAGACGAAGCTTTCGGACAACACCTAAAAGATTATTAAAATCGGTCCAGTACTCTAGATTTAGCTGTACAAAGTTTAATAAAAATATCTCTACCATAGTATTTTTTCAACGTAAACAAATTGGTAGTAGCTTTGGTTTTTTGTAAATAACCTTTTAACGATGAGGAAATGGACCAAAGTGAGTGATAGTTTTCTGAAAGAGAATTAAATTTCCTACAAATTACTAATAAGCATTTCTTAAATAACCGCAGTAAAAGTAGCCAAAAGTTGCCTTCAAATGAAAAAAAAACTTAAAAACCCGTTTTTAATGTATATCTTATGGAAAACATGTTTCCTTATTTTTTCACCATAAATACTAAAAAACATCAAACTTTCATATTTTATTGGCAAATCTACAGGATGAAAGCTTTCCAACGACATCTTAAAAATTAAAATCGGTCCAGTGAAACTCCAGATTCGATTGCCCCAAGATTTTCAAAACTGAATTTTTAACGCAAATAAATTGGTAGTAGCTTTGGTTTTTTGTAAATAACTTACAAACGGTGGGGAAATCGACCAAAGTGGATGGTGATTTTCTGAAAGAGAATTAAATTTCCTACAAATTACTATTAAGCATTTCTTGGACAACCACAATAAATGCAGCCAAAAATTGCTTTCAAATAAGAAATTCGTAAAACCCCGTTCTCAATGTATTTTTTATGAAAAACATGTTTCTTTATTTTTTCACCATAAATACTAAAAAACATCAAACTTTCATATTTTTTGGCAAATATACAAGATAAAAGCTTTCCAACGACATCTTAAAAATTAAAATCGGTCCTGTGAAACTCCAGATTCGATTTCCCAAAGATTTTCAAAACTGAATTTTCAACGCAAATAAATTGGTAGTAGCTTTGTTTTTTTGTAAATAACTTATCAACGGTGAGGAAATCGACCAAAGTGGATGATAATTTTCTGAAAGAGAATTAAATTTCCTAAAAATTTCTAAAAAACATTTCTTGAATAACCACAATCAAAGCAGCCAAAAATTGCCTTAAAATAAAAAAAATTAAAATCGGTAAAGTGGAATTAAAGATTTGATTGCCCCAAGATTTTCAACGCAAATAAATTGGTAGTAGCTTTGTTTTTTGTAAATAACTTATAAACGGTGAGGAAATCGACGAAAGTGGATGGTAATTTTCTGAAAGAGAATTAAATTTCCTACAAATTACTAATATGCATTTCTTGAATAACCGCAATCAAAGCAGCCAAAAATTGCCTTCAAATTAAAAAAATTAAAAACCCGTTTTCAATGTATTTCTTTATTTTTTCACCATAAATACTAAAAAACATCAAACTTTCATATTTTTTGGCAAATATACAGGATAAAAGCTTTCCAACGACATCTTAAAAATTAAAATCGGTCCGGTGAAACTCAAGATTCGCTTTCCCAAAGATTTTCAAAACTGAATTTTCAACGCAAATAAATTGGTAGAAGCTTTGGTTTTTTGTAAATAACTTTTGAACGGTGTGGAAATCGACCAAAGTGGATGGTGATTTTCTGAAAGAGAATTAAATTTCCTACAAATTACTATTAAGCATTTCTTGGACAACCACAATAAATGCAGCCAAAAATTGCTTTCAAATAAGAAATTCGTAAAACCCCGTTCTCAATGTATTTTTTATGAAAACATGTTTCGTTATTTTTTCTCCATAAATACTAAAGAACATCAAACTTTCATATTTTTTGGCAAATATACAGGATAAAAGCTTTCCAACGACATCTTAAAAATTAAAATCGGTCCATTGAAACTCCAGATTCGATTTCCCAAAGATTTTCAAAACTGAATATTCAACGCAAATAAATTGGTAGTAGCTTTGGTTTTTTGTAAATAACTTATCAACGGTGAGGAAATCGACCAAATTGGATGATAATTTTCTGAAAGAGAATTAAATTTCCTACAAATTACTATCAAACATTTTTTGAACAATTACAATAAATGCAGCCAAAAATTGCTTTCAAATAAGAAATTCGTAGAACCCCGTTCTCAATGTATTTTTTATGAAAAACATGTTTCTTTATTTTTTCACCATAAATACTAAAAAACACCAAACTTTCATATTTTTTGGCAAATATACAGGATAAAAGCTTTCCAACGACATCTTAAAAATTAAAATCGGTCCGGTGAAACTCAAGATTTGATTTCCCAAAGATTTTCAAAACTGAATTTTCAACGCAAATAAATTGGTAGAAGCTTTGGTTTTTTGTAAATAACTTTTGAACGGTGAGGAAATCGACCAAAGTGGATGGTGATTTTCTGAAAGAGAATTAAATTTCCTACAAATTACTATTAAGCATTTCTTGGACAACCACAATAAATGCAGCCAAAAATTGCTTTCAAATAAGAAATTCGTAAAACCCCGTTCTCAATGTATTTTTTATGAAAACATGTTTCGTTATTTTTTCTCCATAAATACTAAAGAACATCAAACTTTCATATTTTTTGGCAAATATACAGGATAAAAGCTTTCCAACGACATCTTAAAAATTAAAATCGGTCCATTGAAACTCCAGATTCGATTTCCCAAAGATTTTCAAAACTGAATATTCAACGCAAATAAATTGGTAGTAGCTTTGGTTTTTTGTAAATAACTTATCAACGGTGAGGAAATCGACCAAATTGGATGATAATTTTCTGAAAGAGAATTAAATTTCCTACAAATTACTATCAAACATTTTTTGAACAACCACAATAAATGCAGCCAAAAATTGCTTTCAAATAAGAAATTCGTAGAACCCCGTTCTCAATGTATTTTTTATGAAAAACATGTTTCTTTATTTTTTCACCATAAATACTAAAAAACACCAAACTTTCATATTTTTTGGCAAATATACAGGATAAAAGCTTTCCAACGACATCTTAAAAATTAAAATCGGTCCAGTGAAACTCCAGATTCGATTCTGCCAAGATTTTCAAAACTGAATTATTATAAGAATAGATTTTACAAATTGAATCTTACCAATTGAATTACAAAATTGAACGTCTTATATCTTGAGCGAGACGTTGTTTTGTATAACGGTGGGAGGGGCAGTGCATTTTTACTGTAAATAAACTCGTAGGCCTATAAATTGTTGCTATAATAGTCGCATGTTACGCTAATTCAGTATTAGAACGAATTTAACGAAGTAATGTCAAATTAATTTATTATCAGCTATGACAGAACAATAAAACAAAAGGAAGACAGAAAAATCATTGACCAATGACAAGTCAGTAAAAAACTAACCACACTCCCGCGGTCTCGTACATCACTACCTTTATTAATTTTTCTTCCAAATAAACTTTAAAATACCTCTATTTTACCATTCTGCTGGATTTGTCTGACTGCAATCTTTGCAAGGCAAAGTTCGACATATGACGTGGTTGTTAACTTATGATTCATGCTGCCTTGTGGAACTGTCTCCCGCTTTCGCTTATAATACACCTATGTCAACACATCCCCACACATCGCCTTGCATACAATAGCCTCCGCGAAGGTTCTCTCGCAACTCTGGTAATTAAATCGACGAGCGGTCAAATTGTGCGTCTCGGCTTTCTCGACGAATCTGCTCGCCATAAAAGATTATTAAATTTATCAAAAATGTATTCATCGTTTTCGCTATGAATATTCTTACAAACAATTGCTGAAAACTATGGTCGAGCAAAACCACTACTAGTGGTTTGACATTCAAGATGTAGGCCTCTAGAATAAATTTCTATTGCATGACAAAAGGCAATTAATTTTATCCCAGTTTTGTATAAATACTCGATCGACAGTCAATAGATATGATTCCTCTTGCGTCTTAGATAGTTCGGAAGAAATGTTCGAAAACTGTACAAAAGTACGCTAAAAAGAAAAAGCATTTTACTAACTTAAATCGAGAATTTAGGCCAACCCCGACGGATTGTATGAGTTTCATCTATTAAATAGTAATGATAATATTTTGGTGGTATGTAATTAATTGCAAATGTTATAATGTGTCGACTCACTGTCAGTGCAATCGGTAGGCCTACGGTATTAATGTTTCATTAGTGTTTTTTGTTGTGGTAGTGTTTCATTCGTGGTACTGTACAGTACAACTGTCGATCCGAGTTATTTTCAACAAGAACCTTTAGTTCGCAAAAGTTTTAACCTCAAAATAATGCTGAAGATACACAATAGAGAGGGTCTAAACAATTAGTCGTCCACTATGGCTATATATATTTCACTTTGGACTGCTTTGACGGTGAGTCGATTTATTATAAAAATACCTCCATAACTGACAACTGGTGGCAATAATGCAAATTATTGAAAACCATTTTTTGTCAATTATCTTTTTTGTAAAGTTGTTTTCAAAGTTAACCGGTAAATATTTCATAATAAGCAATTAGGCAATTCGATTCCAAAGTCTTGTGAATTTTGTGTGTTGTAAAATTGTTGATGGGCCTGTATTGTTTGAGTAGCCTAATAAAGAAATTATCAATTTTAAATTTACGTGTCTATTTAAATGCTTCTAATGTAGTTACTGGTTTTGGCATTTTCGATCCCCTAGCTGCAATATAGCCATCCCTGTTCAACACCCAAGGTCGCCGCGGCGGTCAGTAGGTGTAGGACAGGGCCAAGGCCATGCTACCCATCCACCTCACACTACACACCGTCCATAGGGGTCATTTGGGGTGTGCAAGGGGTGGGGGGGGGGGGGGGGTGGTTGCCAAACCCCAAATAATAACTTTAAAAAAATTCAAATTTTACTGTCAAAAATAATTGCAAAATTACTTAAATTGAGCTTCTTTTGTAGCCTGAATTTGTTATATCACAACAGGAAGATGGAGGAGGTCTCATTGCAGTCAAAATATATTTATAAAAAAAATCTTGCCCCCCCCCCCCCTAATAAAAACGCTGAAATTACGCCAATGACAACGTCATTGCTGATGAACTTTATGCAACTTAAGTTATTCATCAACCTGCATTAAGTGTGTACAAATATTGATTACTAATGATGTTAATTTTTCTATTACACTTTAAAAATAAATTAATAAAATAAATTACCACTGTTTATTAACTGTTTTTCTTGTCTCCACGGTCGTATATATAGACAATAGACACACACAGTGTGGGCTTACACTTTCGTGCTTTGTGCTAAAAATAACGAAATTAAAAACAAATAGAATATCTAATCTAAAAATATAAAAAGGCGTTGTAATATTGTGCAATGTGCCGACATATCTTTTTGTGTGAGTCTATACACCGAAAATTTAAAAAAATGAACAAGCTTGCTCTCACCCGTGTATGATAAGCAAATACCGGCTAATTTTTAGTGTTCGCTTATCTGTGCTTCGTGACGGTAACGAATTTTGCAAAACATATTTGAAATAAACACTTGAATCTTGTTTTAAAGGTTTATCCCCCTTATTAAGCTGGCTTACGTTATTTTGAGTCTAAATGCGTACATCTTAGTATATTCGTTTTAGTTATTATTAGTTATAACAATCTTCCATACACGATTTAGTAGTACTGTATAGCGTATGTATGAGCTAGATCGTGCTCTTGCATACCCAGCGCGGTGGTCCACTAACCTCATTGTTGTTGTGGTCCACGTTGCTGTTGTTCTCGTCAGTCTGCATGTTCGAGAACATCTCCACCATCTGGCCCAGCAGCTGGGGGTTGGCGCCCTGCGCGTTGCTCAGGATCGACCCGAGGCCGCTGATGAGGTCGCCGCCCAGCTGCTTGCCGCCCTCGGTCTGCAGCAGCGACTGCACCACGTTCCCCAGCCCGCCCTCAGCTCCGCCATGCTCCTTGGTGTAGTCCTGCAGCAAACTCCGCGCCGCCTCCACGAACGGATTCGTCTCCTCTTCCTCGTTCTGGCGCGTGAACGACGAGATGATGAGCACGCAGAAGAGCGCCTTGTAGTCGATGATGGCCATGGCGACGGTGCTCGGGCGGCGATCGGTGGCCGACTGGCGCTGCGCCCCCCTGGCTCCGTGTAACGGGACCGCGGAGAGGCGGGTCAACGCTCCGGCTCCGGAGCTAGCCTACTTCCAGCGGTAATGGGGGTGAGCTGCAAAAACAGGTGGGCTCCGAGCCGACAATGAAGGAACTGTTTTTGGCAGCTCTAGGATAACGACAAGAAATTTATTATTGTTTGGAAATTTCTGCAGAAACAATTACCGTACACCTAAGTTGTTTGATGATTGTTTTAAGTAAATACTGGATTAAAATTACTGTGCAAATTTGATAGTCACGTAAGTACAGTATTTACTTTTTTTGTATATGCGAAGTTTTATTATTTTATTTATTAGGTTCGTGTATAGTAAAATACCTAGGGGCCTAGTATTCGCTCGGTAAACTTAAACAATTCTTCAAAGTAATATTATCATTAACAAACTGATGTGCTACGTGCAAATAAATACAAAGATACTCGTATTAGAGTATAGGATTATGTACAGTTAAAAATATATCCTTGAACTTTAAACATTAAAGAAGAAATTATTATATACCGCATCGGTTCTTAAGAGATCGATTAAAATTGAGTAGCGTCGCACATTAAAAAACAACTTTAAATAGCATATCCACCTGTGAAACGTGATACAAACAGTGATATCAGTACATTCCTGCCTTAATGAGGTTGATTCAATTTTTTTTTATTTTTGAGCTCAGAAGCAATAGTGTTATGGTGAATAAAAGGTTTGCGCTACTGTACTTGAAGGTTCAATCTTTATGGTGGAGCGCTACTGTTCTCCTTAAAGTCTCCTATATCCTATATGAGTTACTGTGTATACAAGTATGTATCCACACTGATCTCAAAGTCGGAAGCAACATTATGCTTCTAAAACAAAATTTTGACTAAAGCCTACAATAACAAGAGAGTTTATTTATGCATAATTCAATTTTAACTTAATGATCATACTAGGCCTACTATTCATAAACCAATTTGCAATATTTTGTTTTATTATCTTAATCATTAAGCTAACTAGATAAAAATACAATACTATTCTACATCAACTTATGATTTCCATGTTATTCTCTTCGGAAAGGAGCAAAAGCCATCATCTCGCTTATTTTAGACCTAACTCAAGCCAATGAGCCTAAACTTTCACTGAGTAGGAAAGTCCTGCTGCGACGGGCTTAAATTTGCTTTTAGTAACCAAATATAATGCTTTACTGATAACTCTATTTAACATTTTACTGTTCTCACTAAATGTAACTTCGCGTTGTTAATAAAGCGGAAAAATTGTGTTGTAGAAAAATAGACTTACTATCAAGATTTTCAGCAATCTCTGTGACCAATAAAACCTATAATTCATTATAAGTTTTTATCCAAAAATATAAATCTTTAAAATTACTCGTCATTTTTTACACGCTCTTAGAGCGTGAACAAAAATATTAGAGCATCATTATAACAGTACACGTTGCTTGTATTTAGACAGATTTATAAAAAATACCTCAAAGGCGGTGGGTCTGAACTTAATTTATTTGCTCTTTAGAACAATAATTTACCCGATGATACCAACATAGTTTAATTACAGTGCTGAAAATATCAAAGAAAAGTTTTAAAATCGTAATTTTATCAACTAAATACTTACTTTATCAAATTGCCTTTTACGTATTCATCCGTCATCAAATGTCAAAGATAACAAAAGGGTGATCTACCGTACTGAATCCTTACACACGAGGGAAAATAAATATTTGGATCACTTTTAATAAGCGTTAGATGTTTTAAGTTGTAAATTATAGAAGCTGATGTTAAAATTACAGTGGTATTCAAACACACACTCAATAAGTAAAGACACTGTGATTTGAATCTGTTGAAGAGCATCGTACCTGGGACCTGCCTTGTTTGTTCAGTGATAAAGCTCTCCACGTTCAGGGACGTCGAAAGACTGTAATGTTGGTTGTCTATATTTGTTTTAACTTTTGTTAAATGATGTATAACTACACACATTGAGCTGTGACAATGACAGACATTTGCATTCGAAACAATCATAGAGTTGGACTAGCCTATTATTTTGGGTTTTTAATAACAACTTCTTCAATTGAATTTCCTTTAATATTTTATCTTGCCAGATTTTGAACTCCAACAATGGAAGATGAATCCCAAAATAGTCTGCGTATTTTGTTAGTTTATGTAGACTCTGTAGTCACACACGGTTAAGAAATTCTACACCTTTTTCGTGCAATGAAAATAAATTAATAATAATTTGAAAACATGTCTATGCTGGACTGATATGAACGGGGTAGGATTAGGATATTGTGAATAATATCTTAAACGCACATTATTAAAATTATAGGCCTATGTCAAAAAAACACTTGAAAATTTATAAATCAAATTACTTTGAAAAGCACCGGTTGTAAAACAACTAAAAATAGCTGTTGAAAAAAATTGTGAAGAAACTAAAATTTGCAGAGTACATAATTTTAATTTATAAAACACCATTCAGTAATGGATAGGCAACCGTATATCACTTTTTATATAGGAACAATTTTATTTGTCTTTAAAAAAGCCTAACTAGTTTACGATTACAAAGACAAGTACCAGAATGCTCAGGAAATTTAAATGTAATAAATTTTAACTCAGTAAAAAAAAATTAGGGAGAAAATAAAAAGGGCGTACGTTTAATAGAATCTTAAGAAAAAGAATCTGCAATTAGATTGGTAGACAGTTTAAGATAACGATGCAAGAGGGGAGATACAAAACGTCTGCTACTTAAAAAACATCGTTATTAGACCACCAATCGATTTTGAACAAAAATCACTAAAGTAACAATATATCAAATCACCCGTCATATATTTTTCAAAATGTGACATTCCGCGCCTAGCTTCAGTTCTCCCTCGACGATTTGACGCCGAGGTTGAGCGCATCCTTAATCGTTTGAGTCGGAAACATTTTTGCCCCAAATCCCAAAGCCGTTTTCTGAGGGGTGACTTTATCGCGATGTCTAGTTGCCTAGAGATTGTATCTGGTTCCCTACCCAGTTTATGGCGCCAGGCCGAGGCATTTATAGACAGGGGACTGTAAATCTTCGTTCCACATGGCTCAATTCGAACATCCATTCTTCTTAAAATATGTGGCAAAACCTGTTTTAAAGTAGTCTTTTACAGGAATGAGACATTTAGCGTAGTATTTTTCGTATTTATTAAAACAAATAAATACAATATTTAATGGAGAACCTTGTTCCCTTAAGAGTCTGCAGTGCCTGCGCCATTTCGGTATTTTCTCCCATAAGAACAATGTTAAATTTAAAACATTAGTCTACTATGAGTTTGTTTTTTGTCTGAAAATTACAAACTTGATGCCATTTTTAATGTTACCATAGTATATTTCATTTGATGTAATTTAAAATTAATTTTAAAAAAATTCACTCGAATAACGAATTAAAATGAATATTATAACAATTTTCTAACCATGTTAAACCATTTTTAGGTGGTTTATTAAAAAATGTACATTTGTTAAAAAATGTATGCGCGTCATATGAACCGCCATACCATTATGGTGAACATAATTCAAGTTTCATGCTAATCCGATGCAAGATTATCGAGATAAAGTGTTTGTAAAAGACACCTGTTGTTATTTGACTAAAAATCAAGATGGCGGAAGTACTGCAGACTCTTAAATTTGCAGTACTGCAGTACTGTTAGATTATTTTTAAAACAAGTAGGCCTAATACCGTATCTCATACTACGAAGAAATTAAATGTGTACGACTACAGTAATTTACTTCGGACTTTTAATATTTTACATTTGACTTAATTTTTGCGTTGTTATTGGTATATTCAAAAGTAAACGCAGGACATGAATCCTCACCATCCACTTCCTCTGTTATGCCCCGTTCACTACAATACGACTTTTCGCCATGCGTCATGGACGGCGCGTAGGCAAAGAGTAAGAAAAATAACTTTGTATTATTACCTTTCCTACTGATCAAGTTATTTTTCTTACTCTTTGGCGTCGCGCCGTCCACAGTCCACGGCACATGGCGAAAAGACGTATTGCGTAGGCTATTGTGTGAACGAGACCTGCTCAATATGTCGTCGATACCGGTAGCCTTAAAAATATTAAGTATGAAAGGTATTAAGCAGAGAAAATGTTGTCACAAACACCGCAGTTTAGTCAGATACCGGCAGCGTATTATAGCTTTACTCTTGGACTTGAACTGGTGACCAATTGAGGTCAAGGCCACGGCGTTGAGGTCGTGTTTCGCTGAGAGTGCCGTTACCTCAACTGTTACCGAGCAAGCCGTGACGCCACAGCCTCGACCACGGGGAAGTCGGAAGTCTCCATCAGAAAGAAAAGCAGACGAACTGATGCGTTTGGGTGATAAATACTGACAATTTTCAGGGCCTAATGCATAATTTTTGTGTATTACTCACGTTTTGAAATTTTAAACAGTCGATTCATGTGGACACCGAATTGATATATAAAGGCTAAAAGAGCAAGTGAAAGATGTTTTCGAGATGGTTGCTTTACGAGTAATCAACACATCGATCTAGGAGGGAGAGTTACCGCTATATGTAGTTAATTAGTTAATTGTAAGCTCTATCTGGTTTTCCATACGCATTTATCAAATATCTGTAAGTTTAGGTTATTTTCAAGTTTATTTCCTATGTTCGATCAAATTATACGCGCCTTGAATGAAAACTTAAGTTTTTAAACGAGGTTTTCGATAATTTAAAGAATCTGTACTAAATTTACGTCTTTTGACTCAATTGACATTTATTGTTGTGTCAAAAACAAGGAATATTCCAAATACAGTATTAGGTCTTGCCTACCATGAGTAGGAGGCTTACTACGGTGAAGTGTATTTTCTATAGGGAAATATGCCAAAAATACTGAATTATTTACTGAGCAAATGCTCGGCCTCCCAGGGGTTACGTGTTTTGAGCGGCGAGTGTTTTGAGCGGCGAGTGTTCTGAGCGGCGAACCTCAGGTATAGTAGATGCCAAAATTAGAGAGACTGGAGGCAGGTAGTCCTGGCCCGTCCTAATCCTTTGTTGTCAAAACATCCCCTATTGTAGGGCGGCCAGCCGGTTCGGCACCGGAATGCCGCCCGGGTCTCGGGGAATTCTTAGAATCTTGGCCACTGCCTAAGGTGTAACTCCTATTTTGTCTGAGGATTATCCCTTTTTAAAATGGTTATTAAACATCCTAGAACTATGATTCAAATCCATAATATATACAGCCCCATGTGTAACTGACTGACTCACTGATGATCTTAAATTCCTGAAGCGACCGTTTAAGATAGAGACTTGAAATTTGGCATGGACATTCATTAAGATGTTTCAATTTAGGAAAAATCATAAAACTACAACTTTTTTACTTTTAAACTATAAAAAAGGTAAAAAATATAGATTTGTCGGTAACGTAGTTCAGCCGTATCAGCGTATATCACCGCGTGGTATCGTAGATCACTCTTCAGGTTTAGTTCTCGCTCGTGTTTAAATGATCTCTTTCAACTACACCCGTGTTTGATATACTCATTGTATCCTTCGATGGATAGACTCTAATATATTGTAAACTACGGCGTTATTTTGTATTGAGAGCGGGTTATTTCACCAGGGACCCAGGGTTATACTCGATAATATATACAGTGATAATTCCTTAATTTGTAGATTATGCAGCATATGCGCGATCTTGAATGTTTACCAAAGGTGAATTTTCTTATCCTACTATGAATTAATTTCCCATGGCGGGTGAATAGTCGCTTAGTTCTCGCTTGTATTTAAATCATGTCTTTTAACTACACCTGCTTCCTTGCTGTTGCCAACATTAGTATCCCTCACATATAACAAACCGTTATCCATTTGACTTCAAAATAGCCATGAGATTATGCTGCATTAAAAGCTCGTTTCTTTTATATTTTACTCACATCATAAATATGTTTTAGGGAATTTTTAAATATCTGTTTAGCTGAACTAACAGATTTAAATGTAGGTTCTCGTTTTGTTTCAATTTATTTTAGATTACTTATTCAAATTCACACGGGATTATTCTCCGCCGAACTTCGCATTGAATGGATTTTCTGTGAAGCTTGAGCCGTGATCTTAACGTAACATACTTCGATTACTTTGTACAATACTTAATAGACAGTTTATTATTATCTTTCTGTTTGATTTATATTCAGTGTCTTATATTCGAATTTTTCACACTTAAAATTTATTTTTGAGAATGTTTAAATAAGTGTTGAACAAAAGTAATAGATTTAAATGTTAGGTTCTTGTTTAATTTCAATTTATTTTAGATTACTTATTCAAATTCACCCCATGTGAACCCCTCAGCCGAATTACGCATTCAATGAATTTTCTGTGTAGCTCGTGCCGTGATCTTAACGTTATATACTTCTATTACTTAGTACGATACTTAATAGACAGTTAAGTATTATCTTTCTGCATTGTTTATAATCAGTGTTTTATATTTTATTTTAATACACACTTAAAATATGTTTTTAAGAATTTTTAAACGGCTATTGAACAAAACTAACAGGTTTTTATGGATAAATTATTATTTCACAGGTCTAGATTTTATATTCTTATAATTAGTAGTAGTTTGTAATAGTAGGGGTTTTTTGCGAATCTACCCCGTTTTTATTATTTCCTATGATTTTGTTTTCATGTTATTAAATTCTTGTTTTCGCTTATTGATTTGAATGTTATTTGCTATTTCAGTAATTTAAACGTTTTTCTTCTATATCCTGAAATTTACAAGTTTTTATTTTTAATTAGTTTGTATCAGCAGATTCTTTTAATATCGTGGTTGGCGATACTATATTTAGTTCAAATTGTATTTTTAATTTCTTAAGAGTATTAACTAGCATAGCTTGATTTTTTATTATTTTAATAGTAATTTTCACACTTACTATTGGTTATTTTCTATTTTTTAGCATTATTGTTTTACTCTAATGGGCATATAACATTATTTTTAAAATTCACGAAAATCTCATTTAAAAATACTTAATTTGGAATAATTTTGACCCATTGCAATTTTAATGTGACGCATGTTAACTCGTTGACGTTTCAGGCTTAGTAGTTGGTAACGTGGAATAGTTAGCATCACACATTTTAGTAGAGTTACAAGTAAATTAATAACTTAGCTTTTCAAAACTTCAATTTTTATTAGTTTTCATTTTCCGATTCTTTTAATATCGTGGTTGGCGATGCTAGATTTGGTTTAAGTGTTACTTTCTATTATTATAGCTTGATTATTTTATTATTTTAATAGTTATTTTCACATAATCAATTATTTTCTATTTATTAGCATTATTGTTTTGCTATAGTGGGCACATTACATTTTTTTTATCAATGAAAATTTAATTTAAAGATACTTAATTTGGATTAATTTTGCCCCATTGCAATTTTTCTGTGCCGCATCTAAAATCGTTGACGTTCCAGACCAAGTGGTTGGTAACGTGGAGGAGTTAGTATCACACACTTTTGTAGTAGAGTTACACGTAATTTAAAACTTAGCTTTTCAAAACTTCGATGGAACTAGCCTGTTCAGTACTTTAGTGGAACTAGAAAGTTCATTATTTGAGACTTTGTGAATGATTAACGAAATTAGTAAAATCAACTAGGGGGCATGGGGGCTGAGCCCCGTGAAATATTTTCAAAGGATATTATTGTTATTATTATTATTGATTGTGAAGAGTGCGTATTAGCGCGTTTTTTTTACTGTCTTCGCTGTCCAGTTAGTTGGTGGAACTAGCCTGTTCAATACTTGACTTTAAATTATTCAACGAATTCGGGGCAACCCCCAAAGGGGGCATGGGGGCGGAGCCCCCATCGAGCCGTAGGCGAGTCTATAATATATACAGCCCCATGTGTAACTGACTCACTCACTTATATGGGATACGAAGTTCTGACATAACTATTTAAGCTAGAGACTTGAAATTTGGCATACGTCTAGCCTGAATGGTCAATGCTAAGGATAAAATCTTAAACTTGCAAATTTGTAGTTTTAACCTACTAAAAAAATTTCAAAATGGCGGACTTCCGAAATTGTAATTTTAGTTTTTTGGCTCTAGCGTCCAAACGCTTCGTCCTACCTAAAATCTGAGAACAATACTACGATAGGGAATTTAATTATCTACAATTTTGGTCCAGTGACTTTTTATCATATCTCGCACCGTTAAGCCTCCAGAGCGTTTTTAATGAAACCCCATTTTAGGTTTTCGGGCTCTAGTGACTAAACGGTTTGTTCTACAAATATTTTCACGGAACAATTTTGATAGATCTTTTAAATATCTAAAAATTTTATTCTTACATATTTCACCGTATCTCCTCTCGTTTACTCACAAAATACATTTTTCACTTTTACCGGATTTTTGAACATAAGTAGTGGGAAATAACCGGTTCTGGAACAATAGAGAAATCCTAATTTTAGTCCGGATGAGCTAGAAACTTGAAATTTGGTACTCACGTAGTTTGTATGGTCAATACAAAGGGGAAATTGCAAAACATTGAGTTTTCAAATTTTAACCCCCTAAAGTTTTGTATGGTAAAATCTACACCATGTAAGACTTTTTCTAAATACGCTGTAACTTTTGAACGAGAGGTCCTATCTGGAATCTGAGGGATAATTCATGGTCAGGAATAAGACACTCTACAAGTTTATTCCAGTGAAATTTTGCCGTATCTCACTCCCTTCACCCTTAAAAAGGGGCGTACTTTCAACATTTACAATTTTTTTCACAAAAATCTCGCTATTTTAATATTTTTTATTTACTAATATTGCACACGGATGCTTGAACTTTAGTACATGCTATGATCTCAACTAGATCTTACCATAGCGGCAGCCATTGACCAATTTCAATTATAATTAAGTCTAAAAAATATTTTTTTAAACACAAAATTCTAAACATTTTTTTTTCGTGTAAAGTGTTGTTAATTACTTTATTCTGCCAAATATACTTCAATATTGATATTTGTTTTGTTAGTATTATATTCTATTTTTGACGCTATACAAGTTCGGTCCTATGCAATTTTCCCGTATGTCACCACCTTCACCCGTAAAGAGGGCGTACTTTCACAATATCTCAATTTTGTCACCAACATTGCTCTATTTCAATATTTATCGTTTACTTTTATGACACATACATGCATCAACTTTTGTGTATACTATGAATATATCTATTTCTTACTATAGAAGCAGCCATTTGACGATTTCAATCCAAGATTAGTAAACAAACTGAAAATACTAAATTATTAACCTTTTTATGTACAGTTTTTGGTGATTTTGTTGCACCCGGTAAAGATACGGCCATACAGATATTTTTTTTATCATTATATTCTTTTTAGATGCTCTATAAGGTGGGCCTTAAGATTTTGTAGCATTTCACTCTCGTCATCCCAAAAAGGGGCGTATTTTCAATATTCTTTCACAAAAATTGAGTTATTTTAGTATTTTTTATTTATTGTTATGACACTTAGAAGAATGAAATTTAGCTACACACACATACCCTGAGCTATAATATAAAATACAGAAAAGTATAAATTTGAACTTTAATATCAAGAGAATATCTTAAATGCTTTAGATTTCCTGAACTATTAAACTAAGTCAGAGAAGATAAGTACAGAGTTGGGGTGGAGGCCTCAACTAGCCTGTTCAGTTCTTAAGACTTAGAACAATTAACGAATTCGGGGCAACCCCAAAAGGGGGCATGGGGGCGGAGCCCCCATCGAGCCGTAGGCGAGTCTAAATTATATACTCCCGCATGTGTAACTGACTGACTCACTCATCGGGGTATCAGAAATTCGTGAAGTGTCGGTAAGGCAGATTAAGGGGTAAAGCAGTACAGCCGTGGTACAGTAGATCACATACTGTAGTTAAATTTGTTCAATAATATAAGTACGAGAACTAAACCTGTACCACGGCTGTACTGCATTACCCCTTAGTCTAAGTTGTGTAATCATTTAACCATCATCCCAATGGTTATAGATTTAAGAGAAATGTGCGCTTATTAACAAGACTTGTAACAAGATCTTTCACTTCTTATTATATTAGGGTGCGAAATTCAGCTTGCACTTTAAAATGGAATTGAGTGAAGGATCTGCCTATGGCCAATTTTCTTCCATTTGGCTAGCAATGTTGTGACATTTTTAATATTGACGTTTACTTCAAATTCTACACGTTCAAATTAATCCTTACATTAATTATTTCAAATTTTACCCCCTCAAATAATATAGGTTGATATATTTATAGGAATAAAATTAATTTGTATCGTTTCTTGTTTAGCTCTCCCAAGGCAAACTTATCGAAAGCACATTAAATTACTGAAATTTAGGTTATTTTGAAAACAAAAAACTCGACATATTGCTGTATCTTTCCTCCCTTAATCGCCAAGATATACTTGTGTAATGTCATGTAGGAGTTATATAGTTTTTTTTTCTTTTTTAGATTTATCAACCACGTAGTCCTTCACTAAATGTAAAATTATTTTATTTCTTCTGCTCTAGCGGCAAAAACGGTTGGGCCTTTAAAATATTTGAGACGATCTTTTACTACAACTTTGTTTCAAATATGCCAAACTCGATACACAGAGCTTGAAGTAAGGAATTTTTTCCGGAATTTCCAATTTTTTTTATTGTTTTTGTTTATTATTGTTTTTTTAAAAACATTCTGTTTAATTCTACTGTATTTAGCTGAATTTTGCATGTTGCTTCCCCATAAGCTTTAAGTTTTGTATTAACTTAGCTTGACAGTAATATTTAAAGGACATTTTTTAGATCTTTCGAAATTGCGCATGCACATATCTTGGACATCACCGATATAAATAAAAGTCTCAAACATAAAAAAAAAATTGTGATGAATGCCAAAATTATGTCTTTATTTGCCTACTAGGCGGAACTGATTGTTTTATAATTGTTTGTTACTTACTGACCCAAAACTTTGGTCTCCGACTATTTGAGGTATATCTGCAATGTTTAATTAATACTTGCAATACTTTATTCAGTAACTACAGTAATATTGTATTAAGAAGCTTGACGTTTTGTATTAACTTTGCTTAAAACGAAATCTACTAGATTTAAAAGTTTAAAACATTGAACAGAGCTTGAAGTACGAACTTATTCCTAAGTAGCTGAATTTTTTATTGTTTTTATAGTTCTACTGCAAAACATTCCATTAACTTAGCTGTAAGTAGCTGAATTTTTGCATTTTGCTTCACCATAAGCTTGAAGTTTTGTATTAACATTGACTATGTACACTAACGTGAGTAGACTTCTCATAGCATAGGCGTGTGTGAAGCCTATTGACAGTGGTGCGATCTCGTGCGGTGTCCACGGAAGTACACGTAACATATGATAGATGAATCAGTATTACCACTCTTCTCAACCAAGGATGAAACATTTTATAACTGAAAGTTATGTTTATGTTTTGAGAAAGTGTTTTTGCAGCACTGTAAATTCAGCTGAATAATAACAACATCGATTGCAGCGACTCTGGTGCCACGTCCCTCGAACTTTCAAATTTTTGCCTCAAACTAAATGCATTGGATGAGAGGTCTATTCACGTTAGTGTACAAAGTCAATGGTATTAACTTATAGCTTGACAGTGATATTAAAAGAAATTCACTATATTTAAATGTTTAACACTCATAAAAATTTGAACTTAAAAATTATAATTAATGTCATCTAATATTATGTGTTTTTTTTATCTTACCTGTTGAATATAAACGGATTTCTCTGTTACCTATACTGTTAAAGTATAGGTTGTTTGTGAATTGGTGACATAAATCTAACTTTTAAACGTTTCACTTTTTGTCGTATCTCAAATCGTTACTTTAAGACCGATTTATAACTTTTATTGCTACTAAATTTCATACAACTTGTTTGTAGAACTAACTACAGTTATATTTTATTTGAAGTTCGAATTTTGCATTCACTGAACTTGTAAAATATCCCTGTAACCCTAACTTCGACATAATTTAAGGGAAGTGACAAGAATAGTTATTTAATAAATAATTATTTCATAACATCCATTTTATTTTATAACGAATAGTATTTTTGTGAATAACAGGGGTCTTTGGCAGGTTCCAAACAGTTTGTTCATGTTTTTATATTTTTGTTTCAGTGAAATTGTTTATTTCTTTATTGATCTTCAAAATATTTTATTTAGCTTATTCATTCTACTTTGTCATCTATTTTATTATGTTTCTTTATTTTATACTTCTTGCGCTAGAAGGGTGAGGCTAGGCATGGCTTCAAATCCCCCGACAATTCGTTTACTACAGTATAGTTGCTTATAAAATCCTTAACAATTTAGGCCTAATTAAAAATATTATGGAAAGATCTTTAACGTTTGACACTTGGTAAACTACAAACGAATTCGGCGAACACAACGAGGGGGTATGGAAACGAAGGCCTCAGCTAGGCTGTTCAGTGTTTGAGATTTTTACATACAGCAATTTACGAATAGGGGCAACTAATTAGGGTGTAAGGGGTGGAGCCTCCATTCAGCACGATACCTAAAATATTTGCATGGTTGATTCTGATTTCACCTCTCTCTCAATGTTACGAATTAAGGGGAACTTAGGAAGTAATTTTAAAAACTAGCCATAGGCGATTTTCAAAGCTTTTTATTATTGTTGATTATGGGTAGTGTGTATTAGCCGGTTTTCTTACTGTCATGGTGGACCACCAATTATTTTGTTTTAATGGAATTTTTCATTATTTTCGATGATCTACTGCACATTGTTTATTAAATGACAAACTCATTTATTTTGCTATTTTGCTCACTTACAAACTCTTACATTTATATGTATTCTGTTCATTATATGCGACTAAAACAACAATTAACGAATTTCTGGGCAACCCCTAAGGGGGCATGGGGGCGGAGCCCCCATCGAGCCGTAGGCGAGTTTTGTTATAATCGTCTAATCAACACGCAACACATAGTCCATGAATTTTTAATGTACGTGCATTGGTTCGATTATTTGATATTTGAGGCAGTGGCCAAAATTCTGAGAATTCCCCGAGACCCGGGCGGCCTTCCGGTGCCGAACCGGCCGGCCGCGCTACAATAGCGGGGGTTTTGTCAACAAAGGATTAGGACGGGTCGGGACTACCTGCCTCCAGTCTCTCTAATTTTGGCATTTACTATAGAAAAGGGTCAAATGGAATTTGCGGGGAATTCCTCCCTTCGGCAGGGAGAAACTCGTGAGAGGCTCTGAGTACAATACCTTTCAGGTGACTCTGACCTATATGTAGGCCTACACTCGCATTTCCAGTGTCTTTACATCAGTTCACTAATACAGTAAATGCAATACAATGTGAATGGAAATTCAAACAAGACGCATAGGGTCTTATTATTAAAAGTTAGTCAATATATACTTATACTTATTAAACTTCATTTATTAAACTATAACTGTCTAAAATCATCTGTTTTCCTTGATTTTTTAACTGAAGTTTTCCATTAGTTTTGATGAAACTACCAAAGTGAGATTACCAAAGTGTAACCAAGGAAATTTAGCACCGTTATTCTTCTTTAATATGACACCTTGCATTTGCATCGAGAATAACAGATGATTTTAGTCAGTTATAGCTAAAAAAAATTTATTTAAAAATCATAAAATTTTTTCTTCGTTTCTGTACTTTTAGAAAAAAAGAGCCAATCTCTATCTTAATTAATTATTTTTAAAACATGATTCCCGTAAACCTCTGCATCCATAAAACTCGCCTAGCGCTACGACCGCGGCCGCGAGGCGAGGTTCTCCCAGCCGAAGGGAGGAATTCCCCGCAAATTCCCTTTGACCCTTTTCTACCTGAGGTTCGCTGCTCAGAACACTCGCCGCTCAAAACACTCGCCGCTCGGTGGACGACACTCTCCCAGGCATAGGCGTAGCGTGACTAATTATTACTTTTGTGTGTGTGTGTGTGTGGGTGTGGGTGCGGGGGGGGGGGTACTCTGAACAAATCAGTACTATAACGAGTTGTCGGTACCGAAGTTTTGTATTTTCTTACGAAAATACAAACTTACGCAGCTACAAAAAAAATAATAATTTTCAAAATGTTGGGGAGGGGAGTAGACGTGCCTTCCCTCGCCCGATGCTATGACTCTGGCCTACTGTAATATATGTAATATTCTGCAATAAGGGGTTAAGCATGTTGTACTGTGTTAATTGCGAACGCTCATACAATAATGGTTCTCAAAATGTGTTTAAAGTTTTATTCCGAGGAATAAAGTATCTCAAATTTTCACTCTCCTGGCTATAGCTGTATCATTTTTATTATCCGATTTCAATGCACTAAGTTACTGTAGTACAGCCCAATCAAGCAACTGATGTGAAATGAACGTTTCCAAGGACGCTAAAGGTATCAGTGAAGATAATAGTTATTTATGCAACAAGTGCGGAAAGTGCCTATTTGCTGCACTCGAGAGAAATGTTTATGCACGAGCCGCAGGCGAGTGCGGAATAATTTCTCTCGAGTGCAGTGAAGGCACTTTTCGCACGAGTTGCATATTAAATTTTTCCTACGACTGCCAAATATTTCTTAAATAAGTATAAAAGTTTAATATTCATGTTAAAATACCTACTATGTGAGGTCCCTATCTCAAGATAGTGATGTATATTTATGATAGCCTGTATTATGCACTTCCTACATTTAGTAAAAAATTCATTGGATTTTTCATGCAGAAGATTTAACGCCACTGTTTTAGCAGTCTTAGCAAGATCGTCAGGGAATAAGTCACTTATATCACTATAGTCACTGTCATAGTTGATCATTGCGCACCTACCTTACGTACCGGTAGCTCACCCGTAGCTAGTTTGTAGGTAGGTTATGTTAAATAATGTTGATTCAATAGAAAACGACCACATGGACAACAATAGATCAGATGTTTACATCCAGTGTTGCCAACTTAATTCCTGACTAATCAACGTTTCCTTGCTGGCTAATGCAAATTGTTTTGTGTTCTTATGTTTAAACACTGGAGTGCGCAAAGTAAATATAGCGTGCGCAAAGTAAATATAGCGTGCGCAAAGTAAATCTAGCGTGCGCAAAGTAAACGAATACGGCTATCGCCTGTTTTGCGACGAGTATTGAGTGGGCAAACAACTGTTTTCACGGACAGTCGTAGGAAAAAGTATTTAAAAAGCAATTATTGTTCCTTAAAGTTGGGATTACGACTACAAAAAGAAAAAAACGAACTGATGGTTAAATGTACGTAGAACGAATTACAGCAATAATACTCTTCATTCCCAGTTTTTATTATTGATGAATAATATAATATCTCTCTCCCCCTCCCCCCCCCAACCTAGTCACACCCCTTAAACTCTCTCTCTCTCTCTCTCTCTCTCTTCCACATTCGGCCAGCAAATGACTGCTCCACTAGAACGCCGCTGATGCCATGCTGTTGAGATTAAGGTTAGGATTGCTCTGATGATTATTGTGTAGCTAAGGCAATGACCTTGCGAAGGCGGGTGTCTCAATAAACTACCCATTACAGTTGTTCAGAACCAGAATGTACCGTTCCATTCCCCCCTCCAACCATCTACTCACATTAGGCCATCTACCCTCCTGCTCTCAAATTGCACAACTCTAATTGCAAAAAGGAAGAACAACTGCAGACGATTCGGTGTCAGTATAAAAGGCCCATTTTAATTTGGGGCTCAATAATTTGTTAGGTTATGGTTATGTGTTTGTATTAACTACCGAATAAACGTTATGACATCACCTAGCGAATAAATAAAAAATGGACACTGGAAAGAAACATTTTCAACCAATTTTTTGTGTGTCGATAACAGGAAAAGAGGCACCCCTCGTAAATTTTCTTCACATTTGCGCAACATATTAAGTTTAGTTATGTTCCTCCAGGCGCTCCCTCCATAATAAAAGTCTCGATATGTATTAGAAAAATCTGAGCTAGAGCAAACTTTAACAGCAACTAAAAAGTGGATTAATATCTTAGCGTTTAAAGTAAAATAATTATTTTACATATAAATTATTTGTGTAGAGACCACATAGCATTAACCAAGAGAAATCGTTCATTAGTTTCACGTTTCACACAGATTGTTCTCCTGAGCGACCTCCTACTACTACAATATCGCTTAAAGGAATGAATTATTGTTGCCAAAAACGGGTATGATTACTTCATCCAATTTCTTAGGGGATCGTGTAGTTTGCAGTGGATTATGGTGGTAATAGGTAATGCAAGACTGTGGATAATATCAGATTTTCCATATAATGTAATAAATTAAGTGATACGCACTCTTCGGAGGGGGTGGGGGGCAATTAAATTGCAGTACAGTTGTTAATGAAATTTGATTTTCTCCTTTTTTGTATTGTATATCAGCTGTACATACAGGGTGAGTTCCTTAAAGTGATCCAATAGCCAACTTTTTATTCTATATCTGACAGTGTAGGCATACTTTTTATGGGGGACCCCTTTACTTTTTTATGTTGCTTCAATGTATGTATTTCTCTTTTCAAAATTTCCCGCATTTTACCAATATGGCGGCAAACTTTAGAATTTCCTTATGAAACACCCTACATTTTATGGTGTTTTGCAATTTTCATATAATTTTTAGAGACTTTTTTATTTTTTGGCATTTTTCTCTAAACCTAATGGTTAGGGAGCTAGAGGCTGTTAAAGTTTATTTTTAGTTCCATAACTAAGCCCATTAAAATTATGTATCATATGACATAGGCCCATGCAGATTCCCTGATGACTTCCACTAGGGACGTCCCTTAAAGAAGTCTTGGGGAAAAACTTCATGGGCCTACATCATATCATACATAATTTTAAAGGGCTTTGCATTCTAAGCAATTCGCTGAAAACCTGACCTCAAAATTTTCATTTTTTTCGGCAATATAAAATTTAATGCAAAGTGTGATCGCCGGCCACTTTTGAGGTCGGGTATGTGGCATTGTTCTCTATTCATAGAGGCTTTTAATTTGATTTATATATGTATTGACCTATGCTTACATTGAAGATTTTTTCTTCTTTCTCCTTGTGGACCGTCCCCCCTTAGAGATCCAAGGACAATCAGTATTTTAGGAAGTAGACTTTGTCACTCAAACTCTATTTGCAAATATTTAGTTTCGTTACTTCAATACTTTTAAAGATACTATATTGTTTCCAGACTCTTTTTCCAAATTGTATTATGAACGATCATCATAAAAATTACCCGTCATTTTTGACGGGATGTTACCTAGTATTCAATAATAGCGGTCAATAAAAGCTGCAAAAAATAACCTCACTTACCAAAGTTTTAACAAACCATACGAAAAATTTTTGTTTTTAAACTCATCAAATACAAATTTAAACTGCATACACTGCAAATAATTACTGAATTTTCATAAAAATACACTGTTCTTGCAACAAAACCTAACGTTATATTTTAAGCTCCAAAAAATATATATCTAGAAAAAACTTCATGGGGGCATACCTCCCCTCCCACGTCACTGCTGGTAAATACTGCACCTATCATAATCGCATATCGGTGGCTTCTCGCTAGAGAAGAATGTGGGAGGGGAGGCATTTTCAAAGATGAGTAATAACCCTTCTCGTGACCCGCCATGCGCACATCGCACATGCACGGGCAGACGACTGCTGACAGCCTTGGCATAGAGCATTAGATTACATATTTCAGAACACTGTAATACTCTATGTACTTGTGTAATTTGGTAGATCTTCGGTTTTATTTTGAAATTTAACAGTAATAGGTTGAATAAGGCAAATGATTTCCTTCTAGGCTAAATATTTCTGCCCAACATTTAAATCATTCTAGATATTTACCTAATTTTGAAATTTTTATGTCAAAATTGTCCAATTTATGCCCCTTTAAAAGGCTTGAGTGTGCGGCTGCATACCTTTCGCACACCCCTTAGGCTGGGCCTGCAAAAAACGGCAGCCAAGGTGAGACCCAGGACTAACATTCTCTATCATCTTGCTGCTGGCTCCACATGGGGAGCTAAACGTACAAGTTCTACGAACCACTGCTCTGTCATTGGTATATTTAACTGCTGAGTACTGCGCTCCTAGGTGGTTGAATAGTGTGCATGTTAGAGAGATCGACGCCCAGCTAAACAGGGCTATGAGAGCCATTAGTGGTACACTCATTCGTGGCAGCCTCTGTACCCTGACTCCTGGTGCTGTGTGTACTATCGCTCCAACTGAAATAAGACGAAGTGATGCACTCATTTATTTAGGGAATACACGGAATACGGTACGCTAAGATCATATCTGCTCCGAAGCTGTCCATCCACGATTACATACCCCAAAAAATGCAGGCCGAATAAGGTTCTGAAAACCACCTCTACGAACAGCCTCCCAGTTGATGAACACAAACTTCCCCATCCATACAAACTGGACTTCCTTCTGGGACGCTTTTTAATGTAGGAACCACTCCTTGATAGCGAACCCGACCTTATAGTGGTAGATGGTATGAATCTTCCTCGGAAGCAGTGGACTATACCATACTCATTTGTTATACTACACTGGAGTGGGAAGATGTAATTATTGGAATACAAATGGCGAATGACACAAGACCATGCGACTGCAGAGTGAAGTATCAAACTATGGAACATGTACTAGCAAGAGTGCCCACTGAGTGCTTTCCCCGAAGAATTGACCGGTCTGCATCGCTCAACTGAAGCTGGGCTGCAATGGCTTAGCGCCCTGGATTTACCTCTATAAAGAGACATCTAATTGTTATTTTAGTGTTTAGTTTTTTTTCCATATAGTGACTCAGGTGTCAGGTGCTCTGCATCGCAGAATTTATTTGCTTATTCTTAAAACTTGGTGGCTGGCTAAATGAGCCATATGATATATATGTAACAAACTGTCTTTCAATTCAAATCCATAAACTACAGAGTAAAAAGAGAACAAGAAGAAGACGATGTTCCAAAATCAATAACCATTTAGCTTCTGCTAGAAAATTGTAAATAAATGTAGTTCAAAAGCTTTTAATTTAAAACCCAAAGAAAGTAAACCTAAAATTCAAGTATTTAGATTCGTGTGGTTTTAATTCGAGTTTGTATTTTTTACCACGGCTATTTTTCAAAGTTTGTGACTCTTTTCGACTTCGTTCATCAAACTATTTGGCACGGTGCTTCAGTGAATTTAGTAAAGTTATTTTAATTTTATTTGTACAAACTAAGTAAAAAATGCAATTTATAAACAAAATCGTGTATATTTGCTGTGAACGTTAGTAATATTTAACACAAATATAGTCTATTTGCGTTGTTTAATCACGTAAAAGTAATGCACTTGCATTTTGAGAAGAACACTAATACAAAATGTGATTGTACCATTCTTTCCCTTTCTTGGATGGGGAAAGTGCCTGATGAACTGCCAGAGGTAATTTAGGCACTAAGTTCATACAAAACCACTTTTTCTTTGCCTGTTCACTTCAGGTAACTTTTTCTTATTTATTTTTCATTGGTCTTCAGAGAGTTTTGTGTCATCTCCTTCTTGAGGGAAAGGTAGGGTTTGGCCCAGGTAAGGATTTCAAAGAATGACAAAACCCAATTTAACCAACAATAAATACAAAACAAACAAAAAAATTCAGTATTTTTTACACTTTGTTTTGGTTAAATACGCTGGTAGATCTACACTGCAGGCTCTCCATACATCCGGTATTCCGCTCTTTTCCTTGTTGTATTGGAACGTCTGATTGTTATATCGGGTTACACCATAGGCCCTGACATATTGGTTCTGCATATGCAGGAACATCTGGGGCTTTGTAATGAAAAGGTAACTTATTATTGAAAGATACTGTGGCTGTCAGCGCAAGTATAAGGCATTACCTACGGGTTTACATCATAGGAGCTTGAGGAAGGAGGAAATGGGTAAATTTAGTGAAGGGAGGGCAACCTAAATTTACGGTGGTTGGTTGGTAAATTTGGTGAGATGTACAGACCACGGTGCTGCATCACTTTATTATTTACTCAGTAATACCACCACTTTATACTGTACGGTACATTACAATAGCACAAGCCAATGTAGCCAGCCCACTATATGGAATGAATATTGGCATATAACAGGTCAATTTCATTATATAGGCCTACCACACAGGTGTAGCTTTAATAGCTTTAGTTTTAGCATAAATAAAAAAATAACTTTTGAATTATTTTTAAAAAATCCAACAATTTGTTCTTTGTTAATTTTTATCCCTGAAAACAGAATTATCGGTCTCTGGCATTCTTGGGAAATACTGGTAATTTTAAGAAAATATCTTTCACTTTTGGGTATCTAAGTGATACAAAATGTTGTTGGCACTCAAACTTAAAATCTTTTTACTTACAATATGTATATGTCACAGCCTCTAGATGTATGATCGTATGTAAAAAATAGCGTGAATGAACTTAACTTAGAAACATATCTACGCCTATCTTTTCATAACCCCTTTTCTTTCATAAAATTCTTTGAATGAATACAAAGTTTTATCTAAAAATTGGCCTGTAATTAGTTTTTAACTTTAATTTATCTAAGTTTACATCGTGTTTTTTTCTTTAAGTGGCTGGTAAATTTCGGAAAATGATCAACCAATTTGTGTTTTTATTATTTTTATTTTGTGTCAATCAACGCCATTGACATTTTTTAACGTTTTGAAGGGGAACGGTTCCTATCCCAGCCTTGTTACTATCTAACATCGACCAGTTGTTAGAAAGCATCATTAATTAATAGCCCAATGACAAATGATAACTGGGTCCTGAATCGATCCTTTAAAAAGCTACTAACTTTTCTCAGGATCGAACCGGCAACCTTTGGATTCAAAGACGAGCACTATATCCACTCAGCTACCCAGCCAGTTATTATTATTAGGGCCTACCATAAAATACTGGTACCTATTCTAATTTATGATGAAGACTGGTGATTTACCGTAGGCATTTGTTTCTCAAGAGTGTTGTATGGGTGGTGTTGAGTACTTACTTCCTTGATTTAATTTGTTTGATTTCATAAAAATTAATAGTGTGCCATGAACATATGAATTCATCTGAATGTAATCAGCTGCTGAGTTACAATTCACTTAAAAAAAAAAATCCTATATACGGTACCTAGTGAAAGTTGGTGAACATTTTAAAAGGCCCTCTAGAATAAAACGTCAAAGGCTAGGGAGCCAAAGCCCAAAACGAAATGAGCTTTTTAATCACCATTCGCCCACGCGCTAGAGGATAAGCTTTAAAATGACACCTCAATCTTTAAAATCGGTTTAGTAAGTTGGGAGAAAAAGAGATGTAACAGATGAAACTCTTATTGAATTAAGAAGATTTTAATTTTAAGAATTAATATTTTAAATTCTTTTAAATTAAAAGATTATATTTTAAGAAAAGTTTTAATTGATATCAATTTTAAATAAAAAAAATTCAGTAGTTTTTTTTTCAATTTCTATGTGCTCAGAGTCAATTGAGATGGTTGGTTCAAATTTTCTTTGGCATTGGAAAATGTGAAATGAGAGGAATTTTTTAATGTATTTTGTTAGTGTATGATTTATGATATAGGCAAAAAATTCTTTTATAGGCTACTTGCTAATTCTATGAAGGATAAAATTTCCACATTCCCGACTGTTTATCCTGATATTTTAAGGTTTGAATCATCTTCATACAGAACTAGTTAAGATTTCTTTGTTGAATTTTTGAAAATTACTGGGCAATATTGTTTATGTTACAAATTAATAGAAGGGCACCCAAAACTGATCTTAAGGGGACACTATGTCTTATTAATTTTAGACTTTAGAGATTGCCTCCTGATCGAAATTCGATCAAAATTTCAGTTGATCTGGACTCAAGAAGTTTAAAAACATTTTAGAACTGAAACATCTGTTCTTCCTGTTTTTCTAGCAGTTGTTTTAAAACACCTGTCTAATGATTCAATCAATCCTCTTTCCTCCATAAGATTAACGTTGGAACTTTGAAAGCCTGTAAGGCGTAGCCCTAATGTCCGATACGAATTAGAATGTGATTCTGCTCATCTACAAGACTATACCTTTCTAACGGTATGCGCGGATTTCTCCTACGATGCACACGAGCTGAGAAAAAAGGATCAAATGAAACATGCTTGCGTATTAATATATAGATTTGTTGTTTTGCACATGATTTATAGAACATATTGGAATATCCGTGATAAGTAGGCCTACATTAAGCTATGTTAGAAACCACTTCAACAAATTTGTGTGTAAGTTTAATTTTCAATTTTTTTGTTTAAGTTGTGGGTTTATCAACAGTATTGAATGATTTTGTCAAATCCATATTAATCCCAACAAAAATTGCCTTTATCAATTGATTCTATAAAACTTACTGCTGCACTAACAACTCATTTTTCAGAATGGAAACCTTGTTAATTAAATAGATCAACCTATAGATTAAATTAATACTTTCTAAATATTCTACTAATTGATTATAAAAGATATTAAAAAAAAGGCTATGGGCACAACTAGGGCTACCAAATTTTTAACATATCAGGAAAACAACCAATGACAATGAGAAATTAAGTTAGTAAGGTGTGATAGTACTTGACTTAGTTCAGATTTTGCAGCTTTTATTATGGTAATTAGGATACCAGCTTTAAGAAAATTTGCTTGAAAATAAACTAACGACTTTCTGTACTGGTACCTCTTGTTTTCAAATGTGTCTAAATTTCAAGAATCAACAATTTATTGGCCATTAAGTACACTATAGAGTATACATGTACAACAGGCGTCATCACTAATACTATAATCTTGCATACCTACATTAAACATAAACAAGAGAGGGTCAACATAAACACACAGAGAGAATTACGCAGTTTACAAATAATAATCTAAAGTAGGCCTAAGGGTTAACAAATAATCAGGGGGATCTACAGAAAAATTATGTTTTACACCAAAATCAATATTACTACAGGTGGTATTACTCCTACCTCTGTACTATCTTTGAATAAGTTTACCCTCAAAAGGTTTCTGTAGACCTAAACAAACTTTACACATTAGAGAACTTACTGAGTGTTTATAAGAGAACTCGTGGTTTTGAGGCAAATATTACGTTGAAGTGAAATCTTATATAAATGTTAAATACAATATTGTAAAAATTATATGTATTTTCAAGTTTTTAAAAAGAAAAAGAAAAATGATTGGGATAAAGAATGTCCAGTATTTAAGCCCCGTTAGAGGCACGCCACCAATCGTAACGGTATTCTACCACAGGCCATGTCTTGGCTAGTATCTTAGACACACGATTGATCATTTGTTCCCTGAGATGGCCAATATCACAAATTTTCTCCACATAGGCCTACACCAGATTCTTAATATGGCCCTAGAAAAGAGTTCAACGGAGTCTTACCAAAGAGGCTTCTTGGAGAACAGGCACTTTCTTTACATTTCTTGTTTTGCCCATCAAATGTTAAACGCTTCATGTACACGCAAACTAAACTGGGACTGTGCCCCAATTTGTTATAGGTGGACTAAACCCTGCTCCTTAATGTCATCTAACTGAGGGGGAAAATAGTCGTCTAACATGTCACAATAGAGCCTTTGACACATTGAGGCTTTTGGAATATGGCACTGATCTCAGTTAAGAAAATACATTATTTCAAGGTCCATGTTCCGTAGAGCTGCTGAATGTTGTAAAAACATTCCCAAATGGTTTAAGGAAAACTTGATGAACTACTTGTTTTAGGAAACATCTTCTAAAGTTATTAGAAAGAAAATAACCAAAAATCTTATTCTACTGAAATTTTGTTAGTAATTGAGAATTTAAAAATAAAATTCGCAGCAAATGTTACTGTTCAGGGAATTTCCAATTAAGTTTTATTTTTTTTATTTAAACACTAAAAATGGGAATGAGGATGTTGCTTTGCTGCCATGTGGGTGTTGTAAGCAAATACAATCACTTCTCAGTAAATTCTCTCAAGGTCTGGTATGTTTTTATTTGCCCCATAAACCCCATGGGGGTGAGTATTTAGGTTTACCGCCTTATGGGTTTTGTAGGCTCATGTGAGTAAACACTAGATCCTACCTAGTGAGTTTACATCCCAATTTTATCAAATTTGTGTTAATAAATAAAAGATGAGAAGCAGGGTTGTGTTTTTTTCCCATGATAAAAACATGGGAAACGTAATTTTTGTATTTTGTCTGTTACCATACCAGTTACGGTAAGTAAAAAATTCATATTAGGCCTCTTCTAAGTTTTCTTTTTTTATTCAAGTTATATTAAATGGTTTTAGTTTAAATTGTCAAATTTTAAGATAAAAATGGTACAAAAAATAGCAGTCCTATAACAGGAGAACACTTGATAAAAGTGGAGTTGGAGCAATCAAACTACTGAAATTCCAATCTGATTTTATCAATGCTGCACATTGCGCTGCATAGGCACCTTTAGTTTAACTAATAATTGTTGATAACTTCTTTGAAGTATTGTATAATTTTATAGGATGAAGGATGGAAGTTGAACCGTACAAATTATTACCAAGAGGGATGGTTGGCCACTGGCAACGTCCGGGGCATAGTGGGTGTCACGTTCACCACATCACACTGCAACAAAGCACTGGAGACTCCTCCCCGCACCAACTACAACTTGCGCGGCCACCGCTCTGAGGTAGGCCTTCAACCATATCAGGTAGTCACATCAAACATGCAACATGAGAGTTTCAAGGTGCTAAGGTCAGAAACCTCCTAAAAGTCAAAGCTTTTCTTGCTTAATGCTTTCAAATGACAGTTATGTTGTCTATGAAGAGGGATAAAGAGAAAAGAACTTCATGAAAAAGGCCATCGATTTTTCTTCGCATACATGAAACTTTTCAAGTTGCTTTTGATGATTGTGCTTTAGAGTAATCCAAAATATTTCTCTACTGAATCATGTTTTTCAGGTCAGAATTTACACTATTGCATTCAAATAGTCTTTTAAATTCAAATTAATTTATGGAATGAAGCATCCAAATTTTGGAAGAGTTTTATAATTACCAAAATTTAGCCTAGGAAGGAAAGCTGCCTACCTGATGGTGAAGCTGAAGACACTACACAAAACATTACTCAATAAATATATTTCAGTATTCCAAATCCACTGGATTCGTCATCAGAACTTGTAGGAGAAGTTGATTGCTCGAAAAACTTAATTCTTTATTCTATAACAATTGATTGAAAAATTTCTGGTTCCCCCATTTAGTTTAAATTATTAGCCTATTCTAGTTCAGTTCACATTTTAGCTGAATTTCATATTCTTCATTGTGTTCTGAATTGTAATTTTAGGTGATCCTAGTGAAGTGGAATGAACCCTATCAGAAGCTAGCTTCTTGTGACAGCTCTGGGGTCATCTTTGTGTGGATCAAGTACGAGGGCCGGTGGAGTATTGAGCTCATCAACGACCGCAACACTCGCGTCACTCACTTCAGCTGGTCACATGACGGCCGGATGGCCCTCATATGCTACCAGGTGGGTGTGATAATCACAACCAATGGTAGGTTTTTAGCAGCTTTTGTTGATTGGTCAACTCGTTTGTTGATCCACTACTTCAACTAGCAGTTCATTCATCGAAATGAATTGCCTAAAACTTAAGAGGAGAGGTTCATGAAAACTTTTGAAACATTTGGTTTTAACTTATTTTCTTATAGCTTCTGAGTTGAATTTTAACAGTTTGACTGTTTTATGATAAATTTGTTATCAAATTGAGGTTAAGTTATATCAATTTTCTTGCAAAAGTCTGCTTGAACTTGAACTTGATTACTTTGAACTGTTCAAAGTACGGTATTTAAATTGATTCATACCATACTGTTACACTCATTCAATTTAAAACATAATTCTTAACACTCATTCAATTTAAAACATAATTCTTAACATACCTCAGTTAATGGTTGTAAAGAAATTAAACTTTTTTTAAAGTTTATTTAATGACATATTTCTTGCACAAAGCTACTACAATATAATACCCAGAACAGCTTGAAAACAATCCAAAATTTATAAAAGTATTAATGTACACAGTAGACTCCCAGTAATCCAAACCCAACCAATCCAAAAATGTGCTTATTACGAACTCATTCCGTGGGGAAGATACTGATTTTTCTCTCAACTTACAAACCGGAAAACTCAATACAACAAGATATTATTTTGAAATAAACAAAAATTTATTGTTATGCAAAGAATTTAATTGGTTTACATGTTATGATATATATGTTATGATATGTTAAACTTGCCTAGAGCTCGATGGGGGCTACGCTTTCATGCCCCCTTATTTATTTAATTAAAGAGGAATATAGCAAAAATTATGATAAAATTTTATCTATAATATTAAACATATGTAAAAATGAGTCACTGATCAGACTAAAAACAAATAAAATCGGAGATGATTAAGACTATTTTAGGTTGGCGTTTTTAAAGGTACATTGGTTTAACCGGCCAAATCGTTATCCGGCCGAGGCCTGGGCCGGAGGTGGCCAATTAAGAGGGAGTGTACTGTAGTTGGTCTGGATCTTCCTTAGTTAAGAACTTCACAATGATACTAGAAGTAGGGTGAATTTTACCCCATTGAAAAGCAAATACTGTGTCTTCCATAAGTTGCATTTCTTCAAGTTCAGCCCCAAATTCAAATTGTAGTTTTCTCCTGATTTTGCCACTTTTATCCTGCCAACCCCATCAACCCAAACAAACCTAAAATTAATTTCAGTTCAAAACTTACGTGTTTTGGCTAGCAGAACTCAACAAGCTGGTAAAACTACCTATTGAGTTAGGTCGCCATTTCAATAAAGGTATTAAAGGTATTAAGGTACTGGAGATGGGTTAATGTTAAATTTTAGAGTCAGTAGTATATGGTTTTGCAAGTGACGAATTGAAAAGTCTCTTTTCACTTTCTTCTTAGCAAGTAGTTGGTCTGGATCCTCCTTTCTTAAGACCTTCCAAATGATATCATATGTAGGGCTGTTTTTACCTCCATTGAAACGCCGATACAGTCTTCCGTAATTTGCATTCCAAAGCCAACTCCAAATTCAACTGTAGTTTTATTTGGAGACAAACCCAAAATCTCCAACGAATTCCTTCTAGAATACGGTTGCAAGTTGGTTTGGTCATCTGGTTTTGGACGTCTGGTCACATCCTTTATTTCTAATTATAGTAGTTCAATTTGTTTTTTTAGCTCTTCAATTTCCGCTTCAAGGCTGTTTATTTTCTCTTGTTGTTTCTTAATAATTTCTTGCTGGCTAACTAGGAGTTCATTAATTTCTTGAATTCTGTCAAAACAGTTCTCTATCACCTTTCCCAGTCTCTCCTCAACATTTCCTTGTCCGTCCAATATTTCATTTTTCATTTGATTAAGGAGTGTTTTTAAAACCTCTGTGGTAATTGCCATATTGATAGTTTGGTTTGGTCGATAGTTTTGGTTTGACTTATTTGGTACTTACTTTGTAGCTACAGGGCAAGATTTAGAACTAATACACTGCAAAGTTTGATGATTACTGCAGACATCTTATCTAAAAAGCACTCAAGATAAAATTTCATCACTGAAAGTGAGACCATGAAATATAATAGTTAATAGCTATTTGTTTATTAAGAGCGCAAAGTACGTCATTGCCACTCAAGAATTGTAGATATCTGCACCCAGCCAACCATTTCGAGAGCAACGATAACTATTTGTGCTCGTAATACACACAAGATTTTTCCTGCTACCATATTTGCAACAGATTAAATGTTTTATCGTGTACAAAATGTCATTTGGGTTATGAATAAAATTTCTGTTTGGTAATACAGGAATGAAATGCTCTTTGAATGTTTCTAAAACAATTTTTATGATTTTTTATTTTACTAAAACAGGTCATTTTCAAAATTCTATAACATTTCCCAAAATTGTCTGTTCCGCCATATAGGTTTGCCGCCATATGGGCTTTTTTAGTAAATATAAGTTAAACCCTTCTCAATGAATCTACATACCAAATTTGATGAAAATATGTCAATATGTCTTGGAGGAATTATATATAAGGAGTGGCCACGCGGGGCTAGAAGCAAAGCCGCCATGCCGCGCGCCGAGTGATGGGGGCTACCGAGTCGTTGAATCATGGAAATTTAAGTGTAATTAGGCCTAGTTGTTTTAAATGACAGAATAAATTTTAGAAAATTTTTAAATAATTTGTTGACTGTTAGGTCTACAAAAGGTTTAAATCTAAGTTGAAGAATAACTGTGTTAAGGTTATGTATTTATGAAAAATATATATAATCAATATATTTCCATGTTGAAAACGTTCAAGGATTTTCCAGTTGTTGGTGGCACAAACCACTGTATCCTATTAGGTATGGTGACAATCTCTGCACTTCCAGACATGGTTTGGCTCTTTCCGAAAGGGCAATAAATTATTTCGGTCCGGCCTTTTACAACAAACTTAGCTGGAAAATGAGGGATATGAGAGGTTCCCAAGTGAATTTTATCTAACGGAATTTTATATTATTCAGGAATTTCTCTCTACCTTATCTGAAAAATCACATTGGGCAATGTAACTCGTTTAGGTTGTGGTATACCATAAGTTTACTCTTTAATTTTTTATTTGACGACTGAGATGTAGAGCTTGTTTGTATTTTATTCAGAAAAAAGATCTGTTATGGTAAAGCTTGTCCATTTTTATGGTAAGATTGTCCATTGTCTGTTATTTTTTTACTCCAGATGAGGTAATTTAGCGATAAGCAGAACTGAATTGATTTTTAACAAACCATACTGATTGTGGTGCTCATACTTAACATGAGTAGTTTGAAAAAAATAGTTGTAAATAATAAATACTGTTTTGTTATAAATAAGCCAAATTAAATGTGTTACAATATACAATATATAAACCAAAAAGTACAATAATTGACTTTCAGAACTTTCTCTTGTCATGTCAACATGAGTCGTGAAAGCCGGGAGTTTGTTGCAGGATGGATTCGTGCTGGTGGGTTCGGTGGCGGGGCAACGTTACTGGTCATCAATGCTCAACCTGGAGTGCACCATCACTTGTGGCATCTGGACTCCCGACGACCAGCAGGTAGGCCCCACACGTAAAATCAAACATAGTCACCACCGTATGAAGTGAATGGTTCAAATGCTAAGGGGTTACAAAACCTAATTAATTTTTAAAATTTTCTTAATTTACTTTCTTAATTTTTGAAGAATATTTTATATGATGAAGGTACTGCAGTATGGTACACTCTTACAATCAAAAGTATTCTGTGCCTTGCTTATTTGGTTCAGTTTTTTTGGGTACAAAATATTAATAATCTCTTGACTTAAAAAATATGGTGGATTTTTATTCACAGTGCATAATTCGTTTTGTGTGGTTTATCAGTGTAGTCGGGCTCTGTGACCAAAAAAAACAAAATAGAATTTCTCTTTAGGCTGATTGAGTACACAAGCCGGCCCAATTATGTTTTCTGGTAAATGCGAGATATGAATTTAGCGCCATGATACAAAGTCTCTCCCCAACCATACAAATAGATTTTACTGTTATGTTACATTCAAAATTTTATTATTTACATTGTTTAATCAAATCACTTATATATATATATATATATATATATATATATATATATATATATATATATATATATATATATATATGTCACTCATACACATCAAGATCGCATTCATCCAAAACAGAGTAAGCCAGACCAGAGCAGACATGTTACCCTCAGACGTTACCCCTCAGACTACGGATGAGCACGCAGTGACATAGGCCCACTTATCAATGCTGTAACATGCGCTTTCAATCAAAAATGATTTCAAGCGGCGCTTGAACACAATGGGGTTGTCAGCAACCTGTTTGAGATGCCTTGGTAAGCAGTTTAGCAGCCATACTCCCATTTGTGTTGGAAGTCTACCACCAGCCACAAGCCTGTGTTGGTCCACTCTATATAGTTCTCTGGACCTGGTATAATATGAGTGGATTTCTTGACCTTGTGTGATGTTTGTTTTTGAAACACAGTACGAGAGAACTGCTAGAATGCACACACAAGGTAGAGTTAATACTTTAAGTTCCTTAAAGGATTCTATGCACGAGGCATTGCACCGGAGATTACTAATCACTCTAATGTCTTTCTTTTGTAAAACAAAGAGCCTTTGAAAATGAGCTTGAGCACAGCCGCCCCAAAGCAGGATGCCATATGACAGGTGCGGTGATATGACACCGTGATAGGTCGTGGTAAAAATTTTTTTGTCACAGTATTTAGCAAAGTTTCTTAACAAAAACAGGTCAATAAAATTGAAATTGAAATGGCCAGCATTGATATATAAACATTTGAAAGTCCCTAACCTAATATTTAATTAAGAATACATACACAGCCTAAGTAAATCACATTTCTCCATCACGTTTTCAGTTCCCTAGCTTCAAAGAATTCTTGAAGTGAATAAAAGGGTGAATTAACTAGAATACTAATCAGTTTTTCTTAAAAAATGCCAAAGGTAAGTCAATATTTCAGTTCAAGTGTTTGTGTTGCAAATATGTAGGAGAGTGTGTTTGTTAGCTTTGTGTTCCAGTTCTCCACTGTAGAAACTATTGTATAAAGTGGTATTATGTTACCTTAATCTTATATAGTTCGTTCAGAGTTATGTGTCTACAACCGCGTTTCGGCACTAGATTGAAAATGTAACCTAACCTCAAGATTGAAATGGAACAACCCAAATTGATAATTTAAAGTTGGGCTGAGTCATATTTTATGCCTTTTATATATTTTTTTTCAACCCTCTACTACACGTCTGGCAGACTCGTAATCCGCACTTGAACATAATTTTGTTTAAAAAATTGGCCACATTACACAGAGGGGCTATCGGCCATCTACCTTCCCCTCCCCTCACCCTCTAGCCAAGACCAGTTTGTTCTCAACCTCAGTTCTGGCCCTGTGGACAGTTGCGGACTGACAGTGTTAGTGAGACTTCAATTTTGAAAAGTACTTTGAGCAAGTGCATTATTATTTATCGTTTTTTATAAACAAACTGTTTTTACGTTTGTTTTTTAGTTAAATCTTGTAAAATTTATTGTTTTTATCATGGCTTAAATCAGGCAAAGTGCAATTTGCCGAAGCAGCTGAAGTACAACTGAGTAGCAATTCGTATTGTATTCAACACAAAAAATATTTTTTTATATTTTACTAGTATTTATATAAACTTGCAACAAAAATATATGTTTTTCAATGTTATAAAATTTATATATATATATATATATATATATATATATATATATATATATATATATATATTTTAACTATAATGAGTACAGAAACTATCTGGACTGTCCTTATAAATATTTTATCCTACCCTAACCAGCCACTTTTAATTTGTAGCTAGTAATTTTCAAATGTGTTACTAACAAACTTTAAATGCATCACTTTGTATAATATGTTATTGTCTTACTACTACTTTCCAACTTAAAAATAAATATAAAGTGCAAAATAACAATTAAATAAATGTACATGATATACTAAGTTACAGCAGATGCAGACTGGAAGTCCGTGCACGTGTAGTAACGTAAGAATGTAGAAAGTTGTTGCACGTGTAGTAGAGGGTTAAACCTATATATTAATACGCAAGCATGTTTCGTTTCCTCCTTTTTTCTCAGCTCCTGTGCATCGTAGGAGAAATCCGCGCATACCGTTAGAAAGGTATAATCCTGTAGATGAGCAGAATCCCATTCTAATTCACTTCGGATTATAGGGCTACGCCCCACAGGCTTTCAAAGTTCCAATGTTAATCTTATGGAGGAAGGATAATTGATTGAATCATCAGACAGCTGTTATATAAACAACTGCTAGAAAACAGGAAGAACATATGTTTCAGCTATAAAATGTTTAACTTCTTGGGATCAGATCAACTGAAATTTTGATCGAATTTCGATCAGGAGGCGATCTCTAGTATACCTTATTAGGTATTGTGGAAAAGCACATAAATAATAAAAATCTTAACTGTACTATAATCTGAAAGAGGTCAAAAAGCAATAAAACCATTTCAGTAGGAAAATTTTCATTTAAATTTTGACAGAAAAATAGAAACAATTTTTGATTATTGTATTCTTTGTAGGACTTTATTACATGACTGAGAAGATAGGAATAAAAATGTTAGTCATAAAATTAAAATTTTCAACCAGCTACCAATTAAAAAAAGTTTAGAATCACTCACAAATTCTGGTTTAATTGGAACATAACACAATCTGGTGCATATTTTAAGGTATATATGAATAATAAATATATTTAAAATCATCCAGTCAAAGTTACATTTTGGCACACAACGCACAAAGCGTGACTTCCCAATCACTATTAGCGGTGCTTTTATTTTTGCGATACGATTGCTGATACACACAACCAAACTTAGGCCATGGTTGTTAAAGCGTTACTTTTTGTAACTGTCGAATAACACCGTGATTCAAACTGGGAAAGTGTTCTTCAGATACCTAGTCAATTACTTAGAAAACGGTCAACCGGATTCGGCAGCGTGATACGACAGCTAAAAAAAATCTCTAAGAGGATATTCTGTCCCTGTTGCAGATACTTTTTTGAGGTACGAACGTTGTTGACAGTATAAAATTGTAACACTGGATCGGTATTTTCGACCATTTTACATGGTTTCACACAATATACTCAGTAACTGAAAAAACTCCGATGCATATTCCCAGTTTGGAACCAATCGAGCGGCGCCGTGCTGATGTCGGTGTGGGGGGGGGGGGGTGCATAGCTTAAAAAAAGGAAAAGTTATAAATTATATTAGTTTCATATTTTATATTAGAGTTTAATATAAGAAAAAGGGTGTAGACCACCTCAGCTACAAAATATTGCGATTTTCATTTCTGTCTCCACTGCTATGCAATTAAAAACAAAGACTTAAGTACTTCCAAATCTAGGAAATGCTATTGCGTGCAGCGTCTCTTCCAGGCCAGCGCCCTATGCATGGCTTGCATAGCCCTCGGACTGGCCCTGGATGTACAGACAAGCATTATCTGTAAGCAGTCTGTTAGTAGTGAATTCACAATATTTTGCTTCTTTCTGTGGCTCTTGTTATAGGTGCCATCACCCTTATGGCTGTGATAACATTGGTACTGCGTGTTACAGGTGTACTTTGGCACATCCACGGGCCAGCTTGTAGTGATGGATGTACACGGAGCGATTGTTGCTCAGGTGGACCTGTCCAGCCCCTTGGCCATCACCGGCATGGCGTGGTCCTGTGATAACATTGGTACTGCGTGTTACAGGTGTACTTTGGCACATCCACCGGCCAGCTTGTAGTGATGGATTTACACGGAGCGATGGTTGCTCAGGTGGACCTGTCCAGCCCCCTGGTCATCACCGGCATGGCGTCCTCCTGTGATAACATTGGTACTGCGTGTTACAGGTGTACTTTGGCACATCCATGGGCCAGCTTGTAGTGATGGATGTGCACGGAGTAATGGTGGCTTAGGTGGACCTATCCAGCCCCTGGCCATCACCGGCATAGCGTGGTCCTGTGATAACATTGGTACTGCGTGTTACAGGTGTACTTTGGCACATCCACTGGCCAGCTGGTGGTGATGGATGTGCATGGTGCGATGGTGGCTCAGGTGGACCTGTCCAGTCCCCTGGCCATCACCGGTATGGCGTGGTCCTGTGATAACATTGGTACTGCATGTTACAGGTGTACTTTGGCACATCCATTGGCCAGCTGGTGGTGAAGGATGTGCATGGTGCGATGGTGGCTCAGGTGGACCTGTCCAGCCCCCTGGCCATCACCGGTATGGCGTGGTCCTGTGATAACATTGGTACTGCGTGTTACAGGTGTACTTTGGCACATCCACGGGCCAGCTTGTAGTGATGGATGTACACGGAGCGATTGTTGCTCAGGTGGACCTGTCCAGCCCCTTGGCCATCACCGGCATGGCGTGGTCCTGTGATAACATTGGTACTGCGTGTTACAGGTGTACTTTGGCACATCCACCGGCCAGCTTGTAGTGATGGATTTACACGGAGCGATGGTTGCTCAGGTGGACCTGTCCAGCCCCCTGGTCATCACCGGCATGGCGTCCTCCTGTGATAACATTGGTACTGCGTGTTACAGGTGTACTTTGGCACATCCATGGGCCAGCTTGTAGTGATGGATGTGCACGGAGTAATGGTGGCTTAGGTGGACCTATCCAGCCCCTGGCCATCACCGGCATAGCGTGGTCCTGTGATAACATTGGTACTGCGTGTTACAGGTGTACTTTGGCACATCCACTGGCCAGCTGGTGGTGATGGATGTGCATGGTGCGATGGTGGCTCAGGTAGACCTGTCCAGTCCCCTGGCCATCACCGGTATGGCGTGGTCCTGTGATAACATTGGTACTGCGTGTTACAGGTGTACTTTGGCACATCCACTGGCCAGCTGGTGGTGATGGATGTGCATGGTGCGATGGTGGCTCAGGTGGACCTGTCCAGCCCCCTGGCCATCACCGGTATGGCGTGGTCCTGTGATAACATTGGTACTGCGTGTTACAGGTGTACTTTGGCACATCCACTGGCCAGCTGGTGGTGATGGATGTGCATGGTGCGATGGTGGCTCATGTGGACCTGTCCAGCCCCCTGGTCATCAACGGTATGGCGTGGTCCTGTGATAACATTGGTACTGCGTGTTACAGGTGTACTTTGGCACATCCACTGGCCAGCTGGTGGTGATGGATGTGCATGGTGCGATGGTGGCTCAGGTGGACCTGTCCAGCCCCCTGGCCATCACCGGCATGGCGTGGTCCTGTGATAACATTGGTACTGCGTGTTACAGGTGTACTTTGGCACATCCACTGGCCAGCTGGTGGTGATGGATGTGCATGGTGCGATGGTGGCTCAGGTGGACCTGTCCAGCCCCCTGGCCATCACCGGTATGGCGTGGTCCTGTGAGAAGTTTAAGATGGAGGAGGGCGATGATAACATTGGTAATGTCACTGATTCCTCATTTTGTTTGATTTGAAATACAGTAGACTCACTTACCTGCAAAACATCAGACCAGGGAGCATTTGGTTATTTGGATGAAGTCAATTAGTAAAATCGCACTGTACTTTGGTCCTGAGTGGGAATCAAACTTACCATCCTCAAAAGGCAATTTCTAAAATTTATCTGCGATTAAGCTCCATCATGACCATCTTGGTCCATCATGACCACAACCAAAATAACGTAATTCAATCCACAAATGCCAGAGTTATGCTTTTAATCTATAGTAGTAATCTATTCCATAGTAGGCAAAGTGTGGATAGGGTGGACGTAATGAGTTGCAGAGCAAAACCGGCTTAAATTTTAAAATAATTTATATAGAATAAAACTCCCTGCTAAAGAGTTAAGCAGCTGTTGTTGAATCCTGTAAGATATCCCCACTCCACAAAAACAAAACCATACAGTTCTATGTTTTTGAATTGTCTGTAATGTTTCACTGGATTTGCAACAGACACCAGCCGCTACGTGCTGGCGGTCAGTGTTGAGAACGGGTGCATTCTGCTGCTGAAGCATCACGACGATGTCAGTCCCATCCGCATCAACACGGGGCTGAGTCCGCTGCACCTCGAGTGGAGCAACTGTCGCCAACTGCTGAGCGTCGCGGGCAGCAGGGCTACCAACCCGGGCGCCCCCACACCGGAGTACACCAACGTAGTCAGAGTGTACACCGACACCGGTGTGCTGTTGTATTCCACACTCATCCCGTACACTCAGGTAAGCGAGGGGTCGGCAAACTGGGACAAATTGGTTGAATGTTCAAATAAAACTTAAAATATTTTGTAAATGTACTTACTGTCATGACCATTGATCGTGTATAGCCGAGCTGTGTGAGAAAAGAGGATTGCCTCAATCTGTAGATGCAAAATAAACAATGTAAGAAATCTTTTTAAGAACAGATTTTACTTGAAAAATTTAAATTAAAATTAGACATAACCTGCCCAAAAGAGATTGCGACTGCTGTAAATAAACCATAAGACATCTGTGACCGTTGAATACCCACTTTCCACCCTAACCTAAATTCTATTGGTATGCGGATATCCCAAAAGTCAGTTCGATTTTGGATCGGATCGGATATCTGAATCCGACAAGGTGAATTTATTGATGTCCGTACATGCCGTAGATCGAATATCCGGTTTTTCAGAATAGACTGTATATCTGATGTTGAAGGCAGGATCAATGCACAAATATAGTGAAACTTGTATAATTCAAACCATGAAAATTACAAAAAATTAGAATTGAGAAAGTTCTAATTAAATAGGGGTAAAACAATGATAAAATTATAATTTTCAATCAAAACTCTTAATTAAAACGATACTTTAAAAATATTAATACATTCATTAGTGTCTAAAAATAACCCTGAAACAGTAATTTCTATTTTAACGAACTAAACATTTTAACAAACAATAAAGTGACATTTTATTTACATTAACCTTGAATTGTGTTCTGCAATATATGAACTAACAACTTTACTTGTACTCATAAGTTACGTTTGTATTGATAAAGTTAATGTCATGGCTTAATCTCATAAGTTAATAAAGTTAATAAAGTTAAAGTCATAAAGTTAATGAGTTTAAATATTGTTCCATGAAACAATATTAAAATGGAAACCTAATAACCAAAGAGATTAAAAACAATGAATGCTGTATTGACAACAGAACATTGAAAAATGAACATGAACCCCTGGAATGGTATTTAACTTCAACCACAAAACAATCTACTGTTTTTTAAAAAAGGATGATATTTTGGCCTGTTTCCTTGAACTTAGTCTCTAGGACATTATGAAAGATTCTAACATATTCAAAGAGCTGAAGTATTGAATCACATACATTTAGGGATGTGTCGGTACCAAAATGTCAAAGTCAGTACCAGTACCGGTTCTTTCTAAGGATCGGTTGTCAATATCGGTACCAAGTATTCATTTTTTTAAATGAGGTTAATATAATAGGAAATATGAAGAAATATTTGTACATTGAGGTGATATTTCAAAAGTAGAGAGAATTTAGGGAATACATTAACCAACACATGCAAGTAAAAGAATTAGGATGAAAATGTGGAGCCATGAGTATGTGTGAGTTAGTTTCAACTTTCATTTGTGCTAAATAAATATAATTATTTTATGACTATTATATATTTCTGTGCTTTTTCCCCACCCTTCTTCACAGTTTTAAACTGATAAAAAAACTACCTTACCAAAATGAAAGAAGTAAATTTAAAATGAATAATACAAAGCTTTTTTTTTACTTTTGATAGTTGTTGTTGTTTACTTGTTGTTATTGTTGTATTATTGTTGTTACTTTTGTTGTTTGTTGTTGTTTACTTCTTACAAATATAATAAACAAAAACAATAATTAAAAACAAATAATCGTACATAATACAGTAAAATAATTGTATTTAGCAGGAAAATATTTAGTATTTAAAATATTTAGTATGTAAAACAACCCATAATAAAATTCAAACAATCAACGATTTTTTTGTATTGTTTGAATATAATGTGCTAGAGACCAAGATAAATATTAAAATTAAAGAAGATTTCATACTATTTGTTCCTCCGTATTGTGTTTTGCACAATGGCTACTCTGCATAAAATGTACGACATGATGTAATGTCTAACACGGTGACGGAAAATACTGAAGTAGATTAACTCAGATCATAAACTCAACAGTAAATAGTTATGACATCCAGTCACCTAGTTAAATGTTTACCCTTCAACTGAGCAATTGACAAAGCGTCAATCCTGAAACTTCTCGCTTGGAGTGCTAGCAGTAAAGATACGTGTTTCAAGGCTCGGCCAATCCCGGCACCTCTAGACGCTCCTGTTTTTATTCCGTCTCCTCGAATCATTAGTGTGGTTGTGTTTGTTTCCGTAACAACTGACTTGGAGCTCTAGTAGTTAGGAGACAATTCGTCATTCCTAGTTTCCTGACTCAATATAGGATTTAATCTTATGAATATTACGATCGCATTCCGCGGTTGATAACAAACTTATGAAGGTATTAAATGCATCATGATTGGAACATTGGAATGTTCTTTTGTTGTCTGTATTTGCTCTTTGATGTCGATAAGTATTAGGTTATGTCATTATACCTCTGATTGTACTTTAAATTGATTTGAACATGTCTATTGTCTCCTAATTATTGATGAAATGGACGGGAAAAAGAAAAAGAGTGTTATTTTGAAGTATTTCACAAAAACTGAAAATGCATGCACAGAATGCTGATGGTTTTTTATTTTGTATAGCCTACAAACATTGTGGTTGCAAATACAATGATTTATTCATGTTTGCCCCCTGGATTGATGATGACAATAAATAGAAAGAAAGAAAGAAAGAAAGAAAACAGTGCTTTATTTTTCAAAAAACAAATTGTACATGAAATGAATCCTCTTTTTTATCTAGCCTAACACAGTAGGCCTAAGGATAATCTTATACAGCTAGAAAACAGTGCTACACTGAAACAGCCATAGTCCAATGGACTGTCTGCTGGGTTGGCAAACTACCTATCCTTATAAAAAATACCACAACAAACACTAAAGGAACATTATATTCTGAAAAAATACATTTTAATTTACCAGGATTTAATTATTAAGTTTATGACAAACTGTAGTAAAAGCAACATTTTAATGATAGTAAGGACTTTTGTATGATGTATGACTAAAAATTAAATTCTTGCACCAATTCCCACCTAAACTTCCATGCATTGATTAAATAAAAACCCAAACCCCGCCAGTCCCTCCCATTTAAATATGCAAAAAATTCCTCCCTCGTCAATTCTGTTTTATTTAAAAACCTCTTTCTAATACTGGACAAAATTGGACATCTGCTTATAAAATGAAATACATCCTCAAACTCTCCCAAATTACATAAACTACAAGAATAATTTTGATTTTCAATCCATGGCCTATAATTTAAATAAATTGACTCAACCCGTGCTTTAAAGACCCACCTCATCACCCTCAGTGAAATGTTATCAAATAGATAAGACCGGTCCCCCAGCTCCAAGTTCAAGGACGCATACCACCGGTGATAACGTGCATTCCGGGCCGCCTCCAATGTCGCCTGATTCTCGGCCGCTCTGACCGCCTCTAACACCTCGGTGAGTGAGGCCTGGACCGCGCCCGCGTCACCGTCCATTATCACATTTATCCCGTGAAGGCGTCCAATCCTTTGCCACTCCTCACACCAGAACAAATTTTTTTCGATGATTTGTTTCGCAAGAATGTAAGGTAGGCGGTCATTTGGCAAAGACAACGAGCGAACAATATATTTTAAATTCATTTCCAAGGTGTAAAGAAAAATTAATTCAGTTCCTGTTTCAAGATACAGTGCGTAATTCGGCGTGTTTATAGGCAGGCAAAAAATCTTTTTTATGAAATATCGCAAAACTCCCTCTATCCTTTCACTTTTTTGATAACCCCAAACTTGGCATCCATAACAGACTATTGATCTAATTACCGAATAAAAGCATTTGAATTTAGAAAAAATTGAAATTTTACTTTCGTTAAAAATGTTCCGCCAAACTGTATTGATGGCCAATTTAGCACTAACCGCTTTCTGATTGAATTGCGTTTCCCAGGATGTTTTAGATGTCAGTTCAATGCCCAAATATTTATAACTATTTACAACTTCAATTGCATTTCCTTTGTAAGTCCATCTGTCATTATGCCTTAATTTACCTCCATTTCTAAAGACTACAATTTTTGACTTGTTTAAGTTCAATAGCAAATTCCATGCTGCACAATAATTTTCTAAATTGTTAATCATTAACTGCAAGCTAGCGGCTGTCGGAGCTAAAAGTACGACGTCATCAGCATAAAGCAAAATATTTACTCTTGTTTGTCCAAAGAGACATCCACCAAACAAATTATCTTTCATATCATTAATAAATAAACTAAATAATAACGGGGATAAATTACAACCTTGTTTTAAGCCCATTTTAGTTTCAAAACACCCTGTAACCCCTCCCTTATACCACACCCCAGACACTGTGCCGTCGTACAAAGCCCGCAATGCCGTCACCATGCGCGTTGACACTCCCATACTGGATAATTTATAAAACAAAGCATTCCTATCCACAGTATCAAATGCAGCTGAGAAATCTATAAAAAATGCATATAGTTTACTACCTTTAGTTGCAAGTTGAAGTTTGATCATGTTTGTTAAATTAAATACGTTATCTACAGTGGAGTAGCCTTTACGAAAACCAGCTTGAAATTCAGTCAAAATCTGCCAGTAGTTTGCCCATTCACTTAATCTATTATGCAGAAGACTAGAGTACAGTTTGGCAATACAATTAATAAAAGATAGGCCCCTATAATTTTGTACACAATTAAAATCTCCCTTCTTGTGTAAAGGAAAAATTATAGATTTCTTAAAACTACATGGTACAATTCCTTCCTTAAACATACTATTGTAAACATTTATCAATACATGCAAAAATGAGTTTGGCGCGTTTTTAAAAAACTCAAAAGGCACACCGTCCTCACCAGGGGCTTTGTTATTCTTAACTTTACTTAACACTAATTGTAGTTCTGGAAATGTAAAATCCCTATCCATTAATTCATTTACAATGAAAGGTTCTGCATAACTGACAGTTTCGGACATTATTGCCGGATTTAATAAAGCCTTGAAATGTTCTACCCATTCTTCCGGTTTCAAGTTTACAATAGGTCTTTTATCTGACTTTCGGAAACTATTAATAGCATTCCACACTTGTTTTCCATCCCTAGCTTCATTTATACATTCTATAACACTGTTTCTAAAGTTTTGCTTTTTCTGTTTACATAATAAACTGTACGCTTTGTTAGTCTTTAAATACAACAGCCTATTTGTATTAGAACTAGTTTTTCTAAATAAATTTAGCAAACTAAAAACTCTGTTTCTAAGAGTGAAACATTCTTTATCGAACCAAGGCTGTTTTTTTACAAAATTAAATCCTTTTGAATTATTTACATTATACGATGCACAATCCTTTATACACCTTGTTATCTTATCTATATTTTCTACATTATCATTTGTAATACAAAAGTGTTCCATAGCGTTACCCATCTTTTGTTTATAATACATGTTATCGCTGTCTGTCCACTTTAATCTGGGCAGTAAACTTTCATTTTTCACCCCTTCCTTACTTCCCTCTACCTCCGTAATTGTAATGGACACCTCAATTGGCATATGATCCGAACCTGTGTGTGAAACTACCTTAAAATTATTAATAGCATCAATACAACTTATTGGAACTGCAGCCAAATCAATAACAGATGCCCCCACCCCGCTAACAAATGTTAATTCCCCTTCCATATCCCCCATTGTCCTGCCATTTAAGATAATATGCCCAGAGTCTTCAAACAACTCCAATAATCTTCGGCCTTTGGAATTTATTTCTTTGTCTTTGGAAGATCTTTTACCGAGACAGCAAGGACTTAGAAAATCAAAATCTTGGATAGCTTGTTCAAATCCAATCCTTCCATTTAAATCGCCTATAATTACAACGTTTTTATTTAAATTTTCCATAACCATTTGTTTTAAATTTTGAAAATCATTTTCCCAATCATTAAAATTTAAATAAATTGGTAGAATGTTTAATTTATTCATTGTGCTACTCTTTATCTGTACACAATGCAAGTTCCTTATAACTACAAAGCTTAAAAGACTAACAAAACTAGATTGCAAATTAATACCTACAATTGTGCCTCCCTTCGCTCTACCAAAATTGGCATCTCTTATTGCAAAATTAAATCTTAGTGTATAATTAGATACATATCTAGAAACAAACTCCCTGTCTTCCTCAGTTATAAAAGTTTCCAACAAAATTAATAAATCATATTTTTCTATTAACTTATAAAAAGAACCATCATCATCACTAACCTTTCTTTTTAGTCCGCATATGTTATAAGAGAGAATTTTCAAGCAATTTCCACTGTCCTGATAACCCTCCTTGGAACTGGCGTTGTCTCCTCACACCCCTGCGGTCACTGATGACAATAAATAATAATAGGTTAAAATACCTTTACGTCTTCAACCCAAAAACATTTGTCTACAGATGACAAGTTTCGGGAGGTACTTCCCAAAACTAGTCATCTGAAGACAAATTAAATGTTTTTGGATTGAAGACGTAAAAGTATTGTAACCTATTATTATTTATTAATAAAAGGATATTTGTTAAAAGTCCTACTTTTTCATGTGGTAAATATTGCAACTTTCTTTGGTTAGAGCCTATTTTAAAATAACCTTGACGCTTTCTGTTGATCATGACAAATCATAAATTTACTTTGTTTTAAAAGTAAAAAAATTGTTGATTTGTTGTTAATTTTTTATTACTTTCTCCCCCTATACCATAGTATATGGAGAAAGTATTGTTTTCGTCAAAATTTTCGAATTTGAGTTGTTGGTGGATTTATCCATTTTGGTTCCCCCTGAGTCCAAAAAAGTGGTTTTCGGAGTGATGTCTGTGTGTGTGTGTGTGTGTCAGGATGTATACAGAGCTAGAGAATGCCCCAATGGTCCGATTTTGGTGAAATTTGGTACGTAGGTCCAAATCCACGATAATTCCAGGCGTTTTTTTTTCATTTTTTTGAATTTTTGATTTTTAAGGGTAGTTTACCCCCAAAAACCCTCAAAAATCGTCAAAAATCAAAATTTCTCAAAAACGGCTCTAACGATTTTGATTAAAATTTGGTGGTTTATTAAGCTTAAAATGGTGAATAAAATGACACCACCCGCATCTCCGAGAAAATGCGCGTTCAAAAGTTATAGAGTAAAAAGTGTTTCAAAAATAAATTTTTTGAATTTTCAAAATAGCTGTTGTCTCAAAATAAATTTCACTTATCACCATTAAATCAAGCTCAAAAAACTAAATAATCCAGTATTTTAAATTATTGCTCTACGTCAAGTGGTTGCGGAGAAAATTCAATTTTTCGTTTAGCGGTAAACGCAGTACGTTGTTAAAAGTCACAGACGCGCGTAGGGTCCAACGAGCGCTGCTCAGCTGGTAGCTATCTGACTGAGTCATCAAGACATTAATGTTTGGAGCTTTTAACACCCTTTTACTTTCTCCCCCTATACCATAGTATATGGAGAAAGTATTGTTTAGGTCAAAATTTTTGAATTTGAGTTGTTGGTGGATTTATCCATTTTGGTTCCCCCTGAGTCCAAAAAAGTGGTTTTCGGAGTGATGTCTGTGTGTGTGTGTGTGTGTGTGTCTGGATGTATACAGAGCTAGAGAATGCCCCAATGGTCCGATTTTGGTGAAATTTGGTACGTAGGTCCAAACCCACGATAATTCCAGGCGTTTTTTTCATTTTTTTTAAATTTTTGATTTTTAAGGGTAGTTTACCCCCAAAAACCCTCGAAAATCGTCAAAAATCAAAATTTCTCAAAAACGGCTCTAACGATTTTGATTAAAATTTTGTGGTTTATTAAGCTTAAAATGTTGAATAAAATGACACCACCCGCATCTCCGAGAAAATGCGTGTTCAAAAGTTATGGAGTAAAGAGTGTTTCAAAAATCAATTTTTTGAATTTTCAAAATAGCTGTTGTCTTGAAATAAATTTTACTTATCACCATTAAATCAAGCTCAAAAAACTAAATAATCCAGTACTTTAAATTATTGTTGTACATCAAGTGGTTGAGGAGAAAATTCAATTTTTGTTTAGTGGTAAACGCAGTACGTTGTTAAAAGTCACAGACGCGCGCGCGTAGGGTCAAACGAGCGCTGCTCAGCTGGTAGCTATCCAAATGAGTCATCAAGACATTAATGTTTGAAGCTTTTAACATCTTTTTTATATTGTTGGGAGAAAGTATGTGTCAGTTAACTGATACCATTTATTTTATATTGTTGGGAGAAAGTATGTGTCAGTTAACTGATACCGTTTATTTATTTTGTTGAAAACACTAGGGGGATCAAGCTTATGCTCGGTAAAATTATTAAGCGTCACATTCCTTTCTCAGGCAAAGCTCAATGGCTCTTCCTTTTTAAAGACGCACGATTGTTCGATTCACTCAGTCCCTAGGCCGGAGGATACTGCACTTAGCACTTTGTTATAAATTTATTGAAGCACAGGTTAAGGACGTAACACATTAGTTTATATCTACGATTATCAGCTGATTTTTGTTCAATTTAGTAGTTTAAAAAGTTATAGTAGCTAAAAAACTCTTGGACAGAAGAAAAATGTTGCTTGTACAAACAGCACTTGTTTTAGAGTATAAGATTTAAATTTTTAAGGCCTAACTTAATAAACGGTATCAGTTAACTGACACATACTTTCTCCCAAGAATATAAAAAAGGGTGTTAAAAGCTCCAAACATTAATGTCTTGATGACTCAGTCGGATAGCTACCAGCTGAGCAGCGCTCGTTGGACCCTACGCGCGTCTGTGACTTTTAACAACGTACTGCGTTTACCGCTAAACGAAAAATTGAATTTTCTCCGCAACCACTTGACGTAGAGCAATAATTTAAAATACTGGATTATTTAGTTTTTTGAGCTTGATTTAATGGTGATAAGTAAAATTTATTTCAAGACAACAGCTATTTTGAAAATTCAAAAAATTGATTTTTGAAACACTCTTTACTCCATAACTTTTGAACACGCATTTTCTCGGAGATGCGGGTGGTGTCATTTTATTCAACATTTTAAGCTTAATAAACCACAAAATTTTAATCAAAATCGTTAGAGCCGTTTTTGAGAAATTTTGATTTTTGACGATTTTCGAGGGTTTTTGGGGGTAAACTACCCTTAAAAATCAAAAATTTAAAAAAATGAAAAAAACGCCTGGAATTATCGTGGGTTTGGACCTACGTACCAAATTTCACCAAAATCGGACCATTGGGGCATTCTCTAGCTCTGTATACATCCAGACACACACACACACACACACACAGACATCACTCCGAAAACCACTTTTTTGGACTCAGGGGGAACCAAAATGGATAAATCCACCAACAACTCAAATTCAAAAATTTTGACCTAAACAATACTTTCTCCATATACTATGGTATAGGGGGAGAAAGTAAAAAACTAAATAATCCAGTATTTTAAATTATTGCTCTACGTCAAGTGGTTGCGGAGAAAATTCAATTTCTCTTTTTGCGGTAAACGCAGTACGTTGTTAAAAGTCACAGACGCGCGTAGGGTCAAACGAGCGTTCCTCAGCTGGTAGCTATCCGACTGAGTAATCAAGACATTAATGTTTGGAGCTTTTAACACCTTTTTTATATTATTGGGAGAAAGTATGTGTCAGTTAACTGATACCATTTATTTTATATTGTTGGGAGAAAGTATGTGTCAGTTAACTGATACCGTTTATTTATTTTGTTGAAAACACTAGGGGGATCAAGCTTATGCTCGGTAAAATTATTAAGCGTCACATTCCTTTCTCAGGCAAAGCTCAATGGCTCTTCCTTTTTAAAGACGCACGATTGTTCGATTCACTCAGTCCCTAGGCCGGAGGATACTGCACTTAGCACTTTGTTATAAATTTATTGAAGCACAGGTTAAGGACGTAACACATTAGTTTATATCTACGATTATCAGCTGATTTTTGTTCAATTTAGTAGTTTAAAAAGTTATAGTAGCTAAAAAACTCTTGGACAGAAGAAAAATGTTGCTTGTACAAACAGCACTTGTTTTAGAGTATAAGATTTAAATTTTTAAGGCCTAACTTAATAAACGGTATCAGTTAACTGACACATACTTTCTCCCAAGAATATAAAAAAGGGTGTTAAAAGCTCCAAACATTAATGTCTTGATGACTCAGTCGGATAGCTACCAGCTGAGCAGCGCTCGTTGGACCCTACGCGCGTCTGTGACTTTTAACAACGTACTGCGTTTACCGCTAAACGAAAAATTGAATTTTCTCCGCAACCACTTGACGTAGAGCAATAATTTAAAATACTGGATTATTTAGTTTTTTGAGCTTGATTTAATGGTGATAAGTAAAATTTATTTTGAGACAACAGCTATTTTGAAAATTCAAAAAATTGATTTTTGAAACACTTTTTACTCCATAACTTTTGAACGCGCATTTTCTCGGAGATGCGAGTGGTGTCATTTTATTCACCATTTTAAGCTTAATAAACCACAAAATTTTAATCAAAATCGTTAGAGCCGTTTTTGAGAAATTTTGATTTTTGACGATTTTTGAGGGTTTTTGGGGGTAAACTACCCTTAAAAATCAAAAATTCAAAAAAATGAAAAAAAACGCCTGGAATTATCGTGGATTTGGACCTACGTACCCAATTTCACCAAAATCGGACCATTGGGGCATTCTCTAGCTCTGTATACATCCTGACACACACACACACACAGACATCACTCCGAAAACCACTTTTTTGGACTCAGGGGGAACCAAAATGGATAAATCCACCAACAACTCAAATTCGAAAATTTTGACGAAAACAATACTTTCTCCATATACTATGGTATAGGGGGAGAAAGTAAAAATGTGGCATAAAAATTGTCTCACTAAATTGCCTACCTGCTTGTCTTTGTGACTGCTCAAAAATCCAAATTCAAAAACTATCTAATTCGATTCTGTTACTATCTGGTTCGAATCAATCGGAACCTGCACTATCCGTACCGAATTCGATCCTATTGAAACATTTCACTATCCAAACACCTCTACCTAATTCCTAAGCTAAAACCAGCTTCAAGCACCTCAGGGCTCATCTCAACCAAGGAATATACTTGATAAGCTCCCAATAATTGTAGTCTACTGACAACCCAAAAATTTTACAATCTTTTTGTTCGGCCTGTACAATTGCACCTCTCTGCGATTAAAAATTTACTTTAGCTCTTATCCACCAAAAACAAAATCACAGGTTGCACCAATAGCATACTCAACCATGTCCAAAAATTTATATTGTTAATATATTATTATATTGTTAATATATTAACAATTTTCGTGATGTTGTAGCTGCCGGTGACCGCTCTCACCTGGGGACACAACGACAAGCGTCTGTTTGTGGCGACCGGCTGCATGGTGCACATGGCGTGGGTGTCTATGCGGATAGCCTCGCTGCAGCTGCTCTGCAGCCTGCAGGTGTACCATCGCCTGCAGGGCAGTCTGCGGCAGTTGGCCACTCTGCCCCTGCCGTTGCGGATCCAGCAGCTCGTCTCCAAACTGTTCACCCACACCATACGGGTCAGTATGTCCAGTATTGCTGGTGAGACGTTAAAGTAGAGTGTATGCTACACTAGAGTTACATTACTTGTAATGAGCACAAAGTAGGCATGCAAATTTTCTGGAATTAGTAATTCAATTGTAGGGAGACACATTGGAGTGGTGTTCTTCTACGGTATGCCCAACTTAACTGTACCATTCTTGGTATCTGCTAAACAACTAAATTTGAAGCAAACTTATGTAAGAAACATTACCTTTTTTTAACCCTCCAACTGGTAAAGGTCGCGATCGCGACGCATTTAGGTGTTTGTGTACTGGTAAGATTGCGATCGCGATCCATTTGCAAGGGTTCAGGAAAATGCATTCTACTCAGTTATTTTATGGTCAATATCGATGTTTTTTATATAGTATTAAAGAGGAAACAATGCGCAATCTAGTCATCGTATGTTCAGCTGTATTTGTTGAAATATCAGTAGGCCTATGTTGGTAAGACTGAATTTCTGGTGTTTGTTTTTGTTTACGCGTATCGTAGGGACGGCGGGGTTGGGAGTAGTGTTTTGAGGTTATGTTTTTACTTGAAATGCAAATTTTAGTGAATTATAGTTAGTTTGCAATGTAATAATGAGTGAATTGAGTAATTATAGTTCTATTAGGGCCCTCTAAATGAAGATTCAGAGTACAAAGTGAAGTTGTCAGTGAACATGAAAGTTGTGAGTTAGGCCTAGGCCTAGGTGCGTGAATAGGCCTAGGCCTAACTTTATTAATTTATTATAAATAAATATAATTATTTATATACATAATAAATAGTTATATTTATTATTTATAAATAGGCCTAGTAAAAATTTTATCATAAAAAATTAATAAAATAAAAAAATAAAAAATTAAAAAAAATATGGCGGCGAAAAGGTGGTTTGTGTTTACCTCACATATTTGTTTTGTAATATTTTATTTATAATATAAACAATCAAGTGTTATACATCAGTAAAAAGCCAATAAAATTGTGGTCATTTTGGCTATCTTAGTTTTGTTGTATGGACAACATACCTTACCGTGATACTACTCTAAAAGGAAAATAATAAGAAAAAAAATCTTTATTGTTACAAAATAGTAGGATTAACATAATACATTTTTGTAAGTACACTAAAAAAAATATTGTTTTGAATAGCCTATTTCATTCTGAAAAAAATTGATATATAATTTGTATGTTTTATATACCAATTTATATGTTTTATGTTGTTTGTACTAAATGTTAAAAAAGGAGGTTATAATGACCAGTTGGAGGGTTAAAACTGGTCACCTTATTTTAAAATGATAGGAAAATTGTAAAACATATGAATTAATATTTATTTTCTGGCAGCCTTAGATGCTCTAATTTGCCATATCCACATTGACAACACATATGTTTGTAGAACATATTCACGGACAAAGATGGGGGTAAAGAGAGCGGATACAGTACAGATGAACGGTACTAAAATCTATTGGGCAGAACGCAGATTCAAACTTTCAACACCACTGCTATGGTATCAAAGTTCTAAGGCGCACTAACCACATAACCCACTGACTCACCCAAATTGGTCTTCAAAAACAAGCTGTAGTCTCCAATTTAGAGTTTGCCACAAGTAATGGTGAAGAAATGCAAACTAGTCCCATTGATAATACTGTGAACGTGTTTTGTTACAGTGTTGCGTTCCTGAGGGCTCGGGTCTGCGGGAGTTTGTGAGTCGAGCTCCTAAGGTGCGTTTGCACTGCACAATGCTGAGGCATGAGGATGATATTGCTGCCAACTGTTACACGCTGTATCTCGAGTACCTCGGTGGGTTGGTGCCCCTGCTCAAGGGCAAGCGGACCAGCAAACTCAAGCCCGAGTTTGTCATATTTGATCCACAAGTTAGTGGTAAGTTTTTTTAAAAATTTACTTTGTGAAAATTGTTTTAGTTCCAATTTAGAATAATACGAGGCATTGTATTTTTTGTATGTATTTTGTAAGTCTGCAATGAGTTTTTCATAACTTTACAGATGCAAGTTGCTTGTCTGCCCGAATCCTAGTCAGTTCTGGAAGGGATGGAGGGGGTGGGAGTGAGAGGGAAGACAGTGAGCCAGAGGAGGGATGTGGAAGCCCTCGATTGCCCCGACGCAACCGTTCCAGACCCCATCCACAGCATCTTTATGCTGACACACTGCCAGAGGTAAGGCACAGTAAAAGAAATACTACTTATATACGTGACAGATTATGTATAGTAAAAATATTTGTATATTTAGACTGTGCAGTTTGAAATAAAATTAAAAATCTTAAAGTTAAAATTTAACTTTACATTTAAATCAGTCTAAAATCAGGATAATTTCGGAACAAGATTCCTGAATAGTGTGCAGTGCAGATTTTTCGAATCAACACATACAAAAAGTATTATTATTTATTTCATTTGGCACCCAGCTTTTGTTGACTTATATTATTTGATTTAGCAGTAGTATTTATTCATTCGTATGTATTCATAACAATAACAACAATATGCTCATTATGGCAAGCAGAAAAAATTATGTCATAAAGAAATCAAATTAATGTATTCCATATGGATCTATTCCTTTGTCATTGTTGAAAACAATTTATTCTGTGTGCGTCAAAAGGTAAGACATTCAAAAGTGTCACACCCTGTATCTGTAGTGGTATTAACACTTTGAACCCTGAGCCCGAGTATAGCTCGGGTCATAGCGTATGTCACCGCGAACGAAGCCCGAGTACAGGTCGGGCCTCGAAATAAAATTCCATAGCAACCTGTATTCGGCTTATATGCGCTATTCGTTGCTACGGAACGCTTCCTTGATCATCTGGCATTGATTATAGTATCCTCAAGTCTCACAAAAACCCATCTGTTTTGTAGCAGAAAAATAAATCCAAATGCGTGCAGCGTCGCCGGCTGACGACGCAGTGTTGTTGTCTGCAGTAATGGCTGACTTTGTTTACGTTCATTTTCGTGTCAAATAAAGTGTAGTTTTACTGTTATTATAAGTGTTTAGACTGTGAATTAGCATTTAGATTTTAGAGTAAATATTAAACTATGTTCTAAATATAAGTGCACGCACCGTCGCAATTTTTATTTTCTTCAATTTTTCTGGTAAATTTTATGTGGAATCCTAAAATTATTTTTTATTGTAATTTTATTGAAAGTTATATTATTAGAAATGTTATATTTTTCTCTTTATTTTGATATATAATTTATATGGGTAAAAAATATGTATAGCAAGCTACGAATTTTAATTTTAACCCCAAAATTGGCCAGTAACGCACTTAAAACGGCAAATCAGCGCCCAGGGTTCAAAGTGTTAATTATTACATTTTTGTTTACCTTCATGCTGAATCTACCCCCTTTCTCATTGTTACATAAATTTGAATGCTGTTCATCTGTAGGCCTTTGCTATCTTTTTATGCAGTGAATTTTATACCAAACATTTCAAAAAAATATTCATAAAAAAATTTGGTTCCAGGACTCCCGGTTAGCCGAGGTGACCTCAAACATTTGGGGGACTAAGTTTCGCATCCATGGAGTATCGCAGGGGCTGGCAACCAATCTGGGACAGGTCACATACAAGACGTCACTGCTCCACCTTCAGCCCCGCCAGATGACACTGCAGATGGCGGGGGAGGGGCCGCCTGACCCGGCGCCCCCGACCACCAGCCTGTCTGAGGATGAGGAGGAGGGAGGGGAGGCTCGCGGTGCCCCCATAGCACCCCTCACCCGCACCCGGTGCCACCGGAACAAGAGCCCTCGGAACGGCAGTGCAGAGTGTTTCATGACTAGAAGCTCGTTTCGGGATTGTGAGTGTGGGGAAGGGGAGGACAGTGGAGTGGCAGTGGTGGGGGACAAGAGCCGTGGGCGGGGAGTGGTGCGCAGTTGTAGTGTAGGATATTTGGACCTTGTTGAATCTGGTGCTAGTAATAACAGGCAAGTGTGTTTTTAAATTCTCTACACACATCTAATTTTAATATTAATAGGGCAGGTGTTAGAAAACTTTGAGTAACCTTCTGGCTAAGGTCTGGAATTTTCAGGTTGCATTAGTTCCTCAACAAGACCCTACAAGGACTTTTCTTGTCAAAGTTAACAAGTTTATAAAATTAATTTTAAATTCAAAACTCCAAAAATTAAACATATTTATTGGATTTTTGGAGTTTTTAATTTAAAATTAATATATATTTCCAATGAGAAGAGCTTTCCAAAATGAAAGTTTATAATAATTAGGGATATTGTTGTGGACACAGTTTTCCTTGTTCATTAATAAGAGGATGCAATTAATAGGAAGATATGCTTACTTTAATGATAGCCTACTTACATTTGATTTAAAAAGCAACAGGCAAAGCATTTATCCCAAGTACCGTAAGGTATACCTAAAACAAAGTTTCTTTTTTCTTCTAGTGAAAAATCTTAGATTTTTTATATCAAAAGCTCATGTAGGCCTAATATTATTTTTTAGTCATTAGTTAATTTGTCAACTATTCTAAAAAATTTGTTCCAATTCTTTAGAGATGGACATTATATTAGTAAAAGTATATAAAGATACTCATGTTATATGGACTGGTGTTGTGTCATTTTGTTCACTTAGTGAAGTTCTCTATTGATAAATATAACAATCATTTAATCCTGAGCCACTGGAACTTAACAATACCTTCGTCTGGAGATGACTTGTTATTGGCCAGAGAGCGGGTCGCGAGGTGATGGGAAATCTAACACTTGTCATCAGTCAAAATAATTTGCTTTTTGCTGTGGTTTTTTTATTCCATCATCTTGTGATGTCAGGCGTGGCTGAATTAAAAAGACGAATTGTATTACAATTAAACTCCTGTCAAGTTAAATTACGGTCAAGTTATATAACAGCCAATTGGAATTTCATTAGAATTAAAATAAGGATGGTGGCAATGAATGCGCGATGGAGAGGGGTGACCAGTGCCTTGTAAGTGTTACCAGACGATCACAAAAGTCATTAGTGAAACGTAGGCCTAATGCGTATAGTAGTTTGTCCGGCAACCCAGGGTTCAAACCACGGGCATGGTCAGCAAAATTCCAGCAATGGGTTGCTGTACTTAATAGACAATGGCAAAGACCTGTGTTAAGTCTATCATACATAATAATTTCATTGTGACGTAATGCACAATTCCATTTATTTCAAAATTTTGATTATACACCACCCTTTATTATTATTTTTAATAAATGAATCAATTAAACTCAGTGACAGTAAAAGGTTCATTACATTGTAGAAGCCTCCTGGACTAAAAACATTTTAATGATCCAGGGGTTTTCAGTAAAAGACTGCGTAAAACTTGAGTGGAAGGAGTCTACAAATTAAATAGGCTTAGAAATAGTAATCTAAAAAAATATGTATTATACCTTTTAACTGCCATGTGATCCTATCATAGTTGAACACTAGCTCCTGGCAGTTTCAATCCGCAGGGGATCTTCATCAGGTATCAAGTAGTCAAGATATCATTCATTTGAACAACGGGTAACTATAAGTAACAACTTATGAATATTGGTATCTTATTTTTGCACCCTGTTCTTAAAAATGGCTCAAACTATTTTCAGCTCGTCTTGAAAAGAAATAATATTTTTGGTCCTGGCATTTCAGATTACGCAATGTAACTGAGATTAAGCTAATAAATGGAGTATTAAGCTAATACTACAAAAACTTATATAAATTTACTAAGCAATATCATACATATTATCAACATGGAAGTGAGGCAAAAAATACTTTTACAATCATTTTTATAAAAAACTTACAGTAATAAAAAGATGAGATTTAGGCATTTTACGATTGGATCAACCAGAGGCTCATTAATGTAATTGGTACCCACGATAACCCGCTAAGTTATAGTGGATTGACATAGTACAGGAATTAATAAATAATACTGCTGTTTAGACCTAGGCCCATGATTACAAAGGCTGGTTGATCTGAAGGATCAACATTAGCTTCTTCATTTATAAAAAAATTATTGAAGGCTATTTAGTTTTGCAATACATTTTTTTAATAAATAAAAATTCTTTTCATAATGTATGAAAAGTATGTGTGACGGGTGTTCGTAAACTCTCACTTGAAACACCATTAGATTATTGGATAAAAACAACCAAGGACGTTGAATGAAAGATTTGAAGGGAGTCACAGTGCTGTTATTAATAATTTTGTTACCTGTTTGTGGCTGTATTTGTAACAACGATCGCTGGTGGGACGCAGGTTGGTGTTGGTGAGACAGTCGCGGCCGCCGCGGCTCAGCCACTGCGGCAAGAGTCGCAGTCTGGACTCGTCGGACATGCGGCTCGGTCTGGCGGAGATGACCAAGCCCGCGGTGATCTGCCACCAGCCTCGCAGCCAGCCCGCCAGCCCCGCCCTCGCCAAGAAGAAGACCTCCGCCAACAACAACAACATCACCTCCTCGCCTATCAGGTAGGCCTATATCCGAATGTGAAGATTAGTGGTACAGTCAGTATACGTACATAGGTTGTGAATTAATCCTCCTAGTGGGGTTTAAAACTTTCTGTATTGATAAGGTAATTTTAATTAACATATGATGATATTTAAAAACCACATACACTCATACAATAAAAATATTAACCACATACACTCATTTTATTCAGTTAACTAAGTCACAAGCTATGAATCAATAATCTACTAAAAAAATCCTAAACATATGCTCAGAAAACTGCAAAATTTCAGAAATGTAATTTCATAGCCCAAGAATGGACATATTGTGTAATCTTATTAGGCAACTGACATATTTTTTGTTAATTAAATATAAATACCAGAGTAATTGTCTTCTAAAAATGGGCAATTTAATTCGGCTGTCGAACAAAAACTCATACCTTGTTGATGTTTGTATCGATAATTAGAAAAGTGAAAATCAACTGTAAGCATGCCATTAAAACATCACTGCTAATTAAGCCCAAAAACCGTCAGGTGATGCAGGTGACCAACAGCCAAAGATCAAGGCCAAAGATTGGGGAAGTTGGTGCTTTTGGTTTTAAAGTAGTAAATATAAATTCCCAAATAAGTGTTGTGTGTATAGTGGCTAACTATTGTCACTTATAATTATTTGTATTTCAGAAAGCGTTTGCTCAATTCTCCATTACTCAGTCGTCGTCTGCGTAGGCGGCCTGATAATGACTACCAGGATTTAGAAAGTTTTCAGAAAGCTCAGTTAAGAAATAAGGTGAGTAGACAATATTATTTCAATTTTTAACATAAAAAATTAATAAAAATAATACTCCTATATTGGCAAATTTCCTGCCCCATAGTGAACAAAGTTTGTCAGAAAAATGGTGGTTTGGTTTTATTAAAAAACCGGAGAAATTATGAGGAATTTTAGAAGAAAATCAAATTTTACTTTACTCTAAACACCATTGCATGTCCATGCATTAGGTCATCAAAGGTATGCATGAGTTGTCTCATCTGGGTTTGAAACTAAAAATTCAATGAAATACTACAATAAAACTTTCGGGGCCAATTGGGAAAGCAAAGAGGTAGGGACTTTTAACAGAAGACTTAAAAAAAAAACTTTATATTTCCTTTGTTTTGAGAAATTGATTAAAAGGACTGACAACTTTTCATTATACTGCTCTTAATCTTTGTTTAATCATACGAGGTTTGTAGTAGACTCCCGAGTATTAGAAGTATTCGGGACTAAGGCTACTTTGGATAGCGGAAATCTCGGATAATCTGAGGTTACTTTTATTTTAAGGATAGGGTGTTACAAAACCTTATCCTCTATTGAAATTACCTTTTAAAAATATATATGGGATTTAGAACATGAAACATAATTTATTGTCACAAAAAGTGAAATATAATACCTTTCCTTTACCGTTTTTGCTACATTTCAAACCAACACATACTAACGTCAACATCTAAGATTATACACTGCTATCTCTAATCAAACAAACTTACAGTTTGCAGACTGCACATGCGACCCCCGTAACAACTTGGCTCTCCAGTAGCTCGGAGGGAATGTGAAAATTCATTAGCGCTCGTTGTGATCAGTGTCGAAGTTGACTCAAAAGCCAATCACGACACCCTTAGAATCCAGTTAGTTCTATTCTATCTGCTTGAGTTTTTGTATGCCTTAGATTTATTTGAAAACACTCTGCTTTGAGAACCTTAACAACTTCGGGGACACACAAATACAAGGACTGTAGTTTCAACAAGTATTGTGACTGTAGATTTGACTGCATTATGTGTACAAATATATGACTGAAAGTCCCAAGGCACACTGAAAGTCCTAGGGCGTGGGCAAAAATATTCATTGCCCCTCGAACGGTTTTCATTCTGCAGCTGCTAGTTTAGTTTGCCAACTCATGCAATTGAAAGGTTATGTTGTGTAACTCGTACGTTATAAATAATAATTTTGATACTTTTATTGCAACTTAAACTTATTATTGCAACTTTTATTGCAAACTTAAGTTAAAATTAACTTACTTTAAATGCAATTTAACTAAACATACAAATTACTAATATTTTACTTTACTCAAAATCAGAAGTTAGCATGTTATTATTCTGCTCAGACTGAAAATTAAAATATAAAAATACAGCAAGAGTAATCTTAGATAAACAGGGCTCAGTAATCAGGAGTCTACTGTACCAATAATTTACATCCCATTGAGATTAATTAGAGGAAGAAAAAGATCATCAATTGTTAATTGCTTAGCTTACTATATTATGGTTTTTAAATTATTGTTGTAACTGTCAGATTGAAGTGTCTTCGAGGCGGAGAGAGTTTGTGATGCACAACAAAGCCCCGATGTGGAATGAGAATAGTCAAGTTTACCAGCTGGACTTTGGTGGCCGAGTTACACAAGAATCTGCGAAGAACTTCCAAGTTGAATTTAGAGGAAAACAGGTAGGGCAAATTATTTTTTGTTTGATTATTTCTTCACAGGATTTTGGTAATTAAATCGTAGAAGTAACACAATCAATATTTTTCTTTGGCTCTCATACTAGAATTTGGCCACCTGGTTGAAATTCGACCAACATTTCATTTGATGTGGACCGTCTGGAGACAGTTGGGACAGAAAATCTTTTTCACAAAACTCATAGCATCAACAAAAGGTTTTTTAAAAGACCAAAAGAGAATAAAGAATTACATAAACATTCCTTTCTATTTTTAGCTGGATTAATTTTCAAACAGCAGTATATACATATTTTATTCTAAAGTAAAAATATGGTTATTGGGTATACCTGATATAAATTATTTAACGATTTCCTTAATTTAATAACTAAATTTCGTACTTTTCACTTAATCAAAATATGTAAAAAATTTCCCCTTTTGTAAAATGTTACGTTATTATGTTTCCTTACGATTTATATAGCAATTTGCACAATGACGGCAGGATATTAGTTGAGCCTTTGTAAAACTTATAGATTGTTTAGATAAGGCCATTGAGCAATTAGTGATATCACCACAGTAGAGGATAGCAGAACCTTGTTTCAGAATCATTTAAGTGGAACTATGACTCATTATTTTTGTGTATGATAAGGATTTTTTATGTTGTTGCCTAATCGCTAATCAGCTTAGATTAGACGGTTTGATGATGTAATGAAATGGTGGCAGAAGCTTTCTGAAAGTGGTCCAAAATATGGATATTTCCCTAAAGTAAACAAAACAAAAATAATTTGGAATCACGATGAAGACCTTCCTAACCAAGCACTAAATAAAATAACAGGAATGAAAATTGTAAAAGGTTCAAAATTTTTAGGAGGATATATTGGCTGTGAAATAGAAAAAACCAAATATGCCATGGAAAAAATAAATATTTGGACTCAGCATGTTGACAAAATAGCGGAAATTGCACAGAAACACCCTCAATCAGCACATGCTGTTGCAACGAAGTCCCTTCAAGCTGAATGGACTTTTTTTCAAAGGGTAGTTGACATTCAGTCAGACATGTTTAAGCCAATCCAGCAGGCAATTAGATCCTCCCTTTTCCCCAAACTTTTTGGTTCTGAAATCACTAAAGAAGAATGTGAAATATTGCATTTGAGAGTAAAAGGAGGAGGAATAGGATTAAGTGATCCTACCTCGCAATCTAACAAATTGTTTGAAACGTCAGAAAAAGGATGTGAAATCCTAACATCAACTTTATCAGTGGGAAACGAACTTGATTTCAGTTCACATGAACATGCCTTACAATCAAGTGTGAAAACATACAAAGAAGAGAAAAACATTATAGAAGAAGAAATATTAAGTAAAAATTTAGAATCCTTCCCACAGTGCCGACAAAAAATAATAAGGCGTAGTTCAAATCCCAAAGCAAAACATGGAAATTGGCTTTCATGCATCCCACTGAAAAAATTAAATTTAGATCTGTCGCCCCAGGAATTCAGAGATTCATTGGCATTGAGATATAGGAAGTCACCTATTAATCTCCCTTCTAAGTGTGAAGGTTGCGGCCAAGGGTTCAACACAGATCGTTAAAATGCCCAATTGGAGGTCTAATAATAAAAAGACACAACGAAGTACGAGATACCCTGGGTAGCATGATGAACCAGGCACGGGGAAACTGTGTTAATGAACCCTTGGTTGCAGAGCATGGAGACTTAAATGCTCCTGCTCTCAAAGCTGATCTAGCCTGCAGAGGTGTATGGGAGGCGCAGATGGAGGCGTTATTTGATGTTCGTGTCGTTGACACAGACGCCCCATCATATGCCTCCCTTACACATGAAAAAGTATTGAAAAATGCAGAGACAGAAAAGAAGAAAAAATACCTAGCGGCTAGTGAGAGCAGGAATGCAACGTTTACTCCACTTGTGACTTCAGTGGATGGTATTCTTGGAGAAGAATTCACGTATCTGCTGAGAGCCATGGCAGAGAGGCTGTCCGAAAAATGGCAAAAGCCCTACAGCGTAATAATAAACTGGTTAAGAACAAGAATAACATGCGCAATACTAAGGGCAACGAGCATGTGTCTTAGAAGAACCAGGAGAAAGTGGAGATCTGCGAATGAATTCCTGGATGGTGCAGGAATACAGATCTTATATTAGGTTGATAACAAGTTATTGTTTAGTTCTTAAAATTTTTAAGTTTTATTTTTGTATACATTTTATATTTATTTTTTATTAAATCAATTATATTAAAAAAAAAAAAAAAATCAGCTACTTGAAATTTAATCAGCAAGTATTTCCAAATTTTGCTAATTGTAGGTACATTGTTATTTTTTGGTTGAAATAAACTCATTATTTCAATAAGTTAAATAAATATTTGCTAACTGAAACATCTGTTATTCCTGATGTGCCAGCATTTGTTTGTACATCAGCTATAATTTTGAAATAATAAACAATAAATAATAGTTTCAAACTAACAAAACAGTCAATGGGGGCAGGGGAGCATGTTGGCAAAGTCCGAGGGTCCACGGTTGGAAGTTGGGTTTTGGATGTCAGATGTAACACAAGTTGTTTAAGCATTCCAGAAGTCAAAACACCTACAACTTAATTGACCACTTGACATGAAAACTACATGTCATAGGGCAGCAATATTAACTTATAAACAGCGTTTCTCATTTAAAGTATTGAGGTAAGATTGGTAATAATAACTAAAGGATATTATAGACTTGAGATAAATGAGCGTAGCGAACTAGGTAAACCTGACACCGAGCGAGCACAATGAACAAGCTCACCTAAAGAGGAAGAAAATTCCTTGGGTTCTGAATGCAATTTGAGTACCATTGCGAAGCAGGGGTAAGTCAGCTAGTATTTCATAAGATATTTCACAAGCCATGTTTTTGTTTTTGCTGATGTAACTTATATAAATAAAATATTTGTAAGTTTTAAAAATAAGTGAAAATTCTGTTAGATTTTCACAAGGCTCAGTTTGGTGTACAATTAATGGTGGGGTAGGGGTATTAGAATTAATTGATTAATTGATAGGAGGGCCCCTTTCCAAAGATTTACTGAGGGCCAATAATGTGGCCAACCATAATTGGAAACAGGAATGACTGCCAACAAACATTCATGCAGGCAGATTCATGACGATCATGTTTTCAATGGTAAATTAACTCTTTTTTTTATGATCTAATAAGTTATATTCAGCAGAGCTAGAGATATTTTGTGTTTTACAGGTAATGCAGTTTGGAAGAATAGATGGCAATGCCTACACTCTAGATTTCCAGTACCCCTTCTCGGCAGTCCAGGCGTTTGCAGTCGCGCTGGCAAATGTTACACAACGACTCAAGTAGAGTAGTCACTCATATTCGGATCATTCGCTCATTCATTTGATAAATTTCTAGTAATAGAAAGGTGTAGAAGATGACCGGACATTTTAACAAAAAGACTTTGGACTATACTCGGTTTAAATTTGGATTTGAGTGTTAAGTGTAGTGTATTAAGTGATTTTAAAAACTTTTGGTACATTTCAATGGTGGTTATCGACTGCTGTTTGCAGGCGAATTGCTGTAATATTTTAGCAGCTCTTAGCTGCTGTTTAGTTACTCATAGTACCTTCTTGTGCAATGAAATCTGGTCAATATATATCACATATCCATCCATACAATTAGATGGTACAAGTGGAACAGTTCATACCACAAATATATTCTTGGTGAAGTATGTATAGTCAAGTCATTTTGTACAAACACAAGTTTTATTTTCTTTTGTTTAACATTTTACAGTTATAATTTTATGTTTATTTACTGTTAAACTTGAAATTAGAGTGATATTTTCTTACTTAGTGTTTTAACAAATCGATCTCAACATCAAATTAATTGAGAATTAGTTAAATTTTAGTTATTTTATAAGTTTTAAGCTGGACCCAGTTGTCATTACTATTTTTCAATTAGGTTCTAATTAATTATAACCACTAAGTCATATTGAACTTTGAATGTGCCCTTTTTCTGAACCTGAACTTTAGGGAATGCTAAATATATTTTAAGCTTGAACAAAAGCTTTAAATTTCATAACTCATATATTATTTAGTAAAGGAATTACTGTATTAATATATTTTATTTGTGGACTTCAATTTAAAGTTGATGAACTGTTGCACAAGGTATCATTGTTGATCTCAACGAAATCCATCATGGCTAAACGTCCATATAATATATTCTAAGCGCTGTTTGTTTCTCCAGTTGTCCAACTCTAGTTCCTATTTTTTGTTAAGTTACCACCTTTATTTGTTGTATTAAGTTAGTATGTTATTATTAAAAGTTTATTTCCTTATGTTGACCATTCACTTTTGTATTGAAGCAGGCTGGGCTTTTGTTGGCTTTGGCTTCCTTAGACCAAAGAATACGATAACCTGACTGTTTTATTTAACACTTCTAAATACAGGGTATTTTAGATTTAGTTTATTTTAAAGTTCATTTTTTAAGTATGAAACCAATGTTTGAAACAAAATAACTTCATACAAAGGTACAAAATATTTTTTACTTTTTACTAATTTACTGTTTGGGTTGTTTTTAGTAAACACTGAAGGCCTAATAATCCATTTCACACAAAAGAAAAAGCACTACACTCCAGCCTAAATTAAATTTGCTGTGATATGTAAGGATATGGTATAAATAAACATTATAAAATAAAAATCTTGGAACCGTTAATGCATAATTCCTAGATGCACCAATGCAGTCTTCAAATTAAACAGTTATGAGATTCGGATATACAACGCTATTTAAAAAATCCTAAGGTAAACTTACTTCATACAAAAATGATTTGTAATTAGTTACGAAAAACTATTATAAGCTATCATACTCTGAATACGACTTTTTAAATTTTTATTTTGTGTATTAAAGTACAATGGTCAACATGGGAAATGGCTTCCTTAAACATATCAAAACTTGTAGCTCTTATTGGGGCTCGGATCAGCAATATTCCACCCGACAGTTTATCTCCACCACAGGCGATTTTATTGTGATACAAGTTGGTTGAATAATTTTTTGTAGTTGTATTTGAGTCCCTGAATTATTGTTAATGTGTGTGTGTTTCCTTATATATAATTATTTTAATTTGCAAAAGTAAAAAAAAAAAAAAAAAACTTTAGACTGGGTTCACACGAGCGACACTTATTGCCGTGACACTGCAGCGATATCACGGGTGAGTTGTAATGGACTAGAGTCAAAAGTAGCAGTACACACAAGCGACCAGCAACAGCAACAACACAGAGGTGTTGCCAACTGTCGCCAGGGACTGCTTAACTGCCGCAATATCATTTTGTGTCGTGTCGACTGAAAACAGTCGCCGTGATCTGGCAGTACCTAAAGACATACAAGAGTGTACGCATGAGCGGTCAGTTGTTGCCAGTAGTCGGTTCTCGCATCAAGCCTTGTTGTACGTAGCCTTGCAAATTGTGTGTAAAAATTGGATCCTCCTGGGTTCTATAATGAGATTTTCATTGAATCAGTTGAAAAGCATCCATGTCTATGGAATACCACTCTCACCGTCAGAGGCATAACTGTATTATGGTTAAGTAAAACACCTAATTTATCAACCAGATTATTAAATGAACACTCATTATAAAATATTTGAAAAATTTAGAAGGTCTTCTTTTAAGACCTCAAATAGTGTCAAAAACACCCTTTTTAACAATCTTGCACTAACAAGAGGATGGGTCCAATACTTCTTTTCCTTATCAAGGTATAGATGTCTATAAAAACGCTACAGGCACAGGTTTCTCTCTGGATCCCTCCATGGTTGACAGCACACTGAGGTGAATTCAACCAACAATGGTGGGGAGAACATTTCCATGGACTGTCGCTGCAAAGTCGCCGCTAACAGTCGCTCATGTGTACAGATGTGTCGCACAATGCGACAAGTGTCGCTGCAGTGTCGCAGCTGTAGGTGTTGCTTGTACCCAGCCTCAGTGGGGGTCATAACTGTAGAAAATTTAAATTATGAATAAGTTAAGGTGTTATGTGATAACAATTAAAGATCAATAGATGGAACTTTGTTCCCAAAAAACTGTTAATTAATTTTGTATTACAGTATTCTATTATTACAAGTTTGGAGATATGACACAAATGTTGAGACTTTGGCAAATGTGTTCTTTTGTCAGTTATAGCTAATGGTTATCTCAAGAATATAAATCATAAAAATTTAAATCATTTTTACTTCTTGTTTATCCATTGTAGCAACTTATACTTTTCTTGACACTTTTGGACTAATATTGTTTATTATTTTGTTCAAAGTGAAGGATCAATTTCATGGTTTTTTTTTGTAAATGTGTTTTGCAAGTTTTATAAAAATTTGTTTTTGCAATTTTGGAGACAAATTGGTTTAGCCTTCATTGAATTTTCACTTAAAATCATGGGAGACATTTTATTTTAAAATATTTTACAATCATTAATAATGTAAGTAAATTTTAAAATGCCTTTAATTCACAAAAAACAAAACATATTTATCAATCAATAGGAAGTCATTATTCAAAGAAACAAACAATTTTTTTTTACAATAACATTCAAGTAAAAAACCTGTATAAACCTTTTTTTACTTAAAATTACAAAGCTGACATTGTGTGTTTGCCTACAATAGTTAAAAAAGTAAAGTGTGTATATAAAGATTCTCATTGTATTATCATTGTTATTTTTTAAATATTCTTTGTGTTACATAGAGCAAAATACAATTATTTTTTTATTGAGCAATGTTTGCCTGTCATGAAAAATGTAAATAAATGCTCATTAAAAATTAACTAAACTAGGTTGTCTCTCGCCAAACTTAACTTTATTTAAACTAATCATATTTGTAAACTTTTGAGTTTTGAGTTTATGACATTTCCTTTAAATGATTTGTATGCAGAGCACATGTTCCAGTGTGAATGTCAAGTTTCATAGTTGGCCTACATATAAATAAATGTTTTAATAAAATTGTCTTCAAAGGTACTGTCATCTTCAAATGAGTTTGATTGGCTCAGTATAATTTTTTATCTATAATTTGCCAAAATAGGGCCCTTATTGTTGTTAAGAATAAAAGAAGGAATCCTTTACCAGAAATAAGATAACTTATAGAAAATGTAGGTTCTCTATTGTTAACCACAGAAAAGGAAGTTTAAAAGATTTCTATCAGTTGTGACACCAAATATCGGAATTAGAAAAGAAATTCCCTTCCATTTCCTTATATAAAACTGATGATTTTCTTACCTGTTTTTTGTAACAATAAGTAATCTGTTTTTAAACAAATGTCTGTGAAATATGTTCCTAGCTTGTTTGAAAAAAGCACTGTTTTTAGTAATATTTATTATTTATCGTATTGTTAGATTAAATTTCAAAACTTTAGTTTTTCTGTTTTATATACATAGTTAAAACTCACCAATATGAAAATGTCAACAGAACATGAGAAATATAATGTAGGTAGATTTTTGAAACTTATAACTTGTGTGATAAATTGTCTTGCATCGATAGGAGGGTTGATTTATATTTTAAAGTTACCTTGCCTTGGTAACCACGTTTGGTCGTTGCTGGAACCTTAATTAATTTTTTGCCTAGCAATGCTGATTCTTGATTCATCACTTTCGTCGGCTAATTTAAGTATAGTACCTAAGGTTGATGAACTTTGTAACCCTAACGTTGCACTAATAAACCAAGGCTAATATTGAAATGGGAATACAAAAATTTAACCTTGTGAAAAACTACTGAGGAGCATGTTTTATCAATTGGCCATAAGTATTTATAATATTCCTTAGCTTTGAGTAATAATTAAATAACCGCTTTTTAAGCAAAATTTTACGCTCTCTTTTAAAAGTATTAGATTATAAAACAACTGGCTTGAAGAATTTTACAAATTTGATATACCTATACGGTACACTTAAAATTGACAGTGATGTAAAATTACAAGGGAATAAAACAGTGGAATAAAACAAGCAAGATTAAAACCTCAGCCAATGGGGACAGGAAAGATAAACAAACCTTTCCCACCATTATCCCTGTCTTACCACAATTTCTCACAAAATGGATCCAGTGAAAAAAATCTACCTATAGTGAATTAATCAGCTGAGGCAAATAAATCTTTGATGCGCAAATGACAAGAAGAAATGTACATTTAATGAAGGTGGTATAATAAAGTTTTTGGAGGTGCACTTAAAAAAAAATTATAAATCTTGAAAAATTCTTTTGGATGTTGAGTTTTGCTCTGTCAAACAACTGAGTCATTTAAAAATTCTAATCAAGTTAAAAAAGGGCCTCACCTCGGAGTAGTTTTGATTCGAGTGTGGGAAAGTGATCAATCCTCCAAATCTTGGGTTTTGAAGGTGTTTTGGCATTGTAATTTAGGGACCAGAGCATTGAAGTGTGTTTGTAGTCGGGATCTAATACTGTAGTTGAGATTGTTTGCAGTTTAAAACTTATTGCGGGAATAATGGTGAACTGCAATCTGAACCATTTATCTTACTATAGTCTCAACCATTCACCAACTCAACTGATTGTCAAGTTCCCGTTTGGTCAGATTCAAAACAAGTCTTTCCCTTGATCTTTAAATATATACTTTAATAGTATTATGGCCTATGAAATGTGTATTTTACATTGAATAAAATTGTAGTGTTGTAAGTTGCTCCTTATATAATTTTCCTTTAATATGTTTATCTGTGATTTTTACATTTCTAGTCTTAAAATTATCATTAAGGCAGTAAGTAAGTTGTATTTTAAATTAACTTTTAAGATTTTTTGTCCTTGATTTGTCTTAAAAGTTAAATGTTAACTAGTCTTATTTATTTTATCCTTAATTTATAATTACTCGTAATTCCTCATCAGGATACTCGACTTTGTAACTAAATTAGTTTCAAAAGAAAACTTTAACTTTCCTAGAATATATTACTATTTTGTGCTATATTACTTTTTAGCATATTTTCTGGGAATTTGGAAATAAATGTGTATTCTCCAAGATTCATTATTTCTGTATTTGTGGTCAGATATTAACTATTTTTCATGTCTTATATTTTAACCAAATATATTTGGTATTGTTTAACTTTGCAAAATCCCTTAGCACTTAAACAAAAACATGTACCTTCTATAATCAATAACCAAAACATTATTCTGTATAATATTTTTTATCAGAAAAATTTTCCTGTAAATTAATATTGTTATGAAATTCATCTCCCACACATTACACAGACCAACTGCAGGCTTATGTAAACTCTTCCAAAAAGAATCCTTTCACAATATAATTGTTATAAAAACTAATGTTGAAATATATAAGGGAAAATAAACAATCTGTTTTGAGTCAGACATATTAAACAATAGTCTCAATGACTGTATTAACATAGTTTATCGAACAGATATAAAGAAATATGCCAGTACTTGGCCCAAATTTTAAACCAAAATTTGATTCTAAGGATGCCTTAGAAGTTTTTTTATTATTTACTTTAAAATTGTAAGTTTGGTCTCAAGTGGGTTTGGAAAGAGTTGGTCACATTTATGTTTTGGCCAAAGAGCTGTCATGTTTTGATGTTTCAAGTGTTATGCGTGATCACACAATCTTCAAATTTTTACATCTGTGTGCATGATGCTAGCAAGCCCCATGGTGATTTACTATTTTCCATTCATTAAAATCGTTTTACAGTAATGTAAAAAATACTTATAAATATTATGCCCATTGTAAAGAGTTGAAATTATTAATTTGTGAAATTAAATAACAGGCCTTGTATAAAACAATTGTAAGTAACAACTTGATGTGCTGGCTAGAAGTAGCAATGTAGATTGTATGTAGTTAATTTGAAAATCCGTAGCTCAAGTATATCAGTTAAAGTGCTCTTAGACCGATTTGGCTTTTTGTTCATAACACATATCCAAACATATTGATGTAGAAAAATAATTAGAATATACTTTTACTACCTAAAATTATAAACGACAATATAAAGGTCTTGTATTTTGATGCTGGAATCTAGAAAAAATATGATTTTTGATGCCCGGAACAGTACTTTTTGTTTTAGTTTTAATAATCCAGTTATGGTTGTTAGTTAAGTTTCAACAGCTACCTGTTTGTCGTGTGTTTATTATTATTCCTGCTATATTATTATATCTCTATTAAACACTTTATTTGTGTTGCTTCCTATGCTTCGTCTTGTTAAGTGATGATGCGTTGTTATGTTTTTATGCGATGGTTTAGCTCGATGTTGGTTATTTGTATGTTTGAACGCAAAATTATACCATTCATGTTTGAAATTTGAATAAAAGACAATTATTCCTATTATTGTGGCTATTTTTACCCGGTGTATTAATTGGTTAAATTTTCTTTCATTATTAATTGGGAAGTTTCATAAACTGGTTTTAATCCTTTTATTTAAAATTCTGAACACGGTAAGATATGTGCAATGAGGATCTTGAACAAAGTTTGAATTGGAATACGAATAGTGTATTGAAAGGAACAAGAAATATTTTTCTAAAGTCAAGGTAAAATTATGCGCAGTACTGTACCATTATTACTTATTAACTGTATATTTCAACTGAGAAAAAATTAATTAATATTCATTGAATTTTGTTACGACGTTGTATTACTCACAATACATAAAGAACTTTACATTTGTCCATTTCAACATTTTTATACAAACTTTGCTTTATTTTTTTATAAACCTTATTTTACTAGCTTTATTATTTCTTGGGGAAGAAATCCATATCAACTTGTAAATTACTGTACAGCTAAATACTAAATCGATTTTTCAATATCAATTTTACCAATCATTGTTCCCAAGTACAATCTTCAGGCTGTATAATTGAAGGGTTTCTTCAACGATGTGATATTCAAAATACAGTAATTTTCTTCACAATAATGTCGGTCATTATCAGAAATTCTCTTTCTGTTCAACGGAATCATGTGGAGCTCACCAGACGAGGTACAATAATCAATATTTCAATTGAGTACTATTTTTGCTTTATTTTACGTACCATTTAACATTGTAAGTACATTTTTCGAAGTCAATGGGATTGATTCAAGTTGTAAGTATGGTTACACAGCAATACAATATGCTAAGGGTGTACCGTTACAAAAACTGCATAAAAAACTAAATAATGAGTTTTGATTTTATTAAAAAAGGCTTCACCTGTTTTTACACTATCAAATCACAGATTTCATCACTGCCAATAATATTTTGTGTGACTTTCAGTCTGGTTTTCGAACAGCACACAGCACCGACACTGCACTCCTTCTTATTACAGAAGACGTACGACTTTCAATGACACCTCAACAGGGTACGATTCTTACTCTTTTTGACCTTTCAAAAGCCTTCGACTGTGTTAATCACAATCTCCTAATAGAGAAATTAAGGCCATAGGGTTTTCACAGAACGTCTTGAAATGACTGAGACCTGCCGTCAGATAGGTGGCGGTGTGTAAGGGTTGATGACACGAGGTCTGATTGGGAGACTGTTACTTGCGTGTGCCCCTAGGATCAATAGTTGGGCCCCTTGCCCAACAATATTTGTACTGTATGTGAATGACATAAACTAAACTGTTAACACACTGTAAGTACCATATGTATGCAGATGACATGCAAATCTAAGCACATTTTTCAGTCAATGATATAAAGACTATGTTCTGAAAATCATCTAAGAGCAAATCATTACATAGACTAAAAAACACGGACTTCAACTAAATCACAACAAGACTAAACCCATCATAATCTGCAATCAAAGTCTATGAAATTCACTTTAACAGAACAAATCCAATTTTGGTGAATGGAAAGCTCTACTATACTTTGACAAAGTAAAAAATCTTGAACTGACGATAAACTCTACACTTATCTGGAATGATGCAGTCATAGACATTCGGAGGAAGGTTTCTGCCTCAATTCACTCACTCAAAAAGTTACAGAACTTTATACCATTACATAGCAAGTTACATCTGGTTAAATCACTTGTGTTTCCTCACTTTACTTACTGTAATGCTGTGATCAATGACATGACTGTGTCTCTGGCTGACGTGCTCCAGCGGTCTCATAATTACTGTTTGAGATTTGTATTTAATCTGAGATACCGTTAGCATGTTACACCATATTACATTGAATCTGGAATCTTAAAATTAAATTACCAGAGATCAATCAAAATTATTTCCCTTGCATTTTAGTTTTAAAATCATCTTAGCCAAATTATTTAAAAAATGATACAGGTTTGTTTCCCAAGATAGCCCAAGAACTTCACGTACTGCCTCTTTCACATTGCGTATGCCCAGGGCCGGCGCACCCATTAGCCGAACTAGGCGACTGCCTAAAAAAATCTATGCTGAAATAGTTTTAAAATCTAATGAAACAAAAGTGAAAAAATTATATAACAAATCATTTAATTGTTGATATCTACTTTTTTTAATTAATTTATTTTAATTTTATTGCGTTTAGTAAAGTACTGACTGTATTGCTGCTGCCCCTGGCACCGATTTCACCATGCTATAAATCTGATTCGAAGAAGCGCTTGCACTTATCAATTGTCAAGGCCGTATACAACTTATCAATTGTATTTCTTGTATACAACGGTGCCGCGGCTACAAACCTTTCCCTTCCCCTGTACCCACCGCACAATCTACTTGCTGACGCAACAAATAACATCTAATCATCAAGTTTTGGGTATATTAAATTAGTAAATCAAATACTTAATGTTTTTCATTGTCATCAGGATTATTTATTTAATATTATATTTGATGTATTATGTTTAGGCCTATGGTTTATAATTTACAACGTAAACGATTTAAACTTGCTGTAACCTGATGTTAACCTGTCAACATAATCAATATCTAGATTATAATACAATGTTAAAATGCTGTCAATTTGATTTGTTGTGAACTTTCCAGTTTGATTATGTATTGAAGTTGGGTCATGTAAGCTATAACATCAAAGCTGAGCAAGTTAAGTCAGAATTGGGACTTATTCATCGTTTTCATATCATGCCACCGTTAGCAGCGTTTTGCCGCACCAGTGAAAGGGTGATCCACCTTGGATTTATTTTCAATAAAAACCATGTAAAACCTTTTCGTCATTTGCCACATAACATTTTTATTTTTCGTCCTATTGATGGTTTAGAATATATTGTATTTGAATCTGAATTATATACTACAGGGTGTCTCTGAACTCCTTACCGACCTTTTAAGGTATTATTCCTGGACCAAAGACAAGTCAAAATATCATATTTAAATTGACCGGAAGTCTTTAGTTACTCACACAGCCATTTTGTTTTTTCACATAATAATGTTTATTTCCGTAATGGATGGCTGTATTCAGTTCATATTTGCTATGAATCTTTATCATACCAATGTACATTTTCAAGAAAAAAATTAATTTTTTCCACTGTATATTTTCAAAGTGGCGGCCATTTTAAATTTTCAAACTGAAATATCTCAAAATCGGTAAATTTTATAAAAATTTTACAAGACACAAAAAAGTTGACAAATTAAATTATCTAACTAATGGTACCAAGTTTGTAAAGATATGACAACAAATAACGGAGTTATCGCGATTATATCCATGAAAAACATCGATTTTTCTGTAAAAATGGCCTTAATTTTGCATTGATTTTAATGCAAAATCAACGTTTTTCATGGATAAAATCGCAATAACTCCGTTATTTGTTGTTATATCCTTTCAAACTTGGTACCGTTGGTTAAATCATTTAATTTGTCAACTTTTTTGTGTCTTGTAAAATTTTTATAAAATTTACCGATTTTGAGACATTTCGGTTTGAAAATTTAAAATGGCCGCCATTTCGAAAATATACTGTGGAAAAAATTAATTTTTTTCTTGAAAATGTACATTGGTATGATAAAGATTCATACCAAATATGAACTGAATACAGCCATCCGTTACTGAAATAAAAATTATTATGTGAAAAAACAAAATGGAGGCTGTGTGAGTAACTAAAGACTTCCGGACAATTTAAATATGATATTTAGACTTGTCTTTGGTCCAGGAATAATACCTTAAAAGGTCGGTAAGGAGTTCAGAGACACCCTGTATTTGTCTAAACAATGTTTTAAAAAAGTCCCAACAAATTTTATTTGGTCTTTCCATTTTGTAAAAAAAAACTTTATGTACTTGAAATGTATATATAATATATCACAAACAATATTTGGCTTGATGAACCCTTTATTTAGAGCTACAACCCATAACCTTTTTTATCACAAATAAACGAGTTATTACGTGTCCCATTTATAGTTATTTACTGTTATTATTGTACATTTGAAATGGTAGTTATCAGGTTAAGTGTAAGAAGGGCCATGTGGCCCTAACTTTGCATGTATGAGTAAAGGATTTTTCATTGCAGAATTCAAAATAAGATTTGAACAGTCGGTAATTTAATCTCAAACGGTAAAAGATAATATCGGTCCTGATGAGACTACATTGCTGCAAAGGCAAATGACCTTGATTGCTATGGTATATACTTTATATACATTATCTACTTAATATGTTAATTATCTATGGTATATATTTTATGGGGAGGATAATTCTATTATTTGACTAAAAATATGTTCATACCCAGAATGCAAGAAATTGTACCTTGAGATTTTAAAATAATTCTCAGATTGTAATAAATACATTTTTAACCTGTATTATTCTCGCTTGTTTCACAGGATAATCTCAACGAGCCAATCAGTGATACTTTGCTTTACTATGGTATTCCAGTCAGCGGTGGTTTGACTCTGGTGGTCAATGCCCTCACTCTGTTACTGTGCCATCAACAACTGTTGACAGCGCTCAGGACTCTGTGGGACACTTACCGGTAGGCCTACTAAAACACAATGGAAGCATCATAGTAAAATCAGAATAATAGAAAGTTGTTAGGAAGCTCTGATCTTAGAAAAAATAAAGAATATTACTTTTCCCCGGAGTAGGCCAAAGTAAAATAATCCTGCTTTTTTGAACTCAAGAAAAAATGTGCGTCTCCAGAATGCCCAAAAATTGTATCTTAAAATTTTTCAATAATTATTCTCAGATTCTGTTTGACACAAGGGTTGTCCAGAAAGTAGAGAAAATTTGCGATTCACGCTCGGCACTGACCCCTGATCCCTGAGTACTGTGACTGCATGTGCGTCAGATAGCTCTATCTGTCATGTCAGTCAGAGCCAAGTAATATTATTGTGCGATCTTTGCAATGTAACATAAAAAAATATCGGTGTACATTGAAAAGCCCGCCAAATTTAAAATGCGATGAGGCCCCTTTTTTGGGACTGTAAGGATTTAATTAACGTAGGGGATATGCCCAGTGGGGAAACAATAAAGTCAGGGATGTGTATTTTGAAACCCTTAAAAAACTAAAATTTGCAATACAGAAAAAATGGTCTGTTATCTGCAAAGGTGTTTGAAAAGTTTTTCTCAGTTTGTGCCGATTTACGGGGTCGAGTATTGTCTTATGTATGATAAGCACCATTGCTGTTAGAAAGTGTTTTGCAGAAGTGGCAAGCAAATTTGCTGAAAGGAATTTTTTCTGATGTTCCATTCATTATATCTTATTGTGACAGTTTGAAATTAAGAGATGGAAGATTACTTGATATTGTTTCTACAATTTTACAGATACTTGGACTCAAAAAGCCAAATGAAATGACATGTAGTTACTTTTTGCAGTGGTTCTGCGAGCAAGCCAAAATTACTGAAATTTTCTATATTGATACAGCTGCAATCGCTGTTTGCCATGCAAAAGGGATCACAAACAAGTCTCTTTCATGTTTGGGTCTGGTCTTTTAAGGGTTTGGCAATAAGCATCTGGCTTTTTTGTTTTTCCTCCTTGCATAACTTCTAGGGGGATAAAACGCTTGCGGGAAGAGAAGCATGTGCTATTTTACACTTCAAATTTGGTGGCATGTTCAACAGATGATGCTGCCATTTTGAAATGACACAGGTAAGATGTGGGATCACCCATTAATAAAACTTGGCACATATTGACATGATAAATAGAGGTAACTTTTTTTGCAGTATGATGAAAAACGTTGAAAATCACTCACACCAAAAGTGTTTTTGTGATCTTGTGAAATGTGATTGCATGCAGAAAGAACCCAAGTCATTGTGAAATAAACTACGATTAGGAGTTAATTCTGATAAATGATTATTATACTCTATAACTAGGATTATTTTGATTGTTTTAATAAATATATGTGTCCAATAGGTATTCTAGGCATATAGTATTTATTCTAATAGTGATGTTTTTTCCAGAACACTGGAAGCCAAACCTCAAATCTTGAAAGCTCTTGGTCTGCTATTTCTTGTATACTTTTGGTTTCTACCTCTGCTAATTGTAGCTGTGCATTACTCCAAGATCCTCACTTATGCATTTCTCATAACAACAGACTTTCAGATATGTTTCTTTGCTCTCATGGCAGAAGGTGCATTTAAGGCTTTGAAAAAGAAAGTGAAGGAACATTATAAACTGCTTGAGGTAGGTATGCCGATGTCTTAATTAAGGCATGTATCTAATGCCCTTAAACTCAAATACTATTTGCTTTTAATTTTAATCACGTTTGGTGTCGTTAGTACTAGTACTAAACATTCCCTTTTTCATATTTTAATCATAAAAAATTTTAATTGGCGACAACTACATACAGCTACAACAGTGACTTTAAATTTAAAAGATATCAGTGAGCACAAATATTTAATCTAAAAAATAAAATGTTTCACGTATCAATGGTCACTATCAACTTGATCTTTCTGAAAATAAAAGTAAAATAGGCAAGCTATATAAACTCATATGGTACCAATATTGCAGTTTTAGGTTTTCTTTACACTACGGTAGAGTCCTGTTATAAAAAACAATCTTTCTCTATCTACTATGGTGGGGGAGAAAGTAAAAATGTGCTTGTCCTGAATACGCTCCATTTTACTATTTTAAACACCACTTTTTCTTAACATATAAACAGAAAAATTAAAGGAAGAAAGTAAAAAAATTGAATATTTATTGTTACACAAAGATGTTAATAGGATTACATTTATAGTTAAATATCTATTTCAGCACTAATTGAAAACAAAAGTAAAAGTTTAAACTAATATGAGTTTATTGAAAACCAAATTAGAACCAAGCAAATTTTGAATGAAAATTGGTTAATTGGTCACTCATCACAATTCAAAATTAAATGACCCAATGAATGACTCATATCTGTACTGTGAAAAATTAAGAGAGGTGACAGGTATAAGCCTCGCTGCGTAACTTGACGAACGAATTTGCACTAGACTACTACTCAGGTAAAATTATTGGATGTATAATCATGTGTTCCATGAAAATTAACATGTAACGTGAGCTCGATGTTTTTGGAAAAGTAACCCTCTTATTCCCTCCGGTAGACCATCCTAGCTGTTTTTGGCCATACATCAACTTATGTGTTGAGAATTTGTAGGATGGGGTGGTTTAAATTTATTTTAATAACACTGTCTCAACTGTCTGTGCTCTGAGTTGTAGAAGGTCAATGTCTTCAGCTTTGATCCTTTCCGGTTGTCACTGCATCTATTCACGAGCCTAATAATTAAATTTTAGAGCTGGTATAAGCAGATTTTGTCCCTACAACAAATTTTAGATATCACAATAATTGTTTTGGAAACATACATGAATATGGTGTGTTACATTTAAAATTGTTATCACAGAATTGAAAGTTAACAAAATATTTTCAAAACAAAAAGTGATATGATTATACGTATTACTGAACCCGTTAGTAATACGTAGCTGTAGTGTATATGTTCTGCTGATATATACTTAATATCCATATAATGCAAAAATTCGCTAAATCTAACAGGGGCTGGTCCCAATTAGCACAAAGAAAGGAACCATCGGTTTTTCTCCGTCCAATTTGTTAGGATTAACAAAACTATAATGTGTTATTGTGCTCAAATCATATTCTTATTTGGATGCGTTGGCAGCGAACTTCGGAGGACGGTGGGCTGCTGCTGTATTTTGATGAACCGTGCCTCAAGCAAGGCCGAGGCTCGGCTGTGGTGGACGTGAGCCGGCTGAGACATGTCCACCGCCAGCTGGTCTCTGTCATGGCTACCGTCAACCACAACAACAACGTCGCAATCCTCGTCATCATTTTCAGCTGCAGGTGCTCGTGTTACCCTTTCAAAATATATTCTAAAAAATAAATTATCTCTTACTAAGTATCTGAATTGCTAATGTGGTTTAGTGAGGATTCTAGAAAATGACGAAAACGAGCCAATCACTTTATGTCTAGAATTTTCATAAACAAACTAGTGTCGTAAATAAAAACTCACAAAATTCTACTGTAACATTACCTTCATAGTTCTGTCAGCCTTAACTTGACTATGTATAGCAATAAATCTAAAATGTTTACAAACAAATAACTTTTTTAATCAGTTGTACCGTGAAAAGTAACATGTTACGTAAACTCTATGTTTTTGGAAAACATCCTTAGGAGTAGACTCCCCTCTTAATCGGCCATCCTTTAACCATTGAATGGGGGCATGAGTAGTTTTTCTCAGCATGTGTAGTTTTTATTTTTAAATAAACAATCATAATGGATTTCGGCAGTTGTGTCGGGAATAGTACTTCACGTGCCTCATTCTGAGAACCACCTTAAGTTATTTATTACCCCCCACCCCCTCTCCGTTCTTTGTTATTTGCCATTCAGTAATGCGGTGTCAGTTTGCGGAGTTTTTTCTGTTACACCCTATCTCGCGAGTGCTCAGTGTGGAGTTTTATTTACTCGTGAACCTTTCTGTAGTATAGGCAATTGTACATATGCATAAGCATGATTTTATATATGATTTAGTTTATAATTATCATAAAATATATTTAATTTGCATTGATGTATAATTGTATAGTTGTGGAGCAAAACTCCACATGCGCCCTCGGTCGGTTTTACCGGTGAAGTGCCCGTTTGAGAGTTAAACAGCCTCCGCTTTAACCGGCTTCCTTTAACCGCCACCTTGTCACAAAACCAACTTCCTTTAAACCGGCCATTTCTAACATAACATTGCTAACCAGTCTTGTTTTGCCAAAAATATTGTTTTTACATCTACCTTTCAATTTATTTTTACTTCACATCAAAGTCAGTTCCAGAAAACAATTCAAGGGAACTTTCCTGAACGGAGGTGAATGCCACCGGAAGTGAATATGTTTGTGTACCTCCATTCCAGTATGAAAATACCGATTCTTTTTCAAGTTTAGTCTTATCAGTACTGTATATGTTTAAATACGATATTTTTTTTGTTACGGTATACCGGAAGACTATGTTTAGAACAAACGTGGGTGTGTAGCTATATAAATTTCATTCACAGTATTAAGTGTTATTTTTCATATTATTTCGGCCATTGAGAACTACAATTTAACGTAGTTAAATGGTCAATAGTCGGCCAGCCAATTTGTTATCCGGCCACTGTCTGGTCCCGAGGTGACCGGTTAAGAGGGAGTCTACTCGATATATTTTTGTAAAAGTAAAATTAAAACGGTATATTATCCAACAAACTACTGTTATGTTCGAAGAGACTGATTTTCATTGGACTCAACAGCAGCATACTTTTATAAATTAGGAAAATTAAACATTTTGATTTTATTACATTTTTAAAAAGCCCATCATATGGTTTTGCATTTAGGTTCTTCTTTACAACGTACCTTTATCGATGGATTGCCACAAAATTCATCACTCTACAACTTGTGTATGCCCTGCTGACATTGCAAAGAATCTTCTACCTTTGTTATCGCTACGAAGCGTTGAAACGAATTGTAAGTTGATATTTTTTATCAAGTCAAATTTATTTGTTGTACCTTTGTTTTGCCATCAGTTTAATTTTGTTATGAACAAGACGGCCTAAGGGCAATGTAAGCAGTGCAACTGCACTGGGCCAAGCACTTACAAAGGCCTCGCGCTTGTAAAAAAAGAAAAAATTGTCAAAGTAGAAGTAGGAGACGGCTGTTTAATAGGGTCCAAAAATTTTGCACTTGTAAAATACCAGTGAAAAACAACTCAGAAGTGATTAAATTACTGTATGTGATTCAACAGGTAAAGCCGCGTCCGCACTGGCCGAACATTCGTGGCGAACACAAAAAATCAACAAACATTCCTGACAAAAAATTACCGGCCATATGATTTATATGCTAAAAGGTTAGCAACGAATGTACAAAAGTTCGGAAGATTCACGGCTTTACATTGTGGTTTTTCTTATCATAATGATAAATAACCGTTTAGTAGTTTTGTTAAAACACAATAATGGTTAGAATATTCGTTTCGCACCACTGGACTGTCAAAGAGTTTATCATTTTTAGTAGAAACTAGTGTACATTCAATTTAATGTCAGTGATGGGAGGTACGGTATCTGGTTTTGGTAGGTTAACGTTTTGTACAAAGATAGATCATATTCCGTGGAAAAAAATGACTAACAGAAATAGAAAAAAAAAACTTTGGAAATAATAGACTCTTTATGCTTTCTGATTGTTCGGAATGCTAATCACAAGTTTTAACTACTCTACCTTAATGGCATATAAGAATTAATTGTTTGAGAGAGACGTCCATCTAATAAAATTAGACATTTTGCAAGGCAAATTTGAAAATGAAGAACTGATTGAGCTAGTATGTATATATATATGTATCATTTATCTTACGAGGGACCTAGAAGCCAAGGGGTATAAGTGCAAAATTGACGATTTTGAGATAAAAATATATTTGGATAGCTATATTAATTTTGATAACGTAGACCTGTAAACAAAATTTCATCACGTGCTCATAAAAAAGGAAATTAATGTCTTTTCTTCATATGATAAATATAGGGAAAGAATGCAGGTATGCTGCCATAGAGAACACTGAAAATAGATATTTTTCGCATAAAAAAAGTATTTCGACCATATGATTCCATATATATTAAGTTTCATCAATATCTGACCATAAATAAAGGAGTTTGCCTATTCTCCATATGATTAACATGGTAAAGAGTATGCAGGTTTGCTGCCATGATAATTACAAAAACTAAGATATTTTACTACACCGTGTGTTCATTTTTTTATGCTCACCATTGGGATCTCGCAAACTATAAAAGTTACAGGAAAGGTCAAATTGTGCGGAATTATAAGCTGAACAAAATGATGTGTAAAAATTTCAGATATTTATACTCGTTCGTTCGCTGATCTCGAAAAACTGTTTTTTGCTCAAAACTTATTTTGCCTATAACTTTGTTATTTGTTAAAATACTATAAAACTTTTTAGATAAAACTTTACTGAAATTTTACGTAGATTCTGAATATTAAAATTAGAATTTTTTACATCAAACGGTTTTTGAGATATTTTAGACAAGTTGATTATTTGTAAAGCAAGTATGTATTTTTTCATCATCATAAAAAAAAATATTTTTTCTGTTCACGAAAATACCAAATATGGCGTATTTATTTATCATAATAATTATATTATTATAAAAAATGTGATTAATAAGCAACACTGAAATGCTAATAATGAGGATGCTTCTAGCATGAGGTGCAACAATGGTGTAAATCAGCTGTTACATGGGAACCGCGGATGCCGGTAAAGAGCTGATCAACAATGTAAGCAACAAAATATGAAACACAAAATTAAAAACAGCTGATTTACGCCATTTTTGCACCTTATGCTAGAAGCATCCTCATTATTAGCATTTCAGGGTTGCTTATTAATCACATTTTTTATAATAATATAATTATTATGATAAATAAATACGCCATATTTGGTATTTTCGTGATCAGAAAAATTATTTCTTTTTTATGATGATGAAAAAATACATACTTGCTTTACAAATAATCAACTTGTCTAAAATATCTCAAAAACTGTTTGAAGTAAAAAAATTCTAATTTTAATATTCAGAATCTACGTAAAATTTTAGTAAAGTTTTATCTAAAAAGTTTTTTTTTGTATTTCAACAAATAACAAAGTTGAAGGCAAAAGAAGTTTTGAGCAAAAACAGTTTTTCGAGCACAGCGAACGAATCAATATAAATATCTGGGATTTTTACACATCATTTTGTTCAGCTTATAATTCTGCACTACTTTGCTAATTTGACCTTTCCTGTAACTTTTATAGTTTGCGAGATCCCAATGGTGAGCATAAAAAAAATGAACACACAGTATAAATGGATGGATCTCAACCAAATGAAGCTTAAGACTAAGCTTCATCAACAATATTGGTTAATAATTGGAGGGGAAAAATCGACTTTGACCTCGGACAACTTGCACTCCCAAATTTCAATGTTTTACTGAGATAGTAAAAATCAATAACATATCTAAAGTTTACCAAAATTTTTCCATAGGAAGTTCGCCATTTTGACGAATTTCCAAAATGGCGGACAATATCTATTTTTTCGAGTTATTACGAAATTACTTCAATAATACCTCAATGTAAATCAAGTTTCTTAATTCATTTGAGTACATATGGATGAATAGTAACTGTACCAAGAAAAAAAAGCACCCATGTAGCAACAGACCTGCTTAATCAGTAAAATGCAAAAATATTTTCAAATAGTCTTAAATTTTCAAGAAACCACAAGTGCAGGCGTGTGTAGTTTTACTGATATTGGAAAGTTTTATGCAATCACAGTTAAATAAAAACCAGTAAAAATACCACTCATGTTTTATTAAAATATATTCATTAATAAGAAAGATGTAGCATTTTATTGATTTCTCATAGGAATAACACAGGGATCTTCATATTCCGTTTTTATGGTTCTTCCTCCTTTTTAAACCTAATTAAAAATTTAATTTATCAAATTGTTAATTTTTTAAAGATTTCGTAGTACTCGGGAATTTTAACAGAATTATTTGGTTCTGTATACATTGATAGAGCAAAGCTTCAAGGTACTAAGTTGTGTGTTTTTAAATTAATTCTAGTGATCAAAATTTAGAATAAAAAATATGTATATGAAAAATTTTGTTTTATCAATTTATAACAAAATGGATACTATTTTTTCTATACACCAAATTGAAGTTTTATATAATGTAAATACCAGCTGAATTTTCGGAGAAGTTTTATTTCTTGTACTCTTGATAGGGGACCTTCCTAGTCTCTCTCGCTGGCACTAAGGGATTCTTCCTATTTTAGAGCAGACAGTACATGTGGTAACTAAACAATAGTATTAAATTACCTTGATCGTTCCAGTTCCAGTTGTGTCTGAAGACTACAACCTGGTTTTGGTGCTCAATTGCACAATGATCACGTAGATGTCAATTGAGAAAGTCATTTTTTCGGTCCGAAAAGGACGTTGTCAAAGAGTAATAATAACTTAAACATTCAAAACTAATATTCAATAACTCAAAGATACACAAGAAGTGTAAAAAAAATACGAAAAAGTTCGCAGAGACGGTCAGTGGTCAGCTTGTGCGTCACTTTGATATACCGTCGTGGTAGCCAGCTCGAGGACACTCAAGTTATCAAGGACCGAAGAATTGACTTTTTTATGACGTGATCATGGTGCAATTAAGCACCGAAATCAGGTTGTAGTCTTCGCATACAACTCAAGAACTGGAAGGATCGAGCTAATTTAATACCATTGTTTAGTTATCACACCAGTTCAGGGGCAATTATACTCCGTAATGAGCAATTTATAATGTGGTAAATGAAAAATTACTCATAAGCAAAATTGGTTTGCACAACTGATGTTGGCTAACACTTCTTTATTTTTTAAACAGTCTTCCTAGTTATCTGATGATTCTTTGTTGTTTAAGGAAAGATCAACGGCAGATATGGTGAATGGGCTAGACAAAAGTCCTTTAGACTTAAGAACGAGAGCTGAGGTGAGATCAAACCACATTATTGCTAGAGAATGGTTATATTAGAAATTAACTATTAAACTCTAGCTAGAGTGATTTTAATGTTTATTGCACTGTGTTCTGAAACAGTACCCTTATCATGACATACATGATCCAAAGAGATCATGACAACCTGCGGTGACAGTAATTCAAATATCTTTATTCACAACTGTAAATACATACATGAATGGGGTCAACAACATCATATAACTATAGTTGAATTAAAATCAAAAGAGTATTGAGACTCTCGGTGCTTCGGCAGTGTTCGGGTACGTTCGGGACTAGTCGGCTCCTGTAAGTAAACAACTACCGAGTTGTTCAAATGAACGAATCAATCAAGTGAGTTGAATGGATCATATGTCATTTTCTAAAAGATTCTTTTGAATCAGCGACCACAGAGAATTAATTCTTTGTTCGCCGAGTCGTATCGATTGTAAAATGATAACTTTGTTTCGATCGCGATCTGAGAACCAGGCAGATGTTTCATCGGTTTTGTTTACAAGGTTTCATATCCTTTTTATCATACAAAGGTTAGAGTTGTTTGATGGATCTCACAAGTACCTACGCCTATATAGTTCCCACTTCATACTAACTTATTTATTCTCTATTTTGTTACATAAATATAAAAAATTAAGATAATTGCTTATAACCTTGTAGAGTTTTTTTTTATTTGTCAAGCTCTTTCATCTATAATAGACAATTGTGAATGAGGCTTCCTATTAAAATGGCCACGAAACTATAAATAGAAATTTAAACCCTCAGTTGACGCCTTTACATTTGACGACACAACAAATGCACGACCCCTACACGGTATTGGTGATGGTGAGCACCAAAATCTGGGCCGGTTTGACCATATAGGTTACCACGTTCCCTACCAGCCGCCGCATATATGCGGCATTCAGGCTACTCCCTCAGCCCACCAACAAAATCATGGACTTCCTGTATACCGGCCCTAGTGGCTGTGTCTTACGCCACAGTCCACGAATAGAATCAATAGAATCTGTCCACAGGTGTTGCCAACTGGCCAGTGGTCAGAACGTCAGTGGTCGTCCCAGCCACAGACCAAGCGCCGCGCACATGCGGCGGACAATCCCGTAGACCGTGCCTAAGCTATCTAACCTTTAAAATAGACCAAAGAAATAATATACCTTAACTAAATTGATTAGCTTTCATCCACTGCCTAATTATTCAATCAATACATCACATGAGTGAGAAACCAACGTAGCCTACAAAATCAAATGGTATAATTCACCATTCGTAATTCAATTGTCTTAAGAGATTATAGGCATTTACGTCACGCGAACCCTGTAATTAACCTCGCTTTCAAACTGAGTGTATCCCTGGTAACTTAACTCTTATTTTTACTGTTACGTACAAACTTAAAATTAATTAAATATTCAAGTGACCCAAAAGTATGTCACAGAATATTAACGTCAATTAATCGATTAAATTCGATTTTATCGCATTAAGACAGGTGTGGAAAAACAGCTGTATCATACGGACAAAAGAATAGGTTCAACACTCTATTCGTGAAAAAGATCGATTCAAATGAATCAATTCGCCAGATGAGCCGAATTTTCCATTACCAGCTGATTAAATCAGCGGGTTTACCCGAGTGTTGCCGAACACTGCCGAAGCACCGCCAGTCCCAATACTCTTTTGATTTTAATTCAACAATAGTAAAACTAATCAAATTGTCCTATAGTACAGAATAAAAAGGAAATAAATAAAAAATTACAATATTCTCATTATCTAAAAATATGGATTTTGGAAATTAAAACATAAATATATGAATCATTAAAATTTATAAGTTCTAGAATGACTGAGCATCTCAAATATTATCTTGAAGAGAAAAATTCTTCCAGTGATTAACTATATTTTTTAAACAAATAATTCTCAACCAAGTTTCTAAACCCCTTTTCATTAATCATACATTTTAAATTTGGGGGAAATGATTTAAAAATTTTGCTTCCATATTGGTTTTTTATTTTGTAAATAAACTGAGATTGTGTTAAGATAAGTCGAATGTCAACGTCTAGTGCTAGAAGAGTGGACATTACTTCTTAGTTCTCTTTTAATTCTGTTTTCTATTTTAGTTTTATTTTGAAAAGAAGCTGAGATTGTGTTAAGATAAATCAATGTCATTCCTATGTCTAGTGCTAGAAGAGTGGACATTTCTTCTTAGTTCTCTAATAATTCTATTTTAGTTCTATTTAAACTAATGTAGTTTTTTTATTTTTATTTATCTAACCTCCTGTATTTCATCAGCATTAGGACAGTTGATGCGGGGCCGAAACTACGATCCTGGGATTAATCAATTATCAACAATTATCCCGTTATTCATATATCAAAGAAATTTTGAATATTCGGCTAAATTTAATAGCAAAGTTTAAGACCTCATAGTTTAAGATAGCATAGTTTAAGATCATACCCTTAAGTGCTCACAATATTGAGTATCTCATTAATAAATCCGTAACAGATATAAAAGTTATTAAGTAAAAATACAAAGTGGCAACTAGGGGATCAAAATATTTAAGAAACTTTATTACGTAGGCTTACATTTTTTTGTTAATTTTTTTCCAGGTAAAGTAATTATATCACAAAGTCCTCAAATATTTTCAGTACATTTTGTAGAACCTTGAAGAGTTTAAGTGTGTGTTGAGGATGAGATAAAATGAGGTTTAAATTTGTAGGACCAATTTTAGGGCCCCAGAAAAATATGTTTGTTAAAGCCAATTATGACTGTTCTACTCTTTTTTTTCACAACATTACAAATATATGGTTGGCATTAATATTATTGATATAAGAAGATACAACTAATTTGTTTAATTTCAGTTCAAGCTATTACTAATTCAACTGAAGAGTCACAGAATGACGTTCAATTGTCTGCAGATGTTTGATCTTGATTTTTCTCTCATTACTTCTGTAAGTAACTATTAAATCCTCTTTACAACATACTGTGATAGTGTGGTAAAATTACATTCCTAGCAATATCTGAGGATACGAACATGCTGCAATACAGGCGGAGGCTGTAATAAATTATCGAATATTACTATTTATTAAATATTTTATTATAAGAGACATTTTAATTATTTCTGGACTCTTAATTTTTGTTATATTTTTTGTTTGTTTTTGAAAGCTTGGAGAAGGTTTTTCTCATTCTCAGCAACTTGTTAGTAGACTGATCCAGTTAAAAACACTACAAAAGTCGGATCATTAAAAAAAAAATAGGGATGGACGGGTCCCGAAATTTCGGGAAATTTTCGTCCCGATCATCGGGCGGGATTTTTTTATACTCGGGAATTTATCGGGACGGGAACTGCCGAACGGCGGCCGGCGATCGCGGCCGACGATCTTGCTAACGAGGACGGCGATTTCGGCCGACAATCTCGCTAACGAGGACGGCGATCGCGGCCGACGATCTCGCTAACGAGGACGGCGATCACGGCCGACGATCTCGCTAACGAGGACGGCGATCGCGGCCGACGATCTCGCTAACGAGGACGGCGATCGCGGCCGACGATCTCGCTAACGAGAACGGCGATCGCGGCCGACGATCTCTCTAACGAGGCCGGCGATCGCGGCCGACGACCTCGCTAACGAGGAAAACACGGCTTAGCTATAGCTTTTATTTATTAGATTTTAGGGTTTATAGCTTTAAATTTACATTGTTATAATTTTTTTCATCATACACTCCTTAATTTTTTTTCTGATGTAGCAAAAAATAGTTAAATGTATTCATTTAAATAACAATAAAAGTATAATGTCTAATAGTTTATTATTTCTTAGTTCAATTTTCTTATTTATATTCTTCAAGGAAGAAACTGTCTCTGTATATTGCATTAAATCAATGAATATAAAAAAATTGGCAAAATATTTCTTAATTTATAAATGGCATTGGCTTGTTGAACAACTTCTTTTCTGAGTGTTAATATTCATTCTAATTTAAATTTGTGTTTTTTTGTTCTTTTTTATCTGAGCAGGCCTTATTTATTGTAATATAGTATTGTTTTCTTTACAATTTTTCCAATTGTTTTAATCTATATTTTTTTTGTACTGGTACTGTACATAATGTTTATTTTCATTCTTCGTACCAAACGTTTAATATTTCATTAAACAAAACTTGTATTAAATAAGACATGGGCAACATTTTTCCTTTATGTGTGTTTAGTGATTCGACTTAAATTTATTGGTTACAATAAAATTTATACTTTACCATGATCTTATTGCATCCTTAAAATATCAAAACTATATATTTGATTTTTTCAACAAAAGGACATTCATTGTAACTTATACAAAAACAAGTGAAACAAGTTGGAAGGAGAACTAGTTGATATTTAACATTAATTTGTCTGTATACAACACTCAGATAAAAATCAAAACGAATATTTCCCGATAGCCTTGAGAAGAGCAATCCCGTCCCGAAATTGGATGGGAAATAAAAATTCCCGTCCCGTCCCGTCTCGAACTAAAAATCCATTCCCGTCCATCCCTAAAAAAAAACAAGATTGGTTCCAATATTCGACTAGGTAGAAATATTCGGTTATTCAATAATAAAAAAGATCATTGAAAAATGTACAATTATCACAGAGATAAAGATTTATTCAAATACTAGCTTTTACCCGCAGCTTTGCTCACATTGTAGCCATTAAAAAATTTTAGCAGAGATCAATAAAGTTGAAATAGATAAATATATTTTATTGTTTGGTTTGGAATATTGATTTTTTTTAAATTTCTCCATACAAATAACTTTTAAGTTTTAAAATATACTTTATTGAAATAAAATAACAAATACTAAAAAATGAAATGCAATAATAAAAATATATACTATAATCTTTTATTTTAACTATTTTAAAATATAAAATGATGATGAAAAGAAGTTCTGTAATTTTGTTTCTTAGCAACCAATAAAAAAGATAAAATCCATTTTTATATAAATTTCTTTTAATTTTTATAAAAAATCTTTTAAAATAAAAAAGTATCCTTTGTTACTTCTTAAACCTCCAAGAATATGAGTACAAAGTTTCACGATGACTGGTTGAGTAGTTTTCGCGTGAAAGGCTAACAAACAACAGGACATTCACATTTAAAATATTTTATTTCAAATACATTTTTTAAAGCTTAAATACTTTCTACAATTTATTATATTGAGCCCATCTATAAAAACCCTGGATTGGAATATTAATTCATGAGTAAATTATTGAAGATTATTTTGTGAGTTTTTAGTATGATTTTGTAAATTAATAATAACATTAGCCAAGTCATTTTATATAGTATGTTGCAGGAGTTCCAAGTAGGAACACTCTATATAGCAGGAGTTCTATATATAGTAGTTACCAAGTATTAAACAAATTAAACTAAACTAAATACGATCAATTAGGTATTATGCAGGGTTTTCGTTATAGAATTAAATTTAATCAATCCAGATAACTGACTGATATAAAATCGATAGTTTGATAGAATCAGTGATAGGATTTGTAAAAAACCTGGTTTGTGCCTTTATTTGAACTAGAGATCGCCCACTAATCGAAATTCGACCAAAAATACAGTTGTACTTGAGCCAAATTGTTTTTAAATGTTTTATAACTGAAACATCTGTTCTTCCTGATTTGCTTACATTTGTTGTTACAACAGCTGTCTTATGATTCAATCCTTCTCCCATAAGATTAACATTGAAACTTTGAAAGCCTGTAGGGCATAGCCCTGGGGGCGGATGGAATTTAAAATGCGATTCTGCTCATCTACTGGACACTACCTTTCTAACGGTATGCGCGGATTTCTCCTACGACGCACAGAAGCTGAGAAAAAAGGAGGAAATGAAACATGCTTGCCTATTAATATATAGATATGGAATATTCTTACCTTTTCACAGATTTCCAGGATAACTTGAATGCTAAATTAAAACTAGTCATTTTTTGTTTCAGATGTTTACAACAACAATCACTTACTTAATGCTCCTCCAACAACTTAGGTAGACTTGGAAAGTGGAAATAACTAAGAATAATGAAGGTTTGCAATAAAAATTAAGGTAATTCAAAGGTAAATAAATTGTAAAAAACACATGATAAATTAAAGACTTGAAAAAAATCAAAGTACTTTGAGAATAGATTTCAAGTATACCTCAAATTATCCTTCTCCACAAGCATAGTATTTTCATCAATATAGTATTTAAAATTATGCTTTATTAATTCTTGTTTAAACAATTAAAACAATTTTATTATCTGATTATAAGGCGTTGACATTACCTATTTTGGCTGGCACTTTGTACAAGCTAAAGTAAGTGTCCATTGAACTAATAGACATAATTGCAAGGGGGAAAGAGTGAAAGGTGGCCACAAAATAATTTGGAAATTTGTTAAAACGTTTATAATTCATACCACTTGCACTTAACACCTATTACGAAACATCGGCCAAATTGACCAATGCCCTGTAATAGTGGCTAAAATGCTTGACCTTGAGAGCTGCAACTCCTATTACCTTCCTCCCCCACAACACTCTGCCCTTCAAGGTCATATTCACTTAGTTTACCCAACTGAGTTGTATAGACTAGGCAGATTTTACTAATACGGTCGGTTAGATTTAACGCGTTTTGCTTGAAATGTTTTTCATTTGCTGTTTTTGTAAGTAACTAAACGCCTAGTGACACAATATGGCTAGAGTTGGTCCTAGGGTTTGTAAGGCCAGCTGAACCAAATTTTAGTGACCACATACACATGGCAGACAAAAGTGAAAATAAAATGACTTCAGAGAGGGTGATGATTCGGATACCGATCCAGACTATGTTTTCTAATTTTATAATTCTGTCATCAAACTTTGGATAAATAAATATTATTTTTCATAGAATGTTGTAAAATATCACTGTAACTCCTGTGTGGGCCTATCGATACATAAAAACCATAATTAACACGTTCAATGCGGCTAGGAATAATAAAACCTACCCGAAACACTAAAATATATTATCATGAAAATACATACCTTCAGTGGCGGATTTACGAAGGTTGGGGCCCTAGGCCAACTTTTCTGTGGGCCCTCCCCCCCCCCCCCCCATCACTGACCGAAGTATGATACTAAAATCATCAAATTAAGCTAAAATCGTCCTTAATTTTTTATCCTATGTTCTGGTACGAGTAAAGTGTAATTGTATATGTAGGCTACACTCTAATCTCTGAGAACGAGCTCGTCTTGAAAAGATGCTAGATTATCCAGCTGTTAAATGGGGGTGGGGAATGGGGCCCATTATGCTTTATCATTGACTATATCTATAGTCAATGGATCTATGCTATAACTGGAGTCACTACTCTCTGTTCAAACGTTTGTGAAAAGCGTGCCGCTGTAATTTAGGGATGTTAGGTCCGTTACGTTGGTCAAATTGCTGTTGGTGGGAGGCTATCAAAATAGTCAAGATGGCTATCTCAATATACTCAATTTTAGCAAACTGTATTTAATAGTGTAGGTGCAATGGGGTTCCTTATTGATCTGAATCACTTTGTTAATATTACTATATTGGTATAAATATGTTGCTATCTGAATTTTGATACTTATGGTACACACAATTTTGATACTACACAAAATGGTAATGGTTTTAGAAAATCTTTAAATTAAGCTAACATTAGTTTTAATGTCATCTAGATTTTGCATTTTGACAGCGTCTCACCAATAGTAAACTGGCAACCAAAAAATATCAAGGGAAAGCGGTGCACTTTTTAGACACAGAGAGGTAACTTCAGTTAGTTATAATAAAAAGCCCAAAGGGGCCGCCGCATCGTCGCCTAGTGTTGCCACCAATATGAATGTGACTTAACCTACAGGTAGCTCATGATCACCAGAAAATGACATGGAAAATGGCAGACGCCACAATGACTTCAACAAAGTATCTGTTGTGTTGTGAATTTACGGGTTTTCAACTAAAATAATCTGCTAAAAAATCAGGGCTCAAAGCTGATGTTCATCTTTACTGTGCAAGTACATCCTTAAAAAATATATGTATATTTGGGACTCCGTGCGGCCCCCCTGCAGCCCTTGCTTGGCCCTAGGCCAGGGCCTAGTCGGCCTAGTGGTAAATCCGCCACTGCATACCTTATACTGTCCAAAGATGATTTCAAGGATTGAAATTGAGTTTCTGCTGCATTTTGAATGTCTGCCGCCATTTTCAAAATAGTACCGCCCGGTCGGTAGTCAGCACCTGGCGCCCCCCTTCGACTGCCCACTACATCGTCGTCCACTTTCACTTCATTTTAGTGCATTGAAACTAATCTATATATTATTTATTACATAAATAATAGTGTGTTGTATAAAAATATAGGTATTTTCAGTTACTACCCGATCAAAAAAGACTCATTGTCAGTACTCCCATTTTCCTCCTTCAATGAACTTGTCCTTCAATGAAAGCTGCTCCGCCATGATCAACTGTCTCAAGGGTCACGTTGGCGTCGTCTGCTACTTGTTTGTGAATAGTCGCCATTATTTCATAATAGAACAAACTTTTACAACGAACAATTATATTAAATATAGGGGTGTGCGAGTACTCGAGTGGTCGAATAGTTGTGGTCGAATACTAGCACTATTCGGCTCGGCTCGAGGTTATGCCAAACTATTCGAGTGGTCGAGCTGAAAATAATTACAGAAGCAACAATTCCACAAAAGAAAAAGAGTTAAGAAGAAAACTCTGTACTAACAATTATTTGATTTATTAATTAATGGAAAAAAGCAGAGAAACACGGCAATTTATAATTGAGCTGTGTGATCGCAAACAGGGTTAGGGAGGCAAGACGATGGCAGGTGCGGGGCGGGGTTTGTTTACGACGCAATAGGACCACGCTAATGACCTTGACTGGTGGAGTCAACACACGCACACACGCACGCACTCTTACATGTACCCACACACACACACACTCTCACACACCCTCGCCCAAAGAAAGGTCCTATTAGTTTCCACTTCATTGTGTAATTATCGTTTTGATTCGTGTGCTGTTCAGTGACCCTTAGTAATTTTGGGTTATATTATGCAAAACAACACATTTCAAAATGCATTTGATTTGCATTTCAAGAAATGTTTTGATAAATTTACATTAACATTTTATTTGTCAAATTTATTAGACTAATTTGGTAACTAAACATTTAAAACAATTTATTGTTCTTAAATTTTTACCACTTAGACAAAAAGATGAACAATAACTTGTTTTTGTTTGCGTGCTCTTATCTTGAATAAATTATCCCAAGCGACCCTCCCCCTCGGTGTCTTCCCAATTGCGGTCAGTCCCAATTGCGGTCAGTCCAAATTGCGGTCAAGTCTAGTTTTATGGGGGCTGGTCGAGGTTCAGGTGGTGGAAGGGTGTCCAGATTGCGGTCACATTTTGAGAGACTCCTTCGTCGCGTTCTTAGAGTACCTTGCCACTTATATAACAGAATGATTTGACCTAAAATGAATATTTACGAATTTACTTTAGAAACAACTTCACGCCGAGCCCGAGCTCTATCCAATGACACAAAAATCATAAAAATCGGTTTAAAAATGTAGGAGGAGTTCCTTGTTCAAAAACCCATGTCCGCGTATTAATAGATTTATACATGTACAGATTGATTTGTCCATTACATTGATTACATTGTATGTACATTGATTTACTGTATTTGCAAAAACTCTGTTTTAAAGAAAAATTCGTTATTTTTTTTGATTACCCAAACAATATGTTAACGGTGCTTTCGAATGCACATTTCGAATGGATGAAATAATAAAAACGCTTCAAAATATGCATCCTGCAATTGCACATTTACCATAGCCCTCTTGTTTTGCGGGACATGGTTCCTGGTTAGCATCCCCTACAGGTGACATACCTGCTGTATGGGTCCGTCGTTGTGCATAGCCTACCTGGCTCGCTCGTTGTGCTACTCATTATATATGGAGTTCAAAAATGTGACCGCAATCTGGACAAATGCCATTCCATTAGCCCAAGACATTTTTGGGGTGACCGCAATCTGGACAGTTTTACCCCTGACCGGAATTGGGACTGACCGCAATCGGGACACAACCTCCCCCTCACCCAGCCGACCCTCTCCCCCCTTCATCTTACCCACCCATCCCAGCTGACAGATGCCAAACAATAGAACACCTGACCTTGGTTTTTTGTCCACATTGGACCCTTTTATTATTCCTTGTTCACTCAATTAGAAGATCTGTTAACCGTGGTTTTGGGTTATCCGGGATCCTTCAACCAGTCATTACCCCGGTTAATCGGGAGTTGACTGCGTTTTACTTTTTTCATTTAATGGCCAAAAAATGGCCTTTTGGGAAGATAAAAGATGGTATTTTTACAAAAAAAAAAAAAAAAAATTGTCTTTTTTTTTTTTTTTTTTTTTTTTTTGCTGTCTGGGCTCGGCTCGGCTCGGCTCGAAACTCACTCGAATATTTCATTACCAGCTCGGCTCGGCTCGGCTCGACCAGAAAATTCACTATTCGCACACCCCTAATTAAATATAATCAAAACTTGAGTGAAATTCCACCAGGCACAGTAACAGAACCAGTAACGACAATTGCGAACGGATTGCACCAAAAGATAGCCACTGTCCTTCACGAAACACAGACGAAATAGCTCTCATCCACACCAGGGTGCTGCAGTACTGCGACGGAATAGATTTGTAGGGTGCATGTTACCGACCAGTCGGCGTGCAGACACCTGCGGAGGACAGGACTACTGACCGGTCGGTAGCGCGCAGTGGACGCGTTAACACAAAATGCAGAAACGGTCAAATTGACCACATGTTTCTCCTAGCGTTTAAAAAAACCAACATGTTTCAACATGTTTCGTTATAGGTGTTAAACTCAGCTCTTACATAAAGTATATTATTTGTACCTCACATTGTGGATTTTGAAGTGGCAAGGAGGTAAAACAGGTAATTGGAAATCTCGTATTCAGTCCCAGGACAACTTTAAAACTGGTTTATCCACACTAGCGCTCCAAGCCAATGTTCCTAGCGTAACTGGAGTCCCTGGGTGGTTCAGGCGGACAACCTAAGTGACGGAGTGTCATGACTGTCTCCCAATAACCAATATTAGACTGCGGAATACGCTTGTATGACACAGCGTTGCTGCTTCGCGGTGACTTTCGATCAGAAAAACAAACTCGATCACTCAATTGTTATTTTTGTTGTCAATATAATTGTTCTTAAAGTCGTGCAGGATTATCAAGCCTGCCGGATCAATAGGATGCCGGATGGAAGATTACTGTATAGTTAAAACTAATAGAAGTTAAAAGTAACAAGGAAAAGTATAAGATTAACAACGGCCTAAAAATATGCCATAAGGTTTACTTAGTCAGAAAATCCTGAAGGAAAATTAATAAAATAAAGAAAATAAACATGATGGTAAAATGTATTTGAATTAAAGGTAAATCAACAAAAATGCTCATGTTTTCTCACAAAATCAGCTGTAAAGATAAAAGCTCTTTAACTACATATAACATGAAACTTTTAACTTTTAAATACATGAAAAGAGAAACAGATATAAAATCATCCTTAAACTATACAATTCCTCAAACAAAGGAACACTACCAAAAATTCTACCTGTAATATTGTAAGCTTTGCTAGGATTAAGTAATCAAAAATAAAACTTCCCTTTATTACCACTAGTAGGTTGTAAAAAATTGGTTTAAATTCTTTTCAAACAAATAAGAGAGACCATGTAAAAGTTATACTGTTAATCTCAATTTTTTAATGTAGACTTAAATTTGCAATGTCACAAACAAGTCCTGTACAGTAGAAGCTCTCTTAACTGTCCTCGCTTAAACTGCCCTTACTTTAAAAAGATTCATCTCCGCCATTACTGTCGATTTCCTACTGTCAAACCAGAACATTCAAGTTACACAAAACAACTAACTTCAAATAGGCCTACTTAAGAAATGGCCGGTGTATGATAAACACGTGCGTTTTTGAATATGTTGCAGAAAAAACTGCCATTTGGAAACTCAAAGAAACTGTCAAAGGCCTCAAATGTGGAGACTGATGAATTCAAAACAAGATATTGGCTTCATAATTTATTTGTTTTTTAGTGTATTTTATGACGATTCCAGGTCATTTAGTGGATTTTATGACAATTCATTTCCGTTGAGCACATTATTCACTAACACTACTATGCCTAGGCCTAATTATTAATTTAAATTAGATCAGGAAAACTTTTTTAGGACTTAAGGAACTTTTTTAACTTCTAAACTTTAAACTCTAATATAAAAAAGGAGGCCTTCTAGTATATAAATGAGGTACTGTAATAAACAACTTTATTAATAGTAGATTAATCACAGACCATGAAAAAATGAGATTTTTAGAAGGGAGTAGCTTAACTAAAACAATAATTATGATTGCATTTGGGCTGGTTTAGGACAAGGAAATAATGTGTTTTACATGCTCTTGTTTAGCACATGGTTCAAGACCAACTTCAGGAAAATAAAGGATAGTTAATTCATTATTTATGCTAAACCTACCGATGTATACTATCTATAGTGATGGCGATTCATCGAGTACAATGTACAAGCATAAAAATTTAATGCCTTATATACGTATTTTTTAAATATTATATATACATCAGAGAAAAATATACATATGAATTGTCTCACATGCAATTCGTCGAAGTGAAGAAAGGCACAGTTACATTGTTTATAACAAAATAATGGATTATTCTTTGGCATCTCCGATTCCATCTGCGTTGATTGCGAACATGGCCTCTGTTTCAGGAAGACAAGGAGAGTCATAGATTTTGCATATTCTTGTTTCTCCTCTGCCTTTCCTCAGATACAACCTAAAACCAACATATATTTGTATATGTATGCATAGTTGGATAAATAGGCAAATACATTATTAATGATTCATATTCAATGTCTGTGAATTAATATATTTGTTAGGTCAAATAAGCATTAACTATCTGAAGCTGCAATCTATATCCATAAAATCAAACTATAGATTTTAAAGGCTGATTGAAAACTATTTTAACTAGTTAACATTAGATTATGGCAATCAAAGGAAAACCGTGCCTTCTGAGTTGGTAGTTAAAATTTATAAGAGTAATGTTTCTTATTGCATTTAGGCCATAAAAAATGGTCATTTCATAAGTGTCACGACACAAACTAATTTTACAGATAGCCGGGATTTATCCAACGAATATACGGTATACAGAACAAAATAAGTATTGACATCTTTATGGAAAAGTGAGAACATTGACCCCAAGACACAAATATTACCACCAAGATTTAATTTTCCTTATTTAAGGATAATGCTGATTGGTTGAATGGGAACAGATAGCTAGAACAATCCTGCAGATGTCCGATATTTTCTTGATTTTATATAAACAAAAATGCTAATTTTGAAATTGAAGAGGTTGAAAGAGCGCTTTCCGTGGTGATAGGGAGAATTCGTCTTGAAATCAGCACTTTAATTTTCTTTGTGGACAAAACCAAAATTATTTACATAGAACGTATACAAATCTATTTATGTAAGTTATATATTTTCTTCATATAACTTATTGGTTTATACATTGACAATACTCAGCGTGTGTTCCAATGTTATAAAGTGCTAAACTTAAAATTTTCTGTAAATAAGGTTAAATAAATTTTCCTTCACGTTTCATCGGGTCTGCAAAGCGCGTCTCGTAATTTGAAATAGTTCAAGAAGATAAACCTTGAACTTACAATGAATCGAGTTTAAAGGAATATTGGACACAATATCATTATTCGTTAATATAGATGAGCTCAGAAAACGGGGGTCTTAAAAATAATTTACTTCCCTGAGTTGGTATGTAAATGGTTTAGCTTGACAAAAGTGCTTTACCTATTGGAGTCTCTCAAAACTAGGGATGGACGGGTCTGGAAATTACAAGAAATTTTCGAGAATTTTTTGATTTCGTTCACCGAGACGAGATTTTATTTTGATCGAGATTTTTTGAGACGAGAAATAAGTTGTCAATAACAATAAAAACGGGTATAAATAATCTAAGAATTGCTAGGACTATTTTACTAGCAATTTAATACTGAAAAATAAATTATTTTGAAGCAATGTGAAGTGTTTTATTTTTCCTATCCTCCTCACAACTACAAACTTAATTTGCTATCATAAAGGGTTAAACTACAGTTGAACTTCCAAGACTTGGACTGGACTGGAGACGGCTGCATCTACACGGACTGTTAGTGGTAGTGAGTCAACATAGCTACTGATTTATAAAATAATTCATTTGTTTGGTAAATCTTTAGCATATTGGGAAAACTTTATTAACAATAAACAATCATAATTTGACATTTAATTGCTTCAAGACAATTACTTAAAACTGATTCAAATAATTTTTGACTACTTTAAGAGCTGTTTTGACACAGTAAGAATAGTAGTGACAATCAGATGAATGACAAGATGGCCAATCAGTTTTAATAATGGCTAACCTCAAATATCCCACGTAATACAATTTAATTTCCTTTCACATTTTTTGCAGAGTTCAGCTATTTTAAGCCAAAAATGCTTAAAATCGGCTGATGGTTGATTTTATTTCAGGTTTTCAGGTTCAGTTTTTCAGTTCAGTTTTTCAGGTTCAATTTTTCATGTCGATTCAGTTTTTTTCGGTTTGGATACTAAAAAAACTGAATCGGCCTATTAACAATAATTAATTGTTGAGCAGCAATAAATAGGTTGTGTTGAACATATAGAAAATCAATGGTCTTACCAGAACCATACAGGCTTCATGGATATACTAATGCCTGCCTTTATTCGGTTAGCAAAATAAAAACCTTACCACTAGCAGATGGAACATTTAGGGAATTACGTGAATTCCAAAACAGTGAAAGTTATGTATACAGGACTTGAATAGTTTGGAGAAATGACAATGAATAGCAAACAAAATGAGAGCTGAAGATTTTCTTATGGACAAAGACAAAAAAGAAGAGAGAGTTGAACATTAAAATTTAAATCCACCAATTACAAGCGATTTCTTGTTAGCCTCCCGGCCTCTAGGCTTGTGACTCAAGGTTAGTAGGCCTATGCCTATTTAAAAAACTGTGAGTGATGAAAAGCTCTTATTTGGAAACATTTTAAAGTAAGTTAATAGTGAAAAGTGAGAAACATGAAAGTGAAAAGTGAAAAAAGTAACTGTAACAGAGGATTCTCTTATGTTTTATTTAAAGGTCGGTAGGTTTTATCTTCTCAATCTTTTTATTGGGTACATTCCTCTATAGGCTAGACTAATATTATTTTTATAATATATATAAAAATATAAAATATAGAAGATAAAATATAGCATACTATAAAATATTATAGTATGCTCTATAGGCTACAATTTCCTCTATTGACATTCCATTTGGCCAAGAAAGCGACTTTTTTAATTTCAGTTTATTAACATAATCAGCAATTTACAAAGTATTATTTGTTCCTTCACATAAATCAAGATTTAACAATGTTACAAAATCATATTAAAATCCCGAACGCACATTTCTCGTACCGATTGTATTTACTTGTAACTTTGAACACAGGTTCGTCTTGCCTCTTAGGTGCTAATTAAGAAACGGTTAAAAAATTTTACAACCCAACAGAGGGAATCCACGAAAAATCGTGAGTTTTCTATTTCTCCAGAATCACCAAATGAATGTTTACAAAACCTGGTACACAAGGTTGTCTTACCTTCTAGCTGCTTGCTATTAGTTGAAAAAATTTGTAAAAAAAACACATTTTTTATATATGGATCTATTGAGCAGATTTTTATTAAATTTTGTACACTGGTTCACATTTTAAGATGAAGATGTTTATTGTATAGTTTTTTGTAACAAGTCTTTAGCTTCATTAATGAGTATGCTGTTAATTTTATGAAATTAAATATTTGTTTTGCTTGAATAAATCATACATATTGGTATTTACACCCAAGATCATAGTATAATCTACAACAGATTAAGTTACCTAGTAGTGGATGCGTGGGCCATGATGTTTCCGCCGACAGGCTTCTTAGGATCAGCGCAGAACAGAGCAGCGCCGTCCACCTGAGCCACCACCTGGTTGGTGATCACCACGGCCACGCCAAACTGTCACATCAAACCACACATTACATCCACAACATAGTGACATACACGATTATCAGTGATAGGGGTAATGTTCGGTGAGGGATTTTGTTCAAGCCAATATCAAATTTTACTTGAGTTCACAGTAAGTGATCCAAATTTAACACTTTAATAATAACACAATAATAACACAATAATATTTTAAAGACATTTATCACCTGTTACCGTAGCAGAGCTACAATATTTTGTAACGTTTTGTGATAATAAATGATTTGATTTGATTTGATTTGATAACACAGACGGTAATATTTATGCAGATTTACAGTTTAGTTAAAAATATGGTTTTGTATTGGTAGGCCTAGACTTTAGACAAAAAAAGGATAACCTCACAATTTAGCCAAATTGTGCCAATTAGTTGTGTCAATTCATTTCTGTAGCTCTTCCTACTGGAATAGGCCTACTTAATAAATTTCAAACTTAACTCACTTTCCAATAAATAATTTTTTCTACTGTGGTGAGGCTTTCCGGATTCAAGGAATGCATCCTCAGACCATTATATATATATATATATATATATATATATATATAATTTATAAATATAAAATGTATGCTAAACATGTAATTAAAAGTTACATTTGATAATATTGTAAATTATCATACATCTTAACTAATCATATAAATTAACTGAACTTGAGCACTCCAAATAGAGATAGCGCCAGAGGAATAGGATTAAACATAGTACGAGAGAGAGAAGGTATTAAATTTCTTGTTTAGTGGTATTGTGTCGTTAAATCACCATTTTAAACATTAGTTACCTAGCTTATTTGGTATTATTGGAAAGCTTTTTTCAAGAAGAAACGTTATTTTAAGTCATTAAATCCTTTTATTGTTAAGATTTTGTCGTATGGGCTTTCAAACTTTAATGTTTTTCTAATGAAGATATTTTATTGAATCATATGTTTAAAAAAATAAACCAAGTTATAAACATCGTCATGGTATCCAGCTATTTTCAAATTTGTTTACTTGGGTTCCAGACAGCACTAAAGTAGGCGGACGGAAAAAGTGTTCCTACATTAATTGTGAGAATTGGTCCAGTAATGGAAAACTGTCATAGGTTATGTATGATGTGTGAGTGCAGTGTGAGGACGAGAGAGATTTTTTGCTGGTGACCATCTGCAACAAAGTCAGAATGCAATCTGACTAATTGGTTATTGTCTCGTGCGCGCTCTCATGGTGGAGTGCGCTACTATGTCAACGGAAACTTTCTTAACCATTTCTTCCATAAGATGTGACCTTTACGTTTTTGTATTCATTGATTATGGTCTGAGGATCAGGATGCATTCCTTAAATTCAAAAGTCCTCACCACAATACAAATTTTATTTATTGGAAAGTGAGTTAAGTTTAAAATTTCTTAGTTGTTTCAAGTAGAACACTAACCTTGTGGCAAAAAATTTTTAGAATACCATAAAATTCATCCTTATTGATTTTAATGAAAATTTCCTTGGGAGCTTTATTCAATATTAAACCAACAATTCTGTATTATATATGAAGCGATCAGCCCTAGGAGGTTTGAAGTGTAACACTAACTAACCTCATCAGCGAGCCTGAGCAACATCCTAAGGAACCTTGCGAGGTGCATTTGTCTGGCAGAGAGCTCGCCTCTGCCCGAGTAGTCTGTGCGGTAGAGCGACATGGCGCTGTCCACGATCAGCAGAGCATACCTGTGGCAAAACATTTCTTCAAAATAATTTACAGCTTTCTTGGAGAAGTTTTGCTAAAACAATAAAAAAAATCTGTGAAGAGCACTCTGGCAACACCACATGTCCCGATTTTACATGCGGTAGGAGTCACCTTAAGGTGAGGCATGCTCCTCTACAAAATGCCACATGCTTAAAGTCCATGACTTTTCTTTCATAACAGCATGGAGAGAGTCTTGGGAAGCCTTCAATGGGCAATGGGCACATTTGCTGATCCATCAGTGATGGTAGATCGCATGGATGGGCCATCCCCGTAAGGAATGCACTTCGATAAACAGATTCTGTACTGATGTAGATAGGTTTAATTAATTACTGGAAGATAAAATGGAAACAGGCTTTTGACCAGTCATGTAATTGGGGAGCTGACATGCACCAAGGTGACCTTTGACTGGTCTTCACCATCAACAGAATCAGCTCAGGAATGGTTGAGGGAGCTGGATATGACAAATATAGGAAAGAATCTTCATAAAATTTCCTGTTATTCTTTCTTCTTATTATTGATGCAATCAATTATAGTGATGGTGATTTTAGTTTTATTAATAACAAGTAGGCCACTCAGACTTAATTTTCAAATTCACAGCTCTTTCCTGGTTTTTCACAGCTATCTTTCGCTTGTTCATGGCAGTTCCCTAACTCATTAATCTACATGATAGAATAGTTTTTCCATATACTGTAATAAATGAAAAGCATTTGGTATAAATATTTCATTGAAACACGTATACTGAGCTTAGGCCCATTCTATATGGACGGTAATACCGACGAGGCTGGCGTTATTTTTAATGTGCTCGTTATTTGGTGAAACTATTAGCTGATCAACACATAATAAAAAACCGCCATACTTAAAATCCATCCTTAAAGTATGGATGATCATACACAGCAGTGAAACCATCCATATAGAATGGGAATACCATACTGTATTGACAAGATGACTAATGGTAAGAAAACAAAACACGTCTGTTGGTTTACGACATTAAATCATAATAGGTTCAGTTGCTAGGTTGATCCAAAATTTTTAACAGTCAACCAAAAGGTCGGTGCTAAGGAAAATTTATCATTAACCTAAAAAAAACAAAAAATCATAATTAAGATGATATTACAAGCATGTTGTAACTTGTCTGTATTGTTTGTCACTAGGGAATCCAATCCCGGGATCCCAAATCCTGGGATCCCGACTGATTTTGTTGATTTTTAAATCCCGGGATTCTCAGGTTTAATACCGGGATTTTCGGGATTACCAATTTTATTCATAAAAACTATGTTAAATATGCCAAAATGTATTATTACAGCGTATATGAATCGAAATTACACTAGAATGAGGTTTTAAATCATATCTATATATTAATAGGCAAGCATGTTTTGTTTCCTCCTTTTTTCTCAGCTCGTGTGCATCGTAGGAGAAATCTGCGCATACCGTTTTAGAAAGGTATAGTCCTGTAGATGAGCAGAATCACATTATAATTCACATCGTACTTCAGGGCTACGCCCCACAGGCTTTCAAAGTTCCAATGTTAATCTTATAGAGGAAGGATAGTTAATTAAATCATTAGACACAGGGTTGCCACAGAATTTTTGAGTCTTTTTTTCCTGATTTTTCCTGACTTTTACTGACCAATCTGAGTGATTTTTCCTGACTTTTTGGAACCGCTGGGTTTTACAAATAAAGACTCTTTTTTGTTTTTAGCGAATTTCCTTTGGAATATTTATTTTAATGCAATCTCCTCCATTCCCATAGTTGCCCATCGCTCAAATATTTTTTGAAATACCATCGTCGCAGCGAAATACTATGAAAATTTCCAATGGTTTAGTTAATTAACTAAAGAAGAAAATATTTTTATAAATTTATTTACATATAGCATAAATTAAGCCTATTGATATTTTCATTGGGAAATGTTAAAAAATAAGCAATATTGGTTTCCTATAAAAATAACATGGAAAACTTGTTTTTAAAATTTTCTCCGTAACCAGTGAAGCTAAGTAAATGATTCATAATACTAAATTATTTTTTTTTTTTAGTTCTTTTGAAAATGTTTTTTTTTGAAAATTGATGAATTTAAATTTTTAGGGTGAAAAATAAAAAAATCCCTATTTTGACCTTTTTGAAACCCCATTTAAAACACCGTTCCGACTGTCCGATCAACCTGGTTTTGGAACTTAACCTGAAGAATGCTGTCTTTACACCTTACCAAATTTCATCAAAACAAAAGGTCTCTTTCAAAATGTATGCCACATCTAATAAGATATATATACAAATATATGAATTTGAATAAACAATGTTTTTGGCTCCCATGGACCTAAAAACAAAAAAGTAATATGGTCCCGGCCTTGGGTCTTACCATGAGTATTATCATAATAGCGTATTCCCTATAGGAAAAATCACTAATATTCCCTGTAGAGAAATTGGCTAAAAATAAAACAAAGTGTTCCCATAATAATGTAAAAACTAACATTATAACAATGAAAAACACAATAGAAATATACTTTAACTACATTATTAATAGGTAACTAGTATACATGTTGCTCGAAATTGAGCAATTTATTTTAATACAATACAAATGTTACTTTTAGCTCTAAATCAATGTCATCCAACCAATCCAATATTGTGAATATCTTTAATCACCAAAACTACATGTATTTACAGCTGATCATTAACAGATGTTTAAAATGCTTGATTCAATCCCAATGTTATTTTAATGGGAAATTATGAGATTTTAATGGTGGATAGCGCCTTTATTTTCAGTCCGATTCTCGTCATGTTTTGGCGAAAACAACTAGAGACCAAAACCTATCCTACGACACCAAAAACTTGACAATCGATTAAAAATTGTAGTTCTCAAAAAAAAAAAAAAAAAAAAAAAAAAAAAAAAACCCTAGGTGTATTAAATAAGTATAGATTAATGTGTCAAATTAATACATTTTACCCACTACTAAGTCATTCTAATTTATGGGAGCGTTGGAAAATCAACACGGTCGGATTGTGCCACTGCAAATTTTCCTGACTTTTCCCCTATTTTTCCTGACTTTCGGCATTTTTTCAAACATTTTCCTGACTAAAACCCAAAAATCCTGACTTTTACTGACTTTTAATGTCTGTGGCAACCCTGTAGACAGCTGATGTAAAAACAACTGCTAAAAAAATAGGAAGAACAGATGTTGCAGTTATAAAATATTTTAAACTTCTTCGAGTCCAGCTCAATGTATACATTGACTTTGACTATTTTGATTGAATTTCGATCAGGAGGCGAGGTCTAGTATTTGTTATTAAACAGCTTATTTATTATTTTATAAATTACCTATTTCCGTTCCAAGCTATATTATATATATAATTGTAAATGTACGATAAGTGTAAATGTACGAATTGAAAAAAAAGATTAACACTTATACCGAAACATGATTATTATAACGTTAACCGAAACATAAGGTCTCACAGACCGCTATTTGATTTTTACTGAATTTTTGGTAAATACAATTATACCACACACATTTTAATTACAAAATACTTTTATTCTGAAAATATATTGTCAGATACATATAAAAAAAGTAAAACAACTCATTGGCATTTAAAAAAATTTAAACTTTTTTTAATACAAAAGTTACAATTTACGCAAAAATTTGCATTAAATGGAATACTTTTAAATTGCACCAAAGTAAAACTTAATAGACAACAATACCAGATACAATATTTGTGAAAGTATGTACAGTACACTCTCGTTCATCGGACTCGGCGACATCGGAACTCCGCTTCATCGGAACTGAAAATCTGGATATTATTAATTTTCTTTTCTTACGAAATAAATAATTTTTCCGTTTTAGCGCCTTCAATTTTCATTCGTTCTATCCGCTTAACAGTGAAGTATCACATTTGGCATCAAACGTCATCAGGCGTTTTCCATAATCTGTACCCATCGATGTGATTTACGAGGCCGTGGAGTAGAAAGAGGAAGGGGGCAGGAAGTGACATTCCGCTTCGACCACTTCCTAAACTGTCATTCAGTCTATCTTGCGTCGCGACTGCACCTGTGTTACGTGGAAGTCAGTTGACTGCTGGAATATGAGTGGAATATGAATATGGAATTTGTGAATAAAGATTTTGGATCTTTATTTCCTGCATTGTTTTTATTCCTATATGTTCATTGTTACCATGTTCAAAGTTTGAGTGCCTTATTTTCATAAAACCTCTTGTGTTATCTTAAAAACAAGAGTGAATAAAATCACGATAGGTCACCGTACGGGCGGAAATGATGACTCACGACGGACTCCGCTTCATCGGAATTTTTTGACATCCGAACCGGCCGTCCGCCACATTAGTTCCGATGAACGAGAGTGTACTGTATATGGCTAAAAAAATAATACAGATACAATCATAAAATTACGGCATTAAAATTATTCTATTTAGTATGGAAGTGAATAGTACATGAAATGTAAATGTGTACAGTAGGGTCTGGTCACGTATGGGTCTAATCACAAAAACCTTACATAAAGAAGTAGTATAAAAACATGACATTGCGAGATTAGCATACCTACCACTTTTAAAATATGATTGGTTATAAGATGGTAAACGAAAATAACCAAACAAAATTCATAACGAAAATCTGATCGTTTGTTACAAGTGGTAACATCACCTCAACCACTTTTCTCTTTAGAACAGTCAATACATAGTTTCCTACTGCATTCTAAGCATATTGCTTTTTTACAAGCAACATATAGCTTGTCTTTCTTTTCTTGAAGGAAGGGCACGAAGAACACGTTTTTCTCTTCTCCATTTTGTCACTTGGGACGGTTACTTGGGATGGTCCTGGTTCTTGTGGGTCATCTACCAGTTCTTCTAATCCCTGGTGCTGCTGTCTCCGCTGATGAGCTGGCTGTTCGGTTTTGTTTTCTGTCAAAACGGTCTCAATGCTAGCCTTCAAGGCTCTTGGAAGGTTCACAGTTTCTGCCAGTCTTTTCTGAAGATGGGGAACAACCAGTTCATGACCTAGCTGTTTTACGAACTCGAACCTTTTCATTAGTGGTATGCCTGTGAAACTCATATAAGCAATGAATGAGTTTACACATCCGATGTTGATCATTCTGTAAAATACAGCAAGTGGCCACCGCCTAGTTTTCCTGCTGCAAGTAAAAACTGCGCACTTCATATCGGGCATGTCAACACCACATTTCATTTTGTTATAATAACAAATTATTTCAGGCTTCTTTTTCTCGCGGTTTGTTTGAACACTGTGGTGCATTGAAGAAATCAGAACAACTGATCTATTTTGCTTGGGCACAAAGCTAAGGAGAGTCGAATTACCTCTAAATCCATAAAGACTTGAGGCTACTTGTCTTTCTGGGCTAGGTAGGAACTCTACGGGGATCAACTTTTTGTCTTTCCTGACTGTTCCCACATATGTTAGTTTTCTCTTTGACAGTTCGTCGACAACTTCTAGAGAGGTAAACCAGTTGTCGGCAGTGACATTTCGATTTGAACCTTCAATAGGCCTGCAAACCCTAACCACAGCTTGAGTGGGAATGGCAAGTTTTTTTTCTTGTAAAGATAGAGATACACTGTCACTTCCTTTACCAGTGTATATATAGGCATTTAGTAGATACGATGTTTTAGCATCGGCTAAACACATAACTTTGATGCCATATTTCTTTGGTTTATTAGGCATAAAAACCTTAAAACTGCACCTTCCTCTGAAAGGAATCAGCATCTCATCAACTGTAACATCTGATGAAACGCAGTAGATACTTTGACTGTTTGTGATGAATTTTTGAAACAATTCTGAAATCGGAGCAGCTTTGTCAATCAACTTTCTTTCATCTCTTGTATTTACATCGTCAAATCTAAGGCACGAAGTCAAGATCTCATACCGTTTCACTGACATCACGGCAGAAAATATTGGCCGGCTACAAGAATCTTTGGTAAACAATGAGCTAATTTTTTCGTCTTTAGAGCGTAAAACTGATGAAAGAACAAACAGTCCCAAAAGAGCATTTATTTCCTCAATACAAGTATTTCTGTAATTACTTTTGTTTGTTTCTGCACTTAAAGTAGCCCTTACACTTTGTATCTTTACATTAGTATAATCTACAATTTTAGTCAGCATTTCTTCATCAAAGAACAATTTCCAAACATCGGTCTTTGATGGGCTATTCCCTAACAGCCTGGCACGGCCTCTTATGCCAGGTAAGCCTGTTCGAATGATATTACGAGCTGGAACTCTAACCTGTGTTGGTGGAGCTTTACTTGCCCATGCGTTTGGGGGTCAGAATTCTTTTTTCTTCATCCTCTCGACGAAAAACGCTGGCAAGTTGTCCTGTACATTTTCAAGGCCGTCATCCTCACATTCTTCATCTAAGAGGTTATCTTCATCAGAGTCCGTTGTGTCTGCCGTATTATTTTCTTCTTCGGGTAAAACATAATTTGGATCGGCGTCCGAATCATCTATTTCCTCACTACTGGAATCTTCATTGTCACTGTTTTCCTCGTTCAAAAGGTCTCGAATTGTGTCACTGAAGTCTGGATCCTTTGCACTAACTCGTCGAGCCATTTCAGTAGTTTTATAAGTCAGTAAATTTAAAAGACACTTATAAATACGTTAACCGAAACACCGGTCTCACACTCCACTACATACTGTAAGCGAAACACCGGTCTATGAGACCGCTATACAAAGAACGGGAAACGAAACACCCGGTCAGACAGACCGCTACGATTTTGAAAAACGATGTACCAAGGTCAAACGCCTGAGCCGAACTAATCGATATTGTTCCACGTTGTAGGGGAGGGGGAGAAAGTTAGCTACTGTGAAGGTCAGTGCTGCCAACCCCCCAGGGCTACCACGATAAAAAAACAAATTTCCCTGGGTGCCTGTGAGACCGATGTTTCGGTATAAGTGTTAAATTGTGGCTTTAGAAGTGAATTTTATAACAAACAACATTACAGGTAATTTATATTTATTAATCCTGGATGATCAGCATCATCAATTTAAAACTTCTAGTTTTGGGTTTCAATAACAGTAGCAGGTGAGCAGGTGTTTTACCTGTTCGCTTGCTTAAACATCACGATTGCCTGTCCGCGTCGTCATCGCTTCGCTTCTTATCAGTGTCAGTGACCTTCGGGCACTCCATTGTTCAACCAGACCCTCTCACCCTTGGCCCTCCCATCCCACTTCCGTTTTTAGCTGTCTAAGACGCACTCTACCTTCTAAAAAACAAATCAAACCCAGCTCAGTTGCAGTTGTGCTCGTGGCTTAGATTAGTGCGTGTCGCTTGTAGTATGCCGATCCATTTTCTCATTCTTTCGTTGTCGTCTAAATACATTTTTTATGTTAACAAATTCTTTACGTTAGGGGTTTCATTTTATGCTTAAACCTGTTTTTAGACCTTCAATTTTATTTGTTAGTAATAATATGAGGTTTTATTTTTTAAAGTTGTTAGTGTTGAGAACATTTTAAGTTATTTTGTTAGAAGTTTTTTTCTAGTATTGGTGTTGTTTGACTTAAAGTTAGATCTATTTAAGTTATTTAATAATAAGATTAATTAATATTTTCGTTCAGTTTTGTTTAACTTATGTGTGTTTCTTCCTTTATTAAATTATACAAAATGAAGAGTATCTCTCTTATACCAATGGTGTAAAATAATAATTTTAAATAATAAAATAAAATTATATAAGGTAAAAAAAACTTTTTAAACTACAGTATAATTTGCTTTTCGTAGAATGTGGAATTTAAAAGGCTACTAAAATATATTATAAATAACTAAGCATTATGAATGCAGATAACTAAGGCATTGGAGCTATAGGGCGAGGAGAGGGTAGAAAGGTGTATGACCTTGATTTATCAAGTCGGAGGACGAGCTAAAAATAGCCACCAATAAAAACCATCCGGGTGTCTTAATAATGGTCCGATTGAGACCAATTTTGGTAGAGATGTGTAATCCTACGTTTATTCGGATGAGTTCGTAAACCAGACATATCGACCTACCGGAAGGGGTAGTTTTGGGGGGTTTTGTACCCCAAAAATAGGTTTTTTACATTTTTCATATGTAAATTTTAAAAATTTTAAATTTTTATTTTGACCATTGGATTTAGCTCAAAAAAACACACAATTTAGTATTTTGAAGCTTTGCTCTATCTCCATTGGTTACCGAGATATTACAAAGTCTAAAGACAGTACATTGTATTTTGGGGCTCCAATGGTAATCTTATGGAGAATTGGGATGTGTTAATATTTCTCTTATTAACCAATATTTTTCGATGAAACTTGGAATTCAGCTTCATTTGGTTGAGATTCATCCATTTATGGTAAAAAATCTTGGTTTTTGTGCTTATCATGGCAGCAAACCTGCATACTCTTTTCCCATGTTAATCATATGGAGAATAGGCAAACTTCTTTAGCAATGGACAGATATTGATAAAACTTAGTAAATGGCTTCATATATGGTCGAAATAAATTTTGTTTATGATAAAAACCTACTTTTAGTGTTCCCCATGGCAGCATACCTGCATACTCTCCCTATATTTATCATAAGGAGAATAGACATTTATTTCCCTATTTATGAGCATGTGATTTTATTTGGTTTACAGTTTTATGTGGTCAAAACTAATATTACTAATTTGGAAATTCGCTGAGTACGCAGGTCTGCTGCGACGGGGGTATTTTGTTTTGTACGGAATTGTACAAAATTAGTTTTTTCCAAACTAAGCAATAGGTTCCTACTATCAAAATAATTCTTAATATCTGAGAGGTTCTTATTTATTATTAATTCTGTTTCCGATAACTCTTTACCACAAACAATCAGATTTGAGTCATCTGCATATAGACATAGTTTACTTTGAGAACCAGACACTAATGAAGGCATACCCTTAAGATAGCAAATAAACATGACGGGTCCAAGAATTGAACCTTGAGGAATTCCATGGGCTATTGCTTTAAAGGAAGATCTTGTTTTAGAAAGTTCATTTGGTTTATTTAAATAGGATAGCTCTACAAACTGTTTTCTATTCGAGATATAAGATTTGAACCAATTCAGTTCCCTACCTTTTATGCCGATACTCTCTAGGGTACTAAACAGTTTACCATGGTGAACACTATCAAAAGCTTTACAAAGGTCCATAAAAACACCGATCGCATTATCACCTCTGTCTATGGCATCTACTACTGTCTCAATGAAATTTATGCTAGCAGTGGTGACTGATTTGCCAGCCCGAAAGCCATGCTGCTCTTCATTGTACAAATCATTTTGTTCTAGATAATTTACCAATCTGTTATACATTGCTCGTTCAAAGATTTTAGAAAATGTTGGTATAATTGATACTGGCCTATAATTCCCTGGATCCAAGTCACTTCCTTTTTTATGAATTGGTTTAATTTTAGATACCTTGAGTTTTTCAGGAAAAATCCCGGATATGAATGAGGAATTTATGACATGTTTCATAGGTTTTAATAAGTACATTTTTGATTGTTTTATTACTGTCATGGGAATATCATCATACCCAACTGACTTTTTATTTTCAAAAGAGGAAATAATTTTATCTAATTCCTTCTCATTAACAGGCTGTGCATTAAACTTACAAGAGGGTAGATTTGAGCCAGCGAGATCAATATCACTATTAATTATTCTTGGTAAAACTAAGTCATCTACAATGTTTACAAAATAATTATTAAAAATGTTACATACTTCATGAGGGTCAGAGTACTTTTCACCATTGAAAACTAAGGATATATTGTTGTGAGTGTCTTGTCTCTGTTTAATTTCATTATTTATTAAACTCCAAGTATCCTTACAGATGTTTTTAGAATTATTGATTTTACTTTCTAAGAACTCTTTTTTTGCATCTATCAAATTATTATTGTAATTCTTCTTTAGTTCTTTTAAGTTTTGTTTCAAAAATTTATCTTTAGTCACTCTTATTGTTTGGCTTAAACTAACAATTTCTTCTTTGTCCTTTATAAGCTGGCAATTGAACCAATTTTTCCGTTTAAATTTCGCTTTAGATTTAACTTGAGGAAAGTAAGTGTCAAAATAGTACATGAAGATACTGTGAAAAGTATCAAATTTTGCCTCAATTGGTGCTACATAAACTTCCAGCCACGATTCATCCCTTAATCTCTGATTAAAAAGTTTAATGTTTTCTTCAGTAAATTTTCGGACAAATTTAGATTGATTTTGAGGAATGTATTGCTTTTTAATGTTATTTATTTCTAATAATTGACCATCATGGTCAGAGAGTTCTGTGATCAGTCCTGTGATGGATAAATTTTGTTTCTGCATGTTAGTAAAAAAGTTATCTATTGCGCTTTCTGATGTTAATGTTACTCTGGTTGGGAAATTTACTAGATAGTGCATATTATATTCTTTTAATATATTGCGGAATCTATTCGCTTTGTTGGTCATCTGTAGCACGTCCACATTAATATCTCCGGCTATAATTAAATTTAGAAACTTTTTTGTCAGTAACTCCAAAGCCATTTCTAGTTTGTCAAGAAATATCTGATCAAACGCAACACCAGGTGTTCTATATATTCTAGGGATGGACGGGTCCCGAAATTTCGGGAAAATTTTCGGGAAATTTTCGTCCCGATCATCGGGCGGGATTTTTTTATACTCGGGAATTTATCGGGACGGGAACTGCCGAACGGCGGCCGGCGATCGCGGCCGACGATCTCGCTAACGAGAACGGCGATTGCGGCCGACGATCTCGCTAACGAAGACGGCGATTGCGGCCGACGATCTCGCTAACGAGGACGGCGATTGCGGCCGACGATCTCGCTAACGAAGACGGCGATTGCGGCCGACGATCTCGCTAACGAGGACGGCGATTGCGGCCGACGATCTCGCTAACGATAACGGCGATTGCGGCCGACGATCTCGCTAACGAAGACGGCGATTGCGGCCGACAATCTTGCTAACGAGGACGGCGATTGCGGCCGACGATCTTGCTAACGAGGACGGCGATTGCGGCCGACGATCTCGCTAACGAGGACGGCGATCGCTGCCGACAATCTCGCTAACGAGAAAAACACAGCTTAGCTATGGCTTATATTTATTAGATTTTAGGGTTTATAGCTTTAAATTTACATTATTATAATTTTTTCCATCATACACTCCTTAGTTTTTTTTTCTGATGTAGCAAAAAATAGTTAAATGTATTAATTTAAATAGCAATAAAAGTATAATGTCTAATAGCATTGACTATGAATACACAAACAGACGTTTCATCCTTATGGCAGAACTGTAGCGAGTGGGACTGTCACCCGGTGCGTTGTTTGTGTCACCTGCCAGAGGGCAGCGCTAGTGTCTAACAGTTACAACCGAAACTGGTACCCGAAACTGATACGCGGCCGTAACTCTTGCAGTTGCAACTGCTGCGAAGAAAAATCAACTAAGCCAATTCCTAGCTAGCGGTTTCGTTTCCGGTCTTTCGCTCTCTCGCCCTCCCCCTTAAATACCACGGCTCTCTCGCAACCTCTCCTCACTTTCCGCGCGCACACTGCTCGCTCCCTCTCGCTCTATCCTTCTGCGTCCCTCTCACAACAGACCCCACCGGCCACCGGACCGACTACTGCTGTACATTGTTCACAGCGCACGGCCCGGTCATCACTCGCGGGGCGATGCGACACCTCAACGAGTAGAGTTGATGCTGATACACTTGATCACCTATAAATTTAAGGGTTCTTTTTGTATTCTGTTCTTTCAATTATGTTTAAATAAAAAATAGTTTGTCTTTTTGTCACACATATTTTGACATGTACAGGGTATCACAAAAATGTGTGACTGACTATTCTTATTCCTATTAAACACATAAGAAATCGAAAATATTCAGTAAAATTTATCGATTTCTGCTTTGTTTAGCCGATATACGACATTTTGTTTTTTACACTAAATAATTTTTTCCCATAACGGATCATTGTATTAAGTATATATTTGGTTTCAAATCACTATTTTAAAAATGGCGGCCATTTTAGTTTTTTTAAACTCAGATATCTCATAACCGGTAAATTTTATAAAACTTTATCGGGCAAAAAATTGATGAATAAATTTATCTAACCAATGATACCGAGTTTGTGCATATCAAACAACAAATAACGGAGTTTTTGCGATTTTTCTATTAAAATAACCCTAATTTGCCTTAATTAAAATCCAAATTCAAGGCTTTCATAAAGAAAAATCTCAATAACTCCGTTATATTTGGTCAGTTTCTTGCGAACTCTGTATCATTGGTTGGATAAATAAATTTGTCAACTTATTGTCTCTAGTATACAATTTTTACAAAATTTACCAGTTTTTAGATATAGGGCCTATGAGTTAAAAAAAAACTTAAAATGGCTGCCATTTTCAAAGTACACATTGGAAAAAACTTTAATTGGTGAGCCTATACAGTATGTGTTATAGGCTTATTTATTTTTTGAAATATAGTTCACAAATGGCAATGAACTTTCTAAAGCATGTTAATTACACTAAATAAAATTTCAATTGTTATAAATTTCACTAAAGTAGATTGGTCGACGTTCAGTAAATAGAGAGGTCTATTAAAATGTATTTAAAAATATAAATTAACTGAGTCATTTATAACTGATCAAGTAAATTGATGAAATTAATGTTAAGGGTAATAAGGTAATTAATAATTTCATAACTCTTCAAGTAAACTTAAAAACTTGCAACTTTTATTGTATATGAAAGTTCTGTAATAAAGAACAACCTTTTTGTACAGAATTTACTTTTAAATGTTAATTCTACGTTTTAAGGAATAAGTAGGTTGTTTGTAATTTAAATTGTATGTTGTTAACATGAGGAAACCAATAACAAGTGTAAAAAAAGACTTACTAATAATTTATAACCACCCTCTAAAGCTAACAGCTTTAGTCTGTTTAGGCTGTTTCTACACACATTTTAGTTTCCCTTCAAAACTTTGATTTTTTGTTGAAAACCCCCACTTTTCCCTCCAGGTTGTCTCAACTCCTTAGATATCTCCTTAACTTTCCAGTGGAGTTTAACTGTCAAGATTTTATTTACAAAAAACATTCTGTGTTCATAACAGTTAGTGCCACATTTCATCCATATCTCAAATTCTTTGTTGATATTGTCAAATTGAGCATTGATAAAGCAGCACAGAGATTGCATATACTGGTATATTTAATGTTTTTTTGTACAATATAGCTCCCAAAACTTGTGACAAAAATAACAGTTTTTAAAAAGTTTTAAGTTCTTTATTACTTGGAATCTATGAGAATTGTGGTATGAGGCATATGCACTGAATCTATGGCAACCCACTCAAATTTAGTCCGAAATATTTTCTTCTAAATATTTTGTTATATAAACATGTTGTAATTCGACTTATATTTGGATTGCTTCAGTTTTTGTAACCTAATTACCTAATGTACCTAATTAGTTTGAAAAATAATTAACAAATTTTATATTTATTTGTGTGTAGTTTCTTGTAGCATAAACCTATTATAATTAACAGTGGCCCCCAGGACTATACCCTACAGTCTTCCAAAGTTTCAATGTTAATGTTATAGTAAAAGTTTCATTGTTCGAATCATTATAAAGCTGTTTAAAATAACAAATGCTTGATAGGAAGAACTGATGTTTAAGTGGTTAAATATATTGTTACTGACTGAGTCCAAATCAAATTAATTTATGGTCGATTTTTTTTAAGTAGCGAACTCTAATCTATAACCTATTTGGAATTTTGTGGACCATTTTAAACATTATGTATAGCTGTTAATTATTAAGTATAGTTTTGGTTATTGCGTGATTTTTAATAATCACAATATTGGAATGATTTAGAACTAAACGTAACATTGTTAGTAACATTCGAACAGAAAGTATTTTTACACAATACATGCATGAAGTTTAACTTTTTATCAATATCCAAACTAAATTCCTCAGTTGCGAAGAAAGTGTACAGTAGTACTTACCTAAATCTTAAAAACTAATCCATATTATGATGAAATAATGATGAGCATACACAACGAATAACTGGTAGTAACTATTAGTAGCTCACAATATTTTACTATAAAGTATTGGCAACCGTAAACTCGATCCGTCAACGCCACAGACACAGACGACTGAAGTGTTTGTTTTGACAACCCCCTCCCACTTTTTAGGGAAGACAGGTGGCCGGTCTCGATGTCAAAACACAAAAGAGTCTAGTCGTGGTGATCTTGGTCCGAGGGTGACTCATCGTCTCGGGTCTGCTACCTATGCCACCCCTTGAAAACTTGCCAAACCTTGAGTGAGTGTTTGTGAACAATAAATTAAAGTAGAATATGAGCAATCAAAGTATTTTAAATATCAGCGCAGTTACATTAATGCGGCGCATTGCGCTGCTTAAAGTAAGTTAAAGTATATAGCCAACATGAATAAGAATATTAGGCTATACCGAAACTAATTAAATTTCGCTGGGTAGGCCTATGAAGAATTGAAATACAGGTTTATTTATTCGTGTTAGAAAACATATCACAAAGTTAAAGTAAAATTGTATTTGTTATTGTCAGTCATTAATTAGGTTGGCCAAAATATTAATTTTGTTACACAGTAACAATACACATGTATACAATTAAATTGAGCTTTCCAATACTTCATTGGCGATCCCTTCAACAGCCGCAGTGAGCTCTCGGGCCCAATGGAATTTCAAGAGACTACTTTAAAAAAGTAAAGTTTTATTGTTTTCCCCCATTATAATAAAATTCAATAGACTTAATTATTATCGTTTAATTTATTTATATTTAACTGTTTTAATTTAATGTGAATTATCATAAGAGAACATTAAACATTTAAATGAAAAAATTAAACTAAGCAAACGTTGTTAATTCTGCATGTGTATAATTATTATATTCATCCGCAGGTAAAATTAAAAGTTCTTAGTTTTGCAAAGTTAAAACTTATCTAAACAGTGTTTTGAAATTAATTATTGTAATGTCCAATAACAGCATAGACTAGGATAACAGTCAATAAACGTCATCTCAAACAAAGCAATATTAGGCTACAGTTTAATCTGAAAGACTGCTCAGCAACGACACCGCCGCGAAGCGGCTCGCAATTGTTTGATGGCAGTGGCAGTGGAGGTTGCCAGAGACGTAATCTAGGCATCAGCGCGGCAATGCGACGACGGCGAGGCACGGCACGGAGCAGACAGTTAGTCGCCGTTGCCAGCAGTTGCAACCGATTGCTTCACGTTCCTGCCGTAGTTCAAGGCGCGCCGCACGGGAGCAGCACTGCATTGGTCGTTATTTTGAACGCTCCTACAGGTAGCGCTAGGTTAGTTTGGCGACACTTTAAAGCATTGGATGGAACGTCTCCTTGTATATCAATAGTCAATGCTAATAGTTTATTATTTCTTAGTTCAATTTTCTTATTTATATTCTTCAAGGAAAAAACTGTCTCAGTAAAATCAATGAATATAAAAAATTGGCAAAATATTTCTTAGGTTTATAAATGGCATTGGCTTGTTGAACAACTTCTTTTCTGAGTGTTAATATTCATTCTAATTTATATTTGTGTTTTTTTGTTCTTTTTTATCTGAGCAGGGCTTATTTGTTGTAATATAGTATTGTTTTCTTTACAATTTTTCTAATTGTTTTAATCTATATATATATATATATATTTTTTTTGTACTGGTACCGTACATAATGTTTATTTTCATTCTTCGTACCAAACGTTTAATATTTCATTAAATAAAACTTGTATTAAATAAGACATGGGCAACAATTTTCCTTTATGTGTGTTTAGTGATTCGACTTAAATTTTTTTTTACAATAAAATTTATACTTTCCCATGATCTTATTGCATCCTTAAAATATCAAAACTATATACAGTAGACTCCCTCTTAACCGGCCACCTTTTAACCGGTCTCCGCTTTAACCGGCCTACCCTGACACAAAATAACATTTTTTTAACCGGCCATTTTTTATCTCAACATCGCTTTAACCGGCCGCGTTTCGCCGGAAACTAAGTTATCTTATCTAATGTATCATTCAATTCAACTTTATTTCATATTGACGTTCTCAAACCAATTAAACTCTAACGTCCTGGACGGAAGTGACTGCCACCGGAAGTCAATGCGTTTGGACCTACTATCCAGTAGACCACAATAAAGAAACAAATTATTATTAGTGTAGGTTTGTTGTGGATTTCATGGGTGGTGGATATTAGCTATAAATCATATACAGTAATGTATTTAAGGTTGTTTTTCAAGTAATAATTATATTTAGGTCATATAAAATTGTGGGATGTCGTTCTTAAATGAACATCGGTTTAACCGGCCAATTCATTATCCGGCCGCGGCCTGGTCCCGAGGTGGCCGGTTAAGAGGGAGTCTACTGTATTTGAATTTTTTCAACAAAAGGACATTCATTGTAACTTATACAAAAACAAGTGGAACAAGTTGGAAGGAGAACTTGTTGATATTTAACATTAATTTGTCTGTATACGACACTCAGATAAAAATCAAAACGAATATTTCCCGATAGCGTCGAGAAGAGTAATCCCGTCCCGATCCCGTCCCGAAATTGGATGGGAAATAAAAATTCCCGTCCCGTCCCGTCCCGAACTAAAAATCCATTCCCGTCCATCCCTAATATATTCCCACTAAAATAAATGAAAATCCCTCTAATTTGCAATCAACTAAACAACACTCAAATTCTTTATCTTTATTCAGTCTATCGATCTCTTCTAATCTTACTTGTTTAACCTTAAGTGCCTTATGACTAAGAATCATAACACCTCCACCTTCAGATTCCGTTCGACAATAGTGAGATTTGACCAAATAATCTGAAATTTTTATAAATTTAATTGCATTAGATTTAAGTTTGTGCTCAGTTAGTATAACCAAGTCTGGTTTCACTTTCTCTAATGTTACTTCTAACGCCAATTTCCTGGATGAAAAATGTTGTATATTCTGATGAAATATTGATAATGTAGTTCCTTTATTTTTTTGTTTTGCAGATTGTTTAATTTTGGAGGTTGTGGAGTTATGATTGTTTCTTTTTACAGAATTGATTTTATGTACAGTATCTGCTAATTTACCGCTAACCTTTTGAAATTGATAAACATTACAAGTTTCAACATTTACTTCAGAGGGGGGAAGTGGTTGAGGTTTGCTAAAAAACCTATATTTGGGATGGGAGTCTGGGTGTTAATTAGGGATGTACTAGGTAGGTCGGAGGTCGGGTTTGTGTTACAGAACTGGGCAGGAGGAGGGAGAAGTGGAAAATTAAATTCATTTATTGTCTGTGTGGAGTCACTCTTCCCTATTGCAGTCGACGTGGCAGTCTCTGTTGATAGAGCTGGTTGTACGGTTGAGGGTTGATTCAACAGAGACTGGTAGGTGGCCGGATGATGTTGACAGTTGTTGATGGCCTCTTGGAGTGCTTTGACAAACTCAGGATGTGTCCTTCCGCCCCACAATGGTCTCTTTCTTGTAGGTTGATCACTGGTAACGATGACAACCGATGCTCCGGTGTAGTTTTGCAGATCAACAATCCTGGATGCAAAGTGTTTATGGTCTATCCAATCCCTTACACAGCCCATTGGGGAGCACACAAGTCTTTGAAATTTTCCCTCTTTAAAGTGCCTCTTCAGCTCATCAAAAGCACAGTCATACTCTGATACAGTAGGTTTGCCACAGTAGTCATTCTTAGTCATGAGGCTGAAGACGGTTGCCCCATTATTTTGGACTTGTAGTGCTAGGTTGTTACTTATGCAGTTACAATGTTGTGGTCTACCACTCCTTCCTAAATGCCACGGCCACTCCCGCAGTCATGTTTCTACTGTGGTCCAAATCCCTCGATATTGTGTGAGAAAAAGCGGTTTCTGGGTCACTTTTGTATTTTCTAAAGTATTCCTACATACTTCCCTGCACTACAGATATATTTGGTCACATGAAGTCACATGAAGTGACCAAGTGTCATGACTGTCTCCTAAATAACTTATATTAGACTGTGACATCGAGAGAAATACTTGCACTGAAAACACTCTGATACTGACTGTGCAGACAGAACTAGCAGACTAGAGTATGCGATTACTATTAACCCTCGCTTGTGCAGAACAAAAACCAACACAGAATAGAGAATCTTGGTTATCAAAGAGGATACCAGCATCTTTCTTTCGATATTCTTGTGCTGCACATATTAAGTACAATTGACTTTAAAATGCATTCTACACAATAGGTACTTCAGAAAAGTTTCTTAAGTTTTAAGAAAAATTCACAGCTTATTCATGGTTTTCAAAATTCACAGCTTATTCAACAGTTTCATGGTTGGGTGGCCACTCTGAATAATAGGCTACCGGTAGATATCTACATGCCCAAAGTAAACACAGACCTTCTCTCCGAACTAAGTCTTACAAAATTATTTAGGCCTACAGGCTTCAATTATTAAAAAAATAGTTAGTGTCTGTCTGTCTGTGGTTCAATTACACAAAATCATTGACTGTTCATTGTGAAAATTTGTAAAAGTAAAGCCATAACATGAAATTTAGAAGGGCTCCTGGATTTCAAAGGAAATACTCTTTTCCCTATGTTAAGTGAACAGGTATTTTAATAAAGTACAGTTTTATATGTTGAGAAAGAAAAGATATACAATGGGATGAAGCAAATGATAAAATATTGTATTATGCAGTACCATGTTAGTACTGTGCGAAAAGGGGGAGTGAGAGAAGGGAATGAGCCAATCTTAGAGCGGAGCTAAAAAGCTTACCCGAATATTATATTATTGAACTGAAATCCTCCAATTTATTTTCCATGGGGAATATGGACTATTCAGCTAGGTTAGATACCACTCAATTTTATTTTGTATATAGGCCTACCTGGATTCAGCCATCATAGCAGAGGCCATGATGAGCAGCTGTGTCTGGTGGTCGGTGTTGTAGGCTCGGGCGTAGGCTACGTTGTCGAGGACGTCGCTGCCCACGAGCTTGTATCTCTCGGCCACAGCCAACAGCCTCTCAGGCCTGAATGTGCCCTCGGTGTCCACATACAGACACTTGCCTTCGCCGCCACCCTGGTCGATGGGCAGCTATAAAAAGCAAGGAGTTAAAACTGATGCATCGTTGTGCTGATATGCATCATCTCTATTACCATTGATAAACCTTTCATTGCACATGTGCTTGTCCAAGAAAGCCATAAAAGCACTCAAAATCGTGGGCAAATTAAAATTTTTTATGAATAAATATACTATTATTAAACAAAACATTGTTAGTTTGATTAAACATTTTTAAATGTTTGGAATTTTCATGGATTTTGACGATTGAACTTACCGCATCAAAATTTTAACATAATACAGACAGAAAAATACACTAATTTTTAAAATAATCTTAACCTCCTCTAAAAACTAGATCATTACTGTCACAAACTCATCAACTCAACATGACAATTTCAATACCTACACTGCATTATGCAAGATTAAGTTGTATTTTGTAAAAAAAAGATAAACTAATTACCTGGCATGTGACAGCAAGTGTATGACAAATCTGAGTTTTGCCAGTTCTGAACTCTCCAAATATCTCTGTAATGGAGCCAGTTTCAATGCCTCCACCGAGCAGTCGGTCAAGCTCCTTGGAGCCTGTTGTCAGTTGAATGATCTCTGAACGCTTCTGGTGAAACTCTGTAGCCGTTGTGAAGCCCATTGGTACTAGTTTTGCAGCCTCAGTCTTCAAATGAAATACATATTTAGGTTAGAATAAATTATATACACCGTAACTCAGGAATGTAACAAGCTTAATTTTTTAACCACAATAGTGATGTAAACTTGTGATAGGTCTGCAACTTGAAATTCGTGCAACTTGTAATTACTGTAATTGTTTGTTCTTAAAAGTGTAGGTAATGTTCAAAATGACAGTCCAAGGACATTATCATAATGCAGGCTATAAAATAATTCTGTTGAACTGAAAATACAAGCCTAAACATCTTTGAGAATAATTTTTAAATGTTTTAAAGGGTGTATATAAGATACGGTATATAATTAATTTTCTCATGTGATTTTATTAAGTAGTCCTCTTTCATGAAAGCTGAAATGGATTGGTATAGAACTTGGAAAATAAACAACAAATAAACTTTGTAACTTGCTATAATAACAAAGAATACAAATACAAATTTTGATATTATTTAAAAGTCTAATTGTTGTATAAGTAATTTCTTAATATACTAATTGAGAATTTGATTGCTGTCAAGGCTATTAATTTTTGAGTATTTTTTCCAAATTATATTTATTCCAAAAGACTTGAGTGAATTTAGGAATAGTGCCTCAAGCACCGATTAATAGTCCATATACTTCAGATTTTTTAATGTTGTATTTATCTCGATAATATTGAGTTGTTTTACTGTAAATTTTGGTTTTTTTCTTAATGAATTTCCAATGCTTGGTCTTCATAATAATTCATAATAAATTCACAATACCTACAGGCCAAAGAAGGCTACGACACTTTAGAAAAGAAAATTTGGCAAGAGAAATTGCAAGCTTATGGTTAGTTGCGGAATATCAGTTAATGCCTAGCTGTCAGGTTTTGGAAATAATGATAGAACAACTCTTAAAAGTATCATAAGTATCTCAAGCTACACTAGAGAAGTTAACAACTAATATGGTATTTTTTAATTTACCAAGATTTTGTCTGCTTTGGCTTCACTGATGCCTTTAATACTGATGAGATGTTTCTTAGGAGCAAAAGCAACAGCTTCAACTGTGTGGTAACCGGCCTCTTCCAGCTTCTTAACATCTGCAGCACTAATGCCTTGTCCCTGCAAAGTGTTGAGTCATAAACTTTATTAACTACAAACTACTGGAATGACTTACTATGTAATATGCACGAAAACAGTTTGATGAAAATTTTAATAGCTGTATTCCCACTGTGTTTAACATGACCCCACATTGATGTCTTTTGTATGTTTACCACGTGTACAGTAATTACAGAATAGAAATGTGTTTCTCACTAAATTTGGCAAACACATCAACCGAAGTACACCCCTTCTACTTTCTTTACTGAAGTTTCCTTTGACTTTTTAGAGATTTTTTACTATCTTTTGACTTCCGTGAATATTACAAAATTGGTGGTCCTTTAAAACAGGTCTAGGCTTAGTTTTTAGTTTTAATTAGGTAGTAAGTTACCTATTAAACACTATTATAAAGTCCATTGCAATTAAATTATTTAAAATTTAGGTCTATATTTATTATTGATAGTTTAACATCACTTTCCAAAGGAAGTTAAAATTTACGAATAATAAAGGTTAAATACCTGCTGTCTGCCGTGTGATCCTTGTAATCCGGTGATGGACTACGCGTTTCGACGTCCTAGGCCGTCATCCTCAGGTCCGCACAAAAACTTGTTGCGGACAAGTTTTTGTGCGGACCTGAGGATGACGGCCTAGGAATTCGAAACGCGTAGTCCATCACCGGATTACAAGGATCACACGGCAGACAGCAGGTATTTAACCTTTATTATTCGTCTACGTGATCCGGAAAACAACTCAATATGAAGTTAAAATTTACACTTTTTTATAGTTGCCTAATCTTGACTTTCATAAATATTGGGCCTAGGCTAACAATTCGCTTTATTTTCCAAGTCAGTTAGTAAAGACTATAGTAAATATCGAAAAAAGAGTTGATAGCAAGATTGAAAGAAGAAAGGAAACCAAGTGGAAAGAGAGTTAAGTACGAATCAATCAAAACAAATTATTAAGACAATGTGATGTACATAATTAAATCCCATGAAATAAGGGCGATTTTGCAATCAAAATACACAACAAGGAAAAGTTTAAACAATGTCCAACATATACTGGGGTGAAATTTACAAACTTCTTCCCAAGTGGCATAAAGGAAGAAGTGGGTTTCTCAAGATTTAAGAACAAACTCAGAGATTTCCTGATTAATGTGCCAAGTTACAATCTAGAAGATTTTTATAAGAATAATACTCCTTAAGTTTTATAATGTTTGATTTGACTGGAAAGTAAAGGTGGATTAAGAGTAGGCTAAAAAATATTTGTAAATACTTGACGCATTCTTGTGCATTTTTATGTATGCTTGAATAAAGATATTGAATAAAGATATTTTTCTATTATCTATTGTCTAAAAGAAAGATGGAGTGGGAAGGAAGAAAACTTATGTTTAAAACAAAGTCATGTCGCCAAGAGAATTAGAAAAAAAAATACTAGAACTGGGAAAAATACTTTAATCGTTACTTTTAATCGCTATAAAAATGCATCCGGGAGGCCTAATAATTCCTGGGAATGACGTTCATTGGTTGATTCTTGCAATTTTCGAGTGATAAAACTTGTGTACTTAAACGTTTTATTAAAAACTTTAAAACTAATTTAAATTGCTTTACTTAACAAGATATTGTACTGTAATAGTTTTCTCTCAAATTACTGTCATTTTCAGTTTTATTTTTAACCAAGAAGTTGAGGTACTGTAATGTAGCGTTAGCAATTTTGACTAATTGTTTTTGCTAATAAAAACATGGTTTTTATTAGCACAACTTACACAAAATTTCTATACAATCCCTACAATATGACCTATTACACCTTATTTATAATTACTTTAATATGAGCCATAAACAGCCAAAATCACATCTTGAAATGCACAGGTTACCTCTGTTACTTTTTATTGTATTATTTGTTACTAAATTCCATTAATTTTTTTTTAACAAGAGTAGGTACTGCAAATAAATAGCATAACTCTCGAAGAATTTAATTATCATGAAATAAAATTAGCTTACCATAAGTTTAATAATTCATAAAAAGTTAAAGAAATATTTATTGAGTCACAACTTAGCCATCATGCATGTGAGTAACATCCGTTACCGTCTTCTAAAGGTGATATTTTGCATACTACTTGATGAAATGATATGAACCTTAATACAAACTGAACTTATTGTGACATATTTGGTTTTAGAATATTTAAGATGTTACACTTATTTTTTTAACACTATAGTTGTACGCTTGTAATCTCCGTTACTTTAGAATAGCTGAATTACTATGCTCCAGTATGTTTTGTTATGCAAATTAGTTTTACTTCCACACTCTGAGTGGAAAAAAGTTACTGTTGAGGTGTGCTCCCTAGCTCCTCAGACCGATGACTGACGCTCCGGCACCCCGCTCTAGCCCTCGTAGGTCGCGAGGTTAGAGAGGGGTACCGTGCGCAGCACCGGCCGGAGAGGCGAGAGAGCAAGGCACACCCCGTGGTAAGACCCCAGAAGGAGGTTTTTCCACCGTACCATTTATTTAAAATACAAACCGCACCGTAGGGCCATTACCCTCGCAGGGGCCCAAACATAAAGGATTGCCAGAAGGGCGAAAGACAAAGTCAAAAGTTAAAATTAAAAGAACAATAGAAAGTAGGTAAAATTTTTAAGATATTAAAATATAAATTAATAAAAGTACTGTAAAAATACTTGTTTGTAAAAGAAGTTAAAAGTTACTGTTTCTTTAAAAATAAATAAATAAATAAAAAAATAGGTGTACCGTAGTGTACCAAAGTATTTAGAAATAAATTGAATGGTAGGCGTACTTACTTCAAGTTTATTAATCAACTGGGGTCCAAATTCATCAGTTTCTTCTTCTACTTGTTGAGTCTTAGTCGAGGCAGACATTGAAGCCATAGCCATTGTGCTCCTTTAAAAAACAAAGATAAATAATTTAGTTAGATTATTAAATTAGGCTGAAAATATACTGGTGGCAGTAAAAGAGGTTAAACAAAGAAATAAACAAACATTGGGTAACTAAAACATAGTAAAGGTACCTAAGTTACACATAACAAATAGGACAGTACCACGATCTGATAATTTTTTAATCTTACCCACAAAAACCCCATGGGAAGTGACTAAGTTTAGGCCTACAGGTTTGCTGCCATATTGGAGTTGTAATGCAAATATAAATTAATGCTTATTTGTAAAGGAAGGACATACCAAATTTGATCAGGTTCAAATAATTAAGCTAGATAGAGTTTGTTAATTTCCCATATACAACTTAGGAAAGGTTTTTTATTTATTTTATCCGTTACTATGTTAGTAGACCTAAAGGTAAAATAAAAATTCAAAATATTAAATTATTGATTTTTAGCCATCTTTTAAGTTGTTTCAGTTGAAATTGCTAAGTTATACATTTTAAACATTTAGGACCAAAAATGGGGTAACCTACCAGTTTCATATAGGTCCTAGGCTAACTTAGCACCTACATTTCTACCGAATGAAAATATCGAATGATGCGATTATATATAACATCGGATGAAATATCAATACATTGCATCGAATGGAGTAGCAATATATATCACATTGGATGACATATCGAACGATAGGTACATTGTAGGGCCTATTAATAGCCTACCTATGTCTTTTATAATTTTTTATTAAATATTATTGTTTATTTATTTAACATAAAACCACGATGTTACTAGGTCTATGTGATTTCATATTCAGTAGGCCTAAGTTATTTAGGGGTTGGTTATATGATTAATAATTTCAGAAAACTTTCTAACGTATTAACTTTACCTATCTAATAATGAGCAATGTGTTAGATTTTTACAAGATAATGATACAAAAGGAAATTATGTGTGAACGTTTGGTGAGGAGAAGAAAATAATTAACTTAGATGGTAATGATAGTTTTTATTTGAATGTCAAAAAAGAAAATCAATCATTCTACACATCCAAGAGTGCTTTGACCAATAGGCCTATTTTTTAGGAATATAGGTTTGGACTGATAACTAATGTAATTTTTTAGCAACAATATAAAACATTAAGACTATTAATTATTGATGTGTGAAACACAAATGTATATGATTAGATACCTAGGCCAAATCGATATCTTATTTTGCTCCAATGCGATGCGCTAACTTATATCAATCGTATCGTTCGATCTAATGCGATATATTAATAGATCCAATGTGATACATCAATGGTATCGATCGCTATTTTCATTAGATAGAAATGTAGGCACTATAAGAAACTGTACTTACCACAAAAATGCCAAAATCCCGTTTTTGACAAATTTTAAAATTCCAAAAATACCCATCACCCTGGTTATTGAATTGGTCCACCTAAAGAAAGCCCTACAACTCCATACCGATAGCCTACTATCAAATTTCATCAAAATTGGAGGCTATTTTAAAGTTATCGGTACCACGGACACACACTTATTGTGCATATGAAATTTAATAAATGGTGTTTTTATGCTTCTGGGGACCTCAAAACAAATTACATTGAATTAGGCCTACCATCTTCTTTGTCGTTGGTTGACCTATCATTGGATAGGGATAGACTGCGTCATTTGGTTTAAAAAACATAATAGGCCTAAATGTCACAGTCATGGACATAAACTTAGATCTTCACATGGCAGTTATTCCTAAAATGAACTTATTGGACAAACATTTTTGCCAGCTGATGCGTCTGACTCATCCACACCAAGGCCTGTTTAATTTCCAGGAAATTTGTCCTCGGACCATAGGTAAAATTTTGGCTACCATTCAAATGAGTCTGGACAAGTCTGTGAAACCAGGACTGTCCCATCCAAACCTGAGCCTGTGTAGAATTGATAACGTCGTAACCAAAATTCTCAATAAATTAATTGTGAAGCGACTAGCCTAATACTTTTGCACATTTAGCCTAGGCTTACCTAGATTATGTTGGTCCTTGTAAAACAAAGGTATTACTTTAGGGGCATGGTTTTTAAAATAAGAGTTAGCAATATAGACGGATTATTAAAATTGGATAATATTATTTGGAGCCAAAGTAACGGTTCAAATAGGACCACTACGAATACCTAGGCTAGGCCTACTTGCGATCGCACTCATACAAGTAAACTGACACGTCGACTTCAAACTATTTGACTGTTAAAAACCAAGTAAATATTGTATACTCACAAAATCAAAATGCCCTTGGGCTGACAACCTCTGCAATTAAAAACTTTCTTATTTGACTTTTCTGCTTGTGTTGCTATACAGACACACCACAGAACAGATGTTGGAACCACTTCAACTTCAACTTAACTGTTGTTTCTCCTGGCGCTAAAAACAGAGTTACCTAGAGTAAGTTATGGCGCTATGGCTGGTGGCTTTACCATAGAGTACGAACGTGCTTTTACTTATAATTTTGTATTTTAGGTTTTAAATCAAATCTTAAAGTTCCTATACCCCGTTCAAAATAAATGTGCGGTCGAAAGACAAAATTTTATTTCCCACTATAAGGGAAATCCCCTAAATACCTTTCCTAATTCCCCGATTTTCTTCAAAATCATTCAAAATCATATGTTATTTTAATTTCGCTCTTGAAATAATCGTGGGGTCCCAACGGGTATAATCCCAACGGATATAAACGTGAAATTCGTCTCAACAGGTAGAAAAACGAATCGTCCCAACAGGTATAAAAATTATATCCGTTGATACAAAATCATGTTGGTTTATACCTGTTGAGACAAAACTGTGCTTTATTGAACATTGTAATTTTCGTCTCAATAGGTATAATTCCAGTCTGTATCAACAAGTATAAAACTAACAATCGTCCCAACACGTATAAATGTGAACCGTGTCTCAATGTGTATAAATTCGAGCGGGAAAGGCCGGAGTTTGAAAATTCCCAACAGGTATAAAAGATCTGTTCCTTAAGAACAGTTCCAAAAAGAGTCGTTCACTTCAGGTTGTTCCCAGCTATGCGCAAAGTTGATGCGCAGTTGACTTCCCCTCCCCGCCCCTCCACTCACCCCAAACCCATCCCTCCCCTCCCCCAAAACCCGCCACTCCCCCCCCCAACCCGCCCCGCCGTGAGTTCGTGACCAAACGCTTGTAGGTGTACTTGCAAATTTAAAAGTTCATTCTTTGTAGTTTTATTCGACAGTTTTAGACATATTCATATTTTATATTTGTTTTAATAAGAGTACGGTAGTAAGTTTGTGTTCGTTTGTCGTGTTGTCTTATTGCCTTTACTATGGATGCCACAGTCTCCCAAGTGGAAGGTCTTTATCGTGGGAAGACTGTGTACATATTAATGATGGGTTTTTATTTTCTTTTAATGATGGGTCCAAATTAAAGAACGGTTCCACCCAACTGGACTACTAAATTATTCTAGGGCCAAATGGGTTGAAATTTGGTGTGGACGCTCCTCTTTGCTCATAAGTATTCACTAAAGCCGCGTTTACACTGGAGTTGCAGACATTTGTCTGCAATTTTTTGTCTGCAACATTTTGTTGTTGACTTTTTGTTGCCGACTTTTTGTTGCACACAAAATACATTGTCACTTGTTCCAGTGCAACTTTTATCGCCAACAGAAAGGCAACACTTGTCTAGTCAGTCAAGTTCATCACTGCTTTGTTGAAGTTTAATGATTCAGCTATTTCACTCCAAGCAGTATTTATTTTATTATTATTATTATTATTATTATTATTATTATTATTATTATTATTATGACAGCCTCCTGAGGTCCGAGATGCCTGAGGAAACCACTTTGGTTGGGTACGCCGATGACGTCGCAGCTCTCATTGCTGCACGCAACGTTGAGCTGGCCCAACTAAAGTTGAACCGAGTTATGCGGGTTGTCAACAACTGGATGTCCGATCACGGTCTCTCGCTTGCTCTTAGTAAGACGGAGATCGTGATTCTCACGAAGAAGAGGATCGAAACCGTCGTCCCGTTTCGAGTGGGAAGGGAGGTGGTCACATCAACTCGTGCCGCCAAATACCTTGGGGTTATGGTGGACACCAAGTTAAGCTGGAGGGATCAGATCTTCCGTACGGCGGACAAGGCCGCTAAGGTAGTTACTCACCTTAGTAGGCTGATGGCCAATGTCGGGGGTCCCCGATCCAGCAGAAGACGTCTGTTGATGTCCGCGGTCCAGTCCGTGCTCCTTTACGGGGCAGAGGTGTGGGCAGGCGCTCTAGATAAGGAGTGCTACAGGTTGCGACTCGCCCGGGTTCAGCGTCAAGCTGCGCTCCGGGTGTGTACCGCCTACCGGACAGTGTCCGAGCCTGCCGTCCTGGTGGTCGCCGGAGTCATCCCTGTCAAGCTCTTGGCAGGGGAGAGGAAAGCGATTCATCAGAGACGTGGAGAGATCGGCAAGGACACGGCAAGAACAGAAGAGCGCTCCCGAACCTTCCAGCAATGGCAACACAGCTGGGAGCACGACACCCGAGGACGATGGACTGCGCGACTTATCAAGCAGGTCCAACCATGGGTGGAACGGCGGCATGGGGAGGTGGACTACTACCTGACCCAATTTTTGTCAGGGCACGGCTATTTTCGATCGTACCTGAACCGGATGGGAAAGACCGGTTCACCGGACTGCATTTATTGCCCGGGTGTTCCCGACGATGCGGAACACACATTCTTCCGCTGTCCCCGTTGGGAAGGGCCCCGCCTGGAGGCCACACAAATATTTGGTGCATTTTCGGCGGACTCGGTCTGCCAAAAGATTTTGGAGGATGAGGGCAACTGGGATTGTTTGTCACAGTTCATCCGGGGCATCCTCCTGGAAAAGAAAACCGATCTGGACCGCGAAGTGGCCCAGATCCCTTGATAGAGCGGCTGGATAAGGAGCGAGCCCGACGGGCGTAAGCCAAATTTAGGCCTAGCCTGACGTAATGTGATAAACAATTCCAGGTTAGATTCTTAAAGAGTAGAGGAGGTTTTTTAGTGGGTAAACCCGTTTTTTAGGGGAGCCCCACACTACAGGCTGGCCACCTATGTGCGTAATGCATTTTTCCGCCTCTCCCTCAAAAAAAAAATTATTATTATTATTATTATTATTATTATTATTATTATTATTTTGTTCTTGTCTATGTATTCAGGCAACGTTTTTGTTCCACAGAACGGGCCTTTCTTGATATAGCTCAATTAATGATACAATTTGATCCCTTGACCAATCCATATTAACTACAACGAGGAACAGTTTCAATACACACACAATAACAACTCAAGTTACATTGCCACACGGCGTAGGCCTACAAACGACACTAGCGTAGCCTTTGAACTGTATCCGCACAGTAATGTAGTAAAATAAAGCCCAAATATGGCTAAAAAACAAAAAAAATTGTTGGATATCAAATTTTTGCTGAAATGTGTTCTATGCCATCCCCTGACCTCTCTCAGAAAAGTCCCCTGAAAATCCCCAGTGGGCAACATACCTAAAAATGATGGGATGGCCCACATGGAGTCAGAAATAAATCTTTCGTCGTCCAATGGGTTTATTTACATCAAATTAAAGCCCTTAAGTATTAGAATATAATGCGGCAAACCCTATCTCAAAAGGTTGCCTGAGTCGAAAACGGCAGCCTCTCAAACTTTGAATAGTAATCAAATTTTAACCTAAACGCTTAAAAATGTAATATTTTTTTAATACTTGACCTTTCGAGGTGCTCTTTGCGGCAACCGTTTTCTTTTATAATTACCTTTGAAACTGCGGATAGCTTATCATGTGTCTATCATATTACCCTTGAACTATCCTCTACATGAACGTCCCAAAGAGGAAGTTAAAAAAAATTTTGTTTTACTCCATAGCCATGCTATAAATAATTTTAAAGGTCTTAGTAGGGAGAGTACATAGCTGAAAACCAGACATCAAAAGGTCAAAAATGTCGAAACCCACACAGCACAAGATGTCCTGAGGATATCCTGATCTGGTCCCACATTTCCCAGCCAGATCCCGGGAAATAGGGATGTCCCTGGAACATCCTGTGAACATTGCTGTAAAGGATGTAATATCCCTGTAAATCCCAAACAGATCCCGGGAAATAGCAATGTCCCTGGAATATCCTGTGCACATTTACCCTCAGGGATGTTATATCCCTGTAAATCCCATGGAAATCCTGGAGATAGTGAATGTTCCTGGGGATGTCCCGAGGATATTAACGCAGAATATCAGAATAAGTTTAACAATAATTACTTGTAAATGTTTTTTATGAAGTTATAACTAACAAAGTTAAAAATTCAAATAATTAGCGTTGTACTGTCTAATATTTATATTAGTTTTGTATTTAATATTTATATATAATATTTATATTAGCCGTCATTTAAGCTATAAAATATAATATACCTCAAGTTAACTCCTTAGGCTATCTGTAATTTAGGGGTGACCTGACAAAACAATTTTCCCCGTGTTAAAAACTATAAAAAATGTATTAAGCATTATTATTACGAAATTGATAATTATTTGCAGAAATCCTTTGTTGTATATATAAAATTCTAATCCACATAGAAACTCCACGTAGGAACTCCCAGGAAACTTCCTCAAAGGTGAAATACTGGTAGGAAAAGTATAAAATTATAACAAAATAAAGTAAAAAAAAATAATAATAAAAATAGACACGTGATTGTGTACTGTATAAGTTACAACGAAATAGTAAATAACTTGTCAGCGTTGATAATATAAGTATATTATATGACAATCTACAGGAACTCCATGAGAACTTTCGCCAAGTAATAATACCAGTAAGAACGGGATAAAATTAAGAGAATGATAAACATACAAATAAAGTTAAAAAAATAGACACATGATATTGTTGAGGCCATGAATAAGTGACAACGAAATTTTAAATAACGTCTCTGCGTCGATATCCTATGTTTATATCCTAAGGCAATCCACAGGAACTCCCAGAGGGAACTTTCCGCCGGGATAAAATTTAAAGGCTGGCAAGAAGTCCTCAGGATATCCTATTTTGGCCCTGCATATCCCAGTTTATATACCGCTACATAGGGAATATCCCTGGGATCTCCTCGTACATTATCCTCAGGGATGTAATAACCCTGTGTAATTCCATAAAAGCCTATCAAGGAAATGACATCTTCTCGAGGATATCCCTAGGATGTCAACGTAGAATACATAAATAACGTGTAATTTTAAATTAGTTTGTTACAATTAACAAGTAAAATAGTTGAAAAATACGGGTGACAACATAGGGCGTAGGATTTCATTATGTGTAATAATAATTAGTTTAGGCGAAATAGGAAAAATTACACTTATTAAGTTAATTTCTGAATTTTGGAATGATTTGTTCAAATTTATATGAAATACGGAATATCCCCTTGTTAACACAAAAATTGTTAACTTACATTTTAATTAATTATGAAATTAATGACATTTTGCGTCGATATCCAGTGTCTAGATCCCACAACAATCCGCAGGAACTCACAGGGAACTTTTTGATGGGATACAATATTAAAAGGATAAATTTTTTTTTTAATAAATACACAATCGAATAACTTAACAAGCTAACTAACTAAATAACTGTTACTAATATACAATGCAATAGTAGTCTAATAACATGTGGCATATCTAAGTTAGTGTCTACTCATCCCACCACAATCCGCAGGAACCCCTAGGGAGCTTCCGCCGACATGAAATATAAATAAAAGCTACATCCATATGATTTACACAATTTCAATGTAAGTGATTAACTTTTTAAAGCTGCAATTGATTTTATTCTTTTTAATTAAAGAACTTTTATGTAGTTGATGTAATTTATTTGCCAGCGTTGATAACATATGAACTGGATAACCTAAGAATATCCCGGTAGGAATTTTCTACTTCGATTGTTCGATTCACCGGTAGAGCTGCAACGTTTTATTAATACTGTACGCAGTGAATAGTGAATAGTATCTGAACATATCGCACGGAAGTTATATCGATTGTTTTAGTTTAAAAATTTATTTAAACTAAAGATCAGAAGTTTTTGTTTTATTTATTTATTCCTCATTTTTATGCTATTTGTAGGTGTTTATATTACCAATTTAGATACTGTGAATTTTCATGTTATTACGCTACACAGAATGTAACTTATTGCAATTTTCGATAACCTAACGATATGGACTAACGATTGTTCCGAATGGTGTTCCGAAGCCATCCGGTAAACTGCTCAGTTCAACTGAATAACTCAAACCCTACAATTACGTGTAATAATTTAAAATACTATAAAACTATAATAAAGTGCTAAAATAAAAATTATTTATATTTGTAAAAGCCTTTTGGGTGAGCTTGGCGTCTTTCTAAGCAGCAACTGTAGTATGCCTATCGCCTGAATCACTGACTCTGACTCTGCTGTGATTCAAGTCGTATTCCGCCATTATTCCGGTAGCTTGCTAGCTAGCGGACAGCGGTAGCGTCCATGTAAACAATGTAAAGACTTGGATTAATGCTCTTTGTCTTTCAAACCTTTGTCATTTTTATTTGGCCTTAAGTTAAGCTTTTTTATTTTTTGCGTTCTCACCGCTTTACTTCCTAGGTGATTCGTGATTTCTTTAGGCCTAGGCCTAATGTGCTTTGCTTTTGACATTTTGAGTTGGCAGTGGTTAGGCCTAAGTTTTGCCCTATTTGCCGTTCTCACCGCTTTAGCCTACTTGGGTGCTTCGTGATTCCGTCTGTGAACTAGGTGAGTACCTAATGAATAAGTTATGAAATATTTGGTCTGTTGATATTTTTCCATATCAAGTAGGTCTAATCTCTGTAATAATCTGAAGGAAGGTAAATGTTAGGTTAGTTTTAGGGTTATGGGCAGGTAGTTATAACTCTGGGAAAGCATAGGGAGTGATTCATCACATTCTTCTCTAGATATTCAGTTACGGTATAAATTTCTCTGTTAAATGTTGCAAGAGGGTTAACACAATTTTGATTTAATAAATTGTGGCTGCACTTCCGCAGACGCCCGGTGGAACTATCGAATGAAAATTATCGATTAATTTGATTGATATATCGACTGAAAGTTATCGAGATGTAACGTACAATCAAATTTATCCATAATTCATGTATAAAAATATCGGGTTCTGAAAGATCGGTAACCCCTAGAACATCTGTTATCACTCAAACCATTGTCATGGAGGGTCATACAAAGTAGGCCTGATTGAAAACAGGACTTAAATTATCTTAACATCTAGCCGACCGCATCTAGGCCTAGCTAAATACCTCTTTAAAAGAAACGTTTAAATGTCGGCAGCTGATCCATTTTTCATTTTTTTAATGCCACAAAAAGTCTAGTTTAATTGAAAAGGAGGGATGTTTTCTTCATAATATAAAATGTTTTTTAAAGGTTGAATATTGGCGAAACTTCGTTATCCGTCTCCACCGTTATTATCGATGTGGAAATTTCGATGAAAACTGAAATTGAGCGATGAAAACAATCGAATCAACAACGATACTGAGAAAAGATATGTATCATAATAATAATCTAACCTAACAGTGTAACCGTAAACCTCCGTCACTTTAATTGACAGCGATGTTTATAATAACATAATCAATGGTGTTTGTAAACATTTAAAATTCATATTCCCTTAATACAATAGCAAAAAAAAAAAAAAAAAAAATCCTTTCTGATTTATATTTGGCAGCATTTGTGTGACGCCATTTTAGATCTAACGAAGTCTGCTTCTTCTCGCAGTTTGAATTTAGATACAGCTACACAACAAACTTGGTTAGTTTATTTTGTGTTGTTCTTTGTTACAGGTTACATTTAGCTACAATTTTTACTTTTTCTGTTGTTGTTATTTTCAGTTACTTGTTTCAAAATCGTAATCATATCGTGTAATTGTATCATTGATATAATAGCAATATTATCGCAATATCGAAATTTCCACATCGATAATAACGGTGGAGACTGATAACGAAGTTTCGCCATTTTGGGCATTTTATTTGTTTTTTTTTTTTGTTAAAATTTTGACTGTAGGGCCTAGGTTATGTTGAACCTAATCATGTTTGGTGTTTATACTTTTTAATCAACTTAGTTAACCTACAATATAATAAAATCTTTGCTAAAAACTTTTACTTTATTTATAAACTACCATATGGTACATTGAGTTACTAAATAACCTATAGAATATTATTAAAAGATACAATAACTTACCGTTTGAATACAAACCAATATATTAATTGACTCGTTCGATAATTTTCATTCGATAGTTCCACCAGGCGTCTGCGGAAGTACAGCCTAAATTGTTAAGGGCATACGTTAACTAACTTAGCACTAGGTGAAGGGTGTCAAAGTCTAGTTTCAAAGGCTAGGCCTTATATGGTGCTTTGATTGAGATTTTGAATCAATCTCTGATGATGAGCCACTTACTAAGATAGGCTACTAGGGTTAACATTCATCCTCTTTTCCTCGGACATGTTCTCTAAAAAAAGTCCCAGGGGATTTTTGAGAAACCTTCATTTGTCCGGCTTTGGAAGCAGCCAACTGAATATATCTGTATTTAACTTATGTTTTTACTGAGTCCTATAGTGGTTTTAACTTAGACCTACTGGCGAAACTTCATTGTCCGATTCCACCGTTAGTATTATCGATGTGGAAATTTCGATAATTGCGATAGTATTGCTATTCTATCGATGACACAATTATACGATAGTATTACGATTTTATCACCTAATTAGTCTTGTTCTAAATATAATTAAAACCAAAACATACCTTTTGAGTGTAAAACAAATTGCAAACGAAACAAGTAACTGAAAATGAAAATAAAAATAAAAACTCAAAGATCAACACAAAATAAACTACATAAGTAAGTTATATGCAAAACTTATCTTATTTGTGAGAAGAAGCAGACTTCGATAAACCTAAAATGGTGTCACACAATGCTGCCAAATACGAATCAGAAAGGTATTTTTTGCTATTGTATTGAGGGAATAAGGGTTTTAAATGTTTCCAAACACCATTGATTTGGTTGTTATAAGTTAAGGGGGTCCGTGAGGTTGTATCTCCGCCATGTTAATTTCACTAAATTTGTGTACCTTTTTCTCAGGATCCATAGAAGATATCAGAATGAAATTTTCACCCTGTATTGATCATACTATTATGGAAATATTTATAACATTTGGTTGATTTCTGTTAAAAATTAGAAACACAGTAAAAAATTATGTTAATATATTAAAAATTTCAAAAAATATAATGTAGTAATGAGGTTAATTATATTGTTTTGATTTTTATCTTTATGAAATGTTATAAAAATGTGTAAATAGGTGATCTGAAAGTGTGGTAAAAATTTCAGGAACCTACCTTTAACCGTTTTTGAGAAAAAGGTACATACGTGTTAAAAAAACAAACTTTTGGAAAATCGCGATTATTTCCATACACTGCGCGCGGAACCGCACTCAAAGTGCTGAAAATCCCCTGAACATACGACTATATAATATTAAATAAAAACTGTTTGCTTTAACCTATTTTTATGAAATTTGCAGGAAATAATTCGTAATTAATCAGGGAACAAAAATACGAAATAAACTAAAAAATGATTTTTTTTCTAAATTCAACCTCATAACTCCCCTTAAATATTGCTGTCAGTAAAAGTGTCCAAGGTTTACGGTTAGATTGTTAGGTTAGATTATTATTATAATGCATATCTTAGCTCAATAGCGTTGTTGATTAGATTGTTTTCACTACAGTCAGGTGGGGTCACTTTGGGTCGGGGGTGACTTTGGGCGTTTTCGGGAAAAAAGATTTGAACCTCTCTCAACTATTAACCTTTCATGTTAAGAAAATATAAATTATACTAAAAAAACCTTAGGAAACGTAGTTTTAGGAAACATTATTGTTTAACAATTGGGTGACTCTAATACTGGTTGAAAAAACAAAAAACCTGATAAAGGTTTTTATCCGAAAATGTAGACCTTGAAAATTACGAGACTCAAGAACAGATTTAAGGAACTATAGACATAAGGTTATTGTAATACCATTACACATATACTCAAATAGAAATTGTCTGAATTTGGTGTTCATAGCTCTTATAGATACTGAATAAAATCAGTTTTAAAAAAATGGGGTGACTTTGGGAAAACCCGGAGTGGCTTTGGGTTATAACTGTAGAGGCTGGGGTGTCTTTGGTTTATAGGTCTACTGATAAAGAAACTTTTCTACGTTTAGGGGATTGAAGTGCAAGTTAATTATTCATTTCCACCACAACCAATAAAACCAGTTAACCACAATAAAATTTTATTTATTGGATGTGAGTTTTCAATTTAAAATTTATTATAAGTTAATTATTGTTATTTTGCTTTGTATAGTAACCTATATATAACTTAATGTCTTATTTATGACTTTCAATTACTATTTTTTCCCCTTCATACCTCTGCTTTTTCCTTATTACTTTTGATCCGTATATATTAAGATCCTTATGGATTTCAAATGAAAAATCCTGGAAAAAGCAGGACTACCCAAAGAGTGTTGTTTCCCTAAACTGCTTTGTTCATTGTTAGAAGAGCTGGAAGGGAGTGTCACAAAATGCTTAAATATATGTTACATTCTTAACATATATTTATTGTTTAAAATTACTGTAATTTATGTACTATCTTAAGCTTAGTGGATGACCAATCAAAATATTTGAAAATCTGGTTAAAGGGACTGCCGACTTAGTCATAAATTCCATTTCTCTGGCACTCAATTGAGGAATTATCTCCAGATTATCTTTGTAGATGTGGTGTTTCCTGATACAGATGAAGTTGTGTGTACGGTACTATATTGACTAAATTTTATCCGTGACAGTACTTATGGATATATGTGCTTTTTACCAATATATATCCATGATATACTGCCTGTGATATACCACCACGTCACCGGTGGTCGCGGACCCCATCAGCCACTACTTCCTCAAGAGTCCCAGCCACTGCTTCATGTTGGGTTTATTTTGCAGCTATGAGGCGAGGAGGGTCCAGGATGAGTGACGGCGTGGAGCTTGTAATATCACCGGTGGTTGCGAACCCCATCAGCCACTATTTCCTCAAGAGTCCCAGCCACTGCTTCATGTTGGGTTTCTTTTGCAGCTGTGAGGCGAGGAGGGTCCAGGATGAGTGGTGGTGTGGAGCTGCTAACGCCACCGGGGGTCGCGGACCCCATCAGCCGCTACTTCCACCAGAGTCCCGGCCACTGCTTCATGCTTGGTTTCTTTTGCAGCTGTGAGGCGAGGAGGGTCCAGGATGAGTGGTGGTGTGGAGCTGCTAACGCCACCGGGGGTCGCGGACTCCCATCAGCCACTACTTCAATTTAATGTATCATTTTTTATGTAATAATATGTTAACATTGTAATTTATTTATACATTATTGTACAACGAAGATATCATTAAAACTTTGTCAAAGAACTATATTTAACTTTATTTCTTTATCCCATATTCATTCAAGGAGGCGGTTAAACAATTTGATTTAAACTAGTATACATAGTTTTATCCTTCTTCTATTATAATTTCAAAATTTTTTATTTTTATGTAAGGTTTTGAACTGTAAACTTATGGTTATTTTGTTATTTGTTAGATTTAAAAAGTTTTCCAGCAATCCAATTGTAGAAGTATAAAGCTAAAAATGTGATTCATAATTGGTTTACTCTAAATATGTTCCATTCACAAAAATCTGACCCTCTTAAGAATTAAAGCTCAACAATATCAAATAGTCACAACTGACATTCATTATTCTTAGTGCAAACTAATCTGTCACCCAAATTCATATATATATATATATATATATATATATATATATATATATATATATATATATATTTATTTATTTATTTATTTTGTTAAAAAGTTATTTGCAATGTCAGTATTTTAAAATTATAATTAAAACCTGAACTTGTTAAATGTTTTTTGCATTACAAATTTTGAAAATATCTGATGCACTAAACAATCTTATGAAAAACTTCTAATGATTATTGTTACCAGAGCAGAAAAAAGCTGGGAGATCTTATCTGCATGATATCCTAATTTTTCCTACCATGCTCTCTAGTTCGGATATCCATCTTGTTTCATTTTATATTGAGGTTAAAATTTAAAAAAATAATCTGTCAATTTAGCCTAAGTGATTTGTTTAGAGAACAATATTTTAGTAATATACTATTACAGAGCAAAACATGTAATTTGTAATGTTACCTGTAAACCTGTTCTATTCAGTAACTGCATTCTTTGAACTGATCACCTCAAATTCAAAACCAATATAACTTATCTTAACCTCTCACACATTCTTTGTATTTCCCCCCCAAGTCCATTTCATTGAACCACTTCTGTGACACACACACACACACACACACACACATAGTTTAATTGATTTAATTACAGTTTTTTAATTTAAAATTGACTGTTGACAAATAATATTGTATGTATATATTTTATAAAGTCTAACAATATCCACCTTATACAAAAATTTTATTGATTCTTGTTACCACAGATTAACACATAACATAAATATCAGTTAATTTCCATCCCTTGTAATACTAAACTGAGTATTTTGTGTAATTAGCTGGTACATTTTATGAAGGGAGATCTAATCCCCAAAATTCCCTTTTGTCATTTCCAGGAAGTCTCTGTGATATCCTGTGATGTCCGCTAATGGGAAATGTTATCCTTCAGACATCACTCTCTAATCCTCAGCAGGTCCGCACAAGGAATTGCAAGATCACCAGGATATGCCAATCATATCCCGCTGGGATATCCCGGAACGCGGGGTTTACCCGGACATTCGGCATTCCATGGGAGATCCTTTTCCGGTCCCAAGGATAATGCAGGATGTCCCGGGGATAATCCCAATATCCCGTTATCCTTATGAAGTCCCTCACAAGGATCTCAAAAGGATTTGCGAAATCCCCGGGACATGCTAATCATATCCTCAGCAGTTCCCTAAAAGGAAGATTTCATACATAGGATTTCCCTGGGATATTCCCAGGATGTCATAACAAAATTCTGGGTGATCCTCAGGATATCCCGCCAGGATATCCCGGAACGCGGGGTTTACCCGGACATTTGGCCTTCCCTGTGACATCCTTTTCTGGTCCTCAGGATAAAGCGACATGTCCCTGGGATATTCACAAAATCCCGTTATTTCCCCAATATCCCTCACAAGGACCTTAAAAGGATTTGCGTGATCCCCAGGACATACCAATCACATCCTCAGCAGTTCCCCAAGAGGAATATCTCTTCCCTGGGAGATCCTTATCTGGTCCTAAGGATAAAGCGGGACATCCCCGGGATAACCTTAATATCCCGTTATCCTCTTGATATCCCTCACAAGGACCTCAAAAGGATTTGTGTGATCCTCAGGATATGCTTATTATATCCTCAGAAGTTCCCCAAGAGGAATATCTCATCCATAGGATTTCCCTGGGATATTCCCAAGATGTTGAATAAAAAATCTGGGTGATCCTAAGGATATCCCGCCAGGATATCCCGGAACGCGGGGTTTACCCGGACATTCGGCCTTCCCTGCGAGATCCTTTTGTGGTCCTAAGGATAAAGCAGGATGTCCCTGGGATAATCCCAATATCCTGGTAAATTGATCTTGAGGATATCCTGAGGACGTTTTTGTGCTGTGTGGGAAGTTATTGCATTTCAAAGTTTTGATAATATTATTTAATTCTAAACGTTGAACGCCTACCATTTTCCTCCCGAAAGTTATATTAAGGTCGGGTTTATGGCATAGTATTCTACATTTTAAGACCTTTAATTATATAATATTATATATATATATATATATATATATATATATATATATATATATATATATATATACACAGGGTGTCCCGGAACTCTCTGGAACCCTTTTGTATATTTGTTCCTTGCATCGAGACAAGAAAAAAACATCATACAAATAGGGGTCTAAAATCCATCGTTTAGCCGCTAGCCGCCATTTTGTTTTTTTTTTTTCACGTAATAATTTTTATTTCCGTAATGGATGGTTGTATTCAGTTCATATTTGGTATGAATCTTTATCATACTAATGTACATTTTCAGGAGAAAAATTAATTTTTTCCACTGTGTATTTTCAAAATGGCGGCCATTTTAAATTTTTAAACTCAAATATCTCAAATTTGATAAATTTCAAAAAAATTTTACTTCAGACAAAAAAGTTGCCAAATTTAATTATCTAACCAACGGTACCAAGTTTGTAAGGATCTGATTACAAATAACGGAGTTATTGAGATTTTTCTCCAAAAAAAACATTGATTTTGCATTATAATTAATGCAAATTATGGCCATTTTCACAGAAAAATCGCAATAACTCCGTTATTTGTTATCAGATCCTTACAAACTTGGTACCGTTGGTTAGATAATTTAATTTAGCAACTTTTTTGTCCAAAGTAAAATTTTTTTGAAATATACCAAATTTGAGATATTTTAGTTTGAAAATTAAAAATGGCCGCCATTTTAAAAATACACAGTGGAAAAAATTAATTTTTTCCTGAAAATGTACCTTAGTATGATAAAGATTCATACCAAATATGAACTGAATACAACCATCCGTTACGGAAATAAAAATTATTATGTGAAAAAAACTAAATGGCGGCTAGCGGCTAAACGATGGATTTTAGACCCCTATTTGTATGATGTTTTTTTCTTGTCTCGATGCAAGGAACAAATATACAAAAGGGTTCCAGAGAGTTCCGGGACACCCTGTATATATATATATTGATTTAAATTCACTTGTAAGGGCTACTGTATCTATTACGATCAATGTTAATATAAAACATGAGTACCCTTTTAATTTCATTTTTATTGCACAACATGTTTCGACTATTAAGTCATTTTCAAGTGCTCATTCTACCTAACCTAATAACAAACTAATAATTTTTTGTATAATTTTTTAATAAAAAATTATTAGTTTGTTATTAGGTTAGGTAGAATGAGCACTTGAAAATGACTTAATAGTCGAAACATGTTGTGCAATAAAAATGAAATTAAAAGGGTACTCATGTTTTATTTTAACATTGATCGTATATATATATATATATATATATATATATATATATATATATATATATATATATATATATATATATATATATATATATATATATATATATATATACCTTCTGGGATGTATTTAAATTTAATATGCTTAATATCATATTTTAATATAACTCATTATGGGCCAACACCTCATTTTTAAGCGTGATACCCATATGGGATATCTGGGGACTTTACGGAGGAATGTCAGGGGATGCCATAGAAGACATTTCAAAAGAAATTTGCTTTCCAAAAGTTATTTCATTTTCCTGACTAATTTTACCACACTATTGAGGGATACTGAATGCGGCATCACCAGCGCCAGGACAGTCACGTGGTACTGGCAGGTGGAGCGGGGGCTGAGGGGATGTCTGCATCTTTTGTTGCACCATAAGGCCCCTTTTATGCACGGCGTCGGGCGACGGACGTAGGGCGCGCGTCATTGTGACACTGACAAAAATGTCAAGCGTCTCTCCAGCGTCGAAAGACGTCCGTCGGGCGCGCGTCGGGCGGTCTTCGGGCCCGATATTTTCCTATAGTTCTGCAATCTATGAAGTGACCAAAACGTTTTTGTAAAAATCCAGAATTCTAACACTTCGTTGACTGACACACTTAAAGTTTCAATTGTTATATCATATTCACTCAATATGATCATTTGACTCTTACCATTTTAAAATTAAACCAAAACACGTATTAATGTAAAGTACTTAGGCATTTCTCAAACCACAATTCAGCGCCCATTGATCCCCTATCACGATCACGATCAGAATGGTTTATTTATGATTTGGGTACACGCTCAGTAAATCAGTAAATTTAATATTTTTTCTACATTTTAAATTACTAATGATAGTAAAAACCAGCATTCAATTTGTAATCGTTTTTAAGGTTGGTAACGCTCCTAGCAGAATTTTTAGACGCTAAACAGTTTTAACCATTTTTAAAGAAATCTATATATTTAAAACACAAATGTAAAAAAACCTTTGGACAGTTCGTCTGAGACTTCCACTGGACCAATTTACACGCAGTTTGTACCAAATAAAACGTAAACATTTGTATATTAGCAGAATTTATTTGCTTTAACATTATCTTACTTCTATCTTACTTCCTTCAATTAAAAATATCGACATTTTCAAATCTTTACAATTTATTTATTTTACACGATTTCAATCAGCTGATTGTAAACACACGAGGTATTTTGTCTAAACACAGAATGGATGAACAAAAGCTCATGAAGGTTTTGGTTTATAATGGCCAGTACCTAAAAACGTTTACAATTATTATGATGTATTAATTCTTTAAATGGAAAGAAAGTTGCTTAATTATGTAACATAGCTGATTGCTATGAAATTAAGACTGGATTGTAAAGGTTCAGTTTAAATAAATTGTTACAATTTTATTAAAAGAAACGTATTTATCGCAAATTCGTTGTGCAATCAATTTGTCGGTTGCCAGGTTGTAATGCTTTACATTTCTCCCACATACCAACGGAATTTGTGGCACAGTCGGTAGCGTAACATTATAACAAACCATAAGGCCCGGGTTCCAAACCGAACTCCACAAATATACTTTTTGTAATGTGTCTAACAACGGTGTCACTCATAAATGTTTTTACTGATGGTACCGATATTTATTTTAAGCAAAATAGAGACATTACAATATTTATAGGCCCTTTCAAATCCTCAAAAAACTTATTTATTAAATTAAAAAAAAAAAAAAAATAATAAATACAACTTGATAGTTTAGGCTTTCTTATTTCTTACGTTTTGATTAGGCTACTAAGATTTAGGCCTAAGTAAACAATGGATTTGTTATGTTTATAAAGTACTAAAGAATGTCTGTGTTACATAGTAAGGGTGCAGCATTATTGTTTTAAAGGAATAAGCCTATAGGCCTACTTTGACAGACACTCCAACTAAAATTATGTAATTTTCTGTGAAATAAATTTGTTTTTTTTTTTTTAATTTGGATAGTTATTGAAACTTGCACACTACAGCATAAATATGGCTATATGAAAGTGGTTATAAATGGTTTCTCTACGTTCTATCCTACCCTAATACCAATATTTGTTACCAATAATTGAGCCATATCCGTCGAGTATCGACGGGCAACAACTAGTTGCATTTAAATCTCCCGTCTAAGCTGAGCTATTTCAAAATGTATAGTCCTAAAACCACGTGGTAGCTGTCCAATCAGGATTCTCGGACACAGCCTACGTGCAGGTTTGTCAAATATTTCATGTATTATATACCGAAATACATGTATTATCTGTACCTTACAATAAAACTCATAGCATTTTTACAAATTTATGAATCATTAAATAGAAGAAAGGAGATTGTGTGTATAAATACATAATAAATATGCAAAGAAATTAAAATAGAATTTTGTACATTGTATCTATGGTTTAATCACAGACGGCAGATAGGGATTAGTCGAGCGGTTGGTTGGGGGGGAGGGCTTCACCTGAACTCTGCCCCGGGCCGCAAAAATTTTTTCGGCGGCCTTGTATACAGTTATTTTTCCTATACAATTCCCAGATTCCTAGCCAGTTGTTATATTGTAATAAGCCAAACCTACACATTAAAAAGTAACAGTTCTCAATTAAAGTTATTAAAAAGCAATTGTTACAAATAATATTAAAAAACAAATGGACAATATGTTGTAATGTAAAATTACCAGCTGGAATCAGGGGTGGAATGAGCCGCCGGGACACCGGGAAATTTCAATTGGTAATTAAACCAATAACAACCCTCTCATTGATAAGCAGTTTAAAGTATTTCAATGCAAAGGTTCAATGCAAAGGTTAAAATATAACCTTATTAATATTGTAAGGTTACAATTTTAATTGCTAGAAAATGACATGATAGTCCAAACATGCACAGTATAAAAAATATTCTTTGTTCTTTTATTATATACAAAATAATATGAGCTTCCTTTCAATGGTCAAATCAGCGCTTTTGCTGATGATGTAGCTTTATTTTATTCAAACAGGGATATTAATGCTTTATATGGTCAAATTGAAGATGATTTAAAAATATTAAATACCTGGTGTTTAACCAATAAAATGACTGTAAATATAGTTAAGACTAAGTATATTAGTTTAACAAATAGTTTCAATTTCAATTTAACTTGGCCTATCATAATTTGGACTGTAATTTAAATGTTTGTAACTGTAGCACTATACAGAAATAAAGCAGTTTTCGATATCTGGGAGTGATATTGGATGAATATTTAAATTGGGGAAAGCGTGTTTGTAACTTACATTCAAAGATTCGATCTCCTTAAAGAACCTTTTACTTCTTAAAACATATTTGTAATACTTTTTTTTAATAAAAACTCTTTATTTTGCTCTAATTAGTTCAAGATTAGAATATGCTATATCTTGCTGTGGAGGAACATTTAAAAGCCACATTGAAAAATTAAGAACTACTCAAAATCATTTTTTGCGATTAATTACAAACAGCTGTAAAAGAGATAGCTCTTTTCCGTTATTTCTTTAACTTAAAATACTTCCCATTCAACACTTATACATTTACAAAGTTCTCAGACTTTTTTATTTAAGAAGTGGTAATACTGGAACACAAAATCTTTTACATAACACAAGGAGTAATCATCTGGGGGTATTTAGATTACCTAAAGTCAATAAATCATTATTCAGACACTCTTATCAGTACAACGGACCTAAATACTTCAACCAGTTACCTCAGGATGTTAGAAGCTGCTTAAATGTAAATTCCTTTTCTTCTAAAGTAAAACAATGGCTCTTTCAGAATCCAAATATAGATTTTTTTAAACAATGTTTTAATTTAAGTACTTTTACTTTCGTTGGTATAAAATTGAAACTATTTTTCTTGTATGTTATTTAATTGAAAGATTATATTTAACATTTTTATTATTTTTAAAACTATTTATTTGTGTAGTCTTTGTTTGGTATAAGTTGTAATTTATGTCAAATTGCAGACGCTACGGAGAGCGGCAAAATGTGTTTTTTTCAGTGTAAGGACTGGACTCAGAAACAATTTAATAATCTTTCATTTGGTTTATTTTTCACGTTGTTACAATTACTGGTGATGCGGCAACGAAACTCCTAGTTTTATATTGTGAATGTATAAATGTATATATATTGGTGGAATAAAGTCATTATTTCATATTTCATTATTTCAATTAACTTACAATTAATTATAAAGGCGCATTGTTTTCCTAACTGCAAATTGGAAGACGCTACATGTCTGGCATTACAGGAATAAAATAGCATTAAGAGGCGCGAAGGCACTTCATTGCTGAATGAGCGGGTAGAAGTGAACGGCTCTTTTGAACGGTTCTTCAACTTGAACGGTTCTTTTATACCTGTTGGGAATTTTCAAACTTCGGCCTTTCCCGCGCAGATTTATACACAATGGGACGGTTCACCTTTTTATACCCGTTGAGACGATTTAATACTTTATATATAATGGGAAGAATCTGTCCCAACGAATATAAAACTCAATTTATATTCGTTGGGACGATTTGAGAATATTTTATACCTGTTGAGACGATTTAAACTTTGCATTTTCCCGCCACTTTTTATACCTGTTGGGACGATTCATTTTTCTATCTGTTGAAACGATTTTCGCGTTTATACCCGTTGGGATTATACCTGTTGGGACCTCGCCCTTGAAATTCAGAGTAGAAAATAGCGCTGATGAACATGTTACTTCACCTCGTCGCCGTTGCAAGCGCTTCTTTTTACATCTCAAACGTCAAAATAACAATATTTGTTTACGAAAAAGCAAAACATTGGCATAAAGTGACATAAGATACTAAACAGCTGTACAAACTGTTAGTGATTGCCATTGGTTGGTTTGTTGGCAGTGGGAGGAACGGGAGAGAAAATGGGGGAATTGAAATATGCATTTCGACCGCACATTTATTTTGAACGGGGTATAATATGGTTGCATAATACCATTGACTAAGGATACAAATAGACGAACCAAGCTTATGACGAATTTGTGCCTGTTCGTGAAATTAGTTCATGTTCGTCACGCTAGAGAGCGCTGGCGCTGGTTTGTTTACATTTGTACTTGATCGCCGCCATATTACTATTAGAACTAACCTCATTTAGTCATTTAATAATTGAACATATTATTATTATTGTACAGCGGCATACAAGACATAAGTTATAATTTTACTTTTCACCCCCTTGAATTACTTTTGTCTTTATATAATCCCACATTACAATTTATTTACTTCAGATATATTATTGAAATGAACTTCAATCACTAATTAATTACTCTTTTATAAGTTAATCAAGGCATAGGCTTAGCTTAGGCTTTAGATTGAGTTTTGGAGCAAACCTGTAACAGCTTAGCTTTCAGGCTAATTAATAAAATATGTTGTGGTGACTCAAGCAGTAAAAAATATTTGTTGTAAATTTCTGCCTGGAAGGAAACGTTCAATAGCTGTGCTATGGCAGAGCCTGATCCAAGATGCAACAAACTTCAAGGTGAGTTGATAGTCCATTGATAGTCCTTACTTTCTATTGTGAAAGTCTTATACATTATTTTATAGCTTGTATTACCTCTTATTGAACACTAGCCTATTACTATAACACTATTTACTTTAGAATACGGTAATGTTGTGTGTAGGATAGTAGGGCCTAAACTTTCGGAACTTAAGTTTCATATAGGCTACACACCGGTACATAGTACATCCTGCCTCACCTAGATTAACAACAAATTCAGCGGCTTAAGACCATTACTAAAAATTGTAGTTTTCCAGCCCATTCAATAGTGGATTAATTCTAATCCTATAGCCTAGTTGGATGATGACAATGTCCAGTGCATGATTGTAATACTTCACGACAATAAATATTGCTTACTAGTGCGGTGGTTGTCTTGGGATAAAGTAGCACACAAAGTGGTAGGCCGATTTAAACAAAAGTCATGCTGATTGGTTTTAATAGGCTACGGTTATTTGATGTGGTTTGATTCCTACTTGTTTGGTGAGGTTAGGCCTCCTGGTTCGCAAATAGGATGGAAGCTGCCAAAAGCTTCAAGTAATAGGCCTAAATAAAATTTTAATTCCATTTTGGGTTTATTTACATTGCAAGGATTTTGAGCTAGTTTAACTAGGAGCTTGAGGTTAATATATTCTGGTTTGTTCTCAAAGAGCTTTAAATCGTGTAAGCTAGAGGGATTAATTTATGTGTCTGTAGTAGCCTATATGAATGCTGATGAATCTTGGGGGAAATCTGTGATCCGTAACAGTAGGATTAAGGGAAATTTTAGGAGTCAATACATTTTCTGCACCCCTGTACGGTAGTTTTTTTAGAATAGAATAAATGTTGTTAAGCTAAATTTTGTATTTCACAGTAATTTTTTATCCCATTCAATCGAAATATCGATACATACTTTTATTCGACAGTTGTGTAGGCGCTAAGATATATGAAACTGTAGGCTACCTGAATTGATAACAATAATGATTACGAATGTACAAACGACTAGATAGGCTATGTGATGCGGTTGAATTGATTAAAGAATGAGACTGGACATGAGATCATGAAAAAATTCTATGTGACAAATTAAATACAAACAGATAATCTATGATCATTTGCGAGAAAAATTTTTGAAAGGCTTGGTACGGTACCGTACTGTAAAGATTGTTAATTTTGTAACGAGAAAAACAAGAATTTGAAGGATAACGTTTAGTCGAACACTTTTAGGCCTATACTATTTTATAAAACGATCCTATTTAGCCTAGCCTATATGGATTCCCCTGACTTTCCTGATTTAATGCCAATAGCCTATCTCTGACTTCTGTGTAGTAGACCAAATGCATTTTATTTTGCAATTCTTGTGAAAGATAGGCCTACATATGGAAGGAATTTTGAGCCTAGACTACGCTTCCGCCGGGTTACGTCGCCGCTTCCGTCCTCAATGTTTTTCAGTGTTTTTAATATCCGTTGTTCGTGTCGTGTTCGTGTGTGTATGTGTGAAGTTTTAAATTATTCGACAACCTTCATATGAAGAGCAGTTTTAATCCTTGTACGGCCTGAAGATGACCCCGTAATGAAGGGTCGAAACTAGTTGCCATTTTTGCAACTTTTGGATTACTTAAATGCAGGTATTTACACCACTTTAAGGAAGGAATTTACATGCCGTTGTTTATTAAGTTTTTATTGGAGCCTTTTCTAATCAATTTGTCTTTTGGAAAATTATAAAATTTGTTGTCAAACGGTGTAAAACAACACTGTAAAGATATGCTCTTTCTTGATTGGGCTATATTGTCAATGTGATAGATGAATTCAATTTGAAAAATGGCATACACAGTTACAACAGTTACAAGAAGTAGGCCTACCGAGAACGCAAATTAGAAAACAGGCAGAACTAGTTTATTCCCATCCCATGTAAACCCGCCTGATAGCTTACTGGCAGTCGAGACTCGGCACCCGTCATGAGCGCTCACGTTTTAATAAGAGTAGGCCTACAGTTTTTATTCGTCCGTGTTAGTTGTCTGTGTTAGTGTTATGTGTATCTTTTAAACTGTGACGTGACCATCATAACGATGTGTTGAAACCAAGTTTTTGTGTGACCAGAAGATGATGTAATTTAAAATCGAAACGCGTAGTCCAGTCTTGGAGTAAGAGGATCACTGGCTGTATCAGGTATTTTAACCTTTTAGCAATATAAGTCAACGTGATTCAGAATAAACAACACACAATGAAACTACAATAATGATTTATTGATTCTTATATGAATTACAGCTTTACTTATTTTTTCAGCGGCAGGGGGCCTACCTTTAAAGAGACCAACAAAGGATGCTCAGAAGCAAAGAATTAGCTGAGACATATCATGAAGTTCTCTTGTGGCAAAAGGTCAGTAAAGCAAAGTTTCATTCTCTTTTCATTTCACACTAATTTTCTATACAGGAGGATTTTGGAGTTGTATTTCGTGGTAAAAACGATTGTTTAAGTTTTATTTAGTGAATTTTCCTATAGGGAATAGGCCTATGCTATTATGGTAGTAGTCGTGAAAAGACCTAAGCCCGGCACCAAGTTACTTTTTAGTTTTGAGGTTGTTAAGAAGGGTACTTATATTTGGGGGTAGGCCTATATTTTATTTTTGTTGAAAGAGACAAATAGGCTAATTTATTAATAATGCAGGTAGTTAGTAAAAATAAAAATATAATGTAGTTCTTTGTAAACATAATTCATAACAAATAACTGTTGGGCCTAAAGTATGTTAATCGGATTAATGGTTTGCCCTATAGGCCGTATTGTTGTACCAATGTTTATAGCCCTACCAGACAGAAAAGAACCTGCGCAGAACCGCGATCTCGGGAGTTGCCCGCGCACGGAGGGGCGGTGGCGGGGAAGGGAGTGGCGCCGTGGTGGGGATTAGTCGTTGGCGCTCCGTTCCAGTGAACAGGTCTGTCTGCCACGTCGTCGCTTCGCTTTTAACGCTCCCTGATGTACTTACTGTACCGTGTATAAAGCTCCGTTATGGCGTCTACGTCAAAATCGGCTTGCACGTCGGGTCGACCATTACGTGGCCAGGCTCGCGAATTAGTGTTTAATGTTTACACACATCTTAGAGAACAAAAAGAACAATTTAAATTAAAATATAATGTTGAAATATAATGTTAAAATATAATATAATTCTATACAGTGAAAAAAACTTCCCCTACATTAAACAATGGTGTTAATGAATGGTTTATAATTATACTGAACCTAACTTTACCCAATAAAATTAATTGAGAAACGTAAACAGATTATCAGTTACATTTCAAAGACTTAATACCACTTTCAACAGTACAATTAAATTATACCATAAATGAAAATTAGGCCTATAGGCAACTACAACACTAAACATTCAAAACTATTTTTACTCTTATACTACAAAAGTACACGCGGTAAATACATGAAAAGATCGAAAATGACAAAAGCGTTAGGTGTCTCTATTCTCTGCTCTATAGTGTTAATATATTTTTGAAAGTTTTAGAAGCATGTTTTTTATTTCTGGTTGAAAACAACACGTATCATGCCAGTTAAAAGTGTTTATGATTTTACTTCAATTTGGCATTTAAAAAAGTTTAAGAGAAATACTATGAGGCAAGGCGCTGCCGTTTCAATGACATCGCGTCGGCGCGGCGCGACCCGCGAAGCCGGCGAAGCCCGTGTTGTGCGGGGAGGGGGGAGAGGGGGCTCTCCCACCACTGTCCTACCTGCGCAACACACCACCAGCCGCGGTTCTTTTCCAAGTGGTAGGCCTATAACAAACTGATTATTTTCCAAATTCGCAACCCCCATATTTTCCCCAGAATCACTTATAAACTGTATGTGAGGTGGAAAACCAGAAGGTGTCACCTCTTGTTGGCCCTGTGTTTGAAGGTTGATAATAGTTAATAATTGATAATAAAATTTTTCCGAAAAAGTTTACGGGGCGTAAATCTCCAAAATCCTTCCGGTTAAAAAAAAGAATAATCCTGAAGCCATGTTAAGCTACAGTTCTAGCTACAGGCCTAGAAATATCCGTCATTCCTAATTATTATTCTGGGGCTATACAAAATGAATTTTAATTCCTATTTTTGCAAATTTTACGAGACCCACGTGAAGAACTAGATTTTTGGGTACTTTGAAAGCAAGGGACTGTTCTTTGAGGCCCAGCATGGGTTTGGAGGGGGAAGAGAGGGGGAGGAGATTTTCTCTGTGTGCGCCCTATCTCGCGAGTATGCTCAGTGCGGAGCTTATTTCCCCATGAAACTTTCTTTGTTATAGGTTATAGTATGTGTGTATAAGTATGGTTTATGTATATTTGATTTATAATTATTATCAAATACATTTTGTCTGCATTGATTTTTAATTATACTAGCTTACCCGGCATACTTCGCAGTGCCAACTTGAGAAATTTGTTGCCGTTCAGGTAAGGTTGTTCGCTGCGCTCACTCCCCATCAGGCTTAGTTCGTTTGCTACGCTCACTCGCCGCAAGTCTATAATATCGTCTGGTTTTTTATTGCCAATCTTCCCTCAATAATATAAATGAGAAGAGCTGTTTATTAAATTAATGATCGCCAAAAATTAGTAATCATATGTTACAATACAAAAATGTTGCTTCCATAAGAATAACATGATAACTTTGAGGAGATCTAGGGCGTTGCCCATTGTAAATATTAATATGACAATAGTTGCGCACAGTGGGCCTAGAGTAGATATGTCAATTTTCTCACTACATCTTGCAGGGATCTCATCCATCCTAGGGGCAGAGACTTTCCTATTTTAAGCCTAAAGAATGAGTATACCAAATTTCAGCACTCTCTAGTCGGGAAGTTGGAGAATTAGTGATGAGTGAGTCAGTGGGTGAGTAATTGAGGGTTTTCTCTTTTATATTTTTAGATTAATGCAAAGAAAAATTCCTCATAATCCCTCTCATGTAACACAGTGATTTTAACTATTTTATATTATAAAATTACTTACAATGTTTGGTTGAAATATTAAACCTATTAAGTTAAACAATTAATGGTTCTAATGATGAAATGTGGTTCCTGATGAAGTTAGTCAACATTTAAATACAATATTTCGTCATAAAACACGTAAAATGGATTTAATTTGTGCAATTTACTGTTGCAGAGTAAAACTCCGCATGCACTCTCTGCCGTTTTACTGGTGAAGCGGCTGCTTGAGGGTTAACAGTATTTCTTAATTTATTGTAAACTATTTTTTATATCATGATTGCCCAAGCTGAACAATTTTGTCGAAAGTTTTAATTTATCACTTCACATTTTAAGGGAACGGCTTACTGATGACGTCTTGATTCTTATACCTAAGCATATAGCTACCGGTATGTCAATAGTACATTGGCCTTAGTAAAGACATAGTTAGATCCATAAACCCACCTTAATTTAAATAACCAAGTCAAATTGCTATCAAGCTTTGCATTTTAGGCTTCAAATAATGTTCTTGAAAAATATTAATATGGGGAAAGAATGTTTTTTTCTTTGTGTTGATACTAAATTGAATATCGTTTTCATATAAGGACCTTTTCTAAAATTTCAGTGCTAGAAAAATACCACCCAACTTTTGAAAAGTCCTGGGTTATTATCCATATATAACTTCCTGAAAGTGAAACTTTTTCCAAGCAGGTGGAGGAAAGAGCATGAGATAAAAATTTATAAATAATAAATTGTCGACAAAAAAGTGCTAGAGAGCGATATTTTGGATCTCAATCATATACAGAATCTAAGTAAATCATCGGTGTTTTAAAATAACAATCGAGACAACCGATATTCCAGATTAAGTCTGCCTTATTGACATCGGCGAGCCGATATATCGTTCCATCGCAATTTTTGGATGAAAAGCAAGTCACAATGTATCGATAATTAGTATTTTATGAGAAAACACGATAAATGATATGGTAGGCTATATAGCTCCATAGCATCAAAATGGTCAAGAACGGAACTTGTGAATTAGCCTATATTTATTTTGTGATTTTTTTCGTTGGCCTATTTATATCATACTTGTTTTTTTCCAGGATAAAAGAACAAGAAGAAGCTGATGATGTGTAAATCTTCGAATTGCAAATTTGTGTTTCAATTGGTGTTAGTGTCAGATTTTCAACATTATTAAGCTGGTGTTTTTTGTTTGTATTATCTTATTCATTTTTGTAAAATTGTTTTTATTCTTACAATGAACAATTCAACCTTATATATAACCAAATATGTGGAAATATTACCTATTCAAAGTTTAAATAAAATTAAAGTGTGATGTGTTGAATATTTTTCATCTTTTCCTTAATTGCACTCGAGTAAGTTGAGGTTTTTTTAGATCACTCGTTTTTTTTTTCAGAATATTTTTAAACATTCATTTTATTGAATGATAAAGTAGAGTCCTTAAAACCTAGAATTCTTGATAACTTGGGAACAGGGTGTCTACAACCTTGAAAAAACCTTGAAAACGCCTTTAATTTGAATTGGCCTTGAAAATTCCTTGAGACTTGAAAATGTCAGTGTATCCTTGAATTTAGTTTGATTTAAAAAAAAACGCGTCGCAGCAGACCTGAGTACTCCGGCAATTTCCATTGGTTATTTATTTATTTTTTATATATAAAAAATTTATAATAATCAAAGATTTTCACAAAAAAATAAATATTTAATAGCATTATATTTTTAAGTTGATTATTTTACTGTTATTTAGAAATAAATTTTTTGCCAACAGTTATAAACTCTTTTGTTTTTATTGAATACTATTTTAGTAATGAAATTTCACCTGGCGTAAAGAAAATTTTCCTTAGAGACGGGGAAAGTAGAGAAGGCAAGTTGATGGCTGCACGTACTTGCCTGTTGCACTTATTGCAAACTAACCTTGTCTATAGAAGTACTTTTCTCCTTAATTTAGGAAAATAGACGTAATGGACAGTATACTTGCAGCCAACTTGCCTTCTCTAAGCAACAAGATTCCTTTGATCTAACTAAATGAACTAAAAAGTTCATGTGAACATATATAGCACTAGCCACCATTTTCTTTATTACACCCAGTAATTTTTATTTCTGAAAATAATTGAAAATTTTTAGAATCTGACAACAAATTATTGCGATTTTTTTTCTAATAGAAACACCTTAATTTTCAGGAAGTATAATTCAAAATCAATGTTTTCTGCAGTAAAATGGCAATAACTACGTTATTTGTTTTCAAATCCGTACAAATTTATATGGATAAAATTTCTTAACTGTTTGTGTCTTGTAAAATTCGATGAAATTTACAGGTTTAGAGATGTGTTCCATTGTAACTGAAATAACAAAAATTTAGATACACACAAAAAAAAAAATCATACAAAATGGTTAGTAGACCAGAGACCAAATAATATTGCTTTGTAAAACTTTACCAAAATATGGTAGAACTTAAAGCAATGTTTATATTAAATTATGACATTCTTGCAATTAAAAGTTTCCATTATCCATAAATCCATTTAAGCCAGTCATAATTTTATTTTTTTAACAAAAACAAAAACAAATTGGCAAGATATAGTACTTTTTAAAAAAGAAGTTAGTAAACTGTTTAAAAAAAATAAAATTAGGTTCATAAAATTCAGGTAAAAATAAAATTCAAATAAAATTCAGGTTTTTTCAATGTAAATTACTTGATTTTCTTATATCTTATATTTGAAAATGTAAAATATTTTGTGAATGTAACGTAAAACAAAGCAGACAATTTTTTAAGTGATGTGAATTTCGCAAGTAGCCTAAAAAATGTGAAAATTAAGTGAAAAGGTAAAATGTTGGTAATTTGAAAACGTGAATTTCACGTCTTTTTCACGTGAAATTAGCAACAAAAAAAATTGTAAAAATAATGCGAAATTCATGTGAAAATCGAGTAAAAAAGGGTGAAAATTCAGTGATAAATTTGCAATAGAGTGAAATTTTGGTGAAATTAAAATTTGAATTTCACGTTTTATTTTCACGGGTTTTTGACGCGAAATTCAGTGCAATTTTTATGTCATTTGCGAAAATAACTTGATTTCCTCTTTTTTTTAACGTGAAAATGTTCAAAATGAAGCGTTATTTTCACGTGAAAATAACGTTTTTGTGCTATCTGGGTAAGTGAAAAAGAACTTTGTTATTCAAAGTTTTGTCAGGAAGAGTCAACAAACTTGCATTTGCACTATTGGTCACCCATATATATTTCCACATATATTTATAAAAAGAATAAGTTAATTGGACGTCACAAGGAAAATAAACAAGTATTCAGAAAAATAGACCCTATAATATTTAATATAACATACTGTAGTAAGAGAAAAAAGCAAACACTACACTGCTTTATGAGTGGATAACATTTTAGAAGGATAATTTACGATTTTGAAAAAAGGTACTTAAATTAATAATACAAATTTACGGGCCACAACAATGACGCAACAATGCTGGCGCAACATGAGAGAGACAGACAAACTATCGATAAAAAGGACAAATAATAATGAAATGTCAAACAGTATGTTAATATAGGCTACTCTTGTCTGTTATGGAGAAAAGCAAAATAATAATTATTTACAGATCATTCTTTGTAATTTAGATTTTAAGACGATAAGCTATAATCATCTTATAAATATACATACAGTTTACATCAAAATTAATAAGCAAAAAATATATTCATTTACTCATAAGGACCAGAGAATACAAACATAAATAGTTAATAAAAATTTTCAATTTTAAATATCAACTAACTAATAGTTGCAATTTTTTATGTAAAATCAAGATGGTTGTGTTTAATAGCACAATAATAATGATCAGCAACTAAGTGAATGAGAAACATAAGGCCTTTTCGCATCATGCAGACAGACACCATTATTACGTAGCCGGTCCGTTGTGGCACTCGTGCCAGTCCGCTCGCTGCGCCGCGCCGCGCCGGCTCATCGGTAGCGGTGAGGTGGGGTGAGGAGAGGAGCATTGCCAAACCAAAATAATATCTCGGCCGGGAAGCAGACGATGCCACGGCGCGCCGTTAGTTCCAGGGACGACCACGGAAGCAGCACTGCATTGGGAAAAAAACTCAGAGATTGGCTGAAAATCCAACAGGTTCGCTAGTCGCGCTCTCAAAAGCTTGGCTTCAAATTAAAGCATTGCTTGGCTATTCTATTTAGATGTATATTCAATGATAATACTACTTGTGAAAATGTTTAACCAATTTAGAATTTGTGAACATTAAACAATAAAGACAGTACCTAGAAGTTTAAAATGTTTTCGCTGTGGGGACACTAACTACGATGCTAAAGAAAAGGGAAATTCAAGAGGTTCTGTTATCTGCAGATGACTTTTCTTAAATTCAGGTAGACCAATAAAGTTTTTCCCTAGATTTCCACTACGGATGTCACTAGTGGATGTTGCCAGTGAGACTGCATTGTCTTACGTCTTATAATACATAATTTTAAAGGGATTTGCATTTTAATCAATTTGCCACAAACGACGGCCATCTCTAGAACAGCAACAGGCCATGGCGATCGAGGATTGGCAATGTTGCACTTGCGGGGTGTGGAATCATGATATAAAAACTTTCATTATGGGGTGGAATAGCCTACTTTTGTGTTGTGGCAGTAGCATTGCATTAAATGGAGTAAGTCATGCTATATATTGCAATATATATTGCCTATATATTGCAATGTTTAATTGAAAAGTATAGCATTAGCCTCTATATATGGTAATTTAGAGGAAGTGCTTAACTTACTATAATTAGCAACAATAACTCGCTAAAAGCAGTATTTCCATTTCTAGACGAAATTATCAGACTTAATGGTGTGCGTGCGAAGCGGATATGGCCGCGATGTACGATTACTCAGCATTATGTACGGAGCATATTACTTTTTTATATAAAATTCCAATATTGATATATAGGGAACAATAATTTTGTTATTTAGATTATTTTACTAGCCATAATAATAATAATAAAAAAAAACGTAAAAGGAATCATGGACCAATTTTAGCGTGTGCGAGGAATAGTGACCCATACACCCATATCCTAAATAAGTGGTCATAATACAGTACAACATCTACATATAGAAATAACCTAAGTATTGTTATTTTTTCATTAATATTAATATCATAGGCAGGCACATGAGTGAATAAAAAATAAAAACATCCAATTTAACGAGTTTAACAATAGAATGCCGTATATAATATTTTAATAAGGAACTCTTTACAAGGTTCTTGTAAAATAAAACCAGGCATTATACCTTAATCTGAATTTTTAACATTATTATTGCAGGATTAAATTTCGTTTGTTTGCCATTCAAAATAGCCTATACCCTAATAATTAATGAACAATTTGTATTAATTATTAAGTATACTTTCATTCAGAGAATATAAAATAACATATTCGTTCCGTAATGGCATAGCTACCTTTAAGGGTGCGCTCTATCCATCTGCCGCGCGCGGATGCAGGGGTTTAGAATCTCCGTGTTTGTCGCCCCAGTTGGTAACCGATTTAAAATATTTTGGTGTCATTCTTTTTGTAATATAATTTTGTCCTCCGCTATCGTCTTAAATTTTCGATATTAATTGAAATTACTAAGCTGGGTGCTTGCTAATAATGTTGAAATAAGCGTTTTTGTATCAAGGTTTAACGCATTAAAAACAATTAGAAAAGAAAAAAGAAGACGATACACGAGTACAATATAATCTTAAGAATAAGAATCTGCAACAAGATTGGTAAAAAGTTTATAGATAACGATGCAAGAAGGGAGATGCGAAAGGTCTGCAATTTCAAAAACATCGTTATTATAGACCACCGATCGATTTCGCACTGAAACAAAAAAAAAGCATTAAAGTAACAAAATTTAAAATCACCCGTCATATATTTTCCAAAATGTGAGTTTCCGCGTATAGCGGCAGTTAACAGTCTCGCTCGACGATTTTGACGCCGACGTAGAGCGCACCCTTAACACCGTCAAAGCTTCTGAGATTGTGTCCATAATGGCAAACATTTTGTTAAAAAATAAATAATTTGTAACAACTATAAGACGATGGTGCCCACCCACTTCGTCACCCCCCATTTCGTCACCTATCATAAAAATCACTGAGCCGTACTAATGAGGGTCGGCCGCCTTCCCGTCCCCCTCGGGGCCTGCTATCTGAACTGATCGGTGTGAAGTATAGGATCCCGTTCCCAATCACAAGAGGGAACGGTGTTCACCGTTCGATCATGACTCGTTCACCACCGTGCAGAGAAAAGTGTCCAAACAGATTAATACTATAGTACTGTATAAACATTCCATTATCCTGTATATCATAAAAGAGTGCACATCATCGTCTAGAGAGGAAACTACTGTACAGAGCATGGTCATTTTCCTTTACGATGAATTTTGCATAGCTTCTAGATATTAGGAATAATATAGGTTAGAACTCATCGATTGGTTTACTGCTACAGGTGAAAACAAAAGCAGAAAACTTTAACTGATGTATGAAAATTGACAGATAACAAACGAAAACAACACATTATGTTTGCAGATGTTTTGAATAGTCGAATAAATGATCTGAAATGAAAAAAGGTGCACAGTTTTCAACACTATTACATTTCGTTGTGTTTATCTGTCACTCACTACAAAGAAAAGTGTATTATAGTAATGCATATAAGTAAGTATAGTAGGCCTAATATATTAAATGTTATTAATATTAGTAGCCCTATTAACAAAATTTCTTGCTTGTCCAGTTCGAATCCCAGACAGCACGTAAGCTTAAACTAAGCTTGGTTTTAGAATTTTTTAGCTTATTAGGCCAAGCTTAGTTTTTGGAGTTCATTCCAAACTTAAAATAAACTTGGTGTAATGAAATTGTGTTACTACACTAACCCCAAGCTTGGTCGGAGCTCATTTTAAAATTGGTTTACCAAGTTTGTTTTTAGTCCATAAACTAAGCTCACACCAAGCTCACGAAAGTGAGTTTAAAATAAGCTGCGTGATGACGTCAACATTTATTCTGGTCTGCGCATGCGCTCTGTCCCGGGTCATTGTTTTCAAACCCCCTCCAACGGTCTTCTCTCCTACACAAACAACAGCTCGCCACTTTAACGACGTCCGCCAAGCCATCTTGAAAAACACGTTTGTTGATGTGCAAGATTTTGTTCGACCTACAAATAATTCCGCGTTTGCCTTTATGTTTGAATTATTTTTTTTTTAGTTCTTGTTAAGGTAAGTTTCAAAAGTTTATTCATCTAAAAGCCTCTATATTTCCAAATAAACTAAACAAATCCGTATGAACTTGACCAACATTTGCCATTTCCATGCAATTTAAGTTCACAATTCCGAAGAGATATTGCTGAAGATTTTGATTGTAAATATTAATCTAAAATATCGTAAATAGCCAATAATGTATTGTTTGCTTTCACAACGAACAACTTGCTTGTAGGATTTTTTCAGATCAATCAGTAAGGTTATGCTACTGTTATTAATTCTGAAAACATCTCTACAATCTTTGAATCTTATGCTGTAAGGTTTGATAACAATATATTATGTTGAAATTTTAAGGGTATTTTGTTAATACAACGATTACCTTATCATTTCCAAATTTTAACTTTATAGTTATTCTGCTCAACATCACACCCATTAAAATCATTAAATATTTCAATCATAATTTATAAATCGATATGTAAAATAAATTGTGAAGTTGTGGAGATGGCAAGCGTTGGCCCAGTTGATTTACTTTTTTCATTTGTTACTTGAAAATATTGGACTCATTCATAGGCTATGAATAAACTTTTGAGACTCATCTTTAGAAGAATTTTAAAACAGTACAAATGAAATACATGTCTAATAATACATTTCCTTTATTTTTGTACAAATATATTCATCCCAATGGGTTTTTGACAAACTATATATATTATTTACTCAAGTTTGGAGCAACTATAAAATGAGCAAAAATAAACCTAAAACTAGTTCACTCACATATATCAAAACCAAGCCTAATGTGAGCCTAAACCAAGTTCACTCACCTAAGTTAAAACCAAGCCTGATGGGAGCTTAAAACAAGTTCCCACCAAACTTAATATGTGTTTAGTAACACCCTGCTTTATGAAGCTTGGTTAGCCAAGTTTGGAACAAGTATAAAATGAGCTTAAAATGAGCTAAAACCAGTTCACTCACCTAAGTTAAAACCAAGCCTGATGGGAGCTTAAAACAAGCTCCCACTAAACTTAATATGAGCATCTTTAATCAACGCAACTCTGGAGCAAGTTAAAAATGAGTTCAGAACAAGCTTAGAGTGGGTTTGGTTATTTGAGTTTGGTGGGAGTTTGGTGTTTAAACTTGGAATGAGCTTGGGAGTGGGAGCTTGGAACAAGCTCATGAACTGCCAACTTCGATCTTTAAAACAACTCCAAACTAAGCCTATAGACTTGGCTTCCCAAGCTTAAACCAAGCTTGGTAGCTTGGCTTGTTGGACTTGGAACAAGTTTGGAACAAGCTCCATGTGCTGAGTCTATAGATGATTGAATTTACTGTTTTATAAACTTAAGTCTTCAGGTCCATTTACACAAGAGGTTGATTGATACGCAAAAATTGACAAATGTTACCAGTATATATAGTTATATGTCTTAAGAGAATTATTACAAGTGCTTAAAAGTTTGATTATTTCATATATTTATAAGCAGCAAAAATACTTTCCGTTCCGAAAACTACTTATGATATACAGGGTGTCTTTAAAGTCCATCACCAATCTTCATAATATGACTAATTGGGTCAAAATAAGCAAAAAAGTTCCTATGAAGGTATGTCCTAAAATGCATATTTACCCAGATATCCGCCATTTTGTTTTTTCCACTTAATAATTTTTATTTCGGTAAGGATTGATCTAGGAACTTCATATTTGGCATGGATCTTTGTAATGCTAATGTCCATTTCCACAATAAAAATGATTTTTTTCCGATGCATATTTTCAAAATGCTAGTGAGTGAAAGGTAATCTCTAACTAATGATAATAGGCCTACTTTATCGAACTTTGGAATTTCGCTTTACTTATTATAATGCATTACTACTTTCGCTTTAGCATTATTATAATGCACCTCTGATATGACTACTCCATTCCGTCGTATACGTGTTTAGTTAAACAACTCAATATTTAGGTAACACAATTTATAAAACCCCTTAAAACATAATAACTTTACCGTTTCTCTTTAGCTCTTAGAGAGATTTTATAACAATGAAGTTGTCATTTATTCTTTGATATATGCATAATAATGCTATGGTTTTTTAATTCGTATGGTTTTACAAGACAGTATTTTGTTAATTTACAAAAATAAAATATAAAACAGCAGTGTTTACAATATTTCCATTTATGTTATAATTTATTTTATTTACATTATTTCCTTGATCTCCAATTACCTAAGTTACTATTACTATACTAACATTTATGGATAATGAAATGTTTATACAGTACTATAGTATTAATCTGCTTGGACACTCTTCTCTGCACGGAGGTGAACGAGTCATGAACGGTGAACACCGTTCCCTCTTGTGATTGGGAACGGGATCCTATACTTCACAACGATCAGTTCAGATAGCAGGCCCCGAGGGGGACGGGACGGCGGCGGCGGCCGACCCTCATTAGTACGGCTCATTGATTTTTATGATAGGTGACGAAATGGGGGTGACGAAGTGGGGTGCACACGAAGACGATAGATTACAACTAAATTGATTCAAGGAAAAATGGTTCAATATGTAGGCCTATTTCAAAAAGAGAAAGTCAAATCTATACCTAACCAGAGTGAAAAGAACCTACTGGTCAACACCCGACGCCGTTGCGGCGACTAGAGACATAGATATAAACAAAACATAGATTTCTAACTGAGATGGTGGAATAGTGCTAAAAACGAATCGGCTTACCCCACCACTAGTTGATAGACTTTGTCACTCAAAATCAATTTGCAAAGTTTTGATTTTATTACTGAAATACTTTTAAAGATGTTATATCGTTTCCAGACTTTTTCCACTCGTATGTTAAGTTATACAGGGCGGCCAATAAAAAATATACTCATCTGAAAATATTTTCCATGTTTTAATGACTATCACCATTACCCCACAAGAATGTTCAAAAATGTTTGGAGACATGCTAAACTAATGGAATGCTTAATATAACGATGGTGAAAACCACTGAAAACAATTACTTTAGAGATTGATCCAGCTTTGCACGGAAAAAATAACAATTAATTACCGTAAAGTGGTGAGTACCTTGTTTTTGGGCCACTCTGTATTTTGAGCACATCTTATCTACATGATTGCACAAACTCAATCAACTATCTAGTTGTAAGGCATATATAATGTACACTTTAATTTTTGTCTATGAGGGTATCTCCAATAATGACCGAAATATCGTGGTGATTTTGGAACCAGCACTAAAATTCACTTTGTCAGTTTGATCACGTTTATTTTTAAATTAATTTCTGTAAAACTGTATGCATAAGTACAAAAAAAATTTAAATGAAATATAAAATAAATATTTATATAAAATATAAATATTTTAAATATAAATAAAATATAAAAAATATATATTAAATATAAATACATATAAATATTTATTTAAAATAAATATTTATAATGAAATATATTTAAATATGAAATATTTAAATTTGAATACAATATTTTTGTCTTAGCGGAGGTACACAACGTTGTATCATTGGTATATTGGTTAAATTTCGTAATAGTAAGGATGATTTGGAGTCATTAATATAAATTAAAAATAATATTGGCTTGAGAATGGTTCCTTGAGGGACTCCGTATTATAACCAATTATTTACCATGCACATCCTCCAGCTCCATTTTATTTTTATTTTGGGGTTATGATTGTAGCCATATATGATGAATTCCTCTTATCCTTAGACCATAACATAATTTATTTAGTAGTATATTTTATGATTGGTGTAATCAAAAGCTTTTGAAATATCTAGAAATTCTCGAATTGCTGGGTTGTTGCTTTATATTCCTTTAGTAATATAATTTACCAGAAGAACAATAGCATCAATTGTTACTTTACCTTAAATGACCCAAAAATGATTTTTTTAAATATTATACTTCTTTTATTGAGAAATATAGTCTGTCTACAAAAAGTTTTCATTAATTTTGCTAAAATCCAGTAAAATAGATGTAAGTCTATAGTTTAATTTATTAAATTATATTAGGTAAAACAATTTTCTACCTTAATTTTTCTAGTCATAATATTCGTCTTTAATTTCTGTAACAGCCGGAGTGGGTTTGTGCCTCGTTGCGCGTACACGTACAGTGGAGGGAGGGTATTGTGAGAAGGGGGTTGGTACGGTTGCTCGGTTAGGGGGGGGGGGGGGGGGGCTGGTGGTTTGGGGGAATGCACTTGCGCACAGCAGACCTACAGATCGATGGCGGTGGCTTCAGACTAAACGGTTGAAACTTCGATGCCTTCTCCGTAGTTGTTATTTTGAGCCTAGATACAAAAAAGTTGACAATCAAGTTTGTGAAGAGGTACATACCTTAATGGTAATAAACAAAGAAGAAAGGGATTCCTTAAACTTGACATCTGAGAGTAAAAGTAAATTAGTAATGAAATGAGTTCTGTAATACATATACGAAACTTGTATGGATAATACATTAATTTAGTGTTTTTGGTATTTCCGATCGACTTTCTTCTTGCTTGGTGCCATCATAGACAATAGCAAACACAATATAATTATCGCATGGCAGTGCACACCTTCATAACATTAATTTCTATATAGGCCTAAGTCAAATTGAAAACTTAAATAATTTTCACGAGACACGGAAGAGGAAATGAACGGTTCTAATACAAACCAATCAACATTTAGAATCATAATAGCTAATGCAATTTTTGACAAGTTTAATTCTACATTTGGAAAATCCACCTTTGATTAATTTAATAAAGAAGGTTAAGTTTGATTCTTCCACGAAGCGTGTACAAAATGAAAACAATCAAACACATATTCCTTTATCGCTTAATTCTTGAAAATAGAACTGTGCACCTTTAGGTTCATGTAGCCTAATACTCTTATCTCAATCAAAAGGACTGATTATTTTTAATGCTGTGATTTAAAATTAATAAAATTTCCTCAATACATTTCTGAATATTGTATCTACTGTAATAACTATTTTGGCTAAAAAAATATAAAAAAAAATTTAATTATGGAAAAATTATTATGTAAAATTGTCTAAAGCATCAACATCATTCTGCTAAAATGTAGCGATTTTATCAGATAAAGAGATATTTTATTGCCATACGAATGAAAATCGAATGCCAACTATCGAGACGACTACCGCTACAAGTACGGTATCGAGGGCGAACATCGATAGTCGCATCGCCGCATCCCGAACAACAGTGTTGGTCCCGCTACCTCACGGTAAGTCTACCCTCTCACTCGCTCTCTATCACAATCACTGCTTCATACACACGACATTATGACACTCATTTTAAGATTATGAAATTTTGATTTCGTTTAAAAGTTTATAATGAAAGCCAATTCAGTTTAAATAAGTATTGTATTTCCAACTTTTATTACTTGATCGATTTTGAGTTCATGGGTTTGGTTTTACTTACTAACAGAATTTAAAATAACGAGCCAGGAAAAAACTCTACTGCAACTACAAATTATAAAACCGCCTTTCAAATAGTAATTTAGCTTATAAATATGATATTAATGATGTTATAAAAACACGTTAAAAACATAGTTACCATAATGAATATTTTAGAATCTTCTTTCGCTCCAAATGTCAGATTAATATTTGATGAAATACATTTAACAATAGTGTCAGTATTTATGATAGGCCCTACAAACATAATTGTCTGTTGAAATATTAAAGATATAAATCCACATTTCCTAAGGGAATGTCGTTGTACAGGAGTTCATTAAAGAGAAACCCCTTTCTGAAATATATCATCTTAACTAATTTCAGTCTACTTTTGACTTTACAATATTCTTTACTAATACAAAAATTACCACCATCTAAACACGTTCACATTTGAAGTCTGTGTTATTTTATAACCGAAAGAAGAACAGTTGTTGGTGGAATGAACTTTGATATTTCAAACGAGTGATTTCCCTCCTTGAAGTGTTTGAACAACCTTTCCAGCGCGACATATGCCATTTGTTGTTTTGAGGAGAAGTTTATTAAACAAATAATTAACCTTATTTTTACATAGTTATTATTTTAGGAATCACTATATAACAAACTTCAAATTAAAATACTTGGACTAATGTAAATGTATAATATTTACATTAGTCAACGCGGATTTTGCATTGAATTTAATGCAAATAAGGTCATTTTAACAGCAAAATCAATGTTTTTATGAAGAAAAATCGCAATAACTCCGTTATTTGTTGTCAGATCCTTACAAACTTGGCACCATTGGTTAGGTAATTTAATTTGGCAACTTTTGTGTCTTGAAAATTTGTTATAAAATTTAATGATTTTGAGATATTTAAGTTTGAAAATTTAAAATGGCCGCCATTTTGAAAATATACAATGAAAAAATTAATTTTTTTCTTGGGAATGTACATTGGTATGATAAAGATTTATACCAAATATGATCTGAATACAACCATCCGTTACGGAAATAAAAATTATTATGTGTAAAAAACAAAATGGCGGCTGTGTGAGTAACTTAAGACTTCTGGACAATTTAAATATGATATTTAGTTATGTTTGTAACCCAGGAACAGTGCCCTAAAATATTGGCAGGGAGTTCTGAAACACCCTGTATAATATAATACATTGGATCGAGAAACAAACAACATAAAATTAGTAGCAGAGAAAATACACATAGGCTATAAAAAACAGGTGCACTACACATAATGATTCCAATAAAGTTAATAATTTCTTATTTTGTAGGCCTATCGTCAGAAAGTTTGCGTTTTATGTATATGCTTTATACCTGATTTTATTTAACACAGGAAATTTGTTACAGAAACTTAGTAAACTGCAAGTTATAGTAACTTAACCATTTCACGATAAAATTAGTATTACATGAGTCATTAGAATTATTTACCTCTTAAAAACGAATGAATAAAACACGAGTACGCCTAATAAAGTTTTTTGTATGGGCTTCAAAGGGTTGAGCACTATAAAAACGCATTGTGTGTAATTTTGGTGAATGACATGGTGAAAAGACTATAGTTTACAATAAGAGTCTGTAGTACCTAGGCGATTTCGGCGTTTTGTCCCATAAGAACAATGTTAAATTTGAAACATTACTGTGAGTTTGTTTTTCGTCTAAAATTAAAAACTTAATGTCATTTTAAATTTTACCATAGTGTCTTTCATGTGATGTGATTGAAAATTATTAAAAAAATTATCCACTCAAAAGTGAATAACACACAATGTATATTATCACCATTTTTTAACCATGCTAAACCATTTTTAGGAGGTTTATTAAAAAAAATTATCCACGTCACATGAACCACCATACCATTATTGTGAACTTATTCAAGTTTCATGCGAATCCAATGCAAGATTATCGAGATAAAGTGTTTCAAAGACACCTATAATTAACATTGTTCTTATTTGACTAAAAATCAAGATGGCGGAGGTACTTCTTACTTTTAAGTACATACGGTATGCTTGTACATTTAAATTATCAATCACTAAGTATATATGTACATATATAAAAGTTTATTTACATGACTTAAGTACACAATGATTCAATGTTATTAATCAAATTTGAAATGACTTTAAAAAAGACCTAGAGGGGAAAACCTTATATAAAAAAGATAATTTACATAATAGAATATAATATAAGTAGTGTTTGGGGAAGCATCATTGAATGATAGACAATGTAGGTCAATCAAGACCTTCGTCCGGCGTGGAACCCTCGCCGCGCCGTGTACATACACTACACCAGGCACTTGTTTATACTGCGCTACCACAACCCAAACACACAACGTATGGATCAGACTGATAGCTACAATCAGCTATTCGCTAGTTCACCGTTGGTCGAACGATTCAACTTACACATTGACAGCTCCACCTAGTGGTAATAAAATTTTACTTCTCGCTCCATGTGTCCCAAAAAGACTTCATAAACTCGAAGTTAAGGTTACGTCGATATTATTATACATTGAGTTTGGTAGATCCAAACTATAAATTACATTGAAACTGGCTAGTTATCATTTTAGAAATTTGCATAACAGGTATGTGATAAACATAAGGTGTCTTTTGCTTCGTTATATCCCAAAGTTTTAGAAAATACAATAAACATTCAAAACTCAACCAAAAGAATTATGAATAAATTTTTTAAAAATTAAATAATAGATAACTATTTTGTGGTAATACATCTAAAGATTGTAGGCTATATTTTATAATCACAATAATGATGCATGGAAACTGCTCACAGCAAACAGGTTCGTGATTTTTCTAGAGATGCTTATTTCGTTTACAGCTAAATATTTTGAAGTTTTATTGAAATTATTTATTGTGTAGGTATATTACTCACTGTTTGTTACGCATTAAATACTGCAAATCATGATGGAACATATAAGTTTTGGCTAAAACATTATTTGTTTTGTCAATACAGTCACAGTTTCACACAAATATTGATATTATTTTGTTGGGCACGTAAAGTTAGGGTATTTGTTAAATTTTACTGCAAGGAACGTACACGTGTAAGCAGATGACCTAATTGAGGGACTGAAAGTTATGAAAGCAGTTTTACTTGCCACTTTAAAGTTTCAGGAGTAACCATTAAAGATGATCAAAAATTCTTTTTATGTTAACAAAACATTTTATATTATTCCATGTTTTATATTCATATCTTATTGAACCTTAAATTTTATAGGAATTAATGATTATTTTATTAAAAAACAGCTTTAATATTCGATTTAATTAAGTAATATTTATTAACATTTTATTATTGTATAGGCTACTTGAATAATTTACTTCAATTATTAATTAGCTAAATTATTTATTCCTTAAATAAGTTAGATTAATGCACTGATTCTGAGCCGTAAAGTATCCATATTTCAGTTAATACAATCATATATAAAATGTAACTCTGATTTTTGTGCAGACAATATTATTATGGCAACTCTGGGTGAAGTCTGGACTATATGGTGTCAGGTTAGCCAAATTGTGTGAAAATTACTTGAATGATAATCGATACAATCCTCAAAATCCCAAAGACGGGAGGAAGTAACATTTTTCTGTTAAAATTGTAGTAACTTACTAACATTCCTGTCAGGCTGGAGTGAATGTTATAAACCCCTTGAAACAAGGGTGTCTGGTAGTGAATAGAGTATGTTTTCATGACAGTTGGCATAAACTTATTATTTTCTGAATATAATCCGACAAGCATTGGAATTATTTTTCAACATCCAACAGTAGTTGTATTTGTTAACAGTTTTGTACAATTTGTATTAGTAATTGCACTTGACTAGTTTGAAGGTTGTGTTTGAGAAAACGAGACTAAAAAATAGGTAAGTTACTACACATTAGTTTAATTGTGTGTTATCATAAAAAAAATCAGAAAATTATTGGAACCTATCACCTTGGAGTTTACCTTCGAAATTAACCCAAATGTTATGAGTTTGAGGATGATTTAAAAACAAATAACCATTATTCAAGAAATGTTTTTATAATATAATTCAAACAATTTCAAATATCGTGAACGAGCTATATACAGTGTTCATTTTTTTATGCTCACCATTTTGATCTCGCAAACTAAAAAAGTTACAGGAAAGGTCAAATTAGCAAAGTAGTGCGGAATCATAAGCTGAACAAAATGATGTGTAAGAATTCCAGATATTTCTACTGGTTCGTTCGCTGTGCTCGAAAAACTGTTTTTTGCTCAAAACTTCTTTTGCCTATAACTTTGTTATTTGTTGAAATACAAAAAAACTTTTTCGATAAAACTTTACTAAAATTTTACGTAGATTCTGAATATTAAAATTGAAATTTTTTACTTTAAACGGATTTTGAGAAATTTTAGACAATTTGATTATTTGTAAAGCAAGTATGTATTTTTTCATCATCATAAAAAAGAAATAATTTTTCTGATCACGAAAATACCAAATATCATTATAATTATTTAATTATAAAAAATGTGATTAATAGGCAACCCTGAAATGCTAATAATAAGGATGCTTCTAGCATGCGGTGCAACAGTGGTGTAAATCAGCTGTTTTTAATAGGCCTATTATGTTTCATATTTTGTTGCTTACATTGTTGATCAGCTGTTTACCGGCATCCGCGGTTCCCATGTAACAGCTGATTCACACCATTGTTTTATGGGAACCGCGGATGCCGGTAAACAGCTGATCAACAATGTAAGCAACAAAATATGTAACACAAAATGAAAAACAACTGATTTACACCATTGTTGCACCACATGCTAGAAGCATCCTCATTATTAGCATTTCAAAGTAGCTTATTAATCAAATTTTTTATAATTAAATAATAATTATGATAAATAAATACGCCATATTTGGTATTTTCGTAATCAGAAAAATTATTTCTTTTTATGATGATGAAAAAAATACTTGCATTAAAAATAATCAACTTGTCTAAAATACACCAAAAACCGTTTGAAGTAAAAAATTTTAATTTTAATATTCAGAATCGACGTAAAATTTTAGTAAAATTTTATCTAAAAAGTTTTTTTTTGTATTTCAACAAATAACAAAGTTATAGGCAAAAGAAGTTTTGAGCAAAAAACAGTTTTTCGAGCACAGCGAACGAATCAGTTAAAATATCTGGGATTTTTACACATAATTTTGTTCAGCTTATAATTCCGCACTACTTTGCTAATTTGACCTTTCCTGTAACTTTATAGTTTGCGAGATCCCAATGGTGAGCATAAAAAAATGAACACACTGTATACATTATGATGAAGAGATGGTGTGTTTCTAGATGTATATGAACGTTTATTATGGTAATGGAGTTTAAAAAACTTCCATAAAAACATATTACATAGTTAAAACAATTGCCTCATTTTCTCTATGTTTATCGATATGATCGCGCTTTATGAGACAACGCTTTTGTTAAACAATGCAGAGGCTATCTGACCACTATTTTACATTATATTGTCAAAGGGCCCATTGAAGTTCTTTTCAAAGTGGTGCTTTATATGCTATTTTGGAACGTTTTGAAGTAAATTTCAGCAAAATGTGAATTTGTTTAACTGTGAAACACGACGATTTCTGCTTTCTGTGTTCGATATGACGCGCATGACATGTATCATCAAGGTACTGTAAAAATATACAGGTTAAGTTGTTGTATAGATAAAAATTAAATGTAACTAAATGCCCTGTGATATAAAAAAATCCTTCGTGATTGAAACTAAAACAACCAAGAAACAAACATGATATTAAAATGGGATGTTTCACAGTTTATAAATGTAGTACATCAAAATTCCTGATATAACTTTATAGAAACAACTCTATGAAATGATACTCATAATTTATGACACAGTTATATTATTTTTTCGTTGGTCCTACGTTTTCACTCACGTTCATTACAAATTCTTGTATTTATCTCCTTATAGTGGACCGTTAAGGAAATTCTGCAATAGGTAGTTTATAAATATTTTCAAAATTTTTATGGGGTTTATGAATAAACAAACAATAAATAAAACAAAATATGAGCCATCCGAAAAAGTTTCTGTTATAATGTATAAACAACAGTTAATGTACATGAATAAACAGAATCACATACACATCAGGCTCCATTTAGTCAAATGCCAAATTTGCATTGCTAACACGGCATTATAGCCAATGGATATTGTAAGCATTAAACCAAGGCCACAACATAACAAGCAATATTAACAATAATAATTTTGAATAAGTGTTAATCGTGAGAGAAATAAAATTATCTTCATGACAATGTTTTAATCTATACTGAAATAGGTTAGTAACATAAAATATGACGGTATGTAAACCATTTAATGTTATCATATTGATCTGAACATCTAAAACTTCATCCAATATAATACATATGTAACATAATAATAATCTGAGATGTATTTAATGGAAACTAAGCTTTAGATAAACGTAAAAATAGTCGTTATGTGAAAACAACCCTAATAAACGGGTCGTCTAAAATTTTCAATGAAATTATTTTTAATTATATAAAGTTATATAAAGTTAATTATATAAAGTCTTACGAAGTGTATGAAGAAGTGATGGCAACGGCAGATAATGATTCAATTCGTCGAAGCGACATAATTGTCTTGGACAGAGCTAAAAATAAAGGATACATAATTGATCCGACAGTTCGCTTTGAAATTGCCGAAAATCAGGCGGAAGATGTGCATACGGAGAAGAGTAAAATATACTGTCAAACGATTAATTTTTACAAAAGGAATTATAAAATTGAAAACTTTGAAATTTTTGGTTTATTGATTGGATCAAGAGGCACAATACCAAATTTTGTGATGAACTTTTGGAAAAAATTTAAATTAGATCAGAAGAAATTATATCTGGTTGCAGTGACAGCTGTCAAACACTCAGCAATAATTTTAAGACATCATCTATACAGTTAAAATTGATTTGTATTTGTATTCTTTGTTTAAAGCAACCTACGATGGTAGGAAGATTGTTAATTTATTTTAAATAAATTATCTATATATATATATATATATATATACATAGGATGCATATAAAAACTTTCTATTTGATTCATCAGAAATAACTGTTTGTATTGGTCTAATGTAAACCCTCATGTCACTATAACTTCGCAATCACATCAGCGATACGGAACAGTTTGGGATAGAGTATCTGTGATAGACATTTTTATGTCTACGTCAGTCAATACCTTGGGCAGAATTTCCCACAGTTTTATTTTATTGAATGATGTCTATGTACTGACTGGATTTCACTTCCAACACTCTCAACTCACATGGGGTATTTATTCTGGGGAGTAGGAAAGGATAAGGTTTACAACAGAAAATTTGGCAAAGGACAAAAGTCGAAAGATGAAATTTAAAATGAGAGCTTTTGATTTTTTTCATGCGAAATGAGAGAAAGGATTTTATATCGTGTGATCGAAAATTGTTCCACAAAATTTGTGTCACTCGATGTCTGAGAATATTAGAAATTAGAAATAGTGTGTAGCCTGGTGTCTTTGTGCATAAGGTAGACATTTTGATCAGCCATACGAGGGATCATACATTAAATTTTGTGTAAAAAATAACTCTTTGCCTAACTCTAATTAAGTATTGTTTTATGCCATAAACTTCGCTGTTTGTGGTAAATAGTATTGATATACATTTTCCAATTTTTATGTTTTTATGCAATTGACATTATATCCCAACAATAAAATAATTGATGGCGTACTACAGTACTTTTTATAACTAGAACGGAAAGTGCATTTTTTCTGTGCGCAATCGCGTTTTACGGAAACAGAGATTAAGCACAGTAAAAACACTTTCATTCCGAGTAATGAACAACGTTTTTCATCATACTGCAAAAATATAAAATGAATGTTTAAGTACGGTAAGTTTAAGTACATTTAAAAATAACGGTAAATTAATTAAAATTTCATTATCTGTTTACGTTTAGCTGTTGACTTCCATCTCAATTTAAATATTCCTTATAACCAGCAGATATACACGGTGAATTAAATAAAAAACGTTAAAATCTTGCATTAAAATTTGTACTCTGCAAGTTGTTTTTTGTTTACATTGGGCTTATTTGTTTTGACTTACTATGGTTTTTGGTCAAGAAAGATAGCAAATCAGAATCAGAAGCACAATCACATTTATTTGTCACATTAATTTACAGTGTAAACATATGACACGCCATAATTTATTATTCTAATATACATAATAAAATCATTTTCAACAGTGGTGCCATGCCAATTTTTGCAGTGGCGGAACGGTACACCTGGCTCAGATTTGAGGTAGAGCGTCCCAACGCCCCGCTGCCCCCAGTGCCCCCCCCCCCCCCAATTTAGCAGAATTGTTTAAGTTGTGATGTTAAATTGCCCAATTTAGTGTTTTTACTTTTTGACAAGCTTTTTGAGTTTATTTTTATGCTGTCTGCTAATTTCCAACTTAATGAAAAAAAATTCTAAGCGGACCTCAAAAACTATTTTTGGCAGGCGTATACGTATGCGCAGTAGGCTAGGCCTATTGTAAAAGCGGCAGACGGCGGATGTCACCAAAGGAGCGGTATCGCCAGTGTTAGAATCACTCATGTTTAATTATTTATGTATTTACAACTAAACTATTTGTACTTCACATTTGGTTAAATATTCAAATCCTAAACTTATTTCATAAAACATCCAGAGCAACCAGTGGCGCACCCAGAAAATAATTATGGGGGGGGGGCTATTTGGTCCCTGAGCCAACCGACGGCAAACTTTTAAAAACCCGGTTTTATAAGGCATTAATTACTTTAGTTTTATTTTAGCTCTTTGAATGCAAGTTTTGTGTAGGAATTATAGGAATGAATGATAAAACCCAGCAGATTAAGAAGTTAGGTTTTATTTTGACAAAATCTTCTTATATCAATTAAACAATATGAGCCAAAAACTGACACAGACCTTAGAGGGCGAGTGGGTGAGGTTTACTGCTGACCTTTCGCAGTTGGGTTGTGGAAGGAAAAAACCCTTTTGTCCCACCTGGGGTTTCTCCCACCCACCACCAGAAACAAACAAATCAAGAGTGAGCGAGAATCGTTCCTTTGCGGGATTTGTAATATTATGAGATGCGTTTTATTTACTTACTTATTTTTAGTGCATTTCTTAGAAACATGAATGCAGCTATTATTTTGTAGTTGTAGTGAAATGCAACTCCTGCAAACCAGTATTCAGTACTCAATGTGTTAATAATGGGTAATTCTTGAGTTTAGCTACAACCATCTGAAAATGGAAATTTTTTTCCAAAATGTTGGAAATTTTGCGCTGATTCCGAAAATGATAGTTTTTCCCGCGGAAAACTCGGGAAACCCCGAAAAATCAGAAAACCCGGAAATGAACTTTTTGCTCCGAAATGCGACATGTGGGTATTTAAAATAACCGGCATGTTGAGCTGATTACGAATATGTAAAATTTATTTTGATCTGATTCTAAATAAGCCGGAAAATGTGAAAAATGTCGGAAAAGCCGTCAGATGAACTATTTTTAAGTATGTAATGTGAGTACTCGAAAGACGTGGAATTTTGTGTAGAATTAATACAAATATGAATATATTAATTGAATAGAACAAACTAGTCGTGAACAAAGAGAAAAAATCCTTATAAATAAAATCAAAACACCCTGAAACTTGCATAAATAAACCACGAGGCTAAAAATGTTTCAAATGGTTGTTACTTATGTACTACCTTAAACTATTAGGTAATAGGCAGTACAGTACTATAAACATAAGTACTAGCTTACATCACATAATCAAAATAACACTAACTTAACTAACATAAGCTAACTAACCTAACTTAACCTAACCATCATGTGAGTCATAACAAGCAAAGTGTTATGTGTAGAATACGAATATACATATTTACTATGTATTTACTATGTATGTATTTAATACATATTTATTATATGAAATACTCCAAGTTAGTATTCACATGATGGTTGGTTAGTGGTTAGTTGTTAGTAATTAGTTAGGTTAGGTTAGGTTAGGTTAGGTTAGGTTATGTTAATTAGTGTTATTTTAGATTATATGTGATGTAAGTTAGTACTTATGTATATAGTACAGCATATTACCTAATAGTTTAAAGTAGTACATCAATAAAAACGATTTGAAGCATTGTTAGTGGTTCATTTATTTATGTAACAGTAAGCTATTTATATATATTTGTCTATTTATCCACTACTAGTTTGTTGTATTCATTTATTATATACAAATTTGTATTCTACATACAATTCCACGTCTTTTGAGTACCCACTTAATATAGTATCTGGATTTTCCGGCTTATTTAAAATCGGATCGAAATACATTTTACATATTCGTGATCAGCGGAACATCCCGGTTAATTTGAATACCCACTCGACGTATTTCGGAATAAAAATGTCATTTCCGGTTTTTCCGATTTTTTGGGATTTTCCAAGCTTTTCCGCAGGAAAAACTATCATTTTCGGAATTTTCCATCAATTCCAACATTTTGGAAAAAAAAAATCCGATGGTCGTAGCTAAACTCAAGACTTATCAAAATGCCAGTAGGTGGATGAAAAAAAATATTTTTTTTTCTAAAATTTTTCTTATTTTTTAAATTTTTTTTTCTTGAGGGGGGGGCTACAGCCCCCTTAGCCCCCCCCGTGGGTGCGCCACTGAGAGCAACTATCAACAAACATAAAGATGTAATGTATTAAATCTAGTATAGGCCTGATTAGACACAGAGCAAGCGTAAAAAACAATCCTACAAGAATAGGCAAATTACAACGAGAAAGTGAACGCCACAAAGTACGTTTATACAACATTTTCTGGAAGAAAAATATATAATGATGTAAAATATAGTTATTTCGAAAACAATGCCCATATTTTAAAAGCCAATCAGGTGTTGTAAGAATTAAGGATGGTTCTAGTTTTTCTGATCTATATAAATTCATATGAACAAACCGCTTTTGGACGGTCTTACTCTTTACGCAAAGCGTTCGTGTATTATTTCCCGAATGCATTCAGCTAAATACGGGTCACTTTAGAGGTTATGACATACCTTTTCAATCATCAGTCGATAAAGTTCTCGTCACTTCTCATCAAACAACTGTCCATACTGACCCTAGCGTCCTTGGCGACGCTCATTCATATCACTGTAGTTTGTTGTAGTTGTCACCGAATAAGAGCTAATGTACTTGATCAGCCGCTATGAGCGCTGTTGCCAACGAGAACATGATTATCTAAAAGAGCGTTTCGACTAAGAGCGGCAGAGTTGCCAACTCCGAAGACTTTCCTGATCTCGCCGTACTTTTTTCTTTAGACAACTCGCGTTGTTTACTCATGTCGAAGTGGCGTAGTTCGCAGATTTTTGCAACACTTTTTGATTTATGTAGTATTCATTCTTATTATAAGCCTATGGCAACAACATTTTTACTATCATAATTTTTATTTTATTTTATTTATTTATTTATTTATTTATTTGTAGAACATTGTTTTGTCTGCACGGAAAATATTTCTTTATTTACAATTAAATTAGCTATAACAAATTTTATAAAATTTCCACTCCCGTCCAAAACCAGAGCCGGAACGGCGTTCCGGCGCGTTCCGGCACCATGACACCCCTGATTTTCAATATGCGCAGAATAAATACATAGAGACACAACTATACAAAATAAATACTTAAAAGAGGCAAACTTAACAATGGTTAAAATGGGTACATTGATGATAAAATTGGCAATAAAAGTATATAAAATAATTTACATGAAATTATCGTTTAAAAACAATTCAGTCAATGAATAATATACCTTTGTCAACAAAACAGCCTTTAGCACTGTTTTGAAATGTTTTGTGCTATTGATCATTTTCAAGGTGGCTGGCGACTTGTTCTAAGCCATTAACCCCATGTACAAAGGTCCATTTTCTAAAATTGACAGTCTGTGAACCGGATACTACAGAAGCTCTTGATTCCTAAGGTAAGCGCACGAAAAAAATAAACAGTTTTTTCCGTGCACTTTTAAAAGACTATAGAAAAGATCAACTTTGTGGACTACATACAGACCAGAAAACGGCTATTCTGCGTGCAGTATGATGACATTTTTTCACACTTTTCTCGATTGAAAAAAATATTACGTGGTGGAGTTAAATTATTTAGACATGGAAAACTACAAGTGGATTTATAGCAATCACTGCATATTGGATCATTTATACAAAAATTGCTTTTGAAGTAACTATTTGAGATAGTCTGCACCTGACGTACTATAGTGTACTTAATTGAAAGTTCGATATACAGTTGGCCAAATTTATTTCATACTAAAACATTTCCTCGGGTACAAAAAAATAATAATCTGCCTTACCATTCTTGCTACCTATGTAAAGTTCAAGCTTTCTATGTTAGTTTATTTTAAACGAAACCTCAGCAAGCCCGACCTGTAGGCGGGTTTTTGGCAGAGGTTTTGTGTGTGTCGGCGGCGGTCAGGTCAATATTGGGCCACGTTGGACACAGATGCACACACCAGTTGTTTGCTGAATCGATCCGCATGTCACCTCCATAATAGAGACTTGATGGTCAAATCCTCTGGTACAACCTACAGGCCGCTACGTCGGTCACCTCCTAGTCTCCTCCTAGGCTTAGCTGCGAAATGAACATGTGCTGACTGAGGTAACCGTGTAAAATAGAGTCCAAACGATTAAAGTTAAAATTTTATCCTTAAGTTTTGAAAATATAATTATCATTTCGTGTTCCTTACCAATATTTATAGAAATTATATTTAATGCCTATGTTAAATATTAGTGGCATAAGATTTTTTTTCTGGTTTAAGGAAGGAATCTTAATCATTCACACTGCGAACACATTATGTGATACTTACATTTTACGATTATTAAAAGTGTTTAAACTGATCTTTTGGTAAAAATTAAGTTAACATCGTCGTGTGAAAATCATAAGTTCTGTATTTATTTGTTACACATTAATTTACATATTAATTGAAATTGACAAAAATGAAATGAAATTGACCAACGAAGAGTTTGGCTGTCGTGTATAACCCTGCGAAACATTTTTAGGGAGAAAAGAAATAATTTTTTACCCACAGTAGGTGGCCAACTTATAGAGTGGGACTCCTACAAAAAATCCAGTAGACTTACCACTAAAAAGACGACATTTCACTTTCGGACTCTAACCTAGGAACTAGGCCTACTTTGGATTTCGCCCTTTGAGACTCACTCACCCACGTATCCAGCCATTAAATTTTCTGAAGATTTAGACAAAAAATCCGTCTAACATGATATCCATCTACAACATAAATCCAAAATAATCTACATTAATTAAAATTCTTAGCAAAATATTGCCAAGATTGTTCACTAAAGTCTTTAAGGTATCATGTAAAACTGATAGGTTTGACTGGCTCAATCAATTGAGGATTCGTTTGCTATTCGCAAACGGAGCGAGTCTGCATGCAAAGCTCGGTAGTAAGACACTTAGCAAAGATAACTCAGGTGCAGGATCGATGCTAGCTCCCGCTTCACCGTTATCCTTCACTGAAACACCGGGCTCCTTTGATTATACGAGTTTAAAACGCTCTACTGCTTTCGCGCTTCTCAGCACTCTTTAGTAAAAAAAAAAAAAAAAAACGCAATTGAACGTTTTTATATTTTGATTATTTTTGATTCAATTCATATTCATTCGTTGTATTTACTTTTTCACATGCATATTTCTAGAGATTATTTTGTATACATAGTTAAATAAAAATAAATATCTCTGTGGCATTAATTCCTTACTTGATTAGTCTATGTATAAGTATTATTTTCTATTAATTTCATATTTATCGCCCCTCTCCTGAATTACCGGAACCGCAAATAAGGATTATTCTACAGTTATTTATCCGAAAAATAATTTAATCTATTAACTTATTCATTGCAGTATTTTGATAGAATTCGGAAGAATTTTGTTTAATTGTTAAATGCTGCATCACCTTCAGTTTTTTACTTTACATTAAACTGAAACATGACAAATTTAATGCAGTAAAACCAAAATCCTCCATTTTATTTTTTAAGGAAAGGAAAATCGAGATCAATGTTATTAACTAAAAAATCATACGGCAGGAAAATTAGATAAATTTTCAAATACAATTACTCGGGATAGTATTTTAATCGTAATGGTAGACTATTATACCAATCCAAAATGTCGTTTACTGCCAGCAGATTCGGCAGCAGGGTGGGCTGGGTGAGCCGCTACGCTGTCGGTCACATGTGGCACCGACTGTATCGTGCCTCCCACCCTGCCCGCCATCGACATATGGCTTCTCTTTATAGGGTTATATTGGCGCGGCCCCTGTCATCAGGCTACAGTTGATACGTAGTCCAATCGTGTGTGATTCGGTTACGAACTAAACAAAAGCCAATTAAAGCAATGTCAATCAGCTGCCCAATTAATTTTCCACCTGTATTTATTCCAATTAATTCCAATGATTGCACTCTATATTATTAGTCTTTAATGATTATTAAGTAGAAAGCCATTAGAAACCATCTATTAAACGCTATTAAATATATATTTAAAAAATACAATGATTTCTTTAAATTTAGAAAATCATTGATTTTTAGTTAATTTTTATAATTTGAGGAATTGATTAAAGGTTCTTCAGCAAAGGATAAATTACTTTATAGACGTTATATTCGAGTCAAACAATAAAAATGTTGATCAAAATATTTAAAGCTTTATAAAATGATCTGTTATTAGAGAGTTTTTGCAACATACGGTAAACATCAGGCCTACGGTAAATGCTAAACGCTATTTTTATATTGGCAAATTTATTAATAATTCGCAGTTCTCGGTGGAGGAACCGGATGTATAATGTTCAACGTTTACAGCTGATCACTTTTAACAAGTTTTTCACAGCTTCAAGAAGTATAGTTAGGTAAAATCAACCATAAATGAAATAGCGTTTAGCGTTTACCTAGCGTTTTAACCTTGCACATTACCAGTTGAGTGAGTTGATGAATATTATTACTAGCCGAAATGGATAGTAAAATAAACAAGGCATCTCAAAATTACTCGATAATTTCTATTATCGGACAGTTATGTCAAGCACTTGTAACAACTTGAAACACAAGTAATGTAATTTACGGGCGACATGTTAATTTTTAAACAACTATTTTTAATAAGTTATTGATAAATCATTGCAATGCACGTGTCATATTTCTTTTTTATTTATTTTTATAAATACAATCTTGCTTTATAAAACCACAATGAATTTTATGATTTAGGTTAGTTTTATAAAATAAAACTAACCTAAATTACGATTAATTTATGTGAAAAAGTGCGTCCCTACGATTAATTAAAAAGTGGTGAAAATACCCACTTTGTGGTTATTTCACCCACAAAATAGTGGGTGAAAATACGATTAATTTTGTGAAAGTATCCAGTCATATTTAAGTGTAAAACTTAAACAGTGGGAATATTGAAACAATTGAAAGCATTGGGAAAATTTCAGAGCTTTTAAAAATGAAACACAAATTATGAACCTTTAGAGTTCTTATAGTTTACAAAAATGTTCGGAATAGTCTGGAAGATTTATGATAACGTTTTAATTTTTGAAATTAAAATGATAACAACAGATAACCTGAGCAAAATTAAAGAAAACACACATAACTTAAAATAAATTGTTGCCCTTAGACTATATAAATAAATTAGCAAACCGTTCCTTTTTTAAAAATAAATAAATTTAGGTATATATAAAAATGCAGAGTGGCTATTCAGAATACCTAATTGTCTAAAAAAAAATTACTGCTGTTTTCCTTGTCATAATACACGACTGTCTATTTTTACAGTGGACTATCATCCTTGTCACCACACAAGACTGTTTATGTCTATAGTGGGCCCATGTCTATAGTTGATTATCATCCTTGTTACAACACACGGCTGTCTAGTGTCTATGTGTGTAGCAGACTGCCATGTTTGTTGAAGAGTTTACCACGACCTGTAATTTTGTTTGAACAACTCTCCCAGCATTGAATTTCTCTAATCTGTATTTGTTTGCTCTCGTTCTTATGCAAAATGAAATAAGTTGACCGTTTCTATGAATAAATTTCATGGTTAGTGACTATAAAACGGAGAAGCAACCTACAGTAATTAGTTTTCAAGAACCTTAAACATGAATAAAATGAATACGTAAAACTTCAATATGGTTATGATTTCAAGGCCAAAAACCTATTTGTTTGTGTTCCTAATGAATATATGAGTGTTCATAATCGGAATATTGATTTTAAAACTTTAGTATGCATTGGTAAGAGACAGAAAATAACTAAGACTTTAGTTTATTCTAATTACTTCTCACACTTTGCCAACCGTCGAAGCGTGTCTTTTATAAATACTGTAGTTTATTCTATTGACCTTTACTCTATTGAGCTTGACATAACGAATATATAGAATTTAGTTAAAGAATCATCAGCGACGTAAAAATAAAATTTGAAAAATAGAAAATAGTTTTCTGAATTGTCGGATGTTTTGTGGATAAACCGTTAATTTTGTTTTGTCTTGTTATTAGCCTTGGTTTCAAAGATAAGGAAACACAATAAATAATAAGAACATAACCATCAAAATAATTGTGCTTTCCAGAGTAGCTATTATATTTTCATATAGAGCTATATGAAAGTCAATAATATGAATATAGCTTTCATTCTAGTTGGCATAAAACATATATACTTTTTATGTACTGGTATATTTAACTGCTAGAATAGTTTCTTATAGTAGAATAATCAATACTAGGGATTTCCCGCTGGTCGAAATTCGACCAAAATTTTAGTTGATCTTGAGCCAATTAGTTTTGAAATGTTTTATAACTGAAACATCTGTTCTTCCTGACTTGTTAGCATTTGTTATTACAACAGTTGTCTAATGATTCAATCAATTATTCTTCTGCCATAAGATTAACATTGAAACTTTGAAAGCCTGTAGGGCATAGCCCTGGGGGCCGATGAGAATTAAAGTGTGATTCTGCTCATCTACAGGACCTGATACCTTTCTAACGGTGTGCATGGATTTTTCCTACGATGCCCACAAGCTGAGAAAAAGGAGAAAAAGAAACGTGCTTGCCTTTTTTAATATATAGATTTTGGACGTTATTAACATCAATATAAAACAGTGTCAAATGAAATCTTTTAAAAATGTTTCACGCGAAGGGAGTCCAAACTTTACTATTGACAGGATTATTTTTAGCGTCAACAGGGCTGATTCCGGTCGCACTACTCCACGGCCACGCCCTTGAGGGGCTTCTATAGGAGCGTCAACATTCGCATACCTGTGTGGCGAGTGAAAATTGGTAGTATGGACGGAAGTTACAGGTGTTCTTTGTTCTAAAAGTTTAAACAATGCGCAAACAGTTTTTAATTCGGATAGTTGAATATGAAATAGTTTTTAATTGGATACTTGAATATGATAAGAGCTGTTTAAAGACATGCTTAATGTTCAATAGAAATGCTATATGCACTCTTTTTAGATAGACAATAGTAATAAATAAATACCTAATAACAGGGATTAGTTATTTTTAACTTCCAGTTGAAAATTTTTCATCATTCATATCTTTTAATTAAACCACAAGTTAGATAGGCTATTATCCACGTGGATTACATAATTATAACAATTAGGAGTAACCAGTGATGGTTTTAAGATAAACTCTTAAAATTTATTGATTAAATAGTTTCACATGCATATTATTAGACAGAACAAAGAAAATTAAAGCTCAATACTATTAATAAAGTAAATATTTTTCCACAGTAAAACATAGCTAATACAATACTAATTACATTAGTATATGCATTTATAAACATTTAACATAGGATGCATTGTGAAATGAAAACCGAAATAATCAAATTGTATAGAAAACTAACCGATCAGTTAACTTAAAAGATGGGTGCCCTTGAATGAATCTCTAATCGATTTTCCAATACGTAGGTATAGGACAACCAATCGTTCGAGCGATGTTGTCATTCAAACAAAGTACAGTAATCTATAACTCTAAAGTAAACGTAATCTAGTAATCCAATTTGAAACGTATTTTAACTCTTTATTCAACTAGTTGAACCAATTTTAAAGTAAAAATATTCACATCGTAGACTCATTTTATCTGTTGTTGAAATATGTCGAAACGATTTACAGGTTTTCCAATAAATTTTGTAACTAGGGGTACATTTTAAATTTAACTTACCAAAATCATCAATGATATGAAGATTAACAGTGGCAACAAAAACAAATTATTAATTCTGCCACCAACAATTACCTTCAATTATTATTAACCTCTTACCAACAACACTGCTGTATTCGCAATGCTCTGGGTACAATTTCACTGATGACTTTTTATTAAACAATTATAGACTGTATTAGTAAAACATTTAAACTTATAACGAATTTTTCGAGAGTTCTGGCAACTTAAATATGTCGTAGGCTATGTCGTTTAGTTGAGTTATATTTTTGTTACATAACATAGAGAGTACAATATTTTATTTTCTGTACAGTATTAGTTTAGGCTATCCAAAAAATAAAGCAAAATATAGAATTTGTAGAGTTTGATACAATTAACGATGAATTTGTCGAATGCATTAAACTGTAAATTTAAAAAGAACCGTTTGATTGTTTGAAATTAAAATTAAATCCAATTTTCAAAAAACGAGTTTCTCTTTCAAAGTTTTAAGAAAATCTAATAAATCCTACGTGCAATGTGAATTTAAATTCGTACATTCAAGTCTTATAGATATTTAAAAGTATTAATCTCACTACATTATATTTAAAGACATTAAAAATAACGCCTGAAATTAATTAAAAAAAGTTTTTAACTATTATAAAATTTTCCTCAGTAGGATTCAAATTTTCCACTAAGTTTATGACTTTATAGCAATTAAGTGCTTGTTCAGCTTCGGTTTGGAAAACGTAACAAAAAAATTGCATTAGTAGATTATATACATAGACTTGTTAAAACAGTGTTTGTATTGATGATGTTGGGTTTGTTATTTATGTTAAATGTATTGTATTTTACTAAAAAATAAATTGAATTTCGCAGAAAATATATCACGATTTGTGTTGATTGCTTTATATTTATATTTTTAAGTGTAGTTTCCATCTACCTTACTTGGATCAGGTTTATACTATTGTCTTGTAACAATATTAATAATATTTATTATTATTATTTTAAATAAACTATTACCATAATTAATAAATTTTATAACAATATTTATTATTAATGAACAATAAAAATCATAATATTGTTAACTGTACATATTTCCTCTTAACGTCATTAGATTCAAATTACAGTAACTATGGGATGACAATTTGATTTACAAATCAAAAATGTAAAATCATCTTAGCATAAAAAATCATCATACTGCATTCATATTAGATGTTTTATAGTCTGGTGCTGGTCTACAAGGTTGGCGTATTCTCTGTAGCCTTTAAAAGTGGCTAGTTTTTCCGTTTCTAACCTCAAAATTTATTATTATTACAAACCTAAAACCAATGAGGCTAATGTAAACAAAAAACGACTCGCGGACTACATTTTAAATTCTAGATTTTGACATTTAATTTATTCTTATTACATATCAGCTATTTTAAAGGAATATTTGAATTAAGATGGAAGTCAACCACTAAAGGTTAACAGATAATGAAATTTTAGTTAATTTATTTAAAAATGAGATATTATGCATTTTGGTGGCATAGTGAAAAATTTTGCTCATTGCTCTTACTGAAAATGTGTTTATGCGCTTAATAGAAATTACCGTTTAAAAACACGAGTGCACAGAGAAAAAAGCCACTTCGGTCCTAGTGATGAAAACTAATATTTTATAATTGTCCAGTTACATATGTGCCCTTGGGACTGGTTTCTATCAGAGGGTCAGGTGGTATTTCGCCCTCTAATAGCGTCAGAAATGCAAGTAGGGTATATGGAGGCCTTTCCTACTCTTTTTAATGAACAGCTCAAAATACTCAAATAATTTAAATAATTCTGATTGAACGAGGATTTTTCAAATACATAAATCGTCAAAAGACAATTTTATCTACAGTAAAGAAATAATATGAATTTGAGAAAAAAACTTTTAAAACAAAATATTGAAAAATGGAGGAAATGTGTACATTCTTTATGAATTTTGTTGTTGTGAGAATCGTGGAAAGCGTGGTCAGCATCCATTTAGTAACTTTTGGCGAATCAGGTGGTTTTTATTATTAATATTTTAATAACGAGAAATCCTAAAAATCTATTGATAAATCATTTTTTAAATTCTATAAACAAGCATAATTTATACTACAAATAGATTATTCGAATTTATTGAAAAATATAAATGAGACTATTGTAGATCCAAAGTAAAATATAAATAAAGAAAAAATGAAAGCGAAAAGATGATAGTATTCTGCCATTGGTTTTGTTCTTGTCCCGGGTGGGAGTCTTAAAACGCCCTCTGGGGCTGACTCACAGGTTTTACAAAGAAGGTGTATAAAGAAGTCTGACATTTCGGTGGAGGGTTTTCTTTCCCTTTCGTTACTGCTAGTAGAAAAGATCATTCTGAATCGGGCCGACGTTGTCTTGTGTTATTTTATAAATATTTTGTTTTGTTTTAGCACTGCTAAGATTTGAATCACGAAATATTACACCTCAGTCTTTATCAAGTACGTATTACTTATTCCTTCATAAATAATTAATTGTGAATGCTGTTAATTTTGTTATGAATAAATAATTTCACAGTTACTAATCTATATTTATCTCCCATAAATCAGGCCCATGTGGATAGGAGTATAGAACTTTTCAGCCAAAATAAAACAACTTCTATCTCCTCATCTGACGTTGAAACGAGATTAATTGTAGATCCAAGGTGTATCCTATATAATACAAAGCTTGGGAGATGAAGACACGAAAGAGGTTTTATACAAGCGACAATTTCTTACAGCTGAAATCATCATACCTTTGAATATAAATGTACACATAATGAATGATACTATACAGGGTGTCCCGGAACTCTCTGGAACCCTTTTGTATATTTGTTCCTTGCATCAAGACAAGAAAAAAACATCATACAAATAGGGGTCTAAAATCCATCGTTTAGCCGCTAGCCGTCATTTTGTTTTTTTTTTCACTTAATAATTTTTATTTCCGTAACGGATGTTTGTATTCAGTTCATATTTGGTATGAATCTTTATCATACTAATGTACATTTTCTGGGAAAAAATTAATTTTTTCCACTGTGTATTTTCAAAATGGCGGCCATTTTTAATTTTTAAACTAAAATATCTCAAATTCGGTAAATTTCAAAAAAATTTTAATTCAGACAAAAAAGTTGCTAAATTAAATTATCTAACCAACGGTACCAAGTTTGTAAGGATCTAATAACAAATAACGGAGTTATTGCGATTTTTCTGTGAAAATAGCCATAATTTGCATTAATTATAATGCAAAATCAACGTTTTTTTTTTTTAGAAAAATCACAATAACTCCATTATTTGTTTTTAGATCCTTACAAACTTGGTACCGTTGGTTAGATAATTTAATTTGGCAACTTTTTTGTACAGAGTAAAAATTTTTTAATATTTATCAAATTTGAGATATTTGAGTTTGAAAATTTAAAATGGCCGCCATTTTGAAAATTCACAGTAGAAAAATTAATTTTTTTCCTAAAAATACACATTAGTATGATACAGATTCATACCAAATATGAATAGAATACAACCATCCGTAACGGAAATAAAAATTATTACGTGAAAAAAAAACAAAATGGCGGCTAGCGGCTAAACAATGAATTTTCGACCCCTATTTGTATGATGTTTTTTTCTTGTCTCGATGCAAGGAACAAATATACAAAAGGGTTCCAGAGAGTTCCGGGACACCCTGTATATAAGAGTCTATAATTTAAATTTTTTTAATCTCTTGGCACTCACCAGCATCATATTCTTATATTTTTATACTCGATAGACTGTTAATTTAACATAAAATATCTCCCATAGCACGGGTCCCCTTAGATGCATGCCCTCCGCACCACGGGCCTGTGTGCCCCTATTTTACACCACTGATAAAATTTTTAATGTTATAGTTGTTAATGTAACATATATATATTAGTGTTCACAATAAAGTACCCTTTGTTCTTGTGTTTTAAATGTATATGTCACGGTAAAAGTAATTGATTGAACATTATAAATCACGACCGGTTATAAAACGTTTACTGTAGAAAGTGATTAATTAATCACTTTAACCAATAACTATACGTAATGTCTAACACAGTTTGGTTAAAGTGATAACAATGATTGACTATTACTAGGAGTACGCTCGTACCTCCCGTAAGCGTCTATTCGAAGAAGAAATTAAAAATTTTGCATTAGGGATTGTCACATTCAAAAAGTTTGAACCCACTTTGTAATAATTTCAAAAACAACTAAAATCACTCGTAATAAAAAAATATATCTAAATAAAAAAAATATATCTAAATAAAAAACTCACTTTTCTTATAATTGAGCGAAGCGAGCGAAGCTCCTATACCACACTCTGGCTTTTTATTTACACGTACTCCTTATGAACGACTGAAGTGATCCTCACAAAATTTTGCTCGGTCGTAGTAATCATCTATGGGAAGGTATAAATCTGAAATGGTCCAAATCGGACATAAGAGTTCTGCCCTACCGCCCTTTAAAGTTACCATGTTATTTTAATAGGAGATATATTTTATTTGGTTTGTTTACTGTGTGTTGATTATACAGCTGTTATAAGGATCAAATTTAACTGCAGACTGTTACTATCAGCTGTTTGTGAATACAGTAGTTTTGTGAAATTGTTGTTTTGTTTATTTTAGAAGTTTGTTTATACCTTGCACACAATACCTTGGACGACGCACCATTTAATATCTTGTAAACATATAATACCACGTCGCACCAAACCTGCGTAATCAAAAATTATTAGAGTATTGCAGACTTGTGGCGAGCAAGCGCAGCGAACAACCTAAATCTGGCGAAGAGTGTGTGCAGCGAATGAGCCGACCCAAAAGGTAAGTGAGCGCAGCGAACGAACTAAATTGACGGCAAGTGAGCGTAGCGAACGAAGTGACCCAAATGGAGAGTGAGCGCAGCGAACGAGCTAAACCCTGACAGCGAGTGAGCGTAGCGAACGAGCTCACTTGGGATTACCTACAAAACATTTGATATTATCTATACTTATTTAATACGCTAAGGGTTTTTTTGTCATGAGAACTCCTCCTACAATTTTTAACCGATTTTCAAGCTTTTGGTGTCGTTGGAAAGGGCTTGGTCTGTAGTTGTTTCCGCCAAAAACTGATGAGAATCGGACTGAAAATAAAGCCGCTATCCACCATTGAAATCATAAAATTTCCCATTTAAATAACATTGGGATTGAATAAAGCATTTTAAACATCTGTTAATAATCAGCTGTTAATACGTGTAGATTTTGGTGAATAAAGATATTCACAATATTGGATTGGTCGGATGTCATTGATTAAGAGCTAAAGTAAAATTTGTGTTGTATTAAAATAGATTGCTCGATTTCTAGCAACATTATACACTACTAGTTGATTTAAAAAATAGTCGCTCCGCTCAATATTGCAAGCAGATAACTGCATTGTATACCTAGTTAGGCAGTACTTAGTTCGTAGTTACTTTTAATTTAATGGATTTGTGTCATACACATTGTTTTATATGCATTTACTACGATTAGTCTTAAACATTTTTACAGTATTTTAATGATTTAGGATAGTACAAATAAGTTTGCTTGCCCCATGTACACAAAACAAATTTTTTTTATAATTAGGCCTATCACCCAAGAGAACATTCAAGAATATTCACACACTTAAGCCTACCAAAATTGTTTTGTTTATCCTACAGATATAAATTTTCACTACTTGTGACTAGTTTGAGGTCATTCATAACCCATCTTTAGTCACAAAACCATATCTTTTATACAGTATTATAATTTATGAATATTTACGCCCACTTGCACAATTATTGTACGTACGGTTGATGCGGTGACGATATTACAAATGTAGCAACAGACCAGCAAACTCAGTAATTTAGATCAGAGTTTAGTTTTTTCCCAATAGACACCATAGGCAAAAGGGTGTAGGTTTGCTACCATGGGCGTGTTTTACATAAATATACTATATATTTGTTAAATATCATCCACTCATGAGTCAGATAATCTCAATAACCATAGGGTATAGAGGGATGAAATTTGGCATGAACTTCTTTACTCAAAGGTGCTCACTAAGAAACGGTTTTGCAACATTCCATCAGGGCTCCCCAGCACAGAATTTTTATTTTGATCTAACATTATTCATAAGGCCAATTTTTAATATATTGTCTACAATATATATATATATTTATATAATAATAGAAATGTAGGAAACAATGAATCTGAAAAACTTGATGATGTAAGGGGTTGTAATGTGATCACATTTGTAATGTGAGATCCACTTTGACCAAAGGTGCTCACTAAGAAACGCTTTTGAAAAGCTTCTTAAGGACTCCACCCCAAAGGACTTCAAAATTACTTTGAGGCCTATGGGGTTGAAATTTAAAATGACACTCTCCTTTGTTCATAGGTCCTCACTAAGAAACACTTTTGCAAAATTCCCTCAGGGCTCCACCGCTCCGCCCAAAGGCCTTCAAAATTTATGTCAAAATTACTATAGAGTTTAGGCAGTTTCAATTGGGCATGGGCCAAATAGTGTTCTTTTGTAATAGTCACTCTTTGCTGATAGGTGTTCACTAAGAAAAGATTTTTCAAATATATTTTTTTAAGTTCTTTATGATTCTACCCCAAAAGGCTTAAAAAATATGATGTTATCCTTGTGGCCAATTTTTAAATGTGAATCAAGGAAACAATGGATCTCAAAGATTGTAGGACCTACAGCCCTGCAGGGTTACCATTTGTAAAGGACTTTCATTTTTCTCATTGGTGCTTATTATGAAATGGTTTTGCAAATTTTGTTAACAGCTCCGCCCCACGGAACCTCAAAATTGCCATAGATCCTAGCGGGTTGAAATTTAAAGTGGACAGTGCTCTTTAATAATAGGTGCTAGCTAAGGTTTTGCAAAATCCCTTCAGGGCTTCGCTAACACAACGTCAATGTTTCAATAGAATTCTTAAGAAGAAGACTTTGTTACCCTTTAAAGATATTTTGTTATCTATAAAATAAAATCCCGAAGCCATGATGGGCCACAGATAGTAAAGGAACCCCCTCCCATTAGAGGTACATACTGAATTTGATAAAGTTTTGGTATTTATTTTATTTTTCCCATAACAGCGTGCAGGTAGGTAGGTAAATTTGTCAACATATGGGTGTTGTAAGCAAATATAGGTTACCCCAGATAACCTACGGATATCTATCGGTTATCTGTGGTTTAACCCTTCCTAGTTTAACCACCGGATAGTACATCCGGTACTAAATTTTAAGAGGTTATATTACCAATAAGAAAGTGAGTTACAGTTTTGAGTTGAGTGTCCATAAGTTTCCATGTATTTAGGGGTTTCTCTGTAACCAATTTTAAAAATTCAAAATAATTATTTTTTTAATTTTCAAGCTCTTTTAAATAGTTTAATGGTTACTTGTTAAAATTGATGGTTTTGTGATGCCTTAAGTACACTATCGCCAAATTGTTTGGGCAAATGCTGGAGCAAAAATTGGGTTTAACTCGCTCAGCGAACTTATGAAATACACTATCGGTGTCACTGTATGAGCTGATCTCGAAACACTTAGTTAAACAGTGAAGCAGTGAAGTTAGGCATTACCAAATCCTTTTTCAATTTAATATCAGTAACAGCATGATTACGTTTACCCCTCACATCTGCCAGATTGCGTATATCTTAGATGTGCTCATGTGTCAGGCCCCACAACACAGACTTCGGATGATAATAGGTCTATTCAAGAAACTCTAGGTTTCATTTCACCACTCCCTTTATAACAAGCAGTTATAAAATAACACCAAAGAAATTAGGCCTAATACAAACCAACATACTCCAACTTTGGACCAGAATAGAAGAACCTCATGGCAGTATGTACTGGGTCACTGGGTGGATTCGTGCTGAATGCTTGGGTCTGCTCGCGTCCTTTGATTTGTGCAAAAATCGACCGCAGATGGAGCAAGCAGGCGAGCACGACACTGGAGAAGCGAACCATGGTGAACTAAGTCAACCAGAGTCAAGCTCACTTAGACCACTATCTGCTTGACCTTGCTTGCCTTGCTTAAAGGATAGTGTACTGCAGGAATGTAATTAAAATTAAAGGACGATTAAGTGTTTTGATTTTATAACATCACGTACATACCACTTTGAATTTATCTTCAAACAGGTGTTAATGTGTGGACTCAACTATGTATGATAATACTCAAGGAACTCTACAAGATTTCATTTGACCACTTCATTAATAACAAGCAGTTATAAATTACAGTAACACCAAAGAGATCGATATACACAGAATAAACACCGAGACAAACCCCAACTCGATACCAGAACAAAAGCAAACTTAAGAGAGAGTGTACTGGGTCGATTCTTTCACGATGCTTGGGTTCGTGCAAAGAACCGACTCCAGATGTAGCACAGGCAAGTACAAACCAACAATGGCGATGCGACCATAGCGAACTGAGTTGAGCGGAGTTAAGCACGCCCAGCACACTTAAGTGCTCGACCTTGCTTATCTTACTCACCTTAATAATTATACTCACTTAATTCTTATACTATAATATATAATATAATATAATAATATAATATATATAATAACTCACTTAATTAATAATACTCACCTTAAACAAGCAGTCATACTCACCTTAAAATACGGACCAGAGAGTGCGTCGGTGTTTCAAATAAAGTATCTAAAAGTATCTAAGTATCTAAGTCTTTATTCGACAATAGAGTACTGCAGGTTACAAACACCGTTACTGCAGACTAATTGTTATATTTCTCACCTCTAACTCTCGATATATATTTTTGTGATATCTAAAGCATTTTTAATAATGCCTTTTCCTGATTTTGAGCGTTTAGTGTCAAAACAACAGATCTTATAAAAAATCTAAATAATATTTTTGGAAAATATTTATACAAACTTACAGTTTTGGTCATATGACTCTGCCTTATGTTCGCTTGTAAAACCTCAAAACCAAATTTAATTGCATAAAAAAATATTTAGTTTTTATTATTTTTTAAGTTAAGGTCCAACTGAACAATCTGTGAGATGTTTTTTGAAGATCTTCAAAAGAGCTACAGTTCCTATTGGGAAATTTGCTAAAAGTAAATACCCTCATCGCAGCAGACCTGCTAAACTCAGTGAATTTGGAAAGGAATTTGATATTTTGTATTTTAACCATAAAAACCATACGAATGAGTATATGTAAGTTTACTGCCATGGGATGTTGTTGAAAATAAAAAATTTTGACCATATGAAGCCATATACCAAGTTTCATCAATACAGTAGAAGCCCTCAAATCCAGCCACCTCGGGACAGGACCACCGGCCGGTTTTCAAAATGGCCGAATTAACTGGCGGTTTATTAAACGTGTTAAATAGAGACCTGTGTTATATGTGTATTCCAACAATGAACTATTAGGATGTATTTAACAATAAAGGATAGCACACTTGCCCAATCAATGTAATGTATCAACTGTTTAACCATCATGATTTGCTCCTTCTCAGAAGTTGTACCGCCGAAATGACGATAAGAAACGGACAAGGGGTCGCTAGCGATGAACCTGCGCTTAACAAACAATAATACTGGTCTTCTGTCAACGAAGGCCCTAACAATGGGACCGAAAAAAGCGACAGAATTTGTCTAGTTACTTAATCTCAACGATCGGACCGCGTAACACCCAACAAAAAGATAAAAATCACAGATAAAACACTAACAAAAAGTTTTAGAAGATAGTCGTAGCAAAATAGTCCAGAAAATGCCAATTGAACTGATATATTTTAGTGACATATCATGGGAAAAGTTTACTCTTGTCTATTTTTTCTGTGGGAACGTCCGGGGCTGAATATTTCATTTCCGGAATACCGCGGCCGGATCATCCGGCAGCCGAACCATCCGAGGCCGGGCTAGAGGGCTTCTACTGTATAAGTTTATAAATAAAGGAGTTTGCTATTCTCCATATGATTGACATGGAAAAAGAGTATGCAGGTTTGCTGCCATGATAATAACAAATACTCCCGTGGCAGCAGACCTGCGTACTGAGAGAATTTCCTACAGATTTTGATATTTTTATTTTACCCACAAATACCATGGGGGTGAGTATGTTGGTTTTGGAAGCATGTATAAGTTGTACCTTTCCTAGTGAATTTACATACCAAATTTTATCAAGCTATGCCAATAAATAAGAAAGATAGAGAGTTTTGTTTATTTCCCTAAGAATAACATGGGAAACTTATTTTTGGATTTTCTGCATAACCATTTGAGCTTTTAACCAGATCAAAAATTCAAAATACTAAATTGTTTGTTTTTTAGCTGTTTTAAATGGTTCAGGTTAAATTTGTGGAATTTGATAAATTAAGGCAAAAAAAGCCAAAAACCTATTTTTTTACGATTTAGAAAACCCTGTTAACACCGCCCGATCATTCTGGTTTGTGAACTCGATAAAGTAAATGCTGCCTTACACCCCAGTATCAAATTTGATAAAAATCTGAGGTTTCGTTCCAAAGTTATCATGTTCACGGACACATTTAACTTATATTCATAAAAGAGGGAATATGTATGTATGTATGTTGCCTATGGACTCCAAAACCGCTCGACAGATTGCAATGAAACTTTCAGGCATTAATCAGCATTATTCAAGGATGGTTTGTGTGTAGTTAAGGTGCAAATCTGTCCAAAGGGCTCTGACCCAGAGGGCATACAATAGTTTGAAAAAATCTGAAATTGTCTTTTTTTATTGGTTGTTAAGAAACAAATTCAATGAAAAATTATAATTTTAGGTATTCCAGCGATTTCTTATATATAAGGTGAGAGTAACAGCGAGTAAGAGTAGCGGATGAGATAAACCTGATGGCCCGAGTGAACTTAGCCAACGAGCTTAATTACCAATCAAATGAATTCAATCACGGGTCAAAGCCGTAATGGGAAACAGCTTTTATAGATATATATATTCATTCCACTAACAAAAATGGTCAGTTAAGCATAAACAAACTTATTCCCAATATGGCGGACAAATAATAAAATTTAAAAAAAATTGATGTTATTATGAAAAATATGATTTTAAAACAATATTTTTAAGACATTTTTATTCATAAGATTATTTTATTTTACTAAATGGTTTAGGAGAAATAATCAATTAAAGTTAGCCCCATGTTATATTCTTATGGGACTAAAAATTAACTTCAACTGCCTGTAGCTCCCTAACCATTACAGTAAGTTTAGAGAAAGATGTCAATGAATGAAAAAAATCTTCAAATTGCGTGGTAAATCCAAAAATGACATTATAACTGGGGGTTCATATTTAAAAATTTTCATTTGACTGCCATATTGAAAAATGGCAGCCATTTACAAAATATTTATTAACTTAATTTTAAACTTTTTTAAATAACTTCTTGAGTAGCAAACTTTTTTAAAAACAAGGGAGTGTTCCCCTTTTAAAGTTTACTGCAAGATGTATATTTTACAAAATCCCAATAGTGGCACAGTTAAAAAACACCCTGTATAAACAAATATATAAATTTAAACGAACGGAGTTTTGGCTTCTGGGAACCTCAAAACAAAAAAGTAACATGGTCCCAGGCGTAGGTCTTACCGTGACTACTGCCGTAATAGCGTATTCCCTACAGGAAAATTTGCTAAAAACCAAGATTTTTTAAACATAAATAGATGGATCTCAACCAAATGAAGGTAAATACCATGTAGGTCCTACCAAGCTAAATACTAAGACTTTTTAATATCTCGGTAACCAATGGATATAGAGAAAAGTTTTAATGTACTATATCGTGTGTTTTTTTCAAGCTAATTCCTGTGGTAGAAATAAAAATTTAAAATTTAGCAAAATTACATATGAAAAACGAAAAAACCTATTTTTGAGGTAAAAAACTACCCTTTCTGGTAGGTCAATAACTGCGATGAACTCATCTTAATAATGGTAGGATTACACATCTCTACCAAATTTGGTCCTGATCGGGATGTTTTTATCATCGTTTTTATCAATGGATGAAATTTAGATTTTGCGATTAAAATTGTGCGATGAAATCAATTGAATCAACAAGTTTCATTAAGCCACACTACTATTGAATGGAAATATCTATAGATCTGAAGGATATATCTATCATATCAACAAACTTACCAAATCTATCAATAGGCTACCTAGCCTAAATAATAACTTTATACGATAACAATTAGTAATTACCGTTCCCCTATTTTGTTTAGATTTTTATTCCCACATTTAGGCTTTAATAAAAAAACAAACCATTTAACCTAACATAATCAATATCAACAAAACCAAAACACAACTAATCATAATGACATAATAACAAACATAGAACATGAGAACAATTAGGCCTACCTATGTATCTTACTTAAATGTGGACTTTCCTGGGCTTAGAATGGTTCCTCATGTTAATAGATTTTAGTTTAGGTTAATGTTAGTTTTTGTTTTTGTTAGAGTAAATTTTGTCATGCTAAGTTAAATTTTGTATTTTTCACAGTAATTTTCAGTCCTATTCAATTGAAATATCGATATAGTTTCATACAATAGTAGTGTAGGCGCTGTATGAAACTGTACCCACAACAACGATATTGAGGTAAGATATTGGCCTAAGAACAATCAAATCTAACCGTAAGCCTCCTTCACTTTAATGGAAAGCAATATTTATAACAACAAAATCAATTGTTTCTGGAACCATTTAAAAGCCATATTCCCTCAATACAATTTGGTGAAAAATACCTTGCTGATTCGTATTTAGCAGCATATTTGTGTGACGACGCTATATTATGAAGTCTGCATCTCTTGACAACTAAGACCACCAAATAAAAACTTATACGTAGTTCGTTTTGTGTTTTCCTTTAATGTAATTAGGCTATATTACTTAAAATTTGGGCGAAACTTCGTTATCCGACTCCACCATTAGGCCTATTATCGATGTGGAAATTTCAATATTGCGATAATATTGCTATTTTATAGGATACAATTATACACGATACGTTTATGATTTTATCACCTGATAGTTTTGTTATAATATAATTAAACATACCATTTGACAATAAAACAAATTTAGGCCTAAGTTATTGAAAACAAGTAATTGAAAAAAACAAGTAAATATTGTAACTAATGTAACTTGTAACATTATCAAAGAACAACAACAAATAAACTAACCAAGTTTATTGTGTAGGCGTATCTTAATTGTGAAAAGAAGGAGACTTCGTTAGACCTAAAGAGGCGTCACACAAATGCTGCCAAATACGAATGAGAAAGGTATTTTTTTGGCTAATGTAATCGAGGTAATAACCCTATGCTTTTGAAATGTTTCCAATCACCATTGATTATGTTGTTATAAACATCGCTGTCAATAAAAGTGACGGAGGTTTATGGTTAGACTGTTAGGTTATATTATTATTATGATACATTTCTTAATTCAATATTATTGTTTTGTTGATTTGATTGTTTTCATCGCATAATTTTAATCGCAATAGGCCTATAAAAATTTCCACATCGATAAAAACGGTGAACTCGGATAATGAAGCTTCGCCATAATTTGTACTTGTTTTGGTTATTTTCGGTTACTTGTGTGCAGTATATTTGTTTTATTGTTGCAGGACATTTTTAGAACAACACTGAATCAGGGTACCTAATAAAATGGTAACTGTATCATGTGATTGCATTATCAATAAAATAGCAATATTTTCGCAATTTTTAAATTTCAACCATTGATAAAAACTATGGAGTAGGATCTATCAAACTTTTACCGATCTATTTAGGCCTGTCTCTAATTATCCACTAAAAACATATGTTAACATTCTCAATTACTCTTAGAAATAACCTATGGTAACTGGCAGAGATCCTCATTAAGTTATATTCGACTACTGTACATGTCAAGTAAGCTCTGCTTTTTACACCAAACATTAGCCTAGTAACTTAAGCCTCAAGTCCTTCACATAACACCCACAACAAGTTGTCTTCCGTATTAATTACTTGACCCAACCGGGACTTCTTTTGGTTTATTTGAAAAGCAAAATATGTTCCATTAAACTAATTTTAATAGGGTCTATATGAATCTAATTGTTACAGTTAATTGGTTTGGTTAACATATTGGCAGATTCACAATTTGCCAATTAGCGCTTCTGGGTTAGGCCTACTTCAAAAAGTGAATTAATTAGCCTAGGCCTACACTATGAAAGTAACAGGAATGATACAAACATAGCCTTTGTGGTATTCTTCTGTAATTCATGATTTATACTGCTTTTCAAGGTGTACGGTACCCACTAAAATCCAAAATGTAATGAATACACATTGATACACAACCTGCACAAAGAAATAAAACAAGTGACCCCCTCGCCCTAAAAAGGCTTTGCCTGCCAAAAGTTGTCAACGTCAAGAAATAAAACAATCTAGAACTTACTGTTCAATTTACTTCATAAAATACTTTTTTAAGAAAAGACATTAATTAGTTGTGTATACAATGTAGTTGATTTTCGTTACTCAAATTAAATTTAAACTTAATTGGAGCCGACAATACGACATTTCACATAACCTCAACTTTGTTTATGTTTATGCGACTACTTCACTCCGCTCATTCGCTCCGTTCTGAATCCAATTTGGACTAGCCTGGAATATAGTCGGTCAATAGACCAATCAGAAGGTCTCAGTCTTGATTGTTAAGACTCGCAAAGACGTTGCTAAAAAGTAAACACAGCACCGACCACTAAAAATGTCTCCAATGCATTTCTTATGGGAAAAATTAAAAAGTCACATTTTAAGATTATTTTATTAATATCCAACCAAATACTTTCAACAACGAAAGGGTTCTTAACAGTTGCATAAAGAATATTCGACTGAAATTTGAGGCCAATCTGTTACTTCTATCGAGCGTAATCGTCGGACAAAGAATTAGCACTATGAGTCACTCTAGGTCTATTCTTCGAATAGACAATTATACTTTGTCCGGTTATCGTACATAATAGCTAACCGGCGATCAGACATTATGAATAATAGTCTAAAATGGTTTGGCAAATTTATTCATGTCCACTCAGTGTTATAGGCAGGTGAGAAAAATCAAGGGAAAGGTTAGGTTAGGTTGGATTATAGTATTCCTCAATTGTTACTTATTTTTTTAAGTCACCTAACAAATTAGGTTGGTAAACCAATCAACTTGTTAATTTCATTACATTCATAGAGTGATGTAAGGTATTACGTAAAATGACAGGATAAAGCAATAAGTAATATCCTATTAATCACATTAATCAAACTCGAGTAATGGTACATAAAGGCCGGATAGAGTGATAAATAGAGGCTAGTTTATTACTTTGAATTTGACCTAAGTCTCGCCTAGTTATTATACATAATGACTAAATTATATAGTTTTTCAGGAACATATATGAGTCATTTTCAACAAAATCGTTATATTTATTTTTTATTGGATGGATGAAAACTCAAATTTATACCTTGTTAATTTGAATTGTTTTGTCTTATTATAAGTTTGAACCTAAGTTAGTTTTTAACTTATGTTTCTTCACAGATGTGGAAGTATTAGCAAACGTATAAATCTATTTATTATATTTTGTGAAAATTATTGCAGCTAGAAAAATAATTTTTGTTCTCATCGTACCATATTTATACAAAAACACAAACCTCTAAGGCACAAAAATGCCCAATGGAATACATTTATCATCGGTTTCACGAAACAAGTTGGCTCTCCAGAAGTAAATGCAATCAATAAACCTCTATTGTTATTTCCCGAGAATTCAGGTTGGAGAGAAATACCTCCTGTATCTGACGTATTCTGCACACGGTACATGTATGCGGGTTTCTGGTTTTAAAGGTTGTTTCCTCACGTACAGTAGGCTATATTGTTAGTTCATCACCATAACAATAATTTATTGATACTGATATTTACACTGATGTCATCTATCTTCTTATTTCTATAAGGGTTTCGTCCCTTTTTCTCTCGACCTACTGAACCGATTTTTAAGATTGAGGTGTTATTTTAAAGCTTAAAATACAGCGCGTGGCCGATTTGTAATTAAAAAGGTCATATTGTTTCGGGCTTCGCCCCCTTCGACGATGACTCATTTCTAAGGGGCGCCTTAAAATGTTTGCATTGTACGATGTTTATAAATGTGACTTGTAACAGCTTATTACTTTCAAACGAATTTTTAAGTCAGATTATAAACAAAAATAGATGTCTGCCACTCCATAACCAACATACATGTACTTTAAGTCTCACTCATACATAATCATAAAATGCGCAATTTACGCACGGGCCACCTCGTTTATACAAATTTGTTTATTAGTTTTTCCTGTACTACTAAGGATGAAAAACATACTTAATCTTACTTTGTGAACTCTAAAATAAAACTATTTTTAAACATAGAATATATTTACTACGAATAAGTGCCATAGGAAACATAACTGAGACTGAAATGTTATTTGTTGTTTCAGCACATCATTATGTTGTAGAACTATAGTTTAAATATCAATGAAGAAGTAATAATGGTCTATTTAATAGGGAAATAAAGTCTTGTTAAGCAAAAAGTGTACACTACTGTTATTGTTGAATACTAATAATGTTACCAATATTGTTAATTAAAGTCTAAGAACTCTAATAATAATTTAAATTATTATTAAATATTTTAAATATTATTCAGATTAGAGCTACTTTTAATTTGACCGTATTAAGTTAAGAATAAATATTGATTTTTATTGTACTTTATAAATTGAAATAGTCTGACTTCTCTCGTATTTTAAATCATGCACTTTGAAGCATTTGGGAGTTCCAGTATTCTGGGATTAATATATTTTATTCCCTAATCTGACACACTGTTATTAAAATATAATTTTGTAAATTTACAGTTTTACAAAACCATTCCAAAATCACTTTTTCGATTGATCAGAATCTTAGTAGAAGTGAAATTTAATTCATCCAAAGGGTATGCGATATATTTATTGGGAGTAATTCAACCAAGTGATTCAGTAGTCCAAGTAATTCAGTTTTATTAGAATCAATAAAAATAAAAATAACGAATTTACAGGATAAAGAGGACTATAATAATGTCATGTATGTTTCAAAAATACATGTACAGTGCATTTAAGATACTGCATGTTATAATCGTCACACAACCCAAGTGCAATGGATTAAATGTAATTAGATTAAAACATACTTCTGTTAGAAAATTGGTTCATATTTATACGCTACAATTAATATAATTAATACAAAAAATAAATAAACAAGGTCACTTCCCAAGTTAGAAATTGGCAAACCAATATCTTTTGCTGGGAGCTCTGTAAACTGAAATGGGCACTCAAAATACAGAGAGTGCCAGCGAAACGAAACATAGTGCAGGAGAGAGGGAGATATTAAATTACTTCAGTATTGTATCGTTAATAACACCACTTTAAACAAATACTGACGTAGCGTGTTTGGTATCATTTGAAAGATTTGTTTCAAGGACAATTTTCAAGTTATTAAATCAGTTAAATTTACAGGGGTTTATCTTATAAGCTTTTAAGATTCTAATGGTATTCTTGAGATATTTTATTTAATAATATGTTTATAACTTATTACTTAACTTATTATGTTTATTTGTACTTTTCAAGTGATGACGTCATCATAATATCAAATATCATAAGTTTAAATAACTTAAAAACGAAAAAATATGAACGAAGAAACTATAGTGAGACAATGTTTAGTTATGATCAGTGTATTTCGAGCCATCCATATTTTTCATGGCATTATGATAAAATTGCATAATACGCTTGTACTGTAACAAAATCAAGTTTGTCAAATGAGGCTAATAAGACAAGCTGGAGCAGTAGACAGCAGACAAGGTGTTTGTTTAACTCGTCGTCCCGTGAGACAGCATCGCTGTTCTTGAGAACAACTGTCTGGAGAAATTCACTCTGAATTCTGAACTCAATTTCACACACTTTCCACATTAAATGATAAACAGAAATAAGAGTAGTTTCAACATTTCTGAAATTCGAAAAAATATTTGAAAATGGTTAATAACTAACATACCATTGTTTTTCATCCATCATTAATTAGGAATCAATTTAACATTTAAGAGACATTTTCTTCTATAAATTATTTTAATTTTCGACCAAGGGAATAGGAAATGTAAAAAAATGTTTTGTGCTTTATTTTAAAATTAATCAAAGTCACAATTGACGTTGAACAATGGAAAATCTCCATTGTCAGTGTGTATTTTCAATGAGTGAAAATTTACATATTTAGATGAAATATGACTATTCTGAAGGACCTCGGTGATTTAAACGCAGCCGTACTAAGTATGTTCCGGCGTAAAAAACAAAACATAAAAAAAAACAAAAAAAAGGTTATTTGTTTGTTGCCCTTTCGATGAAAAATATTTCAAGTTCAATACTTTAAGTTTGATTAATAACTTAACATTAATAATATCAAGAGTTAGAAAGTCTACCATAAAACAGGATCAGGGAAATTGTAACAAGTTGAAAGTATTGTGTATTGATTATGCAACGATTCATCGCATCTCAATATTTGCACGGAAGGAGGAAGCTTGCCGCAATATCGGGTTATTACCACCAACTACTCGGATTATCGGTCCCTCGGCTGCCATGCTATCAGTTGTGGTTTCTGCTGCAACCAAGTTTGTGATTGGGATTATAGTATGACTAAATCCGTGTAACATCTTTATCAAAACATTCCCTACAGCCCAAACTCTACCATTCGAATAATCATATACAATAATATTCTTGTATTAATTATTCTTTCGTGGATGGTCATTTGAAGGTTAGGTAAGTATTTTACTCAACGAATAATCTTCAGTGAGTTGGCTTCCTTGCTCAGATTTATTTGCGTTAGCGAAATTTGTAAGGATTGAATTGACAACTCAAACGTCTGTAATTATTTGATAAATATTTTCAGCTCTATCCGTAGTCATTTGTAATTTACCAATATCGGTACCGATGTCTCTTATAAAAATCTTCAGCTAGGGATCAAGAGGATATTCCGTTCACTCTATTTGATTAGATGAAAATAAGCACTAACTAATATGTTTTTAAATACAAAATTGTTTAGTATTAGATTGCAAAAAAATTACATTTGGTATTTTAAAACTTTTACTATATTTCCTCTTGCACGGTATAATAAAACAATGTGAAGATCTGTAAGAATAAGTTTTACCTTAGGCTAGCTGTCATCTTCAAAAGTCTTTATGTTTGAATAATATTTATGTAACCAAAATATCTTTGATTAAGGTATGGAAAACGAAAACAACACTAGACTTAGTTTTATACAATGTAAAAGAGCAGTTTAATAAGAAAATAGAATTTGAGTCTTAAATACATCAAATATTGTATAATCAGATACACTGAGGTGTGTGTGACTGGCCGAGACGTACCCAACTCGCGGCACAAAACCCGGTCACATCAGTGTAACGGTCGATCGATGACAGGCCGCGCCGCGCTGCCACGAGCATTGAAACCTGCTCAGTTACAAGCGTGTTGGAACCCGCTTCCGTCACACACCTCCTACGAGATCACAATCTTCGATAGATAATATAAGGGGATACATTTTTTTATTTTACCACCCAAAATAGCTTTGGATTCGGTGGCAAGAAATACTAAAGATTTTAAACTCAATTTATTTTGATACAACGTAACTTAATACTAACGCAACTTATTATATGATACAAATTGAGTGTAGGATTTATTATGAAAATTATTATGAAAAAATAATACTTTAATATTGAAAATTTAATATTAAATTCTTTTACCTTAAAAAATAGTGGGGTAATCTTCACAATTGGGCTAGTTACGTCGTCGACGAAGTAAACCTATTTTTGGCCGATATACTATTTTTGGGAAAAACATGGTTTCGCATTCTGCTGTTTCGGACGAAGTTTTTCAACAGATTTTCTTGAAACTTGGTTTTCTACAGTTGAAGTAGTTGAATTATGATTCTCATAACTTAACGTTTAAAATATACATAATATAATATAGTGACGTAGATAAGTAATTCTGTTTTCCTTACTTTTAAGAGTTTTTGTATCAACTTTAATAAACAAGAAAACATATATAAAAACTAAAAATAAATATTAAAAAAACTAAAAAAAACTATGAAAACTATTCAATAAAAACTATGACGGTGTATTCATATACACCGTCCAAAACAGGGAAATGTGGAGAAATGTTTTCAGTGTTTTATAAGGGTGAAGAGACATTTAAACTAGAATGTAAAACTCGGAATATCAACTTTGAATAAATATAAAAAGTTTTCGACTTTTAAAATATGCTAGTTGGGGTTCAATGTAGGATTTTCATAAATCGAATGCACAAAACACTTTTGAAACATTTACTACAAAATATAAAAATATATCCAATGCATTGTTTGGAATTGTAAGGATGACCTAACACATAACATAACACGATATAATACTTTCATAACTAATGGCAAATGAGTAATGGAAATAGAGATTGACCAAGCTAAATACAATAGTGATTACTAATTCATTCTCTGCAACGGATGCTCAGTTGCCGTCATTATATTTAACCTAACAAACATAATTACGTTTTAATTTCGCCTGATCTCTCTTTGAGTCAATGAATATTTTAATTATTGCTGTAAACATAGTACAAGCTATAACTCATTTGCCTAGTAAAATATGTTTATTCACATATTTATAAAATTTAATTATTCTCTGACTCAAATCATTTGAATAAAAATTAAAGTCTTTGAAGTTTTAATGTGCTTTTACTTTGCTTTGGATTGTTGTAATAACAGACAATTAGGTAGACAAAAAGCCAATCTGATCACAAAATCTTAAATTTGTATTAATTATGTCAAAATTATAGAAATAAAGCCACAAAAAAATGGCAGGTAAATCTTTTTACGACTTACCATGGGGTACATAGTACACGTAACAATTTTTTTTTAATTTGCTGTTATAAACACTGTTCATTTATCTGGAAGCACGTAACTTGATTCGTTGAAACGTTGGGATAAACTTTTTGTCAGCTTAAAATAAACTTAGTCCAAACTTTATGATACTCCATCATCAATGAATATAACGAATAATCTGCATACATCTTCCCATAAATTATATTGACTCATAAATTATAACTATTCAATTGTAAAACGCATTTTCTTAATTTTAATAAATGTTTTATAAATAAAAGTTTTAGTAAAATATTTGTCTGTTAGAGTTATGGTTTAGTTATTGGTTTATTGTTGTCGTGGTCTGAGTATGTCTCAGACAATATGGATTTATTGACAACTAATCCAACCAACAACAAGTGAAGTTTTCTTCTTTAGTCTCGCTATGCGATAAGCTTTGAATACAATGAACACCCTACAAACACCCCCCCCCCCCCCCAAAATGAAGCCCCCTAAAATGAACTCCCCTATATACAAAACTTGTATAGTGTCTAGATGTGACAAAAAGGTTTATTGTCCAATGAAATCAAATTCAACCGTTATAACGTGTTGCAAATCAAGGCTTTTCAAATAAAATATGTTTGAAATAAAAAAGAATGCTAAAATGCAAGAGCTGCTGTTACTCCAACACAGACTTATGAATTTTGATTATAACTTTAGAAATGAAATAGACATTTGGTCATTATAAATGCTAAATTTATGTGTTTTCTTAAAAGTACTTAGAAGTGATATTATAGTGACGTTTAAGTTATAATGGAATTATTTTGAGACTTGTTGGTTTTGCTGGGAATGTAGATATGACTAACATTATGAAAAGGGTTGCACTAAATTACTTAGCAATTTCACCACCCAAATAGATATGGGCATTCCTTAAAGAAGAAACAGAATTTTAAGAAAATATTTATGAAAATAATATAAATGAATGGAGTACATTTGGAAATTGTTTTTTATGTTTTGGATAAAAAAGGTCAACTCAAACAAAATTTCACTAAAACCTAATTAAAACACGTACAACTCTGTTGGAGCCGTTGAAACGTTAAGTTGAGCTCTACATCGCAGTTCTCGACCGGCTTAATTGCTCTTTTCTCTTTGACTTTGGCCGTCGTTTATTTAAACTTAGCGTCTTTTTACAATGCTTAGTGAAAAGTTATCAACATACACTGTAAAAAGGCTATAACTCATTTATAATTTTAACTTTTTCTGCTAAGGATGTAAATAAGTTTTAAAAATGTAACATTTTTCTATCATTTTTGAAACGACTGTATACAACAATCTTTTCTAAATGCGTTCCTGATTCAAAATTAAATGCGATCAATGAAGGATGTTATTTTGGTATTATTAATGTTATTGGTCAACATTCTCTTAAAAAATGTTCAAAAATCGTAATGCAAATCCAATACGATTAGTAGTGGGGAATGGGGGCTTTTGGGCCAGTTCAAGGTCACCCGAGCGATGACGTCATCGATGACGTCATCGAGGTCAATGACCTCATTGATGACGTCATCGATTGCATCATCGATGACGTCATCACCAATGACGTCACTTCCTTGACGTCACACCCATGACGTCACAAAAATGACGTGCTGATGACGTCATCACCCCTTACGTCACCAAGATGACGTCATCGATGTCACAAAGGTCAAGGTCACGCTGAAACCTAAAATTTTTTGGCACTTTTGCTGTTTCTCGCACTACGCTCCGAGTTTCAGTCACAGTTACCATGACCTTGACAACTTGGAGCGAATTTGCGATGAGAAACAGCAAAAGTGCTGAGGAAACTTGAAGTTTGCAACGTGACTCTGCCTAAACCATCATGTGACACCGCTCGGGTGACCTTGAACTGACCCAGAAGCCCCCATTCGACCATTACTGCAACCGCGATGCGTACCCTACGACAGACACCGAGCGACTGACTGTCCAGCCCCGCGCACTCTAGGTATATGGGAAGTGGTGGGGGAAATTGTGATGACCTCGGGAAACTTGAAAATGTCAAGCCGGGTAGCACCGTTTCGGTGCTACCTTAAAGTTACATGCTAAAGTGTGATGACCTTGAGTAAAAACATAGAAATACTACAAGTTGATACCGTCCCAGAGTTAAAGTGTGGTGACATTGAGTCAAAACACTGAAATACTATAAGTTAAAATCATCCCAGAGTTAAAGTGTGATGACCTTGAGTGAAAACACAGAAATAATACAAGTAGATCCCGTCCCAGAGTTAAAGTGTGGTGACCTTGAGTCAAAACACAGAAATACTACAAGTCGATCCCGCCCCAGAGTTAAAGTGTGACGACCTTGAGTTAAAAAACTGAAATGCTATAAGTCAAAATCATCCCAGAGTTAAAATGTGATGACCTTGAGTCAAAACACAGAAATAGTACAAGTCGATATCGTCCCAGAGTTAAAGTGTATTGACCTAGATTCAAAACTTGTAAAAATACTTACATATAGAGAGTTAGAGAACAGCGAAACGCACCGCATGGAAGCTGGAGACATACTGGCGGAGCGGTGTTGTGCAGCCTAGGGACTCAGTTGTGGTGGGGGGTATAGCCAACACTTAGAGTAGAAGTGTTGTGGGTGACCTTGACCCACTTACCCCCCCCCCACCCCACCCCCCCCCTCCCCCCCCCACCCCCACCCCCCCCCCTCCCCCACCCCCTCCCCCACCCCCCCCCCCGAACTTTTTTTCGGAAAAATTTTTGACCTTGACCAAAAAGTTTTTTGCTCCGGACGAGAAGTGACCCCCCCCCCCTCCCCCACCCCCTCCCCCTCCCCCACCCCCTCCCCCCCCCCCGACAAAAAGTGCGAGCCCCCCCCCCCTCCCCCCCCCCGAACTTTTTTTTCGGAAAAATTTTTGACCTTGACCAAAAAGTTTTTTGCTCCGGACGAGAAGTGACCCCCCCCCCCCCCGAACTTTTTTTTTCGGAAAAATTTTTGACCTTGACCAAAAAGTTTTTTGCTCCAGACGAGAAGTGACCCCCCCCCCCCTCCCCCACCCCCTCCCCCACCCCCACCCCCACCCCCCCCCCCCCACCCCCCCCCCTGACAAAAAGTGCGAGCCCCCCCCCCCCCGAACTTTTTTTTGAGGAAAAATTTTTGACCTTGACCAAAAAGTTTTTTGCTCCGGACGAGAAGTGACCCCCCCCCTCCCCCCCCTCCCCCCTCCCCCCCCTCCCCCCCTCCCCCCCCTCCCCCCCCTCCCCCCTCCCCCCCTCCCCCTCCCTCCCCCCCCTCCCCCCCCCTCCCCCCCCCTCCCCCCCCTGACAAAAAGTGCGAGCCCCCCCCCCCCCCGAACTTTTTTTTTCGGAAAAATTTTTGACCTTGACCAAAAAGTTTTTTGCTCTTGAAGAGAAGTGACCCCCCCCCCCGACAAAAGTGCGAGCCCCCCCCCTCCCCCCCCTCCCCCCCCACCCCCCCCACCCCCCACCCTCCCCCCACCCCCACCCCCACCCCCTCCCCCACCCCTGATATCCTGGGCGTGGCAGCCCCGGTGGGGATATAAGGGGGCCCAGCCAGAGCCGGCTCGCAGTCCGCTCCCGCGCGTTGAACGTGAACGATCGGGACGGACCGCCATAGGCATCACTAAACATTGAATGGCGCCTTCAGTGTTTAGCGAAGTCTACTCTAACTTTAAGACTTGTATTAGTTGTAAGATATTGCGCTTGCGTTTGGGTATTGCGAATTGTTCTATATTAGAGTGTTTTACTTGTACCCTATGTCTCCTGTGTGTGTGTGTTTTTTATCCTTTGTGTCTTGTTTGTCATATGTGTTTAATGTGTATGTGCTTGTTCCAGCATTGACTACGTTGAGCTCAATTGTGTGTTGTAAGTGTGTTATATTTTTCTAAAGTGTATACGCTTGTTGTAGCATTTCCCCTTGAGCTTTTGCAATGCTCAAAGTAAATCGTAAAGACAGGGAACGGGAGTAGGCCCCCCGTGTAAAGTTACTTTTGTATAATTGTTAGGCTCCTCTCATGCATGCTTCAATGCGGCTGAGAACTCTCATGCATGCTTCAATGCGGCTGAGAAATAGGAGTTGGTCCGTTTGTACGCCTATATGGGGGTAATGAGCCGATGGCCTCTGCACTCGGACCGAGGACGTAAGCCACTAGGGTGTCCTCAGTTAGTTTCCCTTCCGGAAACTCAAAATTATGTAAATGAAACTTTGTTAGCTATTTGTGTTTTTTTGTCCCCAAGGCCCCCGAACATTCGTGGTTCGCCATGGATGTACGGGGGCCGAAATTTTTTAATGTTCGTATGGCCTTGACCTAGTAAGAACTTATATAAATTTACTGCATTGCTGAACTTAAATATTAAATATTAAAGATAGGGAACGGGAGTAGGCCCCCGTGTAAAACCACTTTTTATAATTAATTGTTAGGCTCCACTCATGCATGCTTCAATGCGGCTGAGAAATTGGAGTTGGTCCGTTTGTACGCTTATACGGGGGTAATGAGCCGATGGCCTCTGCACTCGGACCGGGGACATAAGCCACTAGGGCTGTCCTCAACCTCTTTCAAAATTATGTAAATGACCTTTTGTTAGCTATTGGAAAAGTTATTTGTTAGCAATGCAGTAAATGCTTAAGTCTTGCGTGGTGAAGGTTAGACGACATTGGATGTTGCCTGTTGTCATAGTTGGGTCTCTTCGGAGGCTACAGCGATGACAACCCAAGTGCCCCAGGTGGGGCTTAATTTTTTTAAAGTTTTTTCGTGACCTTGACCTAAATACAGTAATACCCCCCCCCCCTCCCCCACCCCCTCCCCCCCCCCCGGAACTTCTTTTGAGAAAAAATTTCGACCTTGACCAAAAAGTTTTTTGCTCCGGACGAGAAGTGCCCAAACAAAAAATTTGTACAAAGTAGTGGATTTATACCAAAGATTATTGGTTTATCAAACCTGTTGAAGAATAAATTGAAAATGGGTGTTTAAAAGCCAAATCTGCTACATGATTGATAAACTGGATGTATATGACGTCACCTTCCCCCACCCTTCAACCTCGGGTATAAAGGGACCCGGTTGAGCGCGCTGCTCATTATTGCGTGGACATTCACCGAGTGCACACTCAAAGCCAAACTGTAAAAAAATGGCTCTTTGCGATATTTGTGGTGAGTTTTTCCAAGATGAAGATATCTTTGTTTTACACCGAGAATTGCATCATGAAGAGAACAGAAAAGAAGAGATTGTTGTAAGTGAAGAAGACTTGGATGCGTTTGATCGGTTATTGGAAAACTGCCAGAAGCAGATGGACGACTGTGATAGCTATCTACAGTTACACCGAGAATTGCATCGTGAAGAGGACAGAAAAGAAGAGATTGTAGTAAGTGAAGAAGACTTGGATGCGATTGATCGGTTTTTGGAAAAACCCCATAAGCAGAAGGACTGGGCTAGCTATTTACAGTTAATGCAAAGAAGAAGACCAAGTGTTATTCAATTTGCCGGAGCTGGACCATCTACAGCTGGAGGATTTATTCAAGAAGAGAAAATGGAAGAAGAAGATACGGAAGAAGTGGAAGATGTAAGACAACTGCGTACCCAAGAAGAGGATATGGAAGATATAAGACAACTGCGCACTACAGCCTTGCCGGGACCAGTTGTAATTCATTTCAAAATTAATAATGTGCGATTAGAATTGGAAAATTTTATAACTCAAGCTAAAAAACTAGTTGTAAAAACATTGACGGAAGAATTGGCAAGATTGAACTTTATTAAATTTGGATTGGTGTTGGAGGCTATGTTTACTAATACCGATGGTGAAAATTCACCGAGAGCATTCATTGCTAAAAACCGAACCCTTACAACCACATCTGATATCAACGAAATTTTAGAAGAATGTTTGGTTGAACTGCTAGTGAAACTTCAAGAACATGAAGGAAGAGGATCCGGCTGGACGCTATCATCAATTGAAGGTATGGATGTGAGGGTTCACAAGCATGGATATGGTATGAGAGGAAGCAGCTTTATCCCTCTACCAAAGGTGATCCGAGATACAATATCATGTATCAATGTGAAAAATGAGGATAATGAATGTTTCCGGTATGCAATGTTAGCAAAATATGTGGAAGACCATTCCTGTAGACCTAGCATAGCATACGAAGCTGTTCAACACCGCTATAACTTCCAAGGTATGTCGTATCCTGTTAGTCTTAATGATGTTGCTAAATTTGAAAGAAAAAACCCAGGAGTTTCAGTTAATGTGTTTGGTTTAGACGAATCAAATAACGTATACCCGTTACGAGTTACAAAGACTGAACGTCAAAATCATACAGATTTGCTGCTATTGACCAAAGGTGAAATATCACATTATGTTTACATCAAGAACTTTGAAACTTTGGTTGGACGACAAGTGACTAAAAAGAAAATTAGAGTAACAGTGTGTAAGAGATGCTTTTGTTTCACAAATAAAGACTTGAGACGTGGAGGATCGGAGTGGTTGTCGGAACACCAGCGGCTTTGTAATGACAACTATGAAGTGAAGATTAGTCTGCCACCACCATCTAGAGCATTTGTCCAGTTCAATAAAACAGTTCACCAATACCGGATTCCACTAGTTATCTACGCTGACTTTGAATCCACGTTAGTGCCGCAGGAACTTTCGGATGGTGAAGTAACTAGAAGAACCAAATATCAATTGCATCAACCTAACAGTTTTTGCTTATTGGTGAAATCTACTTTACCTGAAGAACAATTGCAAGACTACGGCTTAACATCCACTCCGATACTCTACCGTGGGGAAGGAGCTGCTAAGTATTTTGTAGACCAGTTGTATAACATTGCTGAAAAGGCGGAACGCTTATACGGTAATGTTTTACCCATGAAACCTTTGAACCAAAATCAACAAGAAGAATACATTTCGGCAACAAGATGTTATCTATGCAAGAAGAGCTTCAGTGAAGAAAATCAAAAAGTAAGAGATCATGATCACCTCACAGGGTTATACAGAGGACCTGCTTGTAATTCATGCAATATAAATTACAAACTGCCTCAATTTATTCCTGTCGTGTTACACAATCTTAGCGGCTATGACTCCCACTTCATTATCCCAGAGTTAGGACGAGATGATGGAAAAATCGAAGTATTAGCTGAAACATTGGAGAAGTACATCAGTTTTTCAAAAACAGTTGGTAAAATTAAACTTCGCTTCGTAGACTCTTATAGATTTATGTCATCTAGTTTGAGCAAATTGTCTGAGAACCTAAGAAGAGAAGATCTAAAAGAAACCAGCAAAATTGTACCTGAAGATAAATTGGACTTAGTATTACGAAAAGGAGTTTTCCCCTATGATTATATAACTTCCACAGAAAAGTTTGAAGAAACCAGTCTACCACCGATTGAAGCCTTCAATAGCAAATTAAATGAAAGTGAAATCTCCGTTGAAGACTACAATCATGCGTGTAATGTTTGGAACCAACTAAACATTCAAACTTTAGGGGAATATTCTGATTTTTATATAAAATTGGATGTAACTCTGCTGTGCGATGTGATGGAAGAATTTCGGAACACCTGTTTCTCAGCATACGGATTGGATCCTTTACACTCGTATACATCCCCTGGATTAGCATGGCAAGCTATGCTCAAGTCAACTAACTGCCGATTGGAGCTTCTCACAGACATCGATATGGTCCTCATGATCGAATCAGGTGTACGAGGTGGTTTGACTCAAGCTGTGACAAGACATGTTAAGGCCAACAACAAGTATATCCCCAACTTCGACGAGCAACAACCATCACTCTACCTTGGATATTTTGATGCGAACAACCTCTATGGTTGGGCGATGTCAAATCCACTTCCCTACGCAGACTTCAAGTGGATTGACCCGACCACCATTGGTGACATATCACGGATTCCAAAAGATGGCCAAACAGGCTATATTTTGGACTGTGATTTTGAATATCCAGAACACCTTCACGACCATCATTACGACCTGCCTCTCCTAGCCAAGACTGAAGTTTCACCGACAGGAAGATGGCCCAAGCTGATGATGACCTTGGAGAATAAGAGTCGATATGTGGCACACTACTGGGTAGTTCAACAAGCACTTGAATTGGGCCTACGTATAGTGAAAATTCACAGAGCAATTGAATTCACCCAGTCTTCTTGGTTGAAACCATATATCGATTCCAACACTACAAGAAGAGCTGCAGCGACAACAGCATTTGAAAAGGACTTCTACAAATTAATGAACAACGCCATCTTTGGGAAGACCTTGGAGAACAAGAGAAAACACAAAATTGTAAAATTAGTAAGTGATCCTAGGAAATTGGAAAAATTAGTGCAAAAACCAAATTTCGGAACATCAATGATTATAAACGAAAATCTAGTTGCTGTCAGTATGAATAAAACAACAATAGTGATGGATCGTCCGTTATACATTGGAATGTCGATTTTGGATATAAGTAAAACTCTGATGTATGATTTCCATTACAACAAAATGGTTAAACACTATGGAAGAGACAACATTGGAGTTGCATACATGGATACCGACGCGTTTATCTACTGGATAAAGACTTTGGACATGTATGAAGATCTAAGGAGTTTCCCATACAAAGACGACTTTGACTTCTCTGACTATCCGAAGAACCATCCGAATTACAATGAAAAGAATAAAAAAGTAATTGGAAAATTTAAAGATGAAGCAAATGGAATACCTTTGGAGGAAATAGTTGCGCTGATGTCCAAATTATATTCCTTCAAGATGTATATGGAAAACGACATACCGACAGTGAAGAAAGCTAAAGGAGTCAAAACATCGTACTTGAAGAAACGTGTGACATTTGACCATTACAAGACCTGCTTGTTTGAAGATTCTACAATGTCTGCAACGTTCAACACTATCAGAAGCTTTAAACATGAGGTCTACAGTGTCACTGAAGTTAAAAGAGCACTATCAGCTCAAGATGATAAAAGGCATATTATGCCGGATAAGATTCATACTCTTCCTTTCGGCCACTACTCTCTAAACCCTATCAACTAGTAACCTATTCTTCGTCCTTCTACAACTTCGACCTTATTCCTTTCTCCTTCCGTAAAAAAATGGGGAACACGGCAAGTCCAACGCCGTGTTCCCCATTTTTTTACACAAGTTTGGATGACCTTGACCTATATAAATGATGTGAATATTTAAGACAACATTCATTGTGATTATACATGTGATACATGAAACATTCAAACCTGCAATATGAAGAACTCGAAGCAAGAAATTGTCAACGAGCTTCATAAACCTGCAAGAAGAAAGTTTCCACGAAGAAATACAGTGATAAAAGGAATAAATGATTTATATCAAGCAGATTTAATCGAAATGATTCCTTATAGTAAACAAAATAGAGGATTTAAATACATATTGACTATTATTAATTGTTTTTCAAAAATGGCAGATGCTTTACCACTAAAAGATAAAAGTGGCAAAAGTGTTACAAAAGCAATGGAAACAGCTATACAAAGAGACAAACATACTATAAAACATTTACAAACTGATGATGGAAAAGAATATTTTAATAAGGAATTTGCAAATTTAATGAAAAAACACAACATTAACCATTACTCAACCAATTCAGAGGTAAAAGCATCAATAATTGAAAGATTCAACAGAACTTTAAAAGGTGCGATGTATAAGATGTTTTCTAACAGAGGATCGCACGTATGGATTGATATGTTACCAAAACTTATAAGCGATTACAATAACAAGTTTCATAGAACTATCGGTATGAAACCAAGCCAGGTGACTAATAAAAATGAAAAACTTGTATTAAAACGTATAAAAATGAATACTAAACCAAGAGTTGAAAAACTAAAGCCTAAAAGGTTTAATGTTGGTGATAAAGTGCGAATAAGCAAATACAAAGGTGTATTCAGTAAAAGATATCTTCCAAACTGGACAAATGAGGTATTTACTGTATTTAAGGTGCAACCTACAATACCAGAAACTTACATTTTAAAAGATAATAAAGGACAATTGCTGGAAGGAGGGTTTTATGGACATGAAATGTTAAAATCAACAGTAGGTGATGTATATTTAGTTGAAAAGGTGTTGCAACGAAAAAAGGATAAGGTTAAAGTACGATGGTTAGGATTTAATAAGACGGAAGATTCTTGGATACCTAAAAAGGATCTAATATAATGATAGAGCATCATTTTGGGTTGAACCATTACAAAGGATGGAGATAATACCGCAAAAAGACAATTTTACTATTAATAATATAGATGAACTCACAGTGGATGGTTCTCAATTCAATACTGGAAAACACGGTGTTTTGTTACCAAACACGGTGCGTTGTCTGGTTACCGGTCCTTCCAATTGTGGAAAAACAAATGTAGTATTCAATTTGATTACAAATCCTAAAGGATTACGTTTTAATAATTTATATGTATTTTCAAAGTCACTACAACAACCAAAATATCAGTTATTGGAACAAATACTCAATAATGTGCCTGAAGTTAAATATTTTAAATTCAACGCGAGCGAGAGTGTCATGCAACCGCAAGAGGCTAAACCATTCTCAGTATTCATATTTGACGATGTATCTTGTGAAAATCAAAATACAATAAGAAATTACTTCGCCATGGGTCGACATAACAACATAGATAGCATTTATATTGGTCAAACTTACAGCAAAATACCGAAACAGCTCATTAGAGACAATGCAAACATGTTAATTGTATTTAAACAGGATGAAACCAACCTAAAACACATATATTATGACCATGTAAGTGCGGATATGCCATTTGAACGATTTAAAGAGTTGTGTGGAAAGGCTTGGGCTGAAAAGTATGGGTTTTTAACAATTATGAAGGAACAACCGCTAAACAATGGTCGATACAGGATAGGATTTGATAAATTTATACTAATACACTGATCATGATGTAAAACATTCATTGTTGTACAACACGTCTTGCTACAAACATGGTTAACCAAGAAAAGTTAATAAAGGAAATAAAATCACTTAGTGATTCTATTCGAGATAAAAACAGAGCATTAAAATTAGGTATTAGCGAAAGGGAGAAATTTCTTGAATCTACTTTTAAACCTATTACTGAACCCTTGAAACAATTAAACAAAAAATTTGCTAAACCCGTTTTGGAAGGAGATGCAATTGCACCTATTACAAAGTTTGAAAGAGAAAATGTAAAATCAGAAGAGTTTAGTGATGAAGACCTGGAATCCTCTACATATAGTGGTTTTACCGGTGGAGAACCTGAAAGAGAGCTAGAATCACCAGACTATAGTGGTATAAGAGAATTATATGAAGTAAAAGCTAAAAGAGGACATGAAGATGTATCAACTGCTAGTGAAGAGGAAAAAGAAGAAGAAGCAAGGGAAGGTCCGTCAAACATAAGCTTGTTGGGTGAAAACATTCATAACAAAGGACCTTTAGGAAGGAAATACATGGTAAAAATGTTACTCGGAACAATTCCTAATAAGAATTACCATAGTTATGGAGCGAGATTAACAGAAGATGGTTTAATGATAGGTAATAGCCCGTTAAACGTTGACGAACATGATAATATTGTCATTGGTGATCAAAGGTATAAGGGCACAAAAGGATTATTTGAATTATTATTTGAAAATAAGCCTTCAGTATCGTTAGTGAAAGAAAAAGACATGGAAGCATATAAAAATATTTTGGAACAGACAAATGCATATAGGAGAAAGTATTTACCTGACCAGCCTCCTTTTAGATCTAAGTCTTTAAAATATAAAGAATTTGTATCCAAGTTAATACCAACTAGAAGACAAACAATGCCGTTAACACAAAGAAAACCTGTAAAACGAAGATTTATGGCATCCACTTTGGATGTAAGTGCTCAGGAACGAAGAAAAAGAAGTAAGTCCGTTACGGGTACAGGTTTAATGAAGAAACTATATAACACAAATGTGATTTATTACAATAATATCAATAAATTGGTGGATAGAATGAAACTAATACATGAAGCTAAAGAAGCGGGTCATACTGGATTGGAAAACGAATGGGTGGCTTTAGTGGATGAACTCCGAAACCGTGGGGTAATCTCATAAAAATGCGTTACTCCCTAGATTACTATTCAGTTGCACCATGAGTGTCGACAAGTTCGGACGTTACTCCTCGGATGGGTTATATTACGCAAATAATTTAAAAAGAGGTGCTGGTTTACCACAAACACCTGATGGAGATTATGATATAACTAATAAAAGGTTAAAAAACATAAAAGATCCCACAGATGAAAACGATGCAATAAATTTAAAAGTATTAAAAGAAAATATATCACCAACATTAAGACTACAGAAAAACACATATGACGCAGGTAATCATAGAATTGTCAATGTTGGTAAGCCAAATCAAAACGCTGATGCAATAAACAAAGGTTATTTATCATCAGAATTAAAAAATACGCTAAAATTCAATGGAAAAACGTATACTGCTGAAAATAAACGTATATCCAACGTAGATGATCCTAAAGATGCAAAAGACAGCGTAAATAGACGCTATTTACATTCATTAATACCTGAAAAGACAAAAGATGGTTTTTCTTTTTATAAATTTGTTATTAACGATATAGGTTATCCGAAAAATGAAAATGATGCTGTAAATTTAAAATATATAAAAGATCATTGTATTACACGTGATGTAGGAGTTATTGATTGTCTAGGTAATTGTTTAGCGAATGTTAAAGATGGTTCGGCACCATCAGATGGTGCAACAGTGGGTCAAATGATGGAAACCTTAAAACAAGAAACAACCTCTTTTGTAAAACAAGATCAAGTAGTATCAAAGCAAGGGGATGAATTTGTTCAAGGTAATGAAAAATTTAATTTATTAACATACAAAAATAATGCTTGGGATTGCATGGGTAAAGGGTTATCAAATATGGGATGGGGTTATGAAAAACATGATGCAGCTGCTTTATCACAAACCGTACATCTAGATCCAGATCATTCTTTTAGATTTTTTACATGTAAAAATAAAGTAATAAAATACTTGCATAATGGAAGAGTGGAAGAGATCCAAATGATGCTGCAACTGTAGGACAAACATTACAATATGACAGTGCAAATAAAGAGTTTATTTATAATAAGCAAAGATTTAAATTAATGGATGTAAATGATTATCAAAATATATTAATTGCAGATCCAAATTCATTTAGCGGATTTAGAAAATTGTCTGGTGAACAATTTATTCATAAAAATCATGTGTTTCGAAATGAATCAGACGGAGCATTAGTTAGTGGAAATTTTAAATATTTAAATGTCCCGGGAGCGATGAAAATGTAACTGATAAAGACTAAGAATTTGTATAAAAACTGATATGGGTTAGAAATCGAGACTAATATTATAAAAATGGGTTACACTCTAGAATGTTATTCAGTTGCACCATGAGTGTTGACAAGTTCGGACGATATTCCTCGGATGGATTATCTTTAATACTTTAAAAAGAGGTGCTGGCTTACCACAAACACCTGATGGAGATTATGATATTAGTAATAAACGGTTAAAAAACATAATGATCCCACAGATGAAAATGATGCAATAAATTTAAAAGTATTAAAAAAAGAGATATTACCAACACTGAAACTAGACAAAAACACATATAACGCGGGTAATCATAGAATTTCCAACGTCGGTAAGCCAAATCAAAACGCTGATGCAATAAACGAGAGTTATTTATCATCGGAATTGAAAAATACGTTAAAATTCGATGGAAAAACGTATAATGCTGAAAATCGACGTATATCTAACGTAGCAGACCCTGTAGATGAAAAAGACAGCATAAATAGACGCTATTTACATTCTATAATACCTGAAAAGACAAAAGATGGGTTTTCTTTTTATAAATTTGTTATTAACGATATAGGTTATCCAAAAAATGAAAATGATGCTGTAATTTAAAATACATCAAAGATCATTGTATTACACGTGATGTAGGAGTTATTGACTGTCTTGGTAATTGTTTAGCGAATGTAAAAGATGGTTTTGCACCATCAGATGGTGCAACGGTGGGTCAAATGAAGGAAACTTTAAAACAAGAAACCTCCGGTTTTGTGAAACAAAACCAAGTAGTAACACGTCAAGGAGATGTATTTGTACAAGGAAATAAAAAGTTTACTTTGCTTGAAGAAAACAATTATGTTTGGGATGGTAAAGAAAGTTATTGACAAATTTAGGTATTGGTGAAAAGCCTGGTGATGCTGTTACTTATGAACAGATAATACAATTAGAGCCAACTGGAAAAAAATGGTGGAATTGTGATAACAAACCATTAACAAATGTTGCAGACCCTGATTATGCCAATAACGCTGTAACTGTTAATTTTCTTGTTAAAGTAATAGGTAATTTATTATTTGATATGCATAATTATATTGCAGCAGGACAACATAAACCTATTGACGAAAAAATGAGAAATACATGGATTAAACAAGAAATTCTTTATAAATATTTTTTTAATCATAACACACAAAGTTTAGATCATCAGATTGGGGTGATTTTGATATTTAATTAAATAACACCATATATTACATCATTTATGTGCAACCTGTCATAGAGGTAACACATGGGTTACGCTTTTCGAATATAAAAGACAATCATGGCGTTTCATTACACCAGTCCATATCGAGACACTATACGGAAAGGAGGCGGTATCACGTCCACAGCGGTTTCTCTGTTAAGTAAAGCTTTAAATCGTATTCCAGTAGGATCTATCGTAAACAGAGCAATAGACGCTTTACCATACGAATTTCACATACCGGGAGGTTATCAGTATTGCGGACCAGGAACTAAATTGAAAAAACGACTGGAAAGAGGTGATCCAGGCATAAATAAGTTAGATCAGGCTTGTAAAGAACACGATATCGCATATTCCACGTTTACCGATTCAAAAAATAGGTCAATCGCTGATAAAAAGCTAGCGAATATAGCTTGGCAACGAGTAAAGTCTAGTGACGCTAGTATTGCGGAAAAAGCAGCAGCTTTAGCGGTAACAGCAGGTATGAAGGCTAAAACAGCGGTAGGAGGTGGAAAAAGGAGGGGTAAGAATAAAAAAGGATCAACCAAGAGAAAACATGGTGGTAATATTAGACTAAAAAGACGTTCTCCGAGGAAAAATAATAAAAAACCGACAATATGGTCAATGGTAAAAAACGGGGCTGGTCTATACCTAAGACCGTATCGTGCATATTAAATAAAAGAAATCAATTGGTTATACCACATAAAGCGTTGACTAATGTTGAATTATTTAAATATATTTCCTGTTTAAAAATACCATTTTTCCGCGGAGTATTTATGAAAGACAGTTTACCAAAGAAAATATGGAAAAATGAGACTGGAATCGTAAATTTGGATAATACTGAAGGGTCCGGCACCCATTGGGTGTGTTATAAGAAACTAAATAGTAATGTATATTATTTTGATAGTTTTGGAAATTTGCCACCACCTAAAGAACTTGAACATTACTTTAAATCTGCTAAAAACATATATTACAACTATAAAAGAGAACAACCTGATAATACTTCAATATGCGGCCATTTATGTTTGGAATTCCTAGCTAAAAGTATCAGTCACTATTGAGATGTCTTCCTATACGGTATCATTAACAGGAAAATCGTCCACTTTACGAAGTATCCTTTTTCCAGCGTTACGCTTGCAAAAAGGAAGATTTTGGGAGGCAGCACTGTTGGATTTTACAACTTACAACTCTATTCCCAATGTTACGGAAGGTAAAAATAACTTATTACATTATTATAAAGGAAAAGATGCCAGTGGGAAGTTTACAGACTTGGAAGTTTGCACTCTACCCACAGGTTCTTATGAAATTGATCATATTAATGAATTTTTGCAAAATAAAATGGGAAAAGACAATATAACGCTAAAAGGTAATAACAATACAATGAAAGCTGAGCTTACTTCAAAATATTATATAGATTTCAGTAAGTCAGACTCAATTGGTGATTTATTAGGATTTCCCAAAGATGGAGCGATTTTAGAACCAAATAAAACACATTCCGGTAAACAAACTGTAACAATATTAAAAGTCAATAGTATAGACATAACTTGTAATATTATACAAGGAGCTTACAGAGATGGAGCAAATACTCATATAATACATACTTTTTACCCCAGTGTACCACCTGGATTTAAAATTGTTGAAAAGCCGCAAAACCTGGTATATCTACCTTTGAACACCACTTTCATTTCAGACATCGTGTTGAACGTATTGGATCAAGACGGTAACTTGATAGATTTCCGAGAAGAGCCTATTACGGTTAGATTACATTTAAAATCAACACTTTAATACAAAACCATGGGTTTAACATTTAAAAGCGAACAACCTACGGGAATCCGCATTAGTAGCTCTTCAGCTGTGGAGGAGTTAACACGCGAGAACATTCGTTTCTTAGAGAGAATTGGATTAAAAGTAACCGAAAATGGATATACTGGATATAGCTCAGGGTCCAACATTCGACGAAACCCTATGGGAAAAAGAATATCACACCCACAACCCTTACACTTCATCAAAATTAAACAATAACGATGAAATTCGTATTCCCATACAAAATCAAGACATTTACACACTACCATGTGAAAGTTACTTGTATATTGAAGGAAAAGTTACTAAAAAGGACGGTACTACTACTGGTACAACAGTTCCATTTATAAATAATCCCATGGCTTTCCTGTTTGATGAAATTAGATATGAAATATCAGGTGTAACAGTTGATTCTACTAAAAAAGTAGGTATTGCAACAACTTTAAAGGGATTAACATCTATATCACCTAATGAAACCAATTTAATACAACCTGCAGGATGGGTTTTACCTGCAAAAGACACAATCACTCCAGATACAAATGGAAATTTTGATTTTCATATTCCGTTACGTTTGTTGCTTGGTTTTGCTGAAGATTATAGGAAAATAATATTAAACGTTAAACAAGAATTAGTTTTGTTGAGATCTTCAAACGATAAAGATATTATTAAAGCTCCAGACAGTACAACAGATGCAACTTTAGAATGGAAATTAACATTAGACAAAATTGTATGGAGAGTTCCACATGTAAAATTAGCTGACGAGCATAGAATGCTACTATTAAGAAAGTTAAAGGCTGATCGTGATATTGTAATTCCTTTTAGAAGTTGGGAATTTCATGAACATCCCAGCTTGCCAACTACGGATCGACACACTTGGACAGTTAAAACATCTAATTATGTGGAACGAGCCAGGTATATTATATTTGGTTTACAAACAGGCAGAAGAGACACCATCACCAAACATGCAGGCCAATTTGATCATTGCAACTTGAAAAATATTAAAGTTTATTTAAATTCACAATTTTTTCCATACGATAATTTAAATGTGTCATTCGCTAATAAAAAGTACAGCATATTGTACGATATGTATGCAAGATTCCAAAGTTCATATTATGGTAAAACGAATGCACCTTTACTATCACCAGAAAAATACTTAGATGGTTACCCTATAGTTGTAATCGATTGTTCTAAACAAAATGAATCGGTAAAATCATCAAGTGTAGATATAAAAATAGAAATGGAATTCAACGCGCCTATATCGGCTAATACAACTGCATACTGTTTAATTCTACATGATAAAATCGTAACATACACACCTTTAACTGGAATTGTTAAAAATGTATTGTAAAAAACCGGTTTTGTTACATTCCAATGCATTCCGCGAGTATAAAAGCAGAGTGTTCAGGTCGCTCCTCATCAGTTTGTTGCCTGTTCTTGTATGGGTAGCATCTTATTCAATATGGCTTCTCCTAGTGGTACACAAGAAAATGTAGTAGATATTGAGAAGGAGATATCCGACTTTTTAGATCTTCAAGGTCAACCGGAGGGAGATGAACACAACGCTTGCGGACAACTCCACGGCAGTAATAATGTTGAGGAAAAAGGTAAAAGAAGAAAGAATGCACAGAAGAAGAAAAGGGATACTGAAGATAATATTTCTCCTAACATATTGAGTGAGGTATTCTTGCGAATATTTTATCCAATCTCATCCAGTTTGGACAAAAGTGTTTTAATCGGTGTTATGAAATCGACGGATTATTCACCTACTGTAATTTTGACTCATGGACCCAAAATGATTTTGTTCACCGATAGTGCTTGGGAATCTTTTATGAAGCACTTGCATCTGCTAGAATGCTATTTAACTAGTAACATGTATGGAAGAAAGACAAGAGTAGGACTTTTGGATTCAAATGTGGAAATTGATATTATAAAGAATCGTGGTGACCATCAATTGCGGTTTAGAGACACAACAAGACATGATAACAAGATTCAACTTAATCGAGAAGAGTTTTTTATTCTAACCTGTGCAACTGAACCAATAACAAGATACTTGAGACAACTAGTGTTTTCAAGTTCTATTATTAAAGATTATTTGGAAGACACTTTGGACAAACAACCGGACGCACCTATATTGTACGGACCTGTGGATACTTCTATATTTAATAGGGTTCCTCATGAAGTACAAATGTGGAGACAGTTGGAAAAATACGCTCAACTACATAAGAAATCAGTAAAACAGGAAGAAGAGGAAGAAGGAGGAGAAGAATCAAGTGTTAGTGATGAAAATGAAAACAAGGAGAATGTAAAGATGGAAACTTAGATGACAATGGTTGGTTTTTAAAACAATATCAAACACTTTGTGGGGTTAGGCCTACCGGGGACGGTGCCCACGTTAAATATACACCAACGCGCCAACAACTGTACGGCCAGGTATAAAAGTCGTACCTACCGTGGTGTGGAAATCAGTTGACCTTTGGACTTCGTCATGAGCAGACGGGTGATCTTCGCAATGGACAAGGAAGAAGAACAAGTAAAGTCCAAACCTGGTATAATTGAGTTCCAAGCGTTTCGGGGTAATGATGATAGATTTATCATAAAAGAACTTGTGTTTTTCGATATCAATACAAGTGTTCCATATACATTTTTGTTCAAACCACCATGTTCTTATTCATCATTAACTAGCAAAGCCGCTACTACCAACAGGTGGATTTCAAAATATTTCCATCATATCGATTGGTATGATGGTTTTGCAAGTTACACGGACTTATATAACATCATGCATCAGTTTTCAAACAGGTTTACCAATATTTATACAAAAGGACTGGAAAAGAAGAGATGGATCGAAGAATTTACTCATGTTCCGGTTAATGATGTGGACTTGGATAAAAACTACAAGTATACGATGGAAAATGTTTGTATTTGTACTAAAAGTCCAGAACATGAAAAAGATAGACATTGCGCTTTAAAAAACGCCTATAAACTCGCATCTTACCTTCAAAGTGGGGAAGTGGGGAGTGGTGGGGGTGACGGGGGTTATATAAGTGAGGAGCAGACCGGGACCTGGCATGAGTATTACTCGAGATTCCGAGACGACAACATCTCCCAGCAAGAAGACGAAGAAGAAGACAATCTTTAACTCAACCATGGCATCTCACCAGTTCCTGCAAACTTTGGTTGAGCAGTTCAATGCTCACTCCAAATCTACCATACTACCCGTCAAGAAGTGTTCCGAACTTAAAGACGAGAAGCACTACATTATCCACGCCATGAAGAAGATGGAGACTTCAGTTGGAGAGGCCATTTGCTGCAGTCTTAGCGAGGCACCGTTCACTCCGGGGGATGAGCCCAAGTTCCAAGTCTACCTGCCGAAACGGTTCGTCCATCTCCTCCAGAACGAGGATCTGCGCTCCATCCAACCCGGCTGTCTCTACCTGGTTTCCCACGGTTGCACGGGTAGCAATTCCACCGAGTTGACCATCCACATCGCCGACAAGCAGCAGTGTTAGATTTTAATTTTACTGTTGTACATATGTTATTGTAATGTTTTATAAATAAATAAACCATAAAAGACAAAAAATGCAACATATCAATATGTGAAGTTTGTCACATATTGATATGTTGCATTTTTTTTTAAACTTCGCGGGTGACCTTGACCTTTGACCTTTGCATTTCACAGTTACCCCCACCACCAAGCTAAAGGTTAAACCTGCTTCGATGCAAACACCCCCACCACTTTTTATAGTACCCCCAAGCGCTGTGCCTCAGCTTCATTTCAACTCCGACGGTCAACCGTACAACATCAAGATGTCTCTCAATGTAAGTTGTGCTAGTTATGAGGAGGTAACCATTAAGACTCAGCAGGAGCTGAACGACTTGTACAAGGAGTTGCAGCTGATGGTGGCGCGAGGCTACCGTATAAATGTGCAAGTCTACGCTTGCAATATACGCAATCTCCGACACCCAAAAGAAGAGTCTGAACATTACTCTTCTCCAGCGACTTCATCACCGGCGTCCATGAAGACTGAAGCGAGCCAGACTTTGGATTATTTCAGCTGACTAGCAGTTGTCTTCCTTCTTCTTACCATTGTAGAATATGTTTATTTATTTGTTATATTAAAGATGTAAAAGAGAAAAAAACACCTATCTTGTTACTGACATATGTGCTCAGTAACAAGATAGGATTTTTTAAAACACAATTTGGAAGACCTTGAAACTTCCCCCACCACTTTTTCATAGTACCCCCAAGCGCTGTGCCTCAGCCTCATTTCAACTCCAACGGTCAACCGTACAACATCAAGATGTCTCTCAATGTAAGTTGTGCTAGTTACGAGGAGGTAACCATTAAGACTCAGCAGGAGCTGAACAATTTGTACAAGGAGTCTGAAAAGGAGGTTGTCAACAAAACCGATGATCAACAATTGTGGGACTCCTCTATTACAGAAAAGGAATTACATGCAGCCGTCGAAGCTGTCGAGGAAAAGGAAAAGAACCTCAGGCAGCTCTGGTTGGCTCAGATTGATATTTGCGGATCTGTGCCGCGTGATGATTTTGAACTTCAATGTCAGATGGCGATTACCCAGCAACTAGAAGAAGCCGAAAAGGAGCTAAAGAGTGGAGGTACTATCCGGGCGGAGGTGAAAACTGAGAAACAGGAAGAATATAACGAATATGGTGATTAAACGTACTGTTGATCCCAATCCTTTTAGTTTTAAGTGGTTATGTTATAAGTAAATAGAAAAAGTTTCCTTTTTTTAAAAAACTCCATTTGGATGACCTTGAAATTTCCCCCACTACTCTGTAATACCACCATTGCTCGCTGCACCAAGCATCATTCCTCCTCCAACAACCATGGCGGACACACCTGCTTGCAATGCCATGTCTTCCACCGAAGATGTACCCAATACGAATTGGAAATTGACAATCGACAGCGTGCATTATTTAGAAACCATCTGCGATTGGATGAAGTCTATTCTCCTCGACAACCCGGGAATAAAGCTCAAGGTCACTTTAGATTATGATTGGTCTGAAGTTATACTGCAGCAAGACGATCAACAATCACTGGAGTATTTGTCAAATTTCCAATCGTCAACCATATATACTACAAATGAGGTGGAAAGGGAAGAAGAGGAGCATGAGGTTTAGAGTTTCTTATTTTTTTAAAACCCAATTTGGATGACCTTGAGATTTCCCCCACCACTTCCCATATACCTAGAGTGCGCAGGGCTGGACAGTCAGTCGCTCGGTGTCCGTCGTAGGGTGCACATCGCGGTTGCTACTCCAATTCCTGACAATTTGGGGTAGTTCAAAGTCACCACACTTCTACAACTTCAAGGTCATCACACTTTAACTCTGGGACTGCATCAACTTGTATTATTTCTGTGTTTTGACTCAAGGTCATCTCACTTAAACTCTGGGATGGTATCAACTTGTAGTATTTCTATGTTTTGACTCAAGGTCATCACACTTTAACTCTGGGGCAATATCGACTTGTAGTACTTCAGTATTTTAGCTCAAGGTCACCACACTTTAACTCTGAGACTGCATCAACTTGTATTATTTCTGTGTTTTGACTCAAGGTCATCACACTTTAACTCTGGGAAGGTATCAACTTGTAGTATTTCTATGTTTTAACTCAAGGTCATCACACTTTAGCATGTAACTTTAAGGTAGCACCGAAACGGTGCTACCCGGCTTGACATTTTCAAGTTTCCCGAGGTCATCACAATTTCCCCCACCACTTCCCATATACCTAGAGTGCGCGGGGCTGGACAGTCAGTCGCTCGGTGTCTGTCGTAGGGTACGCATCGCGGTTGCAGTAATGGTCGAATGGGGGCTTCTGGGTCAGTTCAAGGTCACCCGAGCGGTGTCACATGATGGTTTAGGCAGAGTCACGTTGCAAACTTCAAGTTTCCTCAGCACTTTTGCTGTTTCTCATCGCAAATTCGCTCCAAGTTGTCAAGGTCATGGTAACTGTGACTGAAACTCGGAGCGTAGTGCGAGAAACAGCAAAAGTGCCAAAAAATTTTAGGTTTCAGCGTGACCTTGACCTTTGTGACATCGATGACGTCATCTTGGTGACGTAAGGGGTGATGACGTCATCAGCACGTCATTTTTGTGACGTCATGGGTGTGACGTCAAGGAAGTGACGTCATTGGTGATGACGTCATCGATGATGCAATCGATGACGTCATCAATGAGGTCATTGACCTCGATGACGTCATCGATGACGTCATCGCTCGGGTGACCTTGAACTGGCCCAAAAGCCCCCATTCCCCACTACTACGATTCATGTAGATGTATCGCAAATAAGAAAGATCAATTTAAAATACAAGAGAATGTTTTCTATATATCGTAAATAGTAGACTACTTTAGCAAAAGAACTGACGCCTTCAAAGCTCACGAAGCCTTGATGCTAACTCATGACCCGAAATCAATTCTTGATCCTCTGAGGGAAAAAATGAATTGAAATAAATTTTTAGCCAAATATGCATAGTTTAGGCAAAGTACAAAATATTTTTTTAAAATTGTATTTTATTTAAAAAAATGATAGTTTTTATTTTTTATTTTTTTGGAAAATAATCCTTTCAGCAATGTATTAACGAGTACGAAACAGTTAAATCTATTTTTCATTAGCAATAGATAACAATCCAGTTACGACGTTTCCATTTGGATATTTTAGACAATTAAAATTGATACGTTTTAATTCAATACAAATACATATTGTTAACGATACATTATAATGTACCTTTTTATGTAATTTTAACGATTTAATATAAGCATATTGCCTTGCTGCTTAGTTGACTATTTAACATACAGCCATTGTTTAGGACTGATATAAACCATTCAGTGACCGGGGAATATGATGAATGCGTTAACAGTTATTTATGAAATGCTATGTGGAATAAAATCCCCTGTAAAAGGAAAGAATGTCAAATTTATACTTATTCAAACCTTTATGTCTACTTTTCCACCAGTAAACTATTTAATTTATTTTAATAAGTCATTTTTTTTAAATATTCCAATACAGTTGGACTTAATCTTAATCTAAAAATAACTGTAGATTTCTATATTGCGTGGGTCGACGTTAACCATAAAAGTTTTTGAGATCTCTATATGGTCAAAATATCCTCGATTGCAGGGATGCGGCAGGACTGCCTTTGAAATTTTACAGTACGTTGATTGCACAAGGGAAAGGAGAGAACAGAGGGGTAGCCCTTGAAAAGTTCAAACAGTTCTCGTCATCAACTCTAATGCTTAACTCGGTTCACACATTCCTTGAATAATTGCTATACCACTCTATTATCCTCATTATTAGTTATAGTTAAAGGAAAATTACGTTGAATTATTTTTAAAACCAAATTGTACTGTTTAAAAAGATACAACTGAATTCTCGCTTCAACCGTTCACGTAGAAGCAGGCTGACAAGCTAATTCAATATGCATACCTTCACAGCGTTGACACGATTAAATTAAATATTGACAAAAGGAAAGTGTTTATTCTTTTTAAATATTCAAATTTAGCCATAGTGTAGTGATGAGGTTTACTCTCCTATTTTTCTCCTCTCTATTATCTTAGCTTTTTTCCTTCTTGACTAAGGAAAAATACTTGTTTGGCAAGTCATTATTGAAATATTTTCATCAACAAATGGTTAACTGAGTTGCTATTCTTCATTCGGCCAACCGTTGTCATGAAGTTTATAGTACAGCACTTCAATTATTTTACAGCTTTGTATTACAATTAATAAAACTTTAAATTTTATTACGAGTGTGTCCTGTGTGTCAAAGTTTAAACAAAAGTCTCGAAACAGAAAAAATAACTGTAATGGTGCATGTATTCAATTTTAATAATGATTAAAACTCGGTTCAAACTCGGCTTTCATGTATATTTATGAATTTTCTTTTTGTATAATATTATTGCTAGATTAATTTAAGGAGATTCTCCTAAGGATGAGTGACTATTGTCACAGGGATGTGGGTTTATGATTGAGTTACCCGGAGCGGAAAGGAGGGCCGGCCCGGGCCCAGCGATTTAATTATCACACACCCCGAGCTGTGTTCTTGTGGACTGAGGTAAAATGTACTGAAATGACTGAGGTAAATGTACACATTCTAATATTTCATTAGGTAGTTCGTTGAAATAGTTTTAATCAAATTTAAAGTAATATTGGCTTAGTTTTAGTTGTTATAAAATAAACTATTATTCATCAGCCTAAGATTAATAAAAAACAAATTTTATACTGTACGACGTTGAAAATATAATTTATAAAAATTGATAGCATATATTTAAGAAACAAAATTAATACATGTTAGGTAAATTACTTATTTTATTATAAAAAAATGTGTAAATTAGCTTACAACTTTGCATTTTGTAAATTTACCTCTGATTCTTATACAGATTTTAAAAGAGAGAGCTCAGGTATAAAATCATCTTAGTTTTGTCAGTGATGTTGAAGAGGAAGACAAACATTTACAGAGGGTTTGATAGATTGATAGACGATGCATACTATGTAAAATTGTAGTATTATGAAATAATATTTTAATTAATTTCATATTATACTTTTATTCATGTTTAATGTCGTAAATAACACTTATCTCCATTTCTTATATTTAGATATTGATACCTTAAATTGTATACTAAGAGAAACATTATTTTTTTACAATGAAAACCTAACGAAAATTACTTGCAGTAAAATAGGTTGGGATTATAAATAAATCCCTATCAGGTTTTGACCAAATTGGCTTTTGCGATGTTCAAATACGATACTTTATGTTTAAACTTTAATAAACTAAACTAAATACATAAAAAATACATTCAACAGATTTGTTAAAGACTTGATGCTATTTATTAGTGACGAATAATACAAATATGTATAGTTTTTTTTAGAAAGAAGGGCTATTTTTCTATCGATTTGATAAGTATAAGTGTGTGCAAAATTTGCTAAATTTGTTGGTTACAATTGTTGGATGTGATCAAAAGTTTTGTTGAATACCCGCCGTTGCAGCACGAACTTTAGATTATTTAAATTCGCATCTGCTTCATCTGAGTCGTGACCCTTGCTTCTTTTGCATAAGGCAAGGCTCAGTAGTAATAAAACCACCCTTAAACGTGGCCCTAACCGGAGCGATCCTGTAAACTCTGGGCATGTTTTAAGAAATAATCCCTCTTAAAATATCGTTGGTTTTTCATTCATATAATTGTAAATAAGCACACTATAAAAGGCGAAAAATCGATTCATTATTTTTTTTATAAAGTTGAAAATATCGACTTGGTTCAATCTAAACAAAAAAGGGGGAAAGCTACACTCTCCCGTAAAATTTAATGTGAAAAAAATTGTGGCGGTTGGAATATTAAAATGAAAAGTTTAAACACAACTTATACCAGATCAATATTATATATTTTAATTGTATAAATACTTCATCATTCATTATGAAAGGTATGGTCAATTAGCGAGATATATAATAATGTATCACGAATAACGACCATGCTATATTTTAACAATAGAGTATGATCAATAAATCTGATTTTTACAATCTTAATTTCAACATTAACTTTTTGATATATCGAGCGTAACTTACATAGGTTGAATATCATGACTAATTTTCTTAAAAGCTGAACATCAATATCAGTAAAATGTCGTTTTACATATGAGTCGTTCCTCGCCTTCCATGGAACATTCTATTTCAAATCACGTTCTATATTTGCATAGCCGGGTACTGCAGGAATTATGTGTTCTACTGCAGATTGTGTTTTACTGTAAAAGCCTATGTTCAATGGTGCAAATATTTTTATTATTTCACCACACATTCAATTAAAAAAACAAAAGCACTAATACAAAACAAATTTCTATGTTAAAATATTTATTCACAAATTAATGGTTTATTATTAGCAAATACAGTTATGGTTGAATCCAGGATTTTTGATTCTTTTCCGAACCGAATCCGAATCTCTAAAACGATTCTCAAATCTTTCCAAAACGTATCACCTTATTAAACTAGGCTAAACTAGAAGCCTAAAAAGTTCTTGGCTTAAACTACAGAAATAAAAAAAAACTTATACAACACTCAAATATATTTACACTTATAGTGCAAAGAATACAGACGGTAAATATTTGAAAAGATGGATAAAGGCAATCAATTTCGACCGGACACACCGATCATCATCAGGCCCAACGAGAGAAGAGGCTGATTCTTAAAGTACATATTTAAGACGCTATTTTTAGAATTGTAATGAAATTCAATGAAAGACCTGGCTTGATGGATTCAACTCAACATAAACTTCAGTGGTAGGCTTAATTTATAAAATTGAGCAATGAGTAAAACACAATTTCTAGCTCAGTTAAAAAAAGCCGAAGCATAAAACCAATCTTAAAATAACTAACGAGGATCGATGGTATGGTAAGTTTTTAAACCTTACCAGGGCCATTAAACCATGCATACTTGTTTATTTTACAGACACGTATTTTTAAGTAAAATACATTTTTGCAAGTCAAAATATTACAGTAAATTTTTTATACAACTTTTGCTGTATTAGAAATAAATTCCACAGAGAAAAGATTTTGTTCCTACTAGAAAAATCAATGGTGGTGTGGTGGTTGTTTATCTCTTTTCCTTATAAATATTGTGTCCATTATATGCCGTAAATCCTCCATTCTAATGAATATGAATAAGCTTTTCAATCTTTAAATTATTCATACAGTGGTGCAACAGTCGTTTCTAGAACACCACAGAGTTAATGAATAGTAAGCAATCTTTCTTTGATTCTTACCAATGTCAAAGTGCAGGATTAAATCTTTAAAACTTTATTTAAATCTTTATTTTATTTATATGAATGTGTTTGGAAATGAGTGAATCATAATAATGATCAACTGTCAAGATATTTTTCTTTTATTTCAAAAGGAAAAGAGAGCTTCCAGGTTGAAAAAACAATTTGTCTCAAGTCACGTCGGTTCCCTCTCTCTGGGGCGTTGGTTTTTTATTGCCTATCGATCTCTCCTTTAGAGCTTCTCATTGTATTGCAAACTACCTTATCACTATCCTCCGTAGATGCCTAAAGGTAATACTTATCGTGGAAGTCATGCTTGGTATGGAACATAGGTCAGTACCCAGTGTTCAACTCTAAAATGTCTCATTTTTTGGCACTGAACATTTTTACTGTAGAATTTAATATAGAACTATTATTAAATTCTCAGTAAACAGTAATTTTAAAATTTTGTAGCTTTTGTAAGTAAATACATGAGTACTATAAAAAAATTAAAGTAATTTATAAGAAACACAGATACAGTATCATCCCTGAAGAACCCATTACTTCATTAAGAACTATGAATAGCTGCTTATTACTTTATAGGCTACTCTTAGTAATTTTTTATAGTTGATTTGAAATGAATTAAGAATGTGTACTACTTAACGTTTTACGTAAATCTAAACTATTTTCATAATAATGCATTAAATGCTATTTACTTTGAAATGACCCTCCTTTGATGTTGGTTGGAAAATAGATGGAATATATGTCACCAGCCAGTTATTATTTCACATGGTGTTGTTTTACTAATAATTGTCTTGAGTTAATTGCATCATTGTTATAACAGCCAATGTTGATTTTGGACAAATTCAATATTTCTAGCCCAGTGTAATTATATAAGTTAGTCATTTTAAGCCTAGGTATTTTTTTTATAACCACTGTGAAGTTGTTCTACGCTTTGAGGTGGAACTTTTCAAACCCCGATATTTCTAATTTCCACTTACTGTTAGATAGCAATAATCTATGGTCAAAATGGCAGAGTCAAGTGGGTCTAGAATCGAAATCGTCTGGGATCGAGCTAGGAATCTCAGAATTATGAACTGAGCACTCTAACATAGTAAATTTTCAAGATTATCCTGGTACATTATCCCATTAGGCCTATGTAACAATTAGGCCTATTGTAACAGTACTTAATTTTAAAATACTGAGCGAAAGAAGAAATTTTGTAATACATTTCGTTGTACAGGGTGTTCGTATACTCTCTTCCTACATTCCGTGTGGTGATTCATTCCTTGGATCAAAATTAACAAAAAATATCATGGGAACATGTGTCCTAAAATGCTTTGTTAAGCCACTACCACCATTTTGTTTTCATGATAATTAATTTTTATTTTTGTAACGGATGGTTGTATTAACTTGTGTTAGGCATAAATCTTTATCACACCAATGTTCATTTCTAAGAATTATTTTCCCCCCGATGTGTATTTACAAAATTTAAGTTTAAAGATTTTAAGTTTTTAAACTAAAATGTCTTAAAACCAATAAATTTTATCAAAACTTATTGGTACAAGAGTCAAAAAGATTGACAATTTAAATCATCTAACCAATGATACCAAGGTTTTAAGGATCTTATTACAAATAACGGAGTTTCTAAATTGTTTTGCACAAAAATCACAATAACTCTGTTATACTGTCAGATCCTTACAGACTTGGTCTCATTGCTTAGATGATTCAATTTGGTAGGTTTCAGTTATTTGTACTAATTTTTTAAAATCTACCGATTTGAGTTAAAAAATTCAAAATAACCGCCCCAAAAAATCTAAAAAATATTTTTTTCTTGGAAATGAACATTGGTGTAATAAAGGTTTATGCCTAATATGAAGTTAATACAAAAATCCATTACGGAAATAAACATTATGTAGCGTAAAAAACAAAATGGCGGCTAGTGGCTTGACAAAACATTTTAGGACATACGTTCCCATGATATTTTTTTTTCATTTTGATCCAAGGAATCACCACACGGAGTTTCGGAGTAGAGTTTCTGAACACCCTGTATATAATATTAAGGGTAGTACCTTAATAGGTATAACTGACAAGGCATATGAACAATTGATGAATAATGATAATCCATACTGAAACAGAACGCCGAGTACAGTATTACGGAAAATATTTCTTCAATTCAATTGAAAAACAAGAAGGTTGATAACTCTAAAGCGCCGATAGTTTTCTTGACAGTAAATATGACAAGTTTTTCATTTCCTTTGTTCTATTATTAAGTGTTATAGAGGATGTAAAGATATATTCATCCAAGAAATCGATTAAAAGCATCGTCCACTTGATTGTTCAGTAAACGCGTGTGGACAGGCCTAATATGTTTTTATACGCTTTTCTATTTGAGTTAGTATGAAAACTGATGTATCACACATAAATTTCAAATTTGCGTACACATAATGCAGGAAGCAAAGTAAATAAAGATAAAATATAATTTTATTTTATCAACATAGATTACCACTAATTACTGCTGTACTTGACTCGAGTGAAAAATTTGATACGAATTCCTGAAAAATTGTTCATTGTGATTATATATATACATATATATATATATATATACCGTATGTATGCGATTAATATATTTATAATAAATATCAATCTCAAATAAACAAGTCAGATATAATAACATTGTAAATTCATTGGATAGCATTTAACTACAATAGTCTACTTTTGTACTTTTGTTTTCATTCCCCCGAAAGTTTTTTTGAGTAGATAAAATCACTTCTTCACAAACTCACAAACTTACCAATAAAAATTTACTTGGTTATTTTTCCAATATATATACCTTGTTTCATGTAACTTCAATGAACATGGTAAATATAGAACAAAATTGTATATTTTAAACTTTGAAAATACCTTTTTATCATGATTTAACTTTCTTATAACAATTCTAAATAAAAAATATTTTACAAACCTTATAACTAAACCTGATTTCGAAATGAAAGACATATAATTTATTTCTTATTAAAATGCTTATATACAACGAAAACTCGCATGAAAATAAGTCCAAAACTATTGAATTATAGGGTAAGACCTATTCTGTGATCCTGATGTAAACAAACGAATAATTTATAGAAATGAAAATTAATCTCAAACTTATTGCCCTTTAGTGTTAGAGTAGAACTATCACTACCCCTCATACAAAGGATTTTTGTCTACTTATATATTTAATCAAACTTTAGACCTTGGCATCCAAAGTAATATTTATGTTATGTATCAGGACAGTGTTGGGAGGAAGTAAAAATAAACCTTACACATTATAAAACTAGTGATACGTATATTATTTTTAACTTAAATTGTCTCTAAATGTACTTAGTTTTCTATTAATGTTACGCAATACGAGGATCATTATTCAATCAAGGAATGAAGAACGTTAACGAAAGCAATTACAACTTCTCTATCTTGTTCGGAGAAGTAATGGTCGACCCAGTTTCCAAACTTTGACGGCGATAAGATATGTTATTGTTTTATTTTAATTTGCGCAGTAATGGAATTGTAAATAATTATCAATAGCTGACTTAGGATCATTAAATATTATTGTTTCTCAATTGCTTGCTTCATACGTTTCACTAAGGGTGGGGGGGGGGTATAACCCTTATTATAAAAAACCATAAATTCATTTAAAGTTTATACGAAAATTAATTTACCTAAATAATATACTAACAAATTTACTTTTTACAAAATAATCATATTTGACAAAAAGTAAAATATTTATGAATGAAAAATTTAAAATTATGTTGTAAATCTTTTTTAAATAAGGGTTTTGAGACATTGAACTTTATATCATTGATACAAACAGAAGTATTTGACATTAAAATTTAATTAAATATAGTTTTATTTATGTTTTTATTCAAATTTAATACGAATAAAAAATATAGATTTCGATCTTCAAGGACTTAAATTTTCATAGATTTTGGAAAAAAACTAGGAATGATTTGTTGTTATTCCAAAACGTAAGAAACAATAATAGGAAATCAACCAATTACATCCAATCAAGAAACCCAACTCTATCTTACCCCTGTAGCGAGGAAACTGTGCTTTATTTGTACTGATAATGTTTTCAATATTATTTTCTTTGTTGCATCACGTTTCGTTAAAACCTGGGAAATGCATTTATGAAATCTTCAATAAAATAATTTATTCCACGAATTTCTTTTACCATAAGTTTAGTAAAGTAATTCATTAAGAAGTAAGAGTTATGTTAATTATAAAATATTACTGCTTCAAGTATATAATGTATTAGGCTACGTTTACAAAGCACCCGAAAAATTCCAAATATTTAACTTTGTAACTAAATAAAGCTTTTTTTGTCTGCAAGTCTTCGTCATCGACTTCCTCAACTGAAAGGTAATTTTTTTTTTTTTTTTTTTTACTTCTGCTTCAAACTCATAGCACATTTAAAACGCGCAATTCAAAACAATGCATATGAATCGCTCTATAACAATCGCTTCTGGGACAACAACGTGATTAGCGACTATCGCTGAGCTATCTAACGCTCGGCGACTATCGCAAGAGTCGCTCTAGGAACAACGCACCTTTACCAACAATATACTCTAACAGATATGTCACTGCGTAGACACAGCTAAAAAAGCTAAAGATCAAACAATTGGAAAAGTAACAAACGTAAGATTCCATACACGTGTTTATACTAGTAAAGTATCTTAAATTTTGAGAACTATTTCATGTCTTGTATTATTATTGCTAGCTTTAGGAGAGAAAATTTTATTCACAGTTTTGTTTTATTTAGAGTGATAGGGTTGAAACTTTTTACACTTCTTTATAAATATGCCATGGCAATCTGTAACAAAAGCTTCATTGGTAATATACACGTAATTAATAGTTATTCTGCTTACAATAACTATTATTCCAAACACGATTAACGCAGTAGAAGGCCAGAAAATCAACTTAAATATTTGTAAGGCTATGTAGTAATAACTCTCAGTTCCATACGATATAAAGGCGAGTGCCAAAAAGGCTCGTTTTTTACAATATAAGCTCATTTGTTTCGCTCACTTGCTTTTCAGAATTTTTTCAAATGTAAGCCTAAGGGGTTGACATTTTGGTATACATTTGTTGAAAATGTAAAATCTGGGGTTAACTTCAGTTATCAGCTGGATTGATCATTGTAAAAAATATTTTAAGTGCAGATATATATTATAGGTTTACACACAATAATTTTATTATTTTAAAGCATTTCATTAAAGCTTGATACATAGGTTCCAGGCTTTGCACCTAAAACCTAGCCTCTTTATTACATTAAAAATAAGCCATTGAGTTGTTTTATAAACTATAATAAAAACACGATATCTGTTTAACGTTAAAGTTTTGTCAGTATATTATAACAGATGAGTATTATAACAATGATTTTTAAAATCTGATACATCTCTTTGGAGTTAAATATTCTTATTATGGAGGAGATTAGATTTCTCAAGCTGTACTAAATAAAGCAGCAGCAATATCTGCAGAGTTATTTCAGGGAAATTCTCCGATAGAACGTTTCACCTGTCACGAGCAAAATATTCGAACCTCTTATCATGTTGGCAAAACATTAAACAATATATTTTTTATGATATTGAAAAAAATTCGGAGTGTCAATAGAATTAAAATTTCTGTCTACCAGTTCATGGTTTGTCCTCTCGCGGCTAGACTGGACTCCCGGCCAAATACCCTTAAACCCTTAATCAAAGAGGAACACTTTGAGTTGGAAATATACGGTAATCTAATGGCAGAATTGGGATCATTATCAATCAATATGGTCACCTTGTTAGTGTTTATCTATAGGTCATAGATTAAACATGAATTACGGGTATCAAAGCTAAGCCAAGCTGAATAACTACGATGTTGTGAGTCGTCGCAAACCTCTGAGTGTTTGTCATCTCATCACCTGCTATCCACTTGTTATGAAATATTTGTATTAAATTTCATACTTGTTTTAAATTTATGTCTCTGCAAACTGTAAAATTGTTTCAAATGCATATACAGTGGTACCAAAATTGTTAATATTAACAAAATGAATGACGACGAAATAAAATTTTGTGTTGGTTTTACCTTTAAAGGAAAAATTGAATTAAAAATAGCTGAATCAGTTGAAGGTTGAGAAGCTTTCCCGTAAAATATATAATTATTTACAAAATATAAAAACAAAATGAACTAAGAGTTGATAGCTAACAGGTGTGCAATATAACATGGATACCGAAAATAAATAAAAATATACTGCACCGTAGTTGAAAAACTACATAACATTTTCAAAAAGATTGTTTAATGAGTAAAGAAACTGTCCTCTGAAAGTTATAGTGTTACCCCCAAAATTTTTCCAAGAATTGGGATAACCCTTAAGTATTTTAACGCTACGTTTAAATTATGAACATAAATCTAGCATCTTAAAATAAAACCTTTAATCATAACAACCAGTTAACCAGTTAACTTGGTTTAAATAGTAGTAGCTTTGATATATGGCTTTATTGTTTCTTTCTTCCCACAATACAATCAGTTTCTATTCCTCTTCTAATGTTGCCACGAGTGAGGTCATGTTCTGTATTGCAAACCCTCGACAGTTCCTCTGTTATATGACCGCTATGAATCCACGTGCAGCATTGATGGAACGTTGTTTAAAATTCTATTCAACAGATATGCAATGGTGTCGGTATTTACATTCGTGTTCATTTATACACTTGTACATATGTTTGAGTGAATTCTACTAAACAAAAAGACTTTAAATATAGATTTATTTTTTAAATTGAAAATCGTATTATTGTACTTACATTATACGTTTCGTTTGTAATTTTAATTTGACTTTTATTTTGAATCTATACTTATTTAATACGCTAAGGGTTTTTTTGTCTTGAGAACTCCTCCTACAATTTTCAACCGATTTTCAAGTTTTTGGTGTCGTTGGATAGGGCTTGGCCTGTAGTTGTTTCTGCCAAAAATTGATAAGAATCGGACTGAAAATAAAGGCGCTATCCACCATTGAAATCTCAAAATTTCCCATTTAAATAACATTGGGATTAAATAAAGCATTTTAAACATCTGATAATAATCAGCTGTAAATACATGTTGTTTTGGTGATTAAAGAGATTCACAATATTGGATTGGTCGGATGTAATTGATTTAGAGCTAAAAGTAACATTTTTGTAATGTATTAAAATAAATTGCTCGATTTCGAGCAACACTTATACTAGTAGTAAATAAAAGGTTTAAATGACAAATTAAAACCTCCTTTTATCCGCACAAACATTTATTTTGTTGTGCACATGCACTTATCTCAGGTTCTGTCACACAAGGGATGCAATAGTATTACAACAGTATGTTTCAATAACCTTCCACACAATTAACTATGAAAACAAAAGCAAAACCTTTCCGCCATTACTTGTTTGAAAGTCAACTGTCCTATTTGAAAAAGAAATTACCGAAAAAAAAATATTTCATAAGATTCAGAGATAAGTCTACCAGTGAACATTACACAGCAGTGAAATCATAAAACAAATAATAGGTTGGCTATGCTAAACTGTATTTTTTCAATATTTCCACGCAATTAAAAATAGTGTTCAGGGCAGAAGGATAAAACTAATACGAGTAAACTAATCTTTCTGAATTCGACCTCCTTCGCGAATAATAGAAAAGGACATTATAACCGTGACTTGAGTTTGATAAAAATATGTCACTTACATTGTCTTGAAACTAAACGCATATAATTTTACAATCAATAGTTTTGTGTGAGTTTCGCAGTTAATTTAATTTATTTAAAATCCTAGAGTTTTGATTTCTACATTGGCCATATTTATCACAGACCTTAATAACTGATATGAAGCAGACCAAACTTTGCTAGTCATGGACGACTCAATGTTTATTATGTAAATAATATTTAATCGACCTATTTTGATAAAGTAATCAGAGAACTATGTAGAATATAAGCTAATGTAAAGCGAACTTAACTACTATTGACATTGTTAAATATCTAAAACAACCTATTGAAATTTCGGAAGGGAAATGTTTTTTATCGTCCAGTGAACCGAAAATACAACAGAAATCCATATTACAAATAACCTTTAAGTTTCCTTGCAGTTTACAAAAATGAACATAATTCATAACTGAGATGTATTTTGTTCACTTCAAATTGTGCTGGCAATCAATAAAATAGGAATGAGGAAAACTCGTATTATCCCACAATTTTATAATCTTTACCAAGCTGCTTAGAACAAAGATAGAAAAGGCTGAAGAACAATAAAGTTTGAAAGACTCGAGAGCAGTTTTAGTGTTGGTCATGTCTACCACTGCATCTTCGTACAGATGTAATGACGATGAGAAATATGTGTTGTCTGTAAAGTGACTATTATCTTTTATTTTGGGAAATAGTGGACTTTGTAGTAAATGTAGATAGTGAAAAAGTAAGAAGAATCGACAAGAATATCAATATAAAACCGTCAATCACACCATAAAAATCACCCGAAAAGCGACAGTTCGTCTGAGACTTCTACTGGGCGACTTACATGCGGGTTGTACCAAAACGTTTTCCGTCATATATTAGTAGGTTTTGTTTGTTTTAGAAAATATTTAAGTTAAATCGGCCAAAAATTAAAAATTAACTCGCCAAAATTTTCAATCATTTCGATGGTTCTTCTGAGACTTCCACTGGATCGAATTACACACAGTTTGCATCAAGTAAAAGATGAACTTTTCTATATTATCAATTTTACTTTAAGGTTATCTTACTTTTTAAATAAAAATTATAGGCATATATACAACCTTTAAAATAAATGTATTCTACATGCTTTCAATCAGGATTTTTTCGGTTAGGATTGTAAACACGCAGGTATTTTGGATAAATAGAGTGTAAAAGAGCAAACGCTTAAAAAAGATTTGGTTCATTATGGCCAGTACCTAACAATCAGACATAATCTATTCAATATTTAGCATTGGTAATGATAATTCAATGACTGTTAATAATAAACAAATCAAATCTACTGTCTATACCTCAGAACCAGACTAAGTACAAAAAAAACTTATTTTAAGATTTTTATATCGTTGTGTTTCAATTTGCATTGAGCCGTTATCAACTCAAGTCATGTAAAAATTGATGAAAGCTCACGTCCTGTTCTACTGTTGAACCGTAAATAAATTTGTGCTGTTATGGCTCTGAAACTTTAGCAATACAGTACTACTAAAACGCAAGTCCTCAACTGGACTTACGCTAGACTGACTGAAGTTTTCACGAGTAAAATACACACAGTTCATAAAATCTTTTTCACAGCAGTGCTGAAGTTAATTCTCCAGTTTTGTGCCCTCCTGAAAAATGTGCCTACTGAGATTTGCGTCCGTCTGGTTTTAAGTTACAGTAGTGGACACACGAACTTGAAAAAAATTATAGCTTTGATAGAGATGAAATTTTTATCGGTGATATAAAATGTATATACATTTAAGTAGTGGGGTTTGGTTACTTTCAAAACGGAAGTCGTGCCAATTGCCAGCCGCTGCCGGCCAGCTGCCATCGGCCAGCTGCCAAATCAGTCGCTGCCGCCATATGCCATGCCATATAGCTTCCGGTGGGGTAGGAGATGTTATTTGAAATTTGAAATTCAACTTGACAATTGGGTTATGGAAAGTATGTCAAGGTCATCCAGAGTAAGTTTTAAAAAACCCTATCCCGCTACCACCGGAGTAATAGTTCGGAGAGTGGAACCAACTCCGGTGATAGCGGGATAGGTATAGAATTAGGTTTGTGAATTTTATTTGTGAAAAACATACAATCAATGTGTGACAGCAGTGTTTAAACAGGTTGAAGTTTTGTTATGAACTACAGAGTTGTAAACACAAACACCGACGACGATGAGAAGGTAAACGCAGAGTCCCCAGATGATGTATTTAAAAAGTTTGAACAAACGTAACATCTCGAGTTGGTTTTCCCGTTCCATTTCCAAACGTTTGATTTCCAATTTCAATTTATCCTCTTCCATCCTTGTTACAAATGGAACTTCATCCATCATATCCATCATGTTTGTGTTTTTTTGAAATTTTGAAAGAAGCGATGTTGATAGTTGAAGAGGCGAGGATGGAATGAGAGTTAAAAGAGGGAAATGTCGGTTAAATAAAGAAGTGGTGGGGGGAAAGAGCGTTGTTACATAGAAGTGGTGGGGGAAAGATGCTGCTCATCATTTGCCTCAGAAGTTGTGTCCGACTGTAGAGGGGTAAGAGGAGTAGTATTTAGTAAACTGTCTTCATCAGAATTTTCAACCTTATTACAAATAGGACAAGCGTAAGTTATTTCCAAATTCATTGTAATAGCGTTAAATTTATCTATAATTTCATTTAAAGCATTAAATATTTCTTGTAAATCATCTTTTGAGTTTATTTCAAAACTAGCATTCATTCGTGCCAATTGAGAAGTGTTCATCGTTAGAGAGTTGGCAATCGAATGAGGATTAGCGCCTAGGGAAGGGGGCTTATATAATGGCGACCTTGAGCAGGTGTTTAGGGAGGGGGGCTTTTTAGGGAGGGGGCTTCTATATTGGGGACCTTGAGCTTATGATTGAATAAAACGTTTAGTTCTTCTTCTTCTTCGTCTTTTAATTCAATTATTTGAACCGAAGTAGTTGTTTCATCCTCTTCACTCGATGAAGAAAACAATTCACCAGGATTTAAATATTGAACTACAATTCTGAACCATCTTATAGGATATTCGTCAATGACAGAAAGTAAGTTTTGAAACAATTCTTCCATCTCCTCCCTGTCAGTTATTATATGTTCAAACTTGATAAATTTTCCTTCCATGTTGTTAGTTAGAGTGTTGGAAGTGGAATGATTTAATATTATATAAAAATTAGAACTAATGGTGGGGGAAATCTCAAGGTCATCCAATTGAAGTTTTAAAAAAGAGTGTAAAACTAAAATTATACATTTGATGGTTCTACAGGATCGGAATACCAATCTGATCTGTATTTACATCTTTTTATCATATGTGTACAAAAATCATCTTGATGAGACTTGGTGCGTTGACAATGAGCAAGATCTAGAGGGTGAAATTTGAAACATCTTTGAGGACAACATGTATGAAAATATCTTGATTTGTAAAATTTGAAAGTTCGCAATTCCGGTGGCGGTAGTTGTTTTGTTTTACATTTGCAATAACAAGATCCGAAGAATTCACATTTAGTACAAGCTAACCCATCCACCATCATTGGTCCTAAATCTGTACACTGTTGTTCACAACAGTAACGAGGTTTGTACTTGTATTTTTGCTCTTCCATGTTGACGCTGCGGAGTCTAGTGAAAGAATAAGATTGTATAGTGATGAATAGCGAGTTTTATGTACTATGAAAAGTGGTAGGGGTAATTTCAAGGTCATCCAAATGGAGTTTTAAAAAATTATACCTTACAAGTGTAAGGATTATTGAAATTTAGGAAGTTTGTTTCTGTTTGTTTTCTTCAGACTTTTTTTCTCTCTCTGCTTTAGCCATAGCAATAAGTTCTTCTGTTGATAGTGGATGTACTTCAGGAAATTTTAAAATTAATTTAGCTTGATATCCTTCTTTAGTTAATACATCTAAATCTTGAGTCATTTGTTCAACAGTGTTATAATCCTTTCCATAGATTTTCCCATCAAGTTCAATCATCATTCTGTATAACATTTTGTAGAATAGATCTTGTTGTGGCGAGAGCTGAGAAGCGAATGATTATTTATCAAACTGTTACATCCTTTTTATGAACTTGATATTGATCACGTGATTCCTTAGTTGTAATTTTATTTATTAAAAGTTATTCATCATTGGTAATACTTCTGGAACTTGACGTTATGTTGACCAGCTGGCGATGAAGAAGTTGTAGGTTGTGTAGAAAAAAATATTTCATCATCGCAATATTTTGTTTTAGTGAACATCCTTGTATTAGTAGCACTAACATCAACAGTTAAGTGATAACCACCGGTAAGTAAAACTCGCATTTCGTTAGTTAAATCTTCAAGTTGTTCAAAAGTAGTTATGGTGTTGGTATCATAAGATGCACACTTAACCTTTAGGGACATGTTGAAGTTTTGTATTTAGTGATAGAGAGTGAGATGTGTACGGTACGAAAGGTAGTCGTAGACTGATGAATTTAACAAGTTGATTTTCACTTTTATTATCACACAAAATTGGGTCAAGGTCATCCCATGGAATTTTTAAAAAAAGCAACATATTGTAATGTACAAACACATTACAATATGTTGCTTTTTTTATTTTTTTTTTTTTTTTAGGTTTATATCATATTTATTGAGAAACAAATACAAAGAAATATTTACAATCTTATGTACAAACTAATCAGTAGTAGGTGTTACATGAATTGTAAGTTCAGTAGAATTGTTTCCACTTGGTCCATGTGATACCAAATAGAGTGCGCCGGGTTGAATTATACGAAGATCTTCATTTTGTAGTAGTTGTACGAAGCGCTTTGGTAGGAAGATTTGAAATTTTGCTTCATCACCAATTGTATAAGGTGCCTCGCTTAATGTGCAATTTATAGCATCACCTACTGAAGTTTCCATCTTCTTTATTGTATGAATGATGTAGTGTTTTTCTTCTTTCAGCTCGGAACATTTTTTTGTAGGTAGGATTGTTGATTTTGAATGAGCGTTGAATTGTTCAACTAAATTTTGAAGTAAGTTGTTTGATGCCATCTTAATGTTTTTGCTGATGCTAATCTTCTTGTTAATAAGAATATCCGTTGGAGATGTTGTCTCTTCGGAGGTTCGAGTAATACTCATGCTGTGTCATGGTAGCGCTCTCACTTTTATTATCGAGAATACCCCCACCACTGACACTACCCCCACCACTGATGCTACCCCCACCACTTTGTTGAAGGAAATTATTCAAGCGGTAGGCATTCTTCAAAGCACACTGTGACCTTCGATGTTTAAAACTTTTTGATGAAATACAAAGTTCATTAAAGTAGCATTGGAAATCTCTATCTATTATTGCATTTATCACTTCATTGCTTGTAAATGATTGTATCCAATTTGCTTTTTCCAATCCTCTTGTGTAGATAGTTTTAAACTCTTTACAATAATGATTCATAATATGCGGCATCATGTTATAATGAATAAAACCTTCATCCCATTTTAAGTTATGAAAATGTTTGTTTAACCATTTGTTTGTAACTTTCGCTTTAGTTGTTAGTTTATTGAATGGAAATGGAGGTTTGAACAAGTAATGATAAATTACAGATGTGTTCATATCCAAAATTACTAATTCTTTAATAATGAAATTTCCATCATTCCCTCGAAAAGCTTGAAATTCAATTATACCTCTTTTAACTTCCATTAACTGTGATGCAGTAGAAAACGAAACCCGTTTGTTCATGATGAAGTCTCATCCACAACTGACTGTTATTACAAACATGATTGTTCTTCTTTTATTTCTTGCGCTTCTTCGTTTATATTAAAATTGGTGTGATAGTTGTTTAATTGTCTCCACATATCCACTTCTTGAGGTATTCGATTAAAAATTGAAGTATCCACAGGACCATATAAAATTGGAATGAATGGTTGTCTGTCCAATGTATCGATTAGATAATCTTTAATTATTGTACTTGAAAATACTAGTTGTTTTAAGTATCTAGTGACAGGACCGGTAGTACAACTTAAAGTGTAAAATTCTTCTTTAGTGAAATGTAATTTTATATCATGTCTAGTTAAATCTTTGAAGCGAACAACTTGTCCCCCACGATGTTTGATTATATCAACTTCAATATTTGATTCTAATAAACTTAATCTTGTTCTTTTTCCAAATGTGTTGTTAGTTAAATAACATTCCAAAAGATGTAAATGTTTCATTAGAGAATCCCAAGAAGTTTCAGTAAAGATAACCATTTTACTTCCTTGATTTAACATAACAATTGGTGAATAATCCAATGATTTTACAATTCCAACAGATATACTTTTTGTCATGCATGAAGAAATAGGGTAGAAAATTCGAAGAAATACTTCTGTTAAAATATTTGTTGTAATGTTAACTTCAACCTTTTTTCTTTTTACTTCTTTTTCATCTTCTCCTTCTTCTTCTTTCTTCTTATGTTTGTTAAACTTGAGGAATTCATCCATTTCTTGTTCAACTTGCTTTTCTATATCAGAACTATTTTCATCCATTAGAGGTGTATTTTCTTCTCCGTTAGTAGAATTCATCTTGCGAACGATGTTTCCCAAACGACGGTTGAAGATAGAATGAAGTTTCTACTAGGTAATTTCCTGCTTTTATATTTTTTGTAAAATTTTTGAAATTTATACAATTACATAATTGTTTATTTTCAACTTGTGTTTTATAAACAAAATTCTAACCTTAAAAATTGAGGAAGATAATTCTAACCTCAATATTTTGCAGTAGTTGTACTAATTATTCTTAAAGTACATTCTTCACTATTCCGGTCAGTGGTGTGTAAGTAACTATTTTATCATGTAGAATTAGACAGTATGCCGAAGTTCCATCCGCTACTGGTTCTTCAAATTCCATTTCAATTTTTATATCCACACTTGATGATTTTACTGATTCATTTTGTTTTGAACAATCGATTACAATTATTGGAGCTTTGGAATAATACTGATCAGGTGATAATAGTGGTGTATTAGTCTTTCCATAATATGATGATTGAAATCTTGCATACATATCATATAAAATGGAAAAACGTTTTTTGCTAAACATGACATTTAAATTGTCATATGGAAAGAATTGAGAGTTTAAGAAAACTTTACAATTCTTTATTTTACAGTGATCAAATTGACCAGCATTTGCAGTAATAACATCTTTTCGCTTAGTTTGAAAACCGAGTATTATGTACCTTGCACGTTC
>CM061534.1:158300568-158567710 GCA_030545055.2 Neoaliturus tenellus | reverse complement strand
AAAATTCTTTATTTTATGACAGTCAAGAAAGGTTTATATTTTGATACGAAAATATAATGAAGTTTCTCAAATAAATTCATTATCACATAAGAATCATTTACTTGCTTTGTAAACGTGACTAGTAATATTTTAAAGTAATATCAGTTACAGACAGCACACTAAAAGGCCCAGTACAAAAAGTTTATGTTTCGCTCAGGACAAGGTCGTTCGTCCCGCTCGCTCGTCTTTCAGACTATTTCAATGTATCTGGTGCATATTTTAACTAAAACACGAGTTGATGTGTAACAGATGGCTTCAAATAATGCATTTGTTTCTAAAATCAAATGCAATTCTACAAATTGATAAACTGTTTATAATTTTACTTGACTTTCATGTGAGAGTAAAAGCTGGTTAGATTTTCAAAGATATATGCACAATTAAATTTTTCTCTCGCTAGTTAGAATTTTATAGTGTAATTTAATCGCCTTTTAAACTCTCCATACGGTAAAAATTTAATTTAAAGTTCATAAAAATCCTAAGAAAGATATATTTTAAGTTGTTTGGTCCATTGAACTTCCCAAAATGTAGCATGCGATATCTAGAAATCCTCACTACATTCAAGTTTGATTTATTAGTAGGAAATTCTCACGAGATTAATTCCCCTGAGGTGAATTGGGTAGGTTGAAGTGTAGAGGGCCAATTCGTCAACCTATAATCTGGATAGTGTTTATACATTTCACTCACTATTTTCCTTATAAGACTATTTTATTACAATAATATAAGATATGCTTATTAAAATAATTTTGATAATTTTTTCCTACAGCAAATATTTAGTGAAAACAAACATTTTTCCTTTACATTGAAATGAATTTGAAGTTCTCGACACATCACAAAAATATTATTATTTCAGTAGTGTGATATAGTTTATTCCATATTAAATTGTTAACATTTATTTCTAGTTTTAGAGAAGAGTCGCTAACAATTCCTAAACTATTATGAATAATTAGCAAATTATTATTTGACTGAAATGTTAGCTTGATTATCATTCTTTATTTTCATTTAAATTTAGAAAAAAAAAAACAAGTATTTATGATCTATGCAGATTTTTACTTGACTAAGCTTAATACTAAATCGTCTTGGTAATTTTGTTTAGCTCAACACGAGTGTTAGTTTTTCACTTATGAATGAGTTGATGTTTTTCGTTCGATGTTGAATGAAATTAATTCGATGGTTAAATACTACCTATACTACGCGTGCTAAATGTAATTGATAAACAAAAATATGAAGATTAGAAGGCGCATCGCCTTAGTAGTAGAAGTGAAAAATACTCTCACCTACAACAATGAATGTCCTAGCCTATTCATTTCCTTCTTTTGTATCGTTTCGGCGAGAGGCTTATAAACTCGGACTCCCCTTCCATCTGTAGGTCAAACTGTGGTCTTTTTCCCTAGTGAAGGTGAAAGGTTTTACCCACATCACAGAGTTTTGACACATAAAAGAAACTGACATATCGGCTACTCTTTGGGTTAAGTCTAAATAGAATAATCTCAGGTTTTTTCCCCGCATCCTCCGAGAACTATTGTTGTATATAACCTACTGCTAAGAAGTACAATAGTCTCTGTGATTCATGTGACAGGTTGTTCCCACTTAGTCAACTATCAATGGATCCACCCTGGTTGTTTGTTCCCGTTCGAACCCAAAAATTCCTAAGAAATTCTCCACAAAGCGACAGAAGCTTCGGAGAGACCTTCCCACGCCCTAACGCGGTGCTATGCTACCGTTAAACCCACAAGGAGGGTTTTATACAACACATTGTGGACGTTTGTAAATCAGAGTGTATGGTATTACAAACGACATAGAACAGGGGTTGTAATGCTAATTCAGGAAAGCACCTCTCACTACATAGAATTAAATAAATGGTAATACGATACTTCAAAGTGATGTAACTATTTAGTGTATGAATATTTTTTTTTACTTAATGTAGTAACCAACGCTAGTGTTGGCTAACTTTGAAACATCCACCGTTAAATCAGTATGTTTTAAAAGTTTCCTAACATCTTGGTATATCCAAGCTCGTAAATATTTGGCTGATATAATTTAAGAAGGAATCTTAATGATGTGAAATGCATAGATTTAAATGTATTAAGTAACATTTATATTTTTATAATTATATGAAAATATCATCCATAGTGTTATGGAATTTTTTCCGAGTTCACGGCGGCTACCTGATCATTCGCATAATTATATTTATCTCACTAAAACTAATAGAGATTTTCAAAATGTTGATATTCAATTATTACAGATGGATAGTATGTATCTAAATTTTGAAGACTCGTTTCATTATCTACTATGAGTACTTTTATTGATTTAGTCATTAGGGGTAATTTGTTATATACTTTATCTTTTAATATCGTTAGTACTATGCTAGTGATTATCATAATTTCATTCTCTATTGATGCCTTGGCTTGACTATGCCCAACACTATTTCTCATTGGCTGAGAAGTGGTATAGATCTCAGGGCTGGTCACAGGATTGGCCGACTGACGCTTGTGGGCGTGTCATTTTTTTTTTCACACTTCCCTCGCGATATCTAGGTCCGAGAGCTCATTCTACTCTAGAACCATGGAGCAGGCAGGTTATCCTTGTGGTGTATGTGGCCTCGTACTCTCCCGGGCTGAGCACCTTCGTCGTCATTCGCGAAGGGTTCATGAAGGAGTGTCGGTCTCTTGCCCGGACTGTCTAATCCAACTGGCGCGACAAGATCACTTAACTAGGCACAGCAGGAGGTGCCGAGTTCGGCTCCAGAGACTGCGGCGCGAGAGGGAGGAAATGCGTCAGCCACGCCGGGTAATCCCGGCACTGCCCGCCCCACCGGAAATGCGTTGGGTGATCCCGGCGCTGCCCGCCCCACCGGAAATGCGTGAGCCACGTCGGGTACTCCTGGCACTGCCCGCCCCACCGGTTCCCGTTCTGGAGCTTCCTGCACCAGATGGTACGGAAATAAAAATTAAATAAAAAGAAAAAACCTCTAATCCTCTCCTATTATTCTCTTGTTAACTATAGTGTTGGTATAAAGTAAATCTAATTGTATTATTTCAGACATCATGGACGTCGATGCCGAGGAGCCGATCGAGAGACGATTAATCCATGATGATGTGGATTGAGTTAAAAAAAAAAATTAATAAATAAATAAAATATTTATATTAAAATATATAAGAAAAAAAAAAAAAAAAAAACAAACAAACAAAAACAAACAAACAAACAAACCAAATATGATGCTCTTACTGTGAATGCACTGCACGTTATTGCCTTTCGTGGGACAGTGACGATTGCAACCGTTCACATAATGGAGCAGTCTGACTCACATCCATATTTTTCTGAGATGTTGGTACAGACTTCCCCTCGATAACACGTGAGGTGATCTATACGTCTCCCAATTTTAGTCTGTATTATTTTAAAGGAATATTCATCACAATAAGAATAGATATCAAACAATATTCCAACGAAAGAGTAATGTGAATGATATTTATATTGGATAATCCGTTAGATTGCAGTCCAATATGAAATAGTAAGAGTGATCCGAATCAGTCATTCTATCGTCTAAAGAAAAGCATTTACTTAAGATAAATGACGTTCTTACATAAGATTAGGGTGTCAAGGATGCATGTATGTTATCACGAATTAGTAATTCACACGGTAATGAATGATTCGACGTTGTTGGAACAAAACATTATATATTTGTGTTAGAATATTATCATGTTTTGCGATTAAATGCCTTAATGTTTGTGTATTATAAAGTACAAACACTATTACCAGGATTATCGAATACGACTATTTCTGTGTGGGCAATGTAATATAAAAGTTGGATTTTAAACTAGATAAATGGAGAATTTGTGAGATTCCATGCGGAACTCATGATAACTATTAACGTCTAACATAATGAAAAGTATTATTTAAAGTTATTGGAAAACTAAAATTGCATAGGTAACTTATAGTTAAAGAAATATAATAATTTGTGTTTTGTAATTAAATGTCTTAATGTTTGCATATTATACATTAAAGTATAAATGCTATTTTCGTGTGGACAATGTAAAATAATAGTCGCATTTAAACTAGATAAATGTAGAAATTTGTGAAGTTCCATGTGGAACTCATGGTAATTATTAACGTCTAACATAATAAAAAGTATTATTTAGAAGACATTAGTAAACCAAAAATTATATAGGTAACTTATAGTTAAATAAATATAATAATTTATAATTTTGTTAAGTATATCAATTGATATTACTCGGAATCATGGATAAAAACCAAATATTATAAAAGTTAGCTAAGTATTTGGTATAATACAGACATTTCTAAACAAGTATGTTTAAATGAATATCAATGGATTGTCTTACATATGATACATGTATTCTCCAACAGTCGCGGAATCTTATAAATGAAAAGATAATATACATACTGAATTGATCGTTTTAAAAGATGATGTTTATTAGAACATAAACTCAATTAAATGTATTAAGTCGACTTCTTTTCAAGATGCGTTGCAAACGAAATTAGACTATTCACTTACTGTTTGATACTATTAAGCACGCATAGATAGTAATTTAATATATTAGATTTTTATTTTTGTTAATCCTTTATAAAACAAATATTCTCGTTTTTCACACGAGTTTTTAATTTTTATTATGCTGTGCTAAAACTCAATGTTAATCAAAAGCCTCTTTTCTAAATTGTTATTTGGAAGAATTTATCTAATTCACTTTTATAGGTATTATATCTATATAGGCATAAATCATTGTTTTTCTCTTGTAGTATACAGCATAAATATTCGAATTACCTGATCATTTATAGTGTAAATATATGTTTATTCTATGTTTGACTTATTGATGTAACATATGATATTTAGAAGTAAAGATTAATCTATCACACATTACTTATGATAGTGAAATAAACGTGTGTAATAGTTTCGTTAATGCTAGGCCGTTGTGTGTGGCTTTGAGAGGGGTTGTTGTCGATCTTTGTGGCGGATCCTATTGTGGCGGATCCTATTGTGGCGGATCCTATTGTGGCGGATCCTATTGTCCGCGCTCGGTCATCGTGGGTGGTCCCCCTGAACAACGGGCCAAGTGGCTAGGTGTAGCCGCGGCACGCATGAGTATGAGAACTCATACGCGTAATTGAGGTATTATTTGGCCCTTAGAAGGGCCGTTTATGGTGGGTGGAATTGAGCACACCCTGGAGGTATCCTCCTCACAATGCCTTCACCAAGAACATCGGATTTACCACGTTGTTATTGAAGGCATCCTCCAGTGCCATTTTGACGTACGCTTCCGCCCACTCCCACAGCATTTCCGCGTCGTCGGCAATGAATGCGGGTCTCACCGCTGACAAAATCTGGATTCCGTACCCGAAGGCGATCCAGTCTTCTGCTTCACTGATGAAAGGGTAAATTGTACCCCACGGGTCTTGTGTATTCAGAGTAACCCTCTGAAACTCTAAGCCAATTAAGGCTCCTTCGGGCACCTCTGGTATCTCCTCGGGTGCTGAGTCCTCCTCCTCCTCCTCATCTTCAAACTCCTCCGGTAGATTAAAAATATTCTTGACCGGCTCAAAGTGCAGAAATGCGGAGTCACGGGGCGACATGATGCTTGGTGGAAGATTGGGCGGAGAATGAAGCTTTGAATAAGAGGGTAGAGTGGGGGAGCCTAGTGATGTGGGCCGGGCAAATGCCCAGTGGGCGGGTCGTTTATAAATGGGCATTTGCCCGGGCATTTGCCCAAAGCGATTTTAAGCGCCCAAAAACTGGGCGTTTATAAAAAGTTCAGTTTAAGGCGCAATACAATAAAACCTGTAATATTTTCAGTGTGGTATTTTAAATAAATATTTTTCTAAATTGTTAAATAAAATCGTATTTACTGATTAAGCAGGTTTCTACTCTGTAATTCATAAATATGTGCATAAGATAAATTTATAATGTCTAATTAATTAAATTTAAAGTTAAGTATTAAGGTTTTGTTAGTAAAACAAGTGCCTTTTAACCACAATTTAAATTTCCTAACATAAAAAGACACCTATAAAATTATTTTTATTCATATATATATATATATATATATATATATATATATATATATATATATTCACAAATTCTACCGGGAGTTAGGGCTATTTATCAAAATATACTAAATATACTAATTTTATTTATTCTTATAATATGACAAAAAATTTCATTTTAAACTAATAATTTAGCCTACTAATGACTGAAATTGTCCTATTTTGAGATTGGCCGGTAAATCATATGTACCATGTTATTAGGATGTGTTGTAATTAATTTTACAAAAGGGCAGTCTTGGAAAAAGATTAGCAATAGAAATGATTGTAAAAAATGAAATTTATGTTACTTTAATTTAATGCAATCAGCTAATGAATGGAAACTGGTAGTATAAGTTTTGCAAAACCATGGCCTAACTATATCATCCCGTACCGGCTGTACCCAAGTCTCTTCAATTATTTTATAAGTAACATTAATAAATTTAAAGCATCATTTGCTAGTGATGGCATAGGCCTAAGTTTAATGTATAGTTCTGATTCTGGATATATATATATATATTTTGAAGCTGAACATGATTATTAAATATATCAAATTATATGATGTAGGCTTATGATGGCATATGTAAATCTTAGTAGCCTAAAGCTAAAGTAAACTGCTCAACCTTTAGTGGTATAGAGGCTTGTTACTCTATTTAAAAACACAAACAGTTTAAAAATTAGCCAATATTTATCTTGGTGGCTTCACTGAAATTGATTAATTGTCCATTCATTCAAATGATATTCGTCCTTAAAATGCTTTTATAATGACTTCAACTGAACTAACTGTACTGACTACCACAATATATTATAGGCCCTATTACAATTAGGTTTGCTAAGAAGAAGAGACCAGTATTGTATTTATGTTTATAATTATACTATCCTTGGAGAAAGTGATGAAGATGCTTCTGAATCTGAAGAGTCATTAGTTTAAGGAATTTTGTTTGATGAACTGAAGTTTTCATTATGCCCATAATTATTTAAGTTAAGACTGATTCATTGTGTGTAATAAACAAATGTAAATTAATTCTATTAACTTACATTAGCCAGATATTTTAAATAAAAATAAACCTATGAAGTTATTTTCAGTCTAAATTATTTCCTCTTGTTGACAAAAGAAAAGTGTTGACTCTCTAGTACCGACTTCCTACCAATATAATTAAAATTATACAAGTAATTATTTTTTTTAAATATAGACTATTATGTAAATATCTAATGTTAGAGGTTTAAAAAGTTGACTAGACGAGTAGTGTTCAATTTAATTTCCATTAATTAGGTTTATTAGCCTCTAACTGGATAAACGCCCGGCGCTTATGGATTTTGGGCGGTTATTTGGGCAAATGCCCTGGGCATTTGCCCTGAGATTTAAACGCCAGGGCGTTTTACATCACTAGGGGAGCCCTATGGGCTAGCTTACGTCCCCAGCGGGGGTGCGGCGAGGCCGTAAAACTACTGTTTTCACCCGGAATGCTCACAACGTCATCAAAACTCCCCAACCTGGTAGAATGATAAAATTACTGATAGTGTACACACTAACATTTGTACATACAATGGATAATTCAAATTTAAATTCTTTATTGCCGTTACAGTGATATCTAAACAATTACATTACAACTGACATTTCTTATATACTATGGGTTGCATTTTATAATAAACTATTATTAAATCTTTATAACTAATAAACATAAATAATATTTATCATTCCTGGTGTTCTAGATAATCACCAACCGAGTTAAAGCGTTTTCTTTTAAAATGATTTTAATAAAGCTTCGACTTTTACTGGGACGTCTTGTAATTTAATGTGTTTGGGAGTTTATTGAATAATTTTGGTCTGATATTTTGAAGCCGGGCTGCTGAAATTGTTAATCTCTGTGGAGTCTGTCTATGATGAGTATAATTATGTTTTCTTAATCTCCATAAATTGCTGATTCCAACTGCATAATAAATATTATGAAAGTGCAAAATATTAAAACAATAATTTGAAAACGTGACATAAAAGTTTTAAGCGAGGAATTTTTATTTCTTTGGTACTATGGTAAAACTATTCATGATAAAGTTTCAGGCTATAAGTTTATATGAAAGGTAAAAATTTTAGTTTGTCTAATAATCGGGTACAAAGCAGTAGTTAATGACTTTCCTGCCGCTGTTGCACTAGTGGCTATGCAATACCGTGTTAACCAACCCGTTTAATCGGGTGCATTAATTCTTTATCGAACATGATTGGCTAGCAGAACTAGTTAATTTAGTAATACATTTGTACTTATGATAGATAAGGAAATGATACATTTCATTGTAAGAATGTGTTTATAAACGTTTTAAATGTGTTTCTGAATATCCAAAAAAAAAAAAAAAAAAAAGTAATTCTCTGAAATCCACAGCGACATGCTACACGCGTTTTCAGATTTTTCCAACAAGCGTTGCCTTTATAAATAATGTGAATGAAAAAAAAAAAAAAAAGATTTGTAAACAACTTTGTGACTTCAAGTTTGCCGTAAGTAGGTGACGTAAGCCGAGTAAATCGAGAAGGGTTAAAATAAATTTTAATGTTAATAACTTTGCTACTTAAAGATTGTCGTAAGTAGGTGATGTAAGCCGAGTAAATCGAGAAGGGTTAAAATGATAATAACTTTGTTATGCGACTTAAAGATTGTCGTAAGTGGCTGATGTAAGCCGAGAAGGGATAATTCAACAGTGTGATGTCGGGGGGGGGGGGGGGGTCAGCAACTTGAGTGGTCTCCGGGGGGGGGGGGGTTGCCGCGGATCCGCGGCACCTGGACGCCTGAGCCCTTTATGCCCCTACTTACGAAGTTTTTACCAAGCAATAAAAAATCGAATCGATTGGTCTATTAGCTATTATAAAACCAATGTCATTGACTTGGAACAAATTTTGATATCATACCTTTTTAGGACTTGGCAACCCCTCAACACTTTGTGTTTTTGGGTATGATATCATTATTTTTTATCATGTTTGGCCATTTGGGTGTTAACAATAAAATCATGAAGTAGGAAAACAGTTTTAATTAAAAGCTTTAAAGTTGAACACACTGTTTGTATTCGTTTGTCTGGCTTACATAGGAACAACTGCTTTATCGTTTATACGGTAGAATTTAGCTATTTAGCTGCTTTAATAGATTAAAATACTAATGTATGGCCCCACGCTGAATACTCGTGATTCGTAAGGGATATGCCAGGAGTTATTAATTTGAAGGTCTTTTAAGTCTTGGTCACCAACGCCTCCGAATTCCTCTTTAAGATCGAGATGTAAAACAAATATTGTTTAAGTCGTACGTTTGTGCAGTGTTGATGTACCAAGTTTTATTGCTCCATCGGCAGTGTTCAAAATCTTTACTGCACTTTTACTCCCTGAATAACTCTACAAGCGAAATTTTCAGACTACATAGAACTAGTTTTAAATAAAGACAACCTAAGAATAATTATTTTCTTCTAAAGTTCTGCTCCATAACCTTTTTGGGTTCTGTATGTGAAGCGTTAAACGTAAGTCAAGCTATAAAGATTTAATATTGCATATCTGATTAAGAGAATGGACGAAGCAATGTTGCTACGGATATGATTTTTATAGCATCATTACCATAGTATCACTCTATTTAAAAATTATGTTATATTTAATATAAACGTTAGTCAATCACCAAACAATCCACTAATTTATATTGATATCATATTGGAAATTTTTTATAATTCACCGCACCAACGCCTGTACATTGCGATTTTTGAAACGTCCACAGTTTCTAGTAAAAAAATTTCTCTAGAAGGATTTTTCAGTTAGTACAATAAGTAGGCTTTCCATGCATTTTCTGAACAATACGCAGATAAAGCCATACAACTTGGTACATCAACACTGTCATTGGGGGGGGGGGGGGGTACCGGTATTATTTCCTGCCCAAGAAATGCGATGGTCCGAACCAAACATCCCAAGTGCAATAGAGCGTAACTTTATGAGAAATTACGCCTTTTAATTTTATGAATATTTGTCAAATGTAACATAATTCCTTATTTCACCCATAAATCGTGAATATCGGTTCAGTTATCACTGAAAAGTTAACATAAAAACTAATGCACGTATTAATGCATAGGTGGAGGAGGATGATCAATCTTTTTTGGCACCGTATAGTCCCTTCGTCACTAGTTTAGATAAATATTTACGTCTTCATGTTTTTGTTTTACTTTGTGCATTGCAGAGTTAACAACATTTCAAATAAAAATTTTCTTTAAAACTGTTTTGGAAGAAAAATGTTTCCTAGTTGGTTTAGTTATGTGAGTTTTAATTGAATGTGTTGTTTGTTAATTTTCGGGTTGTAACTTAACCGACAAAAACTTACACAGTTGTAATATTAATTAAGTTACAACAGTGAGCATACTCAAGATTCTCTAGGTCTGAAGATCAAAACATTTTATTTTTAAATTCAGTCATACAGATAATTTGAATTAATTTGTTGGCTAGTACGAAAGGCAACACAATTCTAAGTAAAATAATTTTTTGTATAACACAATCTATAAATGTCAGCTGATCATATAAACTAATATGATACCAGATGTTTTACTTGGTTTATTTTAAACGAATCAATATATAATGTCAAATGTCTGATATGTTTAACTTTTAAATTTACGAAATGTAAACAAAGTGATCTAAGAAATCTCATATTTGTTTTATTTTGTGATATTTAAAGTGAATAAACTTTATCTTTGTACACAAAAGTTTGTACTACGTACAAATACGAAGATTCCTGAAAAGTTCTGTGAGATTCCCATCAGTGATTAAGGCTGTAGCTTTGCTTAAAAATTAAAAAAGTTTGTTGTGCGTAGGAAACCACATTTCTGACTTTTTTTAGGCTACTTTTGAACGCATATATTTTACTATACTGAGAGTTTTTAAAGTAAGCTTGGTGATTTTTAGTGTTCATTAACCCAGTTAAATGGATGGAAATTGAAAAAAGGGTCAATTGTAGCCTTTTTGTGGTCTTTTGAGAAGTGAAAATTGGCCGTATTCTGCTTCGTGTCTATATAGGCACGCGTCGTCTGTTTGGTTGGGTGGGACTTGGCGACGTGACACGACCGTGCCACTGGATTTGAGGAGGATAATTGAATGATCATGAAACAGGTGGTGTACCTAATAACTAATTATAGCAAAACAGGAAAAACTGTTTATTTTATCTATAATTTTTTGTAAAACTAATTAGCTCAAGATCAAATAAATATTTTGTCGAATTTCGACCAGTGGGCGATTTTGTAGTCCTCTATAATAGGCAAGCATGTTTCTTTTCCTCCTTTTTTCTCAGCTCATGTGCATTGTAGGAGAAATCCGCATACCGTTAGAAAGGTATGAAGTAGATGAGCAGAATCCTATTCTAATTTACGTTGGACTCTAAAGCTACGCCCCACAGGCTTTCAGAGTTTCAATGTTAATCTTTTGGATTAAGGAAAATTAATTGATTGAATCGTTAGACAGCTGTTGTAAAAACAACTGCTAAAACATGAAGAACAGATGTTTCAGCTATAATTTTTTTCAACTTCTTGGGTCCAGATCAACTAAAATGTTCGTCTAATTTTGATCAGGAGGATGTTGATCTCTAGTATATCATTAATAGTTTATAAGTTTAAATAGTTCATAATACTTACTATCATTGGTTTTACAATATAGTAAGCCTGTGAGACTAAAAAATGATTAACGGTTTTTAAAAATCAGAAACAAATTTCAAATTCTGGCAAATAAAATGGATTCTAAATTATACTCATACGTTAATTGGCCATACAACTGTAATGGAATGAATGGAAATACTGTTACCAATCTAAATAAGTGTGTCTTCAACCTCTGGCATTTTTACCTCCTAACGTTCTTGTTTTATTTTGTTAGATCCACGCAGAGTCTAACGTCCCAATTAGGTTTTGGTATCACCACCATCACTGATCACCATTCTGTGGGCTCTTCCACAGTGTCTATGCATCTAATTGAACCTTGCTTTCAAGTTCTGACTTGAATTTTTCATGCAAAGTTATAGAAGTATTCCTGTGTGTACTAAGTGCTACTGCATTATCCTCTAAGACAATCGTATAGTAGGTTTTTTCCTTCACTAAAACACTAATCAAAATATTTATTCTCTGTCTCTTGTTTCAACTATATTTCCATCTCCTTTTCTTATTCTTGGTACCTTTCTTCTTGTACATTTCATGACTTATTTCTTCCAGTTCATAGTTCCACATTTTCACATTTTAGTACTCCATTATATCAGTGGGAACAATAAACCAACTGTTAAACATATAGAATCAAAAGCATACCCCACTTTCAAAGGAAAAAATAAGAATATAAGGATGTTATATGACTTAGATATAACAAAAATCAATGGATTAAAATATGGTGGGAAGAATTTTACGATCTAAAGATTATATTTATATATTTCAAAACATAAAGGTCGTTAGTTGATAGTATATAAAACATATGTGTAAACAAATATTAAAAATTAACTCGTAAGTTTAAATAAATAAATTAAATCATCTATGTTAATTAAACTCTTTTAGCGAATTTCCCATAGGGAATAAGCTATTACCGTAGGTCTCATGGAAAGACCTAAGCCCGGGACCATGTTACTTTTTCGTTTTGAGGTGCCCAGAGACCAAAAATAATAGTCATTAAAATTTTTATATATATATATATGTATATATATATATATATATGTATATATATATATATGTATGTGTCCCTAGACACGATAACTCTCGTAAAAATGGTCCGATCGACACCAAATTTGGTACAGATGTGTAATCCTACGTTTATTCGGATGAGTTCGAAAACCAGACATATCGACCTACCAGAAGGGGTAGTTTTGGGGGGTTTTGTACCCCAAAAATGGGTTTTTTGCATTTTTCATATGTAAATTTTAAAAATTTTAAATTTTTATTTTGACCATTGGATTTAGCTCAAAAAAACACACAATTTAGTATTTTGAAGCTTTGCTCTATCTCCATTGGTTACCGAGATATTACAAAGTCTAAAGACAGTACATTGTCTATTGGGGCTCCAATGTTAATCTTATGGAGAATAAGGATGTGTTAATATTTCACTTATTAACCAATATTTTTGGATGAAACTTAGTATTTAGCTTCATTTGGTTGAGATTGATCCATTTAAGGTAAAAAATCTTGGTTTTTGTACTTATCATGGCAGCAAACCTGCATACTCTTTTCCCATGTTAATCATATGGAGAATAGGCAAACTCTTTTATTTATGCACAGATATTGATGAAACTTACTATATGGCTTTATATGGTCGAAATAAATTTTTTCTATGCTAAAAACCTACTTTTAGTGTCCCCCATGGCAGCATACCTGCATACTCTTTCCCTATATCTTAAGGAGAATAGACATTTATTTCCCTATTTATGAGCACGTGATGAAAGTTTGTTTACAAGTTTAGCTGGTCAAAATTAATATTACTAATTTGGAAATTCGCTGAGTACGCAGGTCTGCTGCGACGGGGGGTATTTATAGTATAGCAACCCAAATTTTATTAAAGCATCAGATGTTAAATATTTATTTTACTGCTTTAAAAACCACAGCAACATTATTTGTCCTTGTTTTTATTTGTCAGTTATAATAGAGTTGAAAAGTTGTCTGGTTTGTTTACAAAAACACTTTTCAAGGTAAGATATGGATCACCTGGAGCAGTAAACAAATCGACAAAATCACGACTTAGATTGGTCTAAATAAGGTCTAATTTTCATTTTCCGGCTTAATAGGAATTTTTCGAGGGATACCATATTTTTCCTATCATCTAGAGGTCATAAGAAATCCATTGACACCAAAACGGCCTCGATCCGTTCAGTAGTTCTCTCTCTAGACCCTTAAATGCACTCTTTTATTATATATAAGATATGATTATATGTATTAGGAAATTCTATAAACAGCTATTCTCATTTAAATTGAAGGAAGATTGGTAGCATCCACCATGGATTGGTAGTAAAAAACAAGAGGATATTATAGACTTGTGACGAGGAGCATGGCGAAAGAGTTAAACCTGACAGGGAGTGAGCGCAGTGAACGAGCTCACCTGAAGGGCAGACAATTTCTCAAGTTGGCATTGCAAAGCATTTAGCATTTTTTTTTACGTATTTAAAAAATAAGGTTACAATACCGTGTGCCGTCGTCACAAGGTATTGTAACCTTATTTTTTAAATACGTCTGAACTCAATCCGTCTGAGGCAATATCATGAATAATTTTTTTTTTTTTCAATTTATAAAAACAAAAACTGAATCTTACTCTGTCGAATGTTTTACCTAAACCGACATTACATTATGTGTCTCTGGTGCTTCAGAAGGTCAAACAAAGTTTACACAATTGAGACTGGAATGCAAATGTGAACATTCTGGTGATGTTTTGCTGTAGTTCACTCGCCTCTCTGATAAAGTATTTCCTTGAAGTAAAATTCCATTCTGTATCTACCGCTCAACTTTGCATTGTTGAACTTTGAGTTTAGTTTTTTACAAAAAGAATTTATTTCATTGGGATTGAAAATAGTAACTTGCGAGTGTAAGAAGATTAAACGTAAATTATAAACTCTTTTAAAGATGTAAGAAATACGCCTTAAGAAATAGATGTAAGAAATACATAAAGATGTAAGTAATATTTTATAAATGTATAAAATAAAAATTGTGAAAATAGTGTGTCGTGGTCACATAATTTTTCTCCCTTTCAAAAATCCTTTAAGAGATGTCGTAGTAAATAAGGAAGTTCTTAATTATTAAGACTTGACATAAGCAAATCTCATCTTCTTAATCCAAATTGTCTTTGTAAACCAATGAGGATCGTCTACCAACCAACGACGTTGTCATATTTTATAGTCTTTGTAATCCAATCAATTCTAAAATAGGCCTACTCATGCCACAAAAGGCTAAATATGTATTAAGTTTTTGCATTTTTTTATATTTTTATCTGATTTTCATAAAATATTTTACTATCAACTATTTTTACATGGATTTTATTTCATGTTGTATTGGTGATGTAGGCCTATTGACCTGTATTACCTACATAGCACCATTGAAATGTACACTTTACCTGGTGTGAGTATTTATGTATTTACTACTTTTCTAGGCATTGCAGTGTGAAGGGGATTACATAATCTTATATAGTAAATAAGTGAAAACTTGAAATCTATATCCATACATTTCAAACATTAATATAACCTTTTTCCCTGGCCTTCGGGCAGTTCGTCTGAGATTTCTACCTTGCCGATTTTAATTTGTTCACTACATTTTTCCCGTATAGTTTAGAATCAAACATCAACTCTATTATCAGTGAATAAATTAAATATCACTTAAAATAACTCTTTCTTAAGATATCATATATCTGACTCTAATCGTATCTAATCACGAAGCATTCAAAGTTTACGGGATTGAGAAGTGTCACCCTTTAAAACGTAGGGCTCCATTTGGGTAAAAGCCAAGCTCTTCCAGAAGTTTTATTTTGAAGAGAAAACCTTTCAACTCAATTAGATGGTTCACTTAACTAAAAAATGTTAACTAAGAAACGTGTAAGAAATATCACGAATACGTAGTGTATACATACTTGCCTACATACAGTATACTTAGTATACTAAGTGCTTAGTATGCATTGACACATAAAGTATTGCTAGCAATCTAGAACTACAAAAATTATACTTCAGTCTTTAATTTACTCATGCCCCTCAAAGAGTTCTAAGGATATTGTCGTGTATTGGTATTTCGAATTTGAATTAGGTAAAAATCTATATATTAATAGGCAAGCATGTTTCTTTCCCTCCTTTTTTATCAGCTTGTAAACATCGTAGGAGAAAAACGTGCATACCGTTAGAAAGTACACTTAAAAATCTTCAGAGCTATATCAAGCAAATTTGATTCTGATCTTCTCCAACAGGACATGAATGTAGTGAACAACTGGATGGTAGAGCACAAATTATCTTTCAATGTATCTAAGTGTCACGTACTAACTTTTTCAAAAAATGTTAACACGCATATCTTTAATTACACTTTAAACGGAACCATGTTGAATAGGGTGAACGAAATAAAAGATTTAAGTGTTTGTTTTGATTCAAAGTTGTCATTTAACAATCATATTTCTAAGATAGTAAATTCCGCTTTGCGTAGCATGGGGTTTATTTTTAGGGAAGGGCGCAATTTTAATTCAATATCTGTTCTTAAATTGCTTTACTTTTCATTTGTTCGTTCGCAATTAGAATACGCATCTTCTGTATGGTCTCCTAATTATAGGGTTAATATAAATAAAATAGAAATGGTTCAGAAAAGGTTTTTAAGATATTTGTCGTTTAGAAAATCTGGCGTTTATACTTTCGACATTCCATACGAACAACTGTTGAGCACGTTTAATATGTCTAACCTAGCTACTAGACGGGAATCACTTCAATTGATCCATTTGTACAAATTATTGAACGGAATAATAAACGACCCATTATCACTGCAACAGATTAATTTTTACGTTCCGCCTTTTAATAATCGTTCTTTTGGCTTGCTCAAAATTCCATACTCGCGTACTAACATATTAGCCCATTCTCCATTAGTACGGTAACCATGATGAAGCTCTACAACATGGTGTCAACCCATGTTGATATTTTCAACGACTCATTGTATGTATTCAAGAGGCAGTGCCTGGCGGGTCTGTGTCATAGAACTATAAACATGGAACGCTGACTGAGTGAAGCGAAAACGGTCCGGCGGCGGCGCGCCGCTACCCCCACCCAAGGTCGGTATGCCCGGGCGCTTTGGTCCACACAATTCAATGGGCACGACGCGTTTTTTAGTACTTTCGGCTCAATTTAAACGTAATTGATTGGTTTTAACGACCAAAACCAAATTTCTTTGTATGAAAGGATGTATGGAGCAATAACTGATGCACATATATTTAGCAAATATGATTTATTAATAAGTAAAACAAACAAAAGAAGTTTTTTTACTGAATGAAAACTACACATTCTTCAATAAAACAAGTTTGTTTAGTTTTTGTCTAATACCTAGCTTTGATTTATTTATAGAGAGATTTTTTCTTTGGCATATGAAAAGCAAACAGTATTAAAAAAGACAGAACCGATTAATTTTATCAGTCTTAATTTATGGCATTAACAAAACTCTTGATTGATTGCATGAGTTTTGAAATGAACAAGGGACTGTACTATGAATTTTTGAGCTCAGGATATGCAAGGAATCTGTAATTTTAATATGATTATGATTGATCCTTTCCATAGGACGTAATTTAACTATTGAATACGACATTACCTATATACTATAGATCGCATTATAAACAATGGGTTAGATAAAATTCCTGTAATTAGGCTTAGTTGTGTGCAGATAAGCTGGATGCCTATATTTTTGCAATTATAAGCTACACAATATGTAGGCATTCTACTTTATATTACAACAAATAATATGACTTGACACATATCACAAGATATAGTACAGTATATACAACAATTGATAACAAATAACAAAAAAATTCGTCACGCAGTGCATTGAATCAGGCCAGCGACTCGACTGTTTGATTAAAATGTGCTACGCTACGACGACGCAACACCACGCTTCCGCTGATTCGTAGAAGCGCTCGCTAAAGATAAGATTACAAAAAAACGGCTTATCATACAGCAGATATTTTTAATGCAAGATAAAATTCAGAATCTCCTCTATAATTCATTCACTGGAAGTTTTTTCCTGACCTTACAATAAAAAAATCCTCGCTTACTACTTTTTTCACTACATGATCAATCCAAACTAAACAAACTTTAGGCTAAAACAATTATTATAATTTTAAATATTTTTTTGTTGGCCTGAAACCGATACCGATTTGTTAATCATTTAAAGCTGTAAAACCCTGTATAAATTTAAACTACATTGCTTAGCGTTTTATTGGTTAAATATCGAGTTGAGTGAAACGCTGCATCGTCGTCGGTCACTCAGATTTTGCGGGAATTGCAGTTTTATACCGACCTCGGGAGGGGGGGATGATACAGTCGGACCGTTTTTGGCTGCCTTTTATTACTCGAGTCAGCATTCCATGTTTATAGTTCTATGGTCTGTGTAGGGGACCACCTGCTGCAGGTGAGGACCCGGTGACGTGAGAGGCGCTGGACCCGACGGTGACGCGGCCGCGCCGGTTAACAGTGAGCGGGAGAGGGGGGGGGGGCGTGACGACCTTTACGACCTCTGCCCCGGTCCGTCTGTCTGTCTCTCTCGAGCCGCGCCAGCATTGTTGCGTCATTGTTGTGACCCGTAAACTAGTATTATTGTTAACTACTTTTCAGAATCGTAAATTGTCCTTTCATTGTTAGTCATGCACTCATAACAATATAGTGTAGTGTTTTGCTTTTTCTCTTGCTATGTTGTATTAAATATTATAAGATTTTATTTTTCTGAGTACAGTAATTGTTTATTTTGAGGTTGTGTCGTCCAATTAACTGATTCAATTAACTATTCTTTTATAAATTTATGTTTCCCTGCTTTAGGTACAGTTATTAAATTATTAAGTTGTTTAGCATTATTAGTTGTTTTTAAGCCAAATGCAAGTGCAATTTTTTTATTTTTTATATTATATACAGTGCTATATTTATTTCAATGTTTATTTCAATCTTACTTCTGTAAATTAGGCATCTCAACCTTAATAATATGTTATTTGAACTGCTTTATTGTAATTAGGTATTTTCTACCTGTAATAAAGCATGTAATTGAATAAATAAATAAATAAATAATTAAATAAAGATGGTGTCCTGTAGATGAGAATAATCACATTTTAATTCACAGAGGCCCACGGGGCTATGCTCTGGCTTTTAAAGTTTCAATGTTAACCTTATGGGAGAAGGATTATTGATTGATCATTAAATAGCTGTTGTAATAACAAATGATAGAAGAACATATGTTTTAGTTTAAATTTTAAAGCAAATTTAATGATTGACCGTTTTGTCGAATTTTGACCAGTGGGCGATTTCTAGTTAAATTAAAATCATCAAACTCGTTAAGCTATTTTTACCATTTAAGTTCAGTCATAAATTAATTTTGATTCTCTACTTGTGTATGAATAAACCAATAATGGAAGACGTGGAATGTAAAGGCTTACTAGATTCAAACTACTATTCTGCACCAGCTGTAGGTGACAGCGGCTCAACGATAATGCAAGCAAATGCAATCAGAATTATGAAAATTAGTCAGCTGTCAAGCACTAGCTTGATCTCATATTTGAGTATAGAATGTTCTGTGATAAAATTTGATAATTGACATCTTTTATAGTTGAATTAAAATCAAAAGAGTATTGGGACTGGCGGTGCTTCGGCAGTGTTCGGCAACACTCGGGTAAACCCGCTGATTTAATCAGCTGGTAATGGAAAATTCGGCTCATATGTCGAATTGATTCATTTGAATCCATCTTTTACACGAATAGAATGTTGAACCTATTCTTTTGTCCGTATGATACAGCTGTTTTTCCACACCTGTCTTAATGGGATAAAATCGAATTTCATCGATTAATTGACGTTAATTTTCTGTGACGTACTTTTGGGTCACTTGAATATTTAATTAATTTTAAGTTTGTACGTAACAGTAAAAAAAGAGTTAAGTTACCAGTGATACACTCAGTTTGAAAGCGAGGTTAATTACAGGGTTCGCCCGACGTAAATGCCTATAACCTCTTAAGACAATTGAATTACGAATAATGAATTATACCATTTGATTTTGTACGTTGGTTTCTCACTCATGTGATGTATTGATTGAATAATTAGGCAGTGGGTGAAAGCTAATCAATTTAGTTACGGTATATTGTTTCTTCGGTCTATTTAAAAGGTTAGATAGCTTAGGCACGGTCTACGGGATTGTCCGCCGCATGTGCGCGGCGCTTGGTCTGTGGCTGGGAAGATCACTGACGTTCCTGGCCAGTTGGCAACACCTGTGCACAGATTCTATTGATTCTATTCGTGGTATAGACACTGCCACTAGGGCCGGTATACAGGAAGTCCATGATTTTGTTGGTGGGCTGAGGGAGGAGCCTGAATGACGCATATATGCGGCGGCTGGTAGCGAACGTGGTAACCTATATGGTCAAACCGGCCCTGATTTTGGTGCTCACCATCACCAATACCGTGTCGGGGTCGTGCATTTGTTGTGTCGTCAAATGTAAAGGCGTCAACTGAGGGTTTAAATTTCTATTTATAGTTTCGTGGCCATTTTAATAAGCCTCATTCACAATTATTGTCTATTATAGATGAAATAGCTTGACAAATAAAAACTCTACAAGGTTATAAGCAATTATCTTAATTTTTTATATTTATGTAACAAAATAGAGAATAAATAAGTTACTATGAAGTGAGAACTATATAGGCGTAGGTACTTGTGAGATCCATCAAATAACGCTAACCTTTGTATGATGAAAAGGATATGAAACCTTGTAAACAAAACCGATGAAACATCTGCTTGGTTCTCAGATCGCGATCGAAACAAAGTTATCATTTTACAAACGATACGAATCGGCGAACAAAGAATTCTCTGCGGTCGCTGATTCAAATGACTCTTTTAGAAAATGACATATGATTCATTCAATTCACTTGATTGATTCGTTCATTTGAACAACTCCGTAGTTGTTTACTTACAGGAGCCGACTAGTCCCGAACGTACCCGAACACTGCCGAAGCACCGAGAGTCCCAATACTCTTTTGATTTTAATTCAACTATAGTGTTTTCGTTAATATTTTTACTTGCGGATAGATTATTTTTTTCATTTCAATAGTTTTTACATGTTCTGATTTTGACTATGTGACTATGTTTACATATTATAACCTAAAACTGTGTTACACAATTTTACAATTTCACTTGTTACTCAATTACACTACTGAGTGTGTTATGAATGACATAAATCTTCCTAAGGTGGCTGAGCATCACAGCCTTAATGATCATAACTACGTTGCCTAAGAGACTACCACCTCGTCTGAGATTATCGACGCCGTTAGCCGGCAAAATAATCCATTAATTGAATGGAAAATCGTCACCAAGGGTCTGCTGACCCTAGAAGAGTCTAGAAGAGTAAGAAAAAGGTCAAAACAAGATACGTCAATGTCTATGATTATTATTCTTCAAAATAAATAAAAATAAAAATTAAACAATCAAACTCGTTGAGGTATTTAAAATACATTCAAAATTTAAAATACAAATTTATGCACTATTCTATTGACCACTATGAAATTGAAGAAGCTCTAAGTCAGAGAGGTCATACACAAAGAAACATTACAAATGTACTCCATTCTACCACAAGGAGCCTCTGTCTATGTTTTTCCACCAAGTTCGAATAACAAGGATATTTACGACATCCACTACTTATTGCATGCCAAAATATCCTTTGAGCCTCCTCTCAAGAAAAGGAATATGTTCAATGTAAACGATGTCAACAACACGGGCGTATAAAAGGTTACTGCAAACATCCCTTCAGATGTGTCAAGTGTCGGCAAAACCGCGAGACTTAAACATGTACGAAACCTCAATCTGACCCTCCTAAGTGCGCGTTGTGCAATGGAAACCATCCGGCAAACTACAGGGGGTGCACTGTGTACAACGGCTTAAAAAATTAATTTCCCCTCTACGCGAAAGAACTAGACCAACTCCAAAAAGATCAGAAGATCTTGGAGTATCACATGGACCTAGTTTAGCCAGCGATCCACCTAGCCCGCCACAAGGTCCTCGTAGCAATGTCACATATGCGCAAGTAACTGCGAACTCAGGGTCTGACGAAATCTCAAGATTATAGCAATTTCAAGAAAACCATAGACTCTTTCTTTAACAAATTCCAACAGTTAATGTTCCAACAAGCCCAACTGATAGGTATACTTTTGAACCTTTTAACCACTGTTGTTTCTAAGTTAAATGAATCAGTGTTTACGCTTTGGACTTTAGAACGCTAATGGCTTGGTTAACCATAACAAAGAACTTCAACTATTCATTTCCCAAAACAAGAACTAGGCCTATGTAGTGCTTGTCTCTGAAACTCATTTTATAGATCTTGGTTACTTTTAGATCCTAAATTTTATCTTGTATCAAACAAATCATCCGACCACACAGCACATGGTGGGAGGGCTATTTTGATTGAAAACTGTGTACGGTATCACATTTCGAATTGTCCAGCTATCAACATAATCATCATCAAGCAACAAGCATTGCGTGGAAGATTAGTCAGAACCACTTACTGAGTCTGCAATTTACAGGTCCACCTCGTCACAATATTGCTCACCTAGATTTCACACTGGTTTTCAATTCACTCGGTTGCAGATTCATCGCAGGAGGTGATTATAATGCGAAACATCCCACGTGGGGATCGAGACTTGCTAACCCATAAATAATAACAACCTTCAGCATTCATCGACGGGACATCCCACATATTGACCTACAGATCTCAAAAATTCCTGACGTGTTGGATTTTTTCATAACCAAATGAGTCTCACACAATTACATACGCGTGATGAAAACCTGGCCACTTTAAGTTCATCTGTCATGAACATCGAACCCCCGGACTCTTTCTACTAAATACACTGACTTGAACGCATTCCATACTAACTTAAATGAATATTATCCCTAAAAATTCCATTGAAGACACTAGAAGATATAGATGATGCTGTTGAAGATTTCATTCAGCTGTAAAAAAGTCTTGCTGGCAAGCGCCTCCAAGTATTCAAAAACGATTACTGAATCCCTCCACTCAAAATCATCTTGAAGCCTATTTGGACATATGGCATCCAACTTTGGGGAACAACAAGCAACTCTAACATTGAAATAATTCAAAGGTTTTAGTCTAAGGTTTTACGAAACATCTACTTAGTTTGTGAATAACTTGGTATGTGATAGTGGAAATCTCCCTAGAGACAGCTGCATTTCAACCGCCAAAGACGAAATAATCAAATTCGGTTAAAGTACCAGTCCAGAATTGAAAAACCATCCCAATCACCTAGCATTAAATCTATTGGACAACAACAGCACTGCCACTTACAGGCTTGAAAGATTCTACTTTTTAGATTTGACTACAATATTTTGTTAAGCAAATTGTTTATTTAGTTCTAGTTTTGTGTTCAGTCAACACAATTGTTTATGTTAAGTCTGTCAATGGACAGATTTTAACTAATCTCTTCAGGTGTATCATATTTACTTAATGTTCAAAACTGTTAGCAGATTGTAAATAAAATAAAGTTCAAAAATGAAAAATGCAATCAACTCCTCATTGACGGAGATCATTCCAACGGCACCGATCGTTGATTGCGATGACAAGTGTCAAGTGTCATCTGTACAAGTGTTGAGTTAAATACCATGACGTAAAATGAAACTTACTTAATGGAGTATCGTCCATTACCTCAATTACTATGGTGAAGTTTAAAACTGTTTAATTTTGGAAAACCAATTTAAAATAGCATCATCTTTCTTAAGTAATGATGAACTATGAAATACATCATTAAATATAACAAACGATTTAGTAGTTATTTCGGTGGTCTTATTTTTATTTGTTTTGTTCACAAGACACATATCTTGATCTATATATGTGATGGCAAAATAATAAGTTAAAAATGCAACTTTAATGTTTTGTTAAAGGTTGAATGTCAGTAGAAGAAACACAAACTTCTAATGCGGTAAGTAGGACAAAACTCCAATATCCCACATTGGACTCAGGATATACAGTGACTTAAATACTCAATTGTGGTCTTATTAATTCGACCGACATACAAAAATATACTCAACATAACTAAATTAAAATTTTAGAAAATGAGTCGGTATAATATTTTTTACTGCAATTAGACTATTAGATATTCATTGTTTAAACTCTATAACGTGTAGTACTATACTTACATTATGATGACCCTGTTGAAATGAATAAAATTTAACAATGTCGTACAATGAAGGTTTTTAATGTATCGATAAAGGTTTTATATTTAGTAGATTATTACTTTTAGAATAAACCAGCTATCGTTCATGAAGATATAATCCACTACAAAGTAGGGGATGATATCCCAGAGTGATGATTTGTTGCCGTAATATTGCTCGCATAATACGGTTTAATACATAAATATACAGGCTATACTCTTCTGAGGAGCCTCTTACGATTTACACAACCTTATATGAGACCTGAGGGCCTTATCTTTCACTTTTATCTTAGTCTCCCTATTATGTATGCTACAAGCCATAATATTTTTCTGCGTACCACCATATAATACACTTTATGTAAAATTGTAATGCTTTAGCCGTACACTGTTGTAAGCAAAATCGTAATAGTTCAATCCATACATCTATCTTTCATAATATACAGTAACGCGATTCAGTGTTAAATGGTCGTTATGGAGAAACCCTATATATTTTTTAAATTTTTTATATAAAATAAATTTATATGTAGGCTTATTACCGTACTGCGTTTGTCAGGTTTGTCCATCGTCGCTCTTAATATTTTTTTATCAAATTGTAATTGCCTGATAGTTTTGCCCCGATCTCGTGTTTAACGTCAAGCTTGTAGTGTAATAGGCCTATTATTTCACACTTTTAGCGAATTTCCTTATAGGGAATTCGCTATTACGGTATTAGCCATGGTAAAACCTAAGCCCGGGACCGTGTTACATTTTCATTTTGAGGTTCCCAGAAGCCAAAAACACCATTCGTTCATTTTCATATATATGTATATGTGTGTGTGTCCGTGGTACTTATAACTTTTGAAGGGGACCTCCGGTTTTGATGAAATTTGGTATGAAGGTGTAAGACTAGGTCTATTTTCATGAGTTCGCGAACCAGCATGATCGGGTTATGGGCACAGGGTTTTATGGGGTTTAAAAAGGGTCAAAAATGGGTTTTTGGCATTTTTGGGTCTCTAATTTCAAAATTCAATAATTTTTACTAAAATCATTTAAAAGATCTTAAAAAAACAAACAATTTAGTATTTTGAATTTTTTAATTAGCTTAACAGATTAAGGAGAGAAGCTAAATACAGATTTCCCACGTTAATGTTATGGAAAACCAATATGACCCTGTTTCTCGCTTTTTTATTGACATAACTTGGTATAATTTGGTATGTACCTTCACTAGGTAGAGTTTAACTGATATTTGTAAATTTTTTGTTTCATATAAAATTTTGATTAAATTTGCCGTTTTTGTAAAATTCGGTTCAAAATTTTAAAACGGCCGCTATTTTGAAATTACACATAGGAAAATAATAATTTTTTTTCTAAAACTAACATTAGTTTTCATAAAATTCCATGCCAAATAATAAGTAAATCCATCAATACGTTATGGAAGTAAAAATTATTACGTGTAAAAAAGTAAATGGCAGCTATGGGCCCAACAAAGGACTTTAGGATATATGTTTATGTGTTTTCTTTTTGTTTTTTTTTTCATGCGAATCAGCTCCCGAAATTTATGCACTTCTTCGTGAATCACCCTGTATAAAGATAGATGATTACGACAAATCATATCTCTTTGGTTTTTTATATGAAGGTGTCATACTATGACTACTTTCCATCTAGGTTATCTAACCAGTAGGCCTATGATCAGACTCTGGTGAAGGGGATTCCAAAAGGGTCAATGGTACATCTGTAACCACTAGTAGTTTTACTGAGTTATTTTGGCTGGATATATTTATTGCTGGTTCGAAATTACAAATTTATCTTCCTTGGGTTTTTGTTCCTAAAAATTTACATTGTTGAGAAATTATTATTTTTAAATAAATGGTTTGAAGATAAAATAATTATAACCCTCTCTCCAGTTTATATTTTACTGATGAGATTTGAATTTCGTATTAGTTTCAGTTGAGTGTGGATATGTTTCAGTCCCGCCATGGACATCTCGCCTCCAGCTCCGGGATGATTTCATTACAGAGTGAAACCACATATTTATGTGTAGTATTAATTTATTATTATTACTTCCATATTTTATTAATTTATAAATTTATTTCCACCTACCTAGTAAAATAATAATAATAATCCTATTATGTCCTTGATGTTTTTGTATTTTACCTACTGCTATGGTTTCCACAGCAAACAATTGAAAAATTGTGTATTGCACAATAAAATGTTGTTTTCATACGAAATTTATACACATTACATTATCTTTTGAAACAACTCTCCTAACGAAAGTAATTTAAACCAAAGTACTGGTAACTCAGCTAAACACCCTTTGACATTAATTGCTTAAAATTGTATAGGCCTAAAACTTTTTTTATCCATGTAAATATTGTTTTCCATAAAATTAGGCTGCTTGGTACAATTTTCTTTTTAGAATTAGTATTTTTTCAGAATCGCATTCCTCTAAATTAATTTTTGGTCTATCTTTTTACATTTTTGGTACAATTTAAGACAGAAATACAGTTGAAACATGAACATAATTTTAAGCTTTTAAGACAGCTTAACTTTTGTAAATTAGTAAACTTTAGGAAATTAAATTAACAGAATTGTATCCATTGGACACAATACAGTTATCTATATCTATAAAAGAGGAAGTATGTGTATGTATGTATGTTGCCTATGTGGACTCCAAAACCGCTAGACAGATTGTAATGAAACTTTCAGGTACCTGGATGCCGAGCATTTGATCGGTAAACTTATAAAATTCTATATAATTCTTTATAGTAATATCAAATGTAGACGGTGCACTCGAGTGAAAAAAGGCTTTTTTCCTGTTCTAGACGAGCTCGTTCGCTCCGCTCACTCGCCTTTCAGACTGTTTTAATGTAGCTAGGCCTTCTTTTGCAACACTCTGGTGTATATTTGTTGAACCACATAATACATTATGTGGCTGATGCATCTGATGTATGTGGCTTCTAATTATTTGGTTATCAGCTAATTTCATAATTGTTAATAATGCTTTTTTATATTCAATTGCAATTCTGCAAATTGATCAGTTGTTTTATGCTTTGATTCTTTTTTTTATAAAAAAACATTCATAATCATCAGTATAAAGTACGATTTTTAATATGATTAGTTCTATCTATAATAATTTAGAAACTGGCTGCAATGGGGACCCATATGTTTATGGACTCATGGTTTGCATTTTGATAGTTGGGTCAGTTGTTTTTATAAGTTCTTTGTTTTGATTTTAAACTCCATAAGGCCAATGTTAAAATTTTTAGAATTTTAATTAAAGCTTATAACGAAATAAGATTTTTCCTGGTATAGAGACCTGTATTTATATTATTTGTATCCCAGAACTAAGTTATTAGCAAAGTTTGAAGAAAATAGTCCAAGCCGTTTTTGAGATACGTATGCATTCATACAAATATACCTTACTCGTATTAGAGTATAGGATTATTCAAGGACGGTTTGTGTGAAGTTTGGTGCAAATCTCTTTGAAGCGCTCTGAACCAGAGGGCATAAAATAGTATGTAAAAGATCTCAAAATCTCTATTTTATCTATTTTTATTGGTTGCTAGAAACAAATTTAATGAAAAATTCTCATTTAGGTATTCGAGTGATTTCTTAGGCGAGCGTGACAACGTGTGAGCCAACCAGCAAAACCTGATGATGTCGAGTGAGCGTAGCGAACGAGCTTAATTACCTATAAAATAAATTCAATCATGGGCAAAGTCGAGACTGGAAACAGATAGTTCTTTTAAAAGTAGACTCTCTTATTAAAATAATTTATTAAACAAACAACTTTGTTTTCTTAAATTAGTGTAAATGTGGGTAATTATTTAAAAAAGTAATTTATTAAAAATCTGACTATCCAATTAAAATATTTTTATTCAAAATAATTTGGGTGTAATACAAAATAACATATACACATGATTTTAACTTCAACAAGTTTTGTTGTATTGTCAATTTTTTTAATTGAATTAGTTCCCTAAAGTACTAATTGGTCACTTTTCAATTAATCTGTATTTAGATTTAATTCTACTGTGTGTGTAAACTAATCTACAGAAGATTAGTTTAAGATGAATGGTATGAATTTATTTTGGCTTTATTAAACACAAACGTTATTCCAAACAAGCTTAGCTTAGTGGAAGAATATTAAGCTACATTCAACGGGATTATCTCTTTGTTTCAAGCAGATATGTTTTTACATTAGCTGCTTTGAATATAAATTGAATTCAGCTTTATCAGCCCTTCCTATTTCCTTAACTCCAGAATTTTACTTTTATAATTCCTTTCACATTCACATGTTTGCATTTTAAGTATTTATGAAATACCTCAATGTGCATGTATACAAATATTTTATTAAGGTTAATATAATGAGACCTAAATTCTGTAACGTAAAACTGTAACTAAAAGTTTTTAGTAAATCTGTGAATGGTTGGGTAGCAAGTATTATAATCATGATTGTAAATTTAGCAACATAAACTACATATATAACTTTCTAAACTATCTCAATCAATGAAATACCCCGGTCGCAGCAGACCTTCTTACTAAGCAAATTTCCATTAAAATATGTTGATTTCTTCATTTTAACCATAACATTATTAGGGGTTCTGTAAATAAGTTTGCTGCATTAGGGCTTTTCATAAATAATAAGTAAATGTTAATTACAACCTAGTAAATGTACGTACCAGATTGTATCAAGATCTGTTAATTTTTAATCCATCCCATAAAACCCCATGGGAATGAGCAAGTAGGTTTAAGGAAATATACATTAATTCGTATTATATGAAGGTATATACCAAATTTTATGAAGTTATGACAATAAATAAGCGAGACGTTTGTGATCTACCATAATAATAACATGGAAACGTTTTAAAATTTTCTCCGTTACTAGTAAAGGTATTTAAAAAATTCAATATACTAAATTATATGTTTTTGAGCTCTTTTAATTTTTAGCGAATTTCCCATAGGGAATAAGCTATTACCGTAGGTCTCATGGTAAGACATAAGCCCGGGACCATGATACTTTTTCGTTTTGAGGTGCCCAGAGACCAAAAATAATAGTCATTAAAATTTATATATATATATATATATATATATATATATATATATATATATATATATATATATATATATATATATTTGTGTGTGTGTGTGTGTGTGTGTATATATGTATATGTATGTATATATGTGTCCCTAGACACGATAACTCTTGTAAAAATGGTCCGATCGACACCAAATTTGGTAGAGATGTGTAATCCTACGTTTATTCGGATGTTCTCGAAAACCAGACATATCGACCTAACGGAATTGGTAGTTTTGGGGGATTTTGTACCCCAAAAATGGGTTTTTTGCATTTTTCATATGTAAATTTTGAAAATTTTAAATTTTTATTTTGACCATTGGATTTAGCTAAAAAAACACACAATTTAGTATTTTGAAGCTTTGCTCTATCTCCATTGGTTACCGAGATATTACAAAGTCTAAAGACAGTACATTGTCTTTTGGGGCTCCAATGTTAATCTTATGGAGAATAAGGATGTGTTAATATTTCACTTATTAACTAATATTTTTGGATGAAACTTGGTATTTAGCTTCATTTGTTTGAGATTCATCCATTTAAGGTAAAAACTCTTGGTTTTTGTACTGATCATGGCAGCATACCTGCATACTCTTTTCCCATGTTAATCATATGGAGGATAGGCAATCTCTTTTATTTATGGACAGATATTGATGAAACTTACAATATGGCTTTATATGGTCGAAATGAATTTTTTCTATGCTAAAAACCTTCTTTTAGTGTCCCCCATGGCAGCATACCTGCATAATCTTTCCCTATATTTATCTTAAGGAGAATAGACATTTAGGCCTATTTCCCTATTTATGAGCACGTGATGAAATTTTGTTTACAAGTTTAGATGGTCAAAATTAATATTACTAATTTGGAAATTAGCTGAGTACACATGTCTGCTGCGACGGGGGGTATTAGATAAAATTGCAAAATTGCAAATAATTTTGGTCAAAAAATGCCATAAACCCATTTTTGGCCATTTTGAAACCCCATAAAACCCCGTTCACATGGTCCGATCACCCTGGTTTTCGAACTTAAGCTGAAATCCCCCTACACTTCAATAGCGAATTTCTTCAAAATTGGAGGCTCCTTTCACAAGAAACTTTTACAAGATACTACGTACATGTACAGGGTGTCCCACAAGTAGAGTGCTTGAAAATGATGGCCATTTTAAGCTTTCAATCTAAAATGGGGGGAAACGGTAAAAAATACTAAAGTTTACTTTTTTTAAATGGCCATAATTTAAATTGGACCAAGTTGAATTGTTTCTACGGTAGTTCTCTTTTATTTATACCTACTGAGTTTTATAAAGATTGGTTAATATTTTTTTGCAAATAACAATTATTTGGTAATGAATTCAACATGGCGGATATCTAGTAAACTAAGCATTCTTGAAAAAATCTTGATTTTCTCTTTATTTTGACCCATATAACTTTTTTTAGAGTTTGGCACTTTACATTATTGGCCACCCGGTATAGATAGATGGATAGATATACATATGTATGAAGTTGAACACATATGGCGTGTTTTTGGTGTTTGGCTTTGGCTTTTGAGGACCTCAAACAAAAAAGTATCATGGTCCCGGACCTAGGTCCTACTATGGGTACTACCGTAATAGGGTATCCTCTATATAATTTCTTTATATAGGATTATAGAGTATAAAAATATTTTAATGAGAATAAAAAATATTTTGGAGAAATTATTAACATAGACACAGGTTAAACATACACACTTTGTCAACTCACCGAAACTCAAATGATTATTTTACAGATTTCATGTGTCACCGAAACTAAATATGCAAATTCGGCAATCACACACTTTACTGCGTAATCACTGCCCAATTTACGAGTTATTTGGTTGTCACTGAGGCACAGGTAAACGATTCCCCACTGACAGCTTTAAAAATATAATATACCATTTCTATTTTATTCCATTTATTGAGACAAACCAAATTTATCATCCTACATCAGGTAGATATGTAGGTAAATGCATTATTTTGTAACAGTAGTTCAAAAATTAAAAGGAGGAACCTGATTAATTTATAAAAAGATTGATTTTCATATATAATAGTAGTTTTCATCAGTAGATGCAAAAGTGGGTCTTTATGGTGCGCAATTGTGTTTTTAAAAAAAAGTCGCAGCCGAGTTACGAAAACTTGTTACTGGTACCATTTACAAAGTATGTAATATATGCAGTGTTAATATTTCTGTTATTTACAAACAATGCTCTTTATAGACTTACAACTCAATCTCAAAAGGAATCATTGCCATTATTTCATAAAAAACAAAAAACTAAATACCCCCGTCGTAGCAGACCTGCGTACTCAGCGAATTTCCAAAGAATTATTGTTTCAACATCAAAGAACTTTGTGGCTGTCTTATATAAATAATAATCTTTACAAGGAAATATATTAATGGCATATTATATTTTTGAGTAAATTATTTTTATTTAATAATTTATATAGGGTGTCCAGCTTCCACTTTTACAAACTTTTGCAGGTTATTGCCCACGTCAAAATAAGCAAAAAAGTTCCCTTAAACATATGTCCTAAAATGCTTTGTTAACCCGCTAGCCACCATTTTGTTTTTTACACTAAATAATTTTTATTTCCGTAACGGATCAATGTATTAAGTTAATATTTGGCATGAACCTTTACTATAACAATACCCATTTTCAGTAAAAAAAATTATTTTTTTCCAATGTGTATTTTCAAAATGGCGGCCATTTTAAAATTTTAAACTCAAATATCTTAAAAACGGCAAATTTTATAAAAATGTTACAAGAGACAAAAAAGTTGACTGATGATTTAGAACTAAGGTCACAAATTGGATTTAAAATTTTTATGAAATTACGTGGTCTTCTAAAAGGATAGGCCCACTAAACCTTAAATTTTAAAATGTCACAGGGTAGGCCTAATTAATGTTAATTACAAAATCAATAGATATTTGACATTATTAATAGAAAACGTAATTAATTATGTATGCACTTAAATGAGATATAAATATTCAGAATAGGGGTATTCTATATTTTAATTTTCATAGCGTTTTCTTTCAGCCAATCAAGCTTGAAATCGCAGGCTGTTATTATGAAACTGGTTCGGAACCTGACAGTTGGATAGCTGCTTCAAAACCCCAATAATGGTTCAACTTTGGTACTACAATGAGCCAAGCCAAGTTTGGATCTAAGTTAGTAACAATCAAGTGTCGTGTGTCAATTAAGTTGTTATCAAACAGAAACTTGGAGTTGCCTAAGGGTTGTGTTACTGCAGCAGCTTGCAGATAAGCTGAAGAGTGCTTCTCCTGAAAACTTCAGTTGCAAAACTATTTTGATCAGTTCGCCCCTTTTCACTTTTCCTCTGTTTTATGGGAAGCACTTCAATCAGATATTTAGAGCATTGTTTGAACAAGGGAGAGAATATTTGAATTTTGCACTTTTGAGGCGACAACCCCCATCATAATACATTTTGACTCTTCAAACAATATGGAAAACCACAGTATTGGAAAAAAAACAACAATTTGGTATTTTGAATAATTTACTTAGAAAATTCTAAAACAGTTTTCCATGTTATTCTGAATTGAAATCAGTAAAACCTTATATCACTCTTTTTAATTCCTCTATAAAATTTGATACAGACCTTCATTAGGTTCTGAGAAACAAATATTTGGCTAAAAGCCCTCATGGCAGTAATCTTTATACTTTTTAATAGAAAATAAAAGTATAGTAGTACAATATATGTAAATGTAGTTTAATGAAATATTTTATAGTTACTTCGACTTGTATAGGTCGATTCAGTAGTACATTTCAACATAACTGAATATATATTACATATATAAATTAATATATTACTCATTTATATCACCATATATTTAGTTGATTAAACTATTAATTATTGGAAATTCGCTGAGTATGCAAGTCTGCTGCATAGGGGGGTATTTTTAATTTATTTAAGTAATTCTGTGATTTGTTGTTAATAATAAATATGTCCAAGATAACATTGGGTATGAATAGCCCAGGATCACCCTCTCATATTTTAAGGAAATGTTTACCGTTAAAAAAAGAGGTACGAATTAACTGCTGGAGTGATGCAATACGGGATTGGTGCAGAGAGGAGTTGTCATCGTTACCCGAGCAATGACAGGTTGTCACTGGTGTGACTTATCTCTGTCGAGCATAAATAACCCGGTAATGTTCTCCCTTCTAACAGAATACAGTGGCTGCTCTTGCAACTAGAACATGTCCCCTACAAGCATGCTCAGTTGTAAAAAAAGTGTCCATTAACAATCAGAAGCTGTGTTTTTTTAAGATTTAAATAGGTTTGTTGAGGTTAACCGGCAACATATCAATATATTTTAAAATGTCATAAAAATCGATCAATTACAATCAGTCAATTGTCTAACTAATCTACAATATTGGATTATATTAAAAAATAAAACACCTAATATATAAATCGAATACTTGTAAAAAAAATTATTTTTTGTCAAATAAAACCGTTGCCCACGTCTTTGACTTTGTCAGATGAAGCTCTTCATTTCTGTTGCAACGTTTAACAGCATTACATAATTAAACTTCAAAATTTTAAACTCAGCACAGATATATATATATATATATATATATATATATATATATATATATATTTTGTTTTAGAGTAGACCTTTGAGGAGCAAGGCTGTCTTAGTGATATATTTAATCCCCTAGGACTTTCAATTAGAAGCATTCCAAATTTCATCCCTACCAGAACGCTTTAGAAATAACGACATTTTTGCTCAGCTTTGTAGAATTTTACGATTTTAATAAACCGTACTCACTATCTCAATATAATTACTTTTTAGTAACATCAGTAAAATATACTAACCTCTTTGTAGAGAATATTATTACCTATAACCTTTACATGGCAAATTTCACCTCAACATAACAATATTCTTAAGAGTACCTTGGCAAAATGTAGTTTTTATACAATAAACAATAAGTATAAAAACTTCATGTCTCAACATGAAAGCTTTCACACTAAACTCGTGTTTCACACATAACCTGTTATAAAGGGAAAGGTAATAACATAAGGTATAAACAGTATTGATGGTTTGAAAGGTTGAGGCAGAAACCTTTCATGATCAGTTAACTGATGGGCAGCTTCAAAACTACAGTGAACAATCAATAATGTTTGGTGGCATTCAAACATCATTGGTGGCATAGGCCTAGATCATATAACAAATTGTGTGGTCAAAAATATGAAATTTCTACAGCCTGGACTATCAGACCACACTACTCAACTTGTTGAGATAGGTGGGGTTGAGAATGTCATATGCCACAAAACCTTGGTCCATAATTTTTCAGAAAATAATGTAATGAAATTTTATAACTTTCTAGAAAGTGAATGTTGGAAGTTGGAAAACACTTTATGATAGTGAGTACAACAACAATGATTTTGCTTTTGTTAATGCCATTGATAAAAGAATAGAATTCTTAAAATTTTCTTGCTCCATTTAAATGCTTTCTCTCTAAAAAAAGCACACTTTAAAAAATACCTAACACATAAAATAAAAATATGGCTTACTAATGAAATTATTAATCTTAGTACAAAGAAACGTAATCTGTTTACATTAACAAAAGAAAATTCTTGTGACAAAACTTTGGTCTTTAATTATAAGGAGTGTAAACAAATTTTAAAAAGGAAAATACGAGAACCGAAAGTACAAAAACAAATTTTAAAAAGGAAAATGCAAGAACCGAAAGTACAATACTACAATACCATAAATCAAGCAAGAGCTCTGACAACATTTCTAAAACGGCTTGGAACATTGTAAACCAAGATTTGGGATACTGGTGCGAAAATCTGTAACAGGAAAGAAGCTGCAAGTTTATTAAATAGGCATTTTGCTACCGTATTTGAAAGATTAGACCTCAACCCTGATATCAGTAAGCCCCTAGACTTTCTCAAAATTACTGTAATCACATAAAAGATTCACTATTTTTTTTTTTGTCCAGTAGATTCTCAAGAAATAGTATCTGCAGTAAACAAACTTAGAAGTAAAAGATCCGCTGGGTGGGACTGTTGAAACAAATTCGTGAATCTCAAAATAGTAGTTACTAAATTAGATTGACTTACAAACATTACGCAGAATTATAAAAAACACTTCTTTAAACATAACTCAAAAACTTCATTTTATTTTACAACATCTTCCATTTCCTAGGAATAAAACAAAGGTAAATTAAATCAGCTGATAACATTAATTTCAATACTGTATAACTGAAATGGTAAAGTCCACAGACTTACAAATTATAAAATGAACTAACATAAACATATAATCTCAACACTTTCCCTCATTTTGTAATTTTCAGTCTGAAGACAATAATCCCATGGCACCACATAGTGTCTTTATTCTTGGTTTGTGTTGCGGCTTGGTTAGACAATCAGCTAGCTGAAACTCTGCAGGTGTGTGTTTTACATACAACTTGCCTTCAGAAACAAGTTCCCTCACAAAGAAGTGTCTTGTCCTGATATGTTTTGTTCTTCTGTGATTTTCTGGGTTTTCATCTAAGCGGATTGCTGATATGTTGTCAACATACAGTGTTGGCCTCTTCTTCAGAACTGTTATTTCCTGTAACAATCTTTCAAGCCAAATGATTTCTCTGCAAGCTTCACTGGCTGCGACAACTTCAGCTTCTGTACTAGAGATAGCAACTGATGACTGCCTGTTACTAAACCAAGTTATAGCACCTCCGCTATATAAGCAAACAACACCTGTAGTAGAACGCCCACTGCACTCGTCCCCTGCATGGTCAGCATCATTGTAACATTCTAGAATACCAGGTTTATAATTTGACTTATATTCTAAAGCCATCCCAGACAGCAAGGAAGCGTTCTGCAAATATTCACTTGGTTTGCTATTCGGTTGCAGAGAAAATTTCCATTGTAGGTTCAATGATAACTATTCAAAAGCTCTTCTACACAAATAAGCGAAGAAAGTGATCAGATCACATAAGCAAGTTTTTTCTGCAACGGCAAGTTTATTGTTGTGAGACTACCTGCCTCGACCCTTATTAATTCCGCCTGGTCGCCCCAGGGCCGCACTAATTCGAATGCGTTCGTGCGGAAATATGCTCTGAAAAAGATATGAAAACGATTTCATCCATGCAATGCAAATATTGGATGTCAATTATCAGAATATTTTTTGAAAGTTTTCTACGTTGGTAGGACGGCTAGCTTTTGTTGCAAGGTTACAGGGCCAGGGAATGATCTAATTTCACTGGCGCATTCACTACTTCAATCGTAGGCTAAGTGAATTTGCCACAATGGTAAGAGATAAATTTTTCATTAAAAAAACCTCTTCTAAGAAAAATGTTTTAATGCCTTTATGAGGACCAATGAAAGAAATACCACATAAATGAAATACTCATCAAGCCATTTTATAAACAATAAACTAGTATCCAATTAAATCAAAACTCTGAGGGAGACCTAGCCTATATTTGTTATGATTAAATTTTACACCAGCCACTTTTGGTGATTGTATAACACCCCCGCCGCAGCAGACCTGCGTACTTAGAGAATTTCAAATTTAATTAAAAATGTTCTTCATGGGGTTAGATGGACTGTCGGTTTACCTTACAGTATATGTGCTTTGTAAGTAAATTGTTAAGTTAAACCTTACCTACATACCAAATTTTATCAAGCTATGGTATCCTTCCCATTTCGCCTGTAAACCATATGGGGCTGATTACGTAAGTTTGCCGCCATCTCGGCTTTGTAAGCAAATATAAGTTAAACCCTGCTAATTAATGCACATACCAAATTTTATCAAGATATGTTAAATAAGCAACATATAATACTAAATTGTTTATTTTTTGAGCTTTTTAAAACCTTTATTGAAGAGCAAACCTACATGAAACTTAAAATAATTTTCTTTTCAAAAGGTCATCTCAACTGTAACAATAGGTAGGTAATTTGTTTAAACCACTATCAAACCTACGCAGGTTCAGAATAAGTTACACTATCAATTTAATTGTTAATACCACTGTATTTTCGTGTGTGCTCACTAAGAGCAAAAGTGAAGTAGACCTACAGATTAGCTTTTTTTTCTATCAACAATGTCACCAAACTTCTTGATTTAGTATGAGCTCATTTTTATCTAGGTAAAATATTGTTCCACTTACTTAATTTTTTAACAGATGGATAAAAATGAGCTCATATTAAATGAAGAAGGTTGGTGACATTGTTGATAAAAAAAGGTAATCTGTAGGTCTACTTCATTTTTGCTCTTAGTGAGCACAAACGAAAATACAATGGTATTAACAATTAAATTGACAGTGTATTCTGAACCTGTGTTGGTCTGAAAGCGGTTTAAGCAAATTACTTACACATTGTTACAGTTTTGAGATGACCTTTTGAAAAGAAAATAATTTTTTATTTTCCTATGCAGTACGTTTGCACCAAACAAAAGGGGTAGAACCTTGGAGGATTTATAACCTGTTGACTGGGGTGGCCCAGCCCCTCGGCCTTTCCTTAACGACATTCTTGGAATTGGCATAATGCCGCTCGCACAAAGGAGATTCTCAACTACAGAATGTGGAGTGTGCTCTACCTCGGCGTCAAAATCGTCGAGCAAGATTGTAAACTGCCGCTATAGGCGCGGAATGTCACATTTTGGAAAATATGATGGCTGATTTTAAATATTGTTAGACTACTTTCATGATTTTTTTGTTTTTGTTCAAAATCGATCGGTGGTCTAATGACCATGTTTATTTTTAAATTGTAGAACATTAGCGTCTCCCTTCTTGCATCGTTATCTTTAAACATTTTCCCAATATAATTGTAGATTCTTGTTATTAAGATTATATTTTACCCACGTACATTTTTATCTAAAATTTAGTAAAGTTAGATAAGCCAGAACTATGACTCACAGCGCTTCAACTAAAATAAATAAAAAATTATCTATTACAGGAATGTAATTTAATTTGCTGTCTTCTGATGGGGTTGTATACTAAAGGTAAATTATTTCTTAACGTGTAACATTATTGCAATAACAACCTTATATGAGTTAAATTTAAAATAACTATAATCTGAAGTAGTAATAACCTTATGATTAATGCATTCCTTACCAGAATTTTTAGAATATGGTGATAGTTACTTTACTAAAGTTAAATTCCAGTCAACCTTAAAAATAGTGTACCGACAACCTTTGAGTTTTTTCAGTGTTCAAACGGTAAAATTTGTAATTAAATAAGAAAATAGTTGGGTTTACAAAAGTAATTTCTCGTATACAGTGTATTATAAGGTGGAAAGTGTGATATGATTATATTTAAGTGCGTGAATACCGTACAACAGTTATTTGTGCAGCAACATTTTCGAAGCCCTGAAAATGTTTTAATTCCATTAAAACACTATGTATATCGATTCGAGGGCATATGTGTGCCCTCCGTTACTTTTACAATTTTTTAATATTATTTATTAATATCATTGATTAGTTATGATATCATTACGTTAAGAGTACCTAGTACGTTATACGAGATAGTATGAGTAGTATTTGCAAGAATTTATTTAAAGAATATATCTCTATGTGATACAAACGTTTTATTGTTGAATAGGCCTGTTTATTTTTTGTTCCGTTTGTTGTTACTCAACTCAATCAATACTTTTACAGTTAAAAATTATTGAAATTAATTACTTTTGCATTTCTCATTTTCGTTATTTTGAGGTGAGTTGCGTTCACACTGTTTCGACGAACATATTCTGCTGAACTTTTGTTGTTTGTTGGTATTCATTTTTAACATGTATAGTGAAGTTAGCAATAGAAACGTGTAATTTTCCCACAATATTAAGTATATAGTCTTATTTAAATTGATGTGTTTTTAAGACTTCAGTCTAAATAACCGAAAATAGTGGTTTATTTATAACAAATCTATCTATATATTAATAGGCAAGCATGTTTCGTTTCCTCCTTTTTTCTCAGCTTGTGTGCATGTTATGAAAAATCTACGCATATTGTTAGAATTGTAGATGAGCAGAATCCCATTCTAATTCACGTCGGACTCCAGGGCTACGCCCTACAGGCTTTCAAAGTTCCTGTGTTACATCTTATGGAGGAAGGAGAATTCAAGAAATCTAGAAGAATCATTAGACAGCTGTTGTAAAAACAACTGATAGAAAAACAGGAAGAAAAGGTGTTTCAATTACAAAATGTTTTAAAACTATTTTGTTTAGATTAAGTAACTGAAATTTTGGTGGAAGTTCGACCAGGAGACGATTTCTAGTACTTAATAGGCCACCGCTAAGGGTTTTTTGTTATATAGAACTCCTCCTACAATGCTCAACCGATTTTCATGTTTTTGGCGTCGTTGGATAGGCATTGGTCTGTAGTTGTTTCCTCTTAAAAACTGATGAGAATCGGATTTAAAATAAGGGCGCTATTAACAAATTAAATTTGAAATTTTCCCATTTAAATAACATTATTGAGATTGGTTTGAGCATTTTAAACATCTGTTAACATACAGATGTAGTTTTTGGTGATCACTGATATTCTCAATATTGGATTGGTTGAATTTCACTCATTAAGAACTAAATGGAACTTTTGTAGTGTATTAAAGCCCGCTACAGACGATCAGTTTTAACTGTCAGTTCTTAACTGTCAGTTTGAACTGACAGTTAAAACTGAAGGCTCCAATCGCCTCCACACGGTCAGTTTTAACTGACAGTCTACCTCGGTACACCAGTTGAGTTTGTGTCGTCTGTTGTCAAGCTGTCGCTGAAAAATGACTGACGAAGAACTCTTGTTACTATATGGTGCAGTTGTGTGCGTTATTGTAAAAAGGCGGAAGAGAAGAAGAATGCGAAATGCGTGGGTTAAGGATTGATTGTTAAAGAGGGAACAGTATTCACAATAAAAAGTCTTTGTTCCAAGAAGTCATACTTACTATACCAAACACCACACTAAAAATGTTTTTCCCAAACTCACTAAATAAACACGCGAGACAACAGAGTTACCAAACGAACTGAACTGATGAAAACAAAGCAGTGGTCTGTTGTTGTGCGAGGCAGACGGCTAGCAGGTGCGCGGAGCTACGTACATTGAGCATGCGCAGATGGCTGGACTGAGCGACTAAACTGAGGTGACCATACACACGGTAAGTTCGAACTGCTGTCAGTTCGAACTGTCAGTTGGATTTATTAAAATTTCATCAGTCCATCAGTTCAGTTTTTTGGTCTGAGCTCAGTCCAAATCCTGCATACAGACGATCAGTTTTAACTGTCAGTTCTTAACTGTCAGTTAGAACTGACAGTTAAAACTGATCGTCTGTAGCGGGCTTAAAATAAAGTGCTCGATGTTGGGCAACACGTGCACTAGTAAGTACCGTACCAAAATTGACTTTATGTAATATTGCATTATTATTTTAAATTCTTTTTTTCTCGAGTAGAAAATTAAGTTTACAATGCCAACAACCAACTTACAGTTAAACGTTTAAAAGTATTTAATGTTATTTTGTTTATCTTTCTTTGTTATTTCGATATAGGCTACCATATAATGACAACCCAACATAAATTGAAAAAAAAAATCAGTTTCCAAACCTATTTTAAAACCAAAGACGATTTTGTCTAGGGGTGGATCCTGTTTATGAATTTAATTTTTGGACAAAAATAAACTAAAATCCAAATTTAAAGAAAATACCTAACAACTAGAATTTAGGTCAAAATCAAATACATTGCTACAGACACGTATTATACTAGAATATTTGGTAAATTAACACCGTATGTTCCAATTAAAGTTTTCTTATTATTAGCGAAATTGGGTTTTTTTCATGAATTAAAGATGTTATTTGTCCACAAGCTTCACCCGCAAAATCTTTACTACGGATCGCCACACTTGTCTGAATGCGACCAAAAATTTTGTTGACCTGTCTGTACAGATTTTTTTTTTATGTTTTATAACTAAAACGGCCGTTCATTTGTCCTGATTTAAAAGCATTTGTTATTACAATAGCTGAGTTGGTTTTTGCTAGTAGGCCCTACACCTTTCTAACATCATGCGGGGATTTCTTCTAACACAAAAGTTGGGAAAAAAGGAGAAATAGAATGAGTAATGAATAAATAACACTAGCTAAAAACACGAGCATAACTGATAGAACTACTAAAATGTCAACACGATCAAATTAAAAGCGGCGCATTGGGCTGCTCATCAGGCACCCCAATAGTCATTATCGTCAGTTAATTCAATAAACGTGGATGGTGAAGAGCTTTTTTGACCATTCCATGTGAACTTATTGATAATTTTTTCTATCTTTTGTTAAAAAATATTGTGTTTTTATTCACGCAGTTAAGAAATTATGAAAAGATATACAGTAAAATTCATTGCATAATACCCTTTTTTTTATTGTTATAGATATCATTCCTTGAGTTACGGTAATTCTATTTTTCCTATCACTGCATGGAAATAATCACATTGCCACAGCTGTAATCCTACGCAAAACAGTTCATTTCCGTTTTCCGGTCCTTTTCCGCTCTAGAGCGGTAATGGAACATTGGCGCACGCTAAATCAAGGTTATTTTAAATCTACAATAGGTTAGAACGGTAAAGAAGGTGACGTCACAACACAGACTAGTTTCTATTGGTCAGAAACCACATGACAATCACCATAATTATTACAAATTAATTGTAGTTGCTTTGCTCTGAATCAGCTGATTTCACGGTCAGTATTTTGATAACACTAACTTCCGGTTACACATCTATGCAAGTGATTACGATTTATTACAGTTATTAAGTTAATGAAAGTTAATGAAGTTAAATTTAAAGTTGATATAATTGTGTACGTTTATTAAATACATTTAATCGGTTGTAATTATGGTGGTAGGAAAAATATTGTGTGTATTACGAGCACAAATAGTCATTGCCGCTCTTGAAATGTTTGGCCGCACTCAGCTGACGCTTCGTGCGGCCAACTACATTCTCGAGCGGCAATGACGTTATTTGCGCTCTTAATACACAAATAGCTATTTTTACCGTCTAAAAATTAATTGATGTAAATACGCGTAAAATAAAAATAAACCCCTTTTCCGTGGATAGTTTTCCAATCAAACGAACAATTAATTATTTAATTAGTTGAAATCAAACGCCGCGCGCCGCGCCATGACGTCACATCACTGGAAGATCTGTCGACTCGTCCACTCCCTCGACTGTTGTTTCGTTCTGGTTCGGGGGTCGGTGTCCCGCCGTCCCGTCCCGCCATTTTCCGTTGGGCCCTGGCCCGGCCAGGGTCAGGGCTCTTCGGCCAGGCTGGCCGACTGGCCGTGTGTTTTGATTTTTGATTTGATTGTGGATTGTGTTTGTTACTTGGGTGGTTGTGAGACGTCTCTACTCATATTGAAGGTGAGTTTGCTGATTTACTGATTCTTTTTAATTAGCTTTAAGATAAATGAAGTTTTGAAGACAGGGTTGCCAAACGTCCCGGATTTTAAGGGACAGTCCCTTATTTAGTTAATTTGTCCCGTGTCCCGGAGAGAACAAATCCGGGACGGTAAATGTCCCGTATTTGGCCGAAATCAGAAATTTACTCAAGATCTAACCTCAAAATAACAAAACTATTATGCTTATCGTGCATAAAAACAGTGAGGTAGCGACCAACATGACAAGTGTGTGTTGTTGTTGTTTGATAATCGTAATTTTTCGGGAATCTGCTTAGAGTGCGAACTGTATGTGACCTCATCTGATCAGGGGCGGCTCGTGAGTTTTTTAGCGCCCGTGCAAAGACCAAATTTGCCGCCCCCATCGCTTTCCAACACCATGCTATCCCCGAACACCCCCCCCCCCCACCCCACACCCGATCGCCAGACCCTGCTCTTTTTTTAGTAACACATGATAAAAATGACACGTGCGAGCTTCGCCCCTAATTCACATGCAAGCTCGTAATATGTTGGAAAATATTTATTTTTAAATAATTAATTTCCAAGAGTCTCTTGGAATTAAGGCTCCGGTCTGAGCACGAACGACATTACGGAATGCCGCCTCGCGGCCGTAGCGCTAGCTAGACGAGTTTTACGGGAATCGTGTTTAAAAATTAACTAATTATGATAGAGATTGACTCTTAGCTGTTTTATAAAAGTAGAAAGACGGATTTCGTCTTCTCTGGTTTTAGAATTTTGAAATAAAATTATTAATTCTATTATAACTGTCTAAAATCATCGGATTTTCTCTAGTGGCAAGTTTTATACTTTATAGATGCAGAGGTTTACGGGGATCGTGTTTTAAAACTATCCAATTAAGATAGAGATTTGCTCTTAACTTTTTCTAAAAGTAGAAAGACGAATCTTGTTTCCTCTGTTTTTAGAATGTTTAAATAAAATTTCTAATTTCATGTATAACTAACTGTCTAAAATCGTCCGTTTTTTCGCTTTTTAACTGAAGTTTTCCATTAGTTTTGATGAAACTACCAAAGTGAGATTACCAAATTGTAAGAAAGTAAATTTAGCGCCGTTATTCTTCTTTAAAATGACACCTTATTTATAGCTCAAGGCTGGATGCATTTCGCAGAAGATAACAGGGTTCTAAAAAACCCCTGCATTTGCATCGAGAAAAATAGATTATTTTAGACAGTTATAGCTGAAAGTAGAAATTGTATTTGAAAAATTCTAAAACCAGAGCCGACGAGATCAGTTTTTTTTTAATTTTAGAAAAAGTTAACAGCCAATCTATATCTTAGTTATTCTTAAAACACGATCCCCGTAAACCTCTGCCTGTAAACCCCGTAATACTTGCTACTAGAGAAAACAGACGATTTTAGACAGTTATAACTGAAATTAGAAATTTTATTAAAAAATTCTAAAGCTAGAGAAGACGAGATCCTTCTTTCTACTTTTAGAAAAAGTTAAGAGTGAATCTCTAACTTAATGAGTTAATTTTGAAACACGATTCCCGTAAACCTCTGCATCCATAAAACTCGCTTAGCGCTACGGCCGCCGGCCGCCAGGCGGCATTCGGGCTCAGGTATAGACCGGAGCGGTTATTTTCTTCGTCTTTCTTTTACGTTTTCGGTATTCTTCGCCGCTAATCTTTTGAAATGTCAAATCAGAAATTTATATACAACACAGATTTTTTGTAACTAGAAAGACATAGTTCTACCATTGACTGTACACCTCACGGTACGGTACCACGTTCGGTATCATCGGACTTAAATTATTACATTAAAATATCAAGAATGTTTAACAATTGGGAATTTCCGGACAAGAATATACCTGGAAAGTCACTAGACAGACAGTGACAAAAGTTTTATCTGATCAGGAACAATATACGGCCCGCCCGGCAACGACGATGTTCTCATACCAAGAATTTAATATTCAATAGTTGTGTAACGAAAATAAAAACTCGTTATCTGTAGCGATCAAGTAGTCTACAATCTTCAGTCTTTAATTTTTAATTTACTTTTTAACTCTTTACGAGACATTCCGGCTACTTAAAACCTCGGAAATAAAATAGCTATGGTATGGTATAGAAATATTGTCTTTATCTATTTCCTCCCCTTGTAAAAATTAAGCTTATTACCAAAATGTATTCGTCACATACAGATTACTAAACGAACTCAACCATTCACCAAATAGGCTAAAACCAGGGCCTAAGTTGTAATTAAGTAATCAAGTCTTGTGGAAAGAGGCCAGTTTGGGAGGGGTCCCAATCAGGTCTCTTTTGACCAAGGGTTGGGTTTTGATGTCATAGAACTTTAAAAGCATGGTGTGGTTTATAGTTCTGTGACGGATGTCGGCTGACGGAATATAGTGTGGCTGACGGAATGTCGGCGCCGGGATGTCAACCATGATCGCAGACCATAAAAAACTGTCATTCGTGCCGTACCATTCTTCCATTACTAGAATATTCATATTGAGAAGAGGATACCTACAAGCCTAAGAGGGCGGCACCGCAACTTTGGATGGGCGCTCGAGTGTTTCAGGGAGCGCTTCCTTGTATCTACACGAGTTTAAAAATCATACAAACAAGGCCATTGGCCTGCTCTCTTGAATCATTAAAGATAAATAATTTAAGAAAAACTATTGATTTACATTATAAAAACTACCGTTTCCTTCTCTTTGTTTGATTTTTCAAGCACCTATCTTTCTCTGGCCCCTCTTTCCGTCGCCCAGAGTGGCGCTTCACGCCGCCCCCCAAAATACGGCGCGCCTCTGGCGCCCCGTGCGGGTGCACGGGCCGCACGGGCCACGAGCCGCTACTGCATCTGATCTCGGGTCTCGCCAAGTCGTCGATTGTCGCCGAGCCATCCCACCGTGTTGATTGGCAAATGCCATTTTTAATACCATACCCATACAACAGTCTCTCATTTAGTACTTCTCATCATAGTAGCTTAGTGTAAGAATTACAAATGTAGATTAGTGTGATTATGTTGTAATATATATTTTTAAAATAAACCTTTTTGTTAAAACAAAACAACCTAAAATAGGAACACTGAAAAATGTTCAAACGTTAAAAATTTCAACAATTTTTGCTTTTAAAAATATTATAGTTTGAAAATTGTTGATTATTATTGAACAGTATTAAAACACTTAAATATTGCATATTAATAAATAATGCTAGGTTTATGCAATAAATAATTAGTAAAAATGTTATTTTATTTAGTTTTAATCCTATAAGTGCCGGTGTTAGTATTTTTTTACCGGGGTTTTAACAATATTTCATTTTTAAAATATTAAAACTCCCTTTCTAAAAAGCCCATGGACAGGACTAAAATAATAGCCTATTTATAAAAAAAGATAAGTATTGGAAGAATAATTTAAACCTCATTATTATAAAAGAATTATTAATTTTCAACCACAATTTCGGACTCAGGATTAGTATCTAGGCTTGATTACAAAACCGTCCCTTATTTTCGGGGGCTTTATTTGGCAACCCTGTTTGAAGAAGTTGTTAGCCTTTCAATATCAGCGATTAAAACACTTAATTCCTAACCAAGAATTTGAAAGATTCCTAACCTCAATCAGCGTATTCCGTGGAATGCATGGTCTTTTAATCTTTTATTGTTTTTGTAAATTCATAATACCACTAATAGTAACAGACATCAACTTAAAATGTTAAGTGATTATTAAGAATAGCCTACTTAGCCTTTTGAATTTCTTTTCGATTGTTTAACATAAGTTATTAGGCTAGTAGGCTAACTTATTTGGCATTCATAGGCCCTACAAAATGTCCAAGCTTAAGTTAAATTACTCGTAACCTGTCCGGTTTTTGTAGGTCTGTTTTCATAAATTAACTACCTATTGTGTTGAAGATGTGTATTCTCAAAATATGTGACACAATTTTCACCCCTGTAGTGGTTACGGTCTCTGAGACCAATAAAAATTTTCAGTCTTAATTAGCTGATATAGGTTGTATTTGCTGTCGCTCGAGTCATGCAACAAACTCCATTGGGTGTGCCTTCAGCTGCCACAGTGTAGGGTAATTTTGAGATTAGGTAAGTTCTTACGTTCGACAGGGTTACCACATAGTTTATTGTTACTTCTTCCATATTGTTATAAAATTGTAATTTAACTTAAGTTAGCCTAAATTGTTTAAAATGTTTAAGTTAATCTAGAACTAAAAAGTAACACTACATTTAATTTACTTTTACTCTAATGAAACAGTTTGTAGTCTGATAACTTATTCCTTTTGGTTAGACGTCACTGCGCAAAATGGTTTTTATTAGCAGCATATTGAGTTAGAGAGTGAGGTTAGATATGCTGTCGACTTTCCATTTGCTCAGGCTTGAGTTTGATCAAGGCGACCATTAGTTTCTGAATATAATTTGATCAGTTGTTTGTACCTAAGAGTAATTTTAAAGTAAAAATGGTTTTGAAAGTGACTAAGCCTCGACTTTGAAACTAACTTAAATTTCATCATCAAATACTAACTAATAATATTTTTCAACGATTTTTACCCTACTTTACTTTTAGGGCTACTATTATATTTGCATAGTTATCATTAAGTACCGTATGTTATGTAATAAATTATGTGCTCTTGACATTTAAAAATTTTTCTCATAGGTAAAATGTATGTACCAAATATTTTTTTGGTACCGTACTTATTAGAAAGTGATATAAAAAATAAACAACACAATTAAACCTACTTATTTTTTAGGGCTAAGACCGTCTTATTTAAAAATTTAAAAAATTTAATATAAACGTTACAAAAATAATAAATTAAATTGGAAAAAATGGCACCTTATTTAGTGTTGTAAGAATAATTTTATTATTTGAAAAAAATTAGACCTATATAATTATAAATTTTTTTGTTCCCCACGCTGTGATATTAAATTGGTGGGTGGGTGGGGGAGGGATGTCAGAAATTTAGATTTTTGTGATTCATAAAAATATGATTGTTTCGACCGATATATCTATCATATCAACTATAGATTCATTCCCCACTGAGCACAAGATTTCCCCAGGATATCCCAAACAAGTCCCAAATATCCTATTCAGATCCCGGGATATGGAGGATATTCTAGGACATTCTAAGCATATCCCAAAAGGACTTTAATAGAAATACAAACTTTTTACGTAAATAGGACTAAAATTAAACAAATTCAAACAAAACAGGTTTAAAATGGATTTGTTTTACTTTTTTGGCTATAAGACACCCGTCAAACAAAATTTCAAAGGATATTCCAGAGATATCCCAAGGATGTGTCAGGCCTGCGTAAACGGCCATATTCCAAGGATATCCCTAGGATATGTGCGTTTTTTTTTTCAATTTAGTTCAAACATTCAAAATAGGGGTTTTGCTAAAAGTCTAAAATCATCAAGTCATTCAACCATTTTTCTTTGAGGCCTCTTTTCGAAAACTTCTGAAAAGAGCTCCTGGGGAAGTCCCTGGAATATGTCCGTAAGCATAGTTTTAATTAAATTCTATAAAATCGTTCACATCCTTAGGATATTCTCAGGATTTCCCAAGTAAATATCTGTTAACACAGTGTAAATTATTGAAATACTAAATAAACTTGTATCATATAGGTCCAGAAAAATTAATTAAACAATCTAATAACATTACATAATAACATTGTTTACAAGCCAAATAGATTTGTTTGAATTCAAACATTATAGTTGAAAGGATCTACAAAGAACATCCATAGGAAGTGTCAGTGATTAAAGCTATAATGCAAAATAGTGTATAGGTCATTCACTATAAACTAAAGTTTTAATAAATAATTTTCTTTAATGAAAACCTCTGAAAATAACTCTTAGTAAAAAGTATGGGAAATTTTCATAAGCAATGCCATGGCTGCCTCTCTTCATGACAGGAGTTCCAGAGATGGGTCTCGAAGGATATCTCTTAAAAATATTCAATGTCCTGGGGATATCGTGAAAGGATATCCCAAAATGTATGATTTGCAATATCCCTAGGATATCCTTGGAATGACTTAGAAAATATTGGGGATATTTGGGTTTACGCTGGGATATCTCGATTTACCATTACACACCATAACGTACACAGGATAGGTATCTATTTTACATCAAATACACTTTCAAAAGGTCAAACTACATCAAATAAAATGTAGTGATTTTACTCAAATTAAAATATATATCAAGTATAATTAATAATCTTTTTGTGTTAAAATATACAATCCAAAATTACATATAACAGTTCACATTCAAAAGGTTTTGCTATTTTATTTCAAAATTTTTAAATATGTGAAAATAGTCAATTTGTAAAGTTACTTCAAATTTAGGCTAACTTTTTTACTTTGACTCGCAAAACTTCCAAGTGCACCAATGAAGGTCAAGTTTCAATACTTAATAGTAAATGAGAACACCTCAGAGCACAGGTCAGTTGGCTCAATAGGTTAGAGCGTCAGGTCATTGAGTGTGAGGTCACAGGTTCAAATCCTGGCATGGGCTTATACTTTTTGCTCCAAATTATTTTCATTTTTGTAATTTGTTCGTTAGCAGAAATGCATTTATTTATAAACTTTGATGAAAATAGTTACAATTTACAAGTTTTAGACCAGTTTTTAACGACATCCCATAGGGATATTTGAATATCCTAAGGATATCCCGAAAGGATATCCCAAAACGCGGGATATGCGCGGACATTCAATATCCCCAGGAGATCCCTGGGATGACTTTTTGAGAATATTGGGGATATTAAGGATTTCCCCGGGATATTCCAATATCCCATAAGGATATGTTTAGGAACTCCTGGGGATGTACTTGTGCTGTGTGGGTCTATAGTTAGCGGTACCTAAATAACAAAGTCAATCACCCCTTTAACTAATTAATTATCCCTATTTTTGTTTTTAGCTTCTTATTCCCACATCTAAATCCAAAAACAAGTATAACCTAACTTAACTTATGTCAACAAAATCAAAACACTACTAATCATAAAGACAAATTAACAAAATAACATGTCAGTTGAACCTTGATAGTTCGACACTTTATGGACTTAGAGAGTGTCTAAGTATCAAAATGTCGAACTATAGGGAGTGTCGAACTATTGAGGTTCTACTGTAGCTTATAAGAAAAATAATTACCTATGTTGCTATGTATCCTACTTAAATGTGGTTATACTTTCTTGGGCTTGGGCATTCTTCATATTAATGGAGATTAGTTTAGGTTTTACAATGGATAGTTAGATTAGTTTGTCAAGCTAAATAATTTTTTATTTTACAGTAATTTTCGATACGATATCGATCAGTAGAATTTAAATCAGCGAACTTTAAATAGATGTTTTGTATTTTTTCTATCTTTTAATTTAAAAACCATTTGGTTGAATATGTAAACTCGCCACCATATGGGTTTTATTTAAGTATAAGTTAAACCCTACCTAGTAAAAGTACATGGTACCAAATATCATGAAGTTATGGTATTCTTTTCATTTTCCCCATAAACCCTATGGGGGTGACGTATGTAGGTTTGCTGTCATTTGGGGTTTGTAAGCAAATAAGTTAACCCCTTCCTAATGGATGTAGGCCTACTCATGAAATTGTATCAATATATGTCAATAAATAAGCAAGATAGAAGATTTAACTTAGTTGATTTCCCATATAATACAAGGAAACATTTTTTTAAATTTCTCCCTAACCATTTAAGCTAGGCCTAACATAAAAATTCAAAATACCAAATTGTTTATTTTTTCGAGCTCTTTTAGATGGTTTATGTTCAAATTGTTGTGTTTTAAAAATTGAAGCCAAAAAGTGCAAAAAACCCATTTTGACCCTTTTGAACCCCCCCCCCCCCACCATGGTCCGTTTGCGAACACATTCAAGTATACGCTGGTCTACTTTCCTGTACCAAATTTTATGAAAATCAAAGGTTCCGTTCAAAAGTTATTGTGTTCATGGCACACACATATATACATATGGCTTCTAGAGAACTCAAAACAAAAAAGTATCAAAGTTCCGGGCTTAGGTCTTACCGTGACAACTACCGTAATAGGGAATAGGGAAATTCGCTAAAAATAAAATAGTGTAAGCTTTTAGATAAATAATAGGCCCTAACTCTCATGTTCAATGTTCACAGGTTACATATCCAAACACTGTAAGAAACAAAGGAGTTTCTGGAGAGCAACAACTCGGGGTGCTTGTTAATTGCAAAGCGTTTAATGTAAGTAAAATAATTTATTTATATATTCCAAACGGATACACTATTGAGTTACTGATATACAATTATTGAACAGTCTAGAAATCCCTCTTATTTAACTCTAGTTGACATGTTTGACTTAAAGGAAGCAAAACTAAAAGATTGCAAAAACTTAGAAACGTGAAATTTTTCCAGTGAAATCTTTCTTTAGTTGGAAATTAAAATTAATTGAATATAAATTTTACAAAGTAATTTCTGTGGAGGATTGATTATTCAAACTACTTTTGATGGGAGGTGTTTTGGATAGTAAAACATGGAAATTATTTACAATTTGGGACTACTAAACAGTTCATTGACTGTTTTTAAACTTAAATATTTCTTAAGAATCTAGAGGCTTTGATAAACAAGAGCTCTAAACAAAAAAATGGTAGTTACATTGGGAACACATTTCTTAGAAGTCTATTTTGTAGACACTTTTGTTATAATTTTTTTTAATACTGTACACTGAATTGGTAAGCCATTCAGGGGTTTTTATAATTGACATTTGGATAAATCGACACTTAACTGCAGGGCCTGATACCAATTTGAGAATTAAAAAAAAGTGATGAAATCAGAGAAATATAAGTTAATTGCTGAAGATTGATTAGAAAACAAATTTGGACACCTAATAAAATTGTTCGCTTAATAGTATATTACCATTGACTTTGTACACTACGTGAGTAGACTTCTCATAGCATAGGCGTGTGTGAAGCATATTCACGGTGGTGCGATCTCATGCAGCGTCCATCGAAGTACACGTAACATATGATAGATAAATCAGTATTACCACTCTTCTAAACCAAGGATGAAACATTTTATCACTGAAAGTCATGTTTATGTTTTGGTAAAATGTTTTGGCAGCACTGTAAATTCACCTGAATAATAACAACATCTATGGCAGCGACTCTGGTGCGGCGTCCGCCGAACTTCAAAATTTTTGCCTCAAACTAAATGCATTGGATGAGAGGTCTATTCACGTTAGTGTACATAGTCCATGATATTGCAATCTTTTGAAATATTTTATTTCAGCTTCAGTGATGGAAATTCATTACAAGTCAACAGAGGATGCATTCAACACACAGGCCCTCCTACAGCTGGTGAATCATCTGATTTGCTATAAAGTAAGTGATAGCACATTTTATCCCAACTCTCAAAAGTTCTTTCCTTGAATGTTTTTGGTATCTATAATTTACAAGTTAGTCTCTGGTCTACCCCTGGCGCGCCACCCAAACGCAAGGGGTTTTGAGAATCATGTTATCTCCTGCTACATTGGACTCGTGTTATCTCCTGCTACATTCGAATTTTGTTAACTTCTGCTACATCCAGCTATAAATAAGGTGCCATATAAATGTTTTTTATCAGCCAAAAATAATGTTCTCGATAACAAGTAACATTTTCTAGCCTCTGTGAATTGCCCATGATACTTAATGTTAACCCTCCATTGAGCGCAAGCGGAGATTGCCTCCGCAATCAGGAAAAATGGAAAAAAGCATTCTTTTTAATGGTGTTAATGGTGACTTTAAATTATTGTAAATGGCTATGTCCGTTGGCAGAACAAATAAAAATAGTTTGTACATTTGAAAAACTTTATTAAATAACTACAAAAGTCAACAAAATATCCTCTAAACTAAAAATAATAAGATTAGATATGTTTTAATATTAGTAATTTACGTATTTTATAATCCGTTAATTACATAATTATACGTGATATGCGCTTAATCCGAAAATTCGCTAATCCGAACAGGATCTGGTCCCAATTAGTTCGGATTAGCACAACTCAACTGTAGTTCATTTCCTCTATCATCATAACTCATAATTTGTATAATCAAAACTTTGAATGTAAAAACTAGTTGTGAATCTAAACACTGTTAGCGCTAGTGTAGTTCCCTCTTTCTGGGCCTTATACAAACTGAGTGTCGTTACAACGATTACTAGGGGTGTGCGAATAGTGAATTTTCTGGTCGAGCCGAGCCGAGCCGAGCTGGTAATGAAATATTCGAGTTTCGAGCCGAGCCAAGCCTAGCCCAGACAGCAAAAAAAAAAAAAAAAAAAAAAAAAAAGATAATTTTTTTTGTCAAAATACCATCTTTTATCTTCCCAAAAGGCCATTTTTTGGCCATTAAATGAAAAAAATAAAACACAGTCAACTCCTGATTAACCGGGGTAATGACTGGTTGAAGGATCCCGGATAACCCAAAACACATCTTCTAATTGAGTGAACAAGGAACACAATGAAAGGGTCCAACGTGGACAAAAAACCAAGGTCAGGTGTTCTATTGTTTGGCATCTGTCAGCTGGGATGGGTGGGTAAGGTGAAGGGGGTGGTGAGGGGGAGGGTCGCTTGGGATAATTTATTCAAGATAAGAGCAAGCAAACAAAAACAAGTTATTGTTCATCTTTTTGTCTAACTGGTAAAAATTTAAGAACAATAAATTGTTTTATTAGTTACCAAATTAATCTAATAAATTAGTCAAAAAAAATGTTAATGTAAATTATCAAACATTTCTTAAAATGCAAATCAAATGCATTTTGAAATGTGTTGTTTTGCATAATATAACCCAAAATTACTAAGGGTCACTGAACAGCACACGAATCAAAACGATAATTACACAATGAAGTGGAAACTAATAGGACCTTTCTTTGGGCGAGGGTGTGTGAGAGTGTGTGTGTGTGTGTGGGTGCATGTAAGAGTGCGTGCGTGTGTGCGTGTGTTGACTCCACCAGTCAAGGTCATTAGCGTGGTCCTATTGCGTTGTAAACAAACCCCGCCCCGCACCTGCCATCGTCTTACCTCCCTAACCCTGTTTGCGATCACACAGCTCAATTATAAATTGCCGTGTTTCTCTGCTTTTTTCCATTAATTAATAAATCAAATAATTGTTAGTACAGAGTTTTCTTCTTAACTCTATTAATTGGCGGAATTGTTGCTTCTGTAATTATTTTCAGCTCGACCACTCGAATAGTTTGGCATAACCTCGAGCCGAGCCGAATAGTGCTAGTATTCGACCACAACTATTCGACCACTCGAGTACTCGCACACCCCTAACGATTACCCTACATGAAAAATGTGTTATAAGATTAAGTGGAGTAAATTCACATGAAAAGAATTAACATATTTCCATTTCCTTAAGTTAATACACTTTAAATCAGTAAGATAGGCCTAAAGAAGTTACTGTTATTAAAAGTAGTAAAATTATTTTCAATTTTTAGTAAATTGACAAAGTGCCGCCCATAAAATTTAGCCGCTATAGGTTCCAGCCTTTTCAGCCATATTTAGAAAAATGGCCCTGAGTAAATTATCACAGTGTTTTCAATATCTGGAAACAAATATAAGCAGATATTTTGTGATGAAGTATTAGCTAATATTTTTTGGTGGTTGCAGCTGCAGTATTGAAGATAAACCCAAATTCTACGGAATCATGCGTGAAGAAACATCTTCGGATGGTTTTTTTAAACCAGGCAAAGACCCGGATCATTCGAAAGTAAGTTGATTTTTACTAAACAGTTTAACAGTTTTTACATATGTGCATGGATTGTTCTACATATCAAAGGAATATTTTTAATTCAACCAATAATTTGATGGCTCCATTATTTTCTTTATCGCGGCTTAACACTTTGGTTTTCATTTTTGTCATATTACCTACTTAAATTTCCCTTGCTCAGAAGAGTATGGGAGTGTAGGTAATTTTTTTGGGTCAGTGTATCATAGCTTTTAATGCTCATGTTAAAGTTCAGTCAAGATTTTGGAAGACCCACTTTTTGCTCATAACTTGGCTTTTTGAATGATGGGGAACGCAATGGGGTATTTGCTGTACCCACATATTTTAATAATGATAATATTTGAAAACTTTAATGAATTGTATTTTATTATTGTCATGTGCTATGATTATTTTTCTATAGCTGTAACATAAATTACTATAGAGTTGTGAGATAAAAGAAATGGTCTACTTTTTTAGGATATCAGGAAGTCCTATTTTATTTGGTTTACTGTGATTCACAAAAGTTGGATAGATTAAAATTTTTTAGCATTGTTGACGTATAAACGAGTAATTTAAAATCAAGGGTAAATGACAAATACTTTCTCCAGTGGTGTAGTGGGTTCCTCTGGTTCTCGAAAACCCGGGAAATCCGGAAGTTATGTCTTCCTTTGCAGGGAATTTGACAAATATAGCAAGCCCCACACTGAAAAATGCGCCACTACATCACTGACTTTCTCCCAACAATATAAGAAGGTGTTATAAGTAGGCTTGCCATAATTTTATAGAGCAAAACCTGGAAGATCAGTATGTAAACCTCCTTGCCCCCCCGCCCACCACCTGAATGCTAATGGAGAATGAGTCATTGGCAGTGGCGGCCGGTGGTCAGGGACGGCGGGGGGGCTCTTTAGGCCTATATTATTTATATTTACGCCAGTGACGATAAGTAATGTCTGCTTCAGAAAAAACGGTTATGTCTCGGTCAATAAATATAGTTACTCCATAAAACAGAAACAATTTGGTCACAAAGTTGAATTGAATTGCAATATAAAAATTTGAATCACAATTGCTGACGCAAAGTCATCTCTGTTGTACATAACTGATAACTGCAGAGTTATCAGTTATGTACTACATAGATGACTTTTTTAAGTCAAAAAAATTGTTACAATTTATTCAGTTGATATGAATCCGTTTCAGTGCATAGGCCTACTTCTTTTTGTGACATTTGTTTTTGAAATCAGGAAACAAATCAGGCTAAAATAGTTTTTCCGCGGACAAGTGTTTTAGGAATTGAAAGCGGTCGCCTACCCCGGATGTTAAGATGTCCACACACTTCCTTTGCGACGATATGTTTCCGGTCTCCAAACCGCGTTTACGTGTGGGTTCAGGTACGCTATTGTTCACACTGGATTGATCCAGTTCAGGAGAGTTTCTATATTTTTACTTCAGTTTTGAATTCGTTATCGCACTTGAACGCCTTAATACAAACAATTGTTTTATGTTGAAATTGATTGTAAAGGACACATCACAATGTGGGAGTATTTTGCTAAACGAAATCCATCAAAAAAGAAAATCTGCATCTGCATCTCAAAACATTTTGTAGACCTATACATTTAATGTCGCAAATCGAATGTCGATCCTTCCAAGTAGGCCTAATTCAAATTCTATACACGCATTTAATGTGTTTGTCATTCATTTTATATTTCTTAGCTTTGTCATTCAAGTGTTTAATGTCTGGAATACTACCAACAGTTTAAGGCGCGATCCTGAACCCATATTATCAAGCAAGTGTAAAAGAAAAACGAGTTTTTAACATCACAGCCACAGAGCCAATTGGCCAAATTGTATAAATTTCTAAACACTTTTGATTGAAACTTTTTTTTTTTTTTTTTTTTTTTTTTTAGATTTTGTATTTGATTAATAACTAAATTGGGCATAGGAGGCCCCGAATTCCTCAACGTAATTGTAATATTCAATGTTTTTTTATTCATTCTATTACCTACTATATACGGTTTACCTGGTGTAAATGTTGCTCATCTCCAACGTCGCAATTTCACTATCACTCATTTACCTTTCTACACAAATCTAATTAATTCACTATTTCATCACAAAGCACACCAACACGTACAACATTACGCACAACAGAACCCAGACGGACGACTGAATCGCGAGGGAACTGACAGTCACATTTTTGGCACTGCTCGGTTGGTAGCAGTGGCTGGAGCAGTTGCGCGCGCAGCCTAGGGCGCCGGGCAGAGCGCTGCATTAGCAGCCGTTGTGTGTGCCTGTGAGAGTGACACACTCGTATGCGCGTTCCCATTTGATTTTACAAGAGCGCTAGGACGCCGTAGCCGGCGTCCGCCGCTCCGGCACCGGCCGGCCGCGATGGAATTAGACACACAATCGTCATCGATTTTGGATTTATTTCGGTACGATCTGTTTCTATCTTCAACTTATGACCTATACAATTGTCATTCTGTTAAATATACTCATAATATTATTTTTGTTAAATTATTTATTTATATTTTTTAATCAATGCGTTGGGGGGGCGGCGTCCGGGAGTCCTTATGGGCGAGCCGCCACTGGTCATTGGTCTTAATACAACATTTTAATTAAGATTAAATTTTTTTAAGCAAATTGTGCCTCATAACTTCATAATTTTATTTTAGTCCGGCAAACTTAAAATGTTTATGTTGAGTATTAAGGATTAGTTAATTCTTTAAAACTAAATGTTAATCAAATAAGTTGTTTATTTTTTGTTAGTTAGTTTATTAATATAACACGAGCTCAAACGATATGGAATACACATTCTTGATTTCTTGAATAAAAATAAAGTTGCTATAGTAATAATTAATCATTGTCACATTGGACTAGAACTTTTCCAATAATTTGTCTATTTCATCTGATTTCACAATTGCTTAGACTTGTCCAGCCAACCCTTATTTTTCATCTTACGTAGGCAACGTCAAATTTCACCTCAACTTTAAATTCGATTACCATAAGAAAATTGAATCTTCATCCTAATTTAGTAATTTTTTGTTGTTGTTATCAGAATATTTATTTTAAGACGCAAAACAAAAAAGATTGTTGAGTTTGTTTTTGATAATTCCCTATTTTTCTAAATATTTACAAAAAAACTGGAACTAAAGCAAAACCGGCCGGGACACCGGGACAAGTGCGAAAAACCGGGACTTTCCCGGTCAAACCGAAGGTATGGCAAGCCTAGTTATAAGTCTCCAAACATTCATGTCTTGATGGCTCAGTCAAATAGCTACCAGCTAAGCAGACTACGCCACGCGCGTCTGTGACTTTTAACAATGTACTCCATTTACAGTCAAATGGAAAATTGGATTTTATAAACACTTGTTGCTTTCTAACTTTTGAACATGTATTTTCTCGGAGAAACAGGGGGTGTCATTATTCAGCATTTTAATCTTAATAGGCCACAAAACTTTAATCAAAATTTTTAGAGCCGTTTTTTAGAGATTTTGATTTTTTTTTTATGGTTTTAGGGGTAAATTACCCTTATAAACAAACAAATGGAAAAACCACCTGAAATTATTATGAATTTTGACATAACAAACTTAATCCAAATTGGACCACTGGGACATTCTCTATATTCTCTAACACACACTCACACAGAAATCACTCTGTAAACCTCTTTTTTGGACTCAGGTGTCAAAAAAATTTATAAATCCACCAACAACTCAAATTAGAAAATTTTTACAAAAACAATACTTTCTCCATATAATGTTGTGGTATAGGGTGAGGAAGTAAAAATCAACGAATTTATAGGTTCATTGATTGTGCCAATTGTTTTATTTGTAAAGTACCAGGGAGACCGAGCTTAAGCTCAATAAAATTATTACTTTCGTTCTCACACAAAGCTCGTTTGCTCCGCTCACTCGTGCTCTTCCATTTTTAAAGACGAGCTCGTTTGCTTCGCTCACTCCCCGAGCCGATGGGTGCTGCACTTTGGTATAATTGTCTTAAACTACAGGTTAAAGATGTAACCCATTGGTTTATATCTACAGTTATCAGCTGATTTTTGTTCAATTAATAAAATCTCCATAAGGATAACATGGAAACTTTGAAGGGATCTAGCGCAAAAACCGGATTTTTCCCAGCTATGGGACCAGCTCCAATCGACTCTTGGTGGCCAATGCCCGTACAAACGGAGCTTGTTTTAGATTATAAGATATATTTGAAAATAATAGGAGTGATAGACAAATTTAACCACTATTTGAGGTCCTTGTCTCAAAATAGTGATATAGTGATTTAAAGAGTGGTTTAACATGATTAACAGTGGTTTAAAATGATCGAGTAGTGATTTCCAAGGTCGAGTCAAGTTTTTGAGTAGCAGTTTATTTAGAGTCAAGTTTATATTACATAATTTTTTAGCGAAAAACAATAAGTTAATACAATAAAGAAAGGAAACCCCTTACATTAGAATTAACCCAATACCTTTTCATTAACCGACTACAAATTTTACAATCACAGAAATACAGGGTGTTTGGAAAAAACATTTCAGAAATTCATGAGGTTGTTGCCCACATCAAAATGAGCAAAAAAAATCCTGTAAAGATATGTCCTAAAATGCTTTGTTAAACCGCGCTAGCCACCATTTTGTTTTTTATACAAAATAAATTTTATTTCCGTAACGAATCATTGTATTAAGTTCATATTTGGCATGAATCTTTATCACACTAATGTTCATTTTCAGAGAAAAAATTATTTTTGTCTTCCAAATGGCGGCAATTTTAATATTTCAAACTCAAATAACTTAAAACTGGTGAATTATATCAAAATTTTATAAAAAACAAAAAAAATTATAAATTAAATTATCTAACTAATGATATCAAGTTTATAAGGATCTAACATACAAATAATGGAGATATTACGATTTTTCTACTAAAATAACCTTAATTTCCATGAGTACAGTAGAACCTCGATAGTTTGACACTTTGTGGACTTAGAGAGTGTCGAACTATGTCGAAATATAGGGAGTATATGGGAAATTTTAACACTGGGATTATAAAAATCATAATTTGAATTTAGGAAACACTAAATTTTAGTGAAACCATAACCTAATTGAACTTCAACATAAACAACATTAAAATCATTCGCCAATTTGTTTACATTTTCACCTTTGTCAGGCTCCAACATGTTCACATCGGTCATTATTAACATGTTAAGTTGTCATGGACCATGTCGAACTATCAGGAGTGTCGAACTATCGAGAGTCGAACTATCAAGGTTCTACTGTACTAATGAAAAATAAAAACAACATAAAAATCTCAATAACTCCATTATTTGTTGTTAGATCCTTACAAACTTGTTGCCATTGGTTAGATCATTTAATTTTAAACTTTTTTGTGCCTTGTAAAATTTTGATAAAATTTACAGGTTTTGGGTTACTTGAGTTTGAAATTTTAAAATGGCCACCATTTTGAAAATACACATTGAAAAAAATAATTTTTTCCCTGAAAATGAAATTTGGTGTGACAAAGGTCCATGCCAAATATGAACTTAATACAATTATTCGTTACGGAAATAAAAATTATTTGGTGTAAAAAACAAAATGGCAGCTTGCGGGGTAACGAAGCATTTTAGGACATATATGTTTATAGGAACTTTCTTACTCACTTTGATGTGGGCAATAACCTCCTGAATTCCTGAAAGGTTTTTTCCAAACACCCTGTATACATAAATAGGCTATTTACTTATGATCAGGTTTAAACTAAAATGGTGCAAAAACGGTTGATAAATTGATGTTTTGCCATATTTTTAACATGCCAGGGTAATATACTGTAATTAATTTAGAAGCCTTATCCCTTAAAACAAGATTTTATTTTGTTTTTGTATGAGGTTTTCAGTAGCAATTGAGAAATGTGAGTGTAGCAGGTCCCGACTGGAAAAATCCAGTTTGCATCCCACATACCTTTAAAGTAGGACCTTATTGAAAAACTTTTTGTAGCTATTCAATCGGTTGATAACTAAAAATTCAGGAAATGGAATTTAAATTTGAGGTTCATTACACATAACCAGAATGTAGCATCCCTTGGCCTGGCAAGTGAGCAGAGCAAACAAGCTTGTCTTACAAATTATACATGATTAATCGAGAAAATTCATGATCCCCCAAGTAATATTGTTATAAATAAATTAATTGTAACATACATTACAGATTTCAAGTTGTGAGTATTTTGAAATACAAATAAGATAAGAAACACTAAAACTTTTTCAAGTAGAAATAGGTGAAAAATAGATGATTATTAACTAGTGCACGTGTTGCTTGACATCGAGCAATTTATTTTGATACAATACAAAAGTTATATTTAGTTCTAAATCAATTAAATCCGACCAATCCAATATTGTGAATATCAGTGATCACCAAAAACTACAGCTGAACGTTAACAAATGTTTAAAATTCTCAAACCAATCGCAAAGTTTTTCTAATGGGAAAATTTCAAATTTAATTTTTGGATAGCGCCCTTACTCTAAGTCTGTTTCTCATCAATTTTTGTCGGAAACAACTACACACCAAGCCCTATCCAACGACACCCTATTCCAAAAATATGAAAATCGGTTGATAATTGTAGGAGGAGTTAACACAAAAAAAACCCCTTAGCGTATTAAATAAGTATAGAGTAGGCCATTTATTGCTATAGGCCGAAAATTTTTTTAATTCATTGTATTTTTTTTCAGGGAAACCAAAGGAGCTGAACCAACACCTAACTAACCTGTTGTATACATAGTTTATGTATCTATATATCTCTGTATGTAATCTATTTATCTTTAAATTTATAATCTATATTCTGTAAATAATTCAAAATTAAAATATTTGCAAAATAACGATTTTTATTCTTATGTTCCCTGCTTGAGAATTTTTTTGTTTATAAAATTGTTTATATTTCATTGAAACAAAAGAAAACATTGATTTTATAATAGTGTTCATGCAATTTATGAATCATATTAAATGAAGTTTGATTATAACTGTAAAAAAACTCGATCTTACAACAATTTATTTTCAAGTTTATGTATAATGTGTTTAAATTACAAAAGTTTTGGTTTTAAATGTTTTACTTTTGGATAACTGTATGGTTCATTCTGCACATGACATGTCAAATAACTAAAGGTGGTTGAAATTAAGCTGCATATCAGTTTATAAGTGCCATATTTATGTTCCACATTTATTAACAAATGGCCAGCAACCCATTCTATTACAAAATTAATTATTATCATCACTCTGTATTTGAAAGTAGCTACTTTCCGTGCAGCTGAGGCTTTCGAAAGTCGTCAATTTCAAAACAGATAAAACTAGTCACCATCAGCTGTTTTTCTGTAAATAAACATTACTTTCGGTCCAAGGTAAACAATTTTTTACTACATCAACAAACTTTTCCTGTACAGCAACAACTCAATCAGCTAAATTCAAAACAAATTAAATTTTTAATTCTGTCTTTGTTAACTATGTGTAATAACGAAAAAATTACGAATAATTCTCCTTTAAAACATTCATATATTTTATTAATTGCACCGTGATGAAAAGTATCATTCACAATTCGTCCGGAAGGTGACCCACTTCGGGGCGAGATAGTGTTTTCCATGCTTGGCTTCACCTCGCGCGTAAAACACTATCTCGCCCTGAAATGGATCACTTTCCAGACGAGTGGTGAAATATACTATTCATTGCACACTATTTCAAACATCTTTTTAACACTTTTGGCGAACATGCATTGGTCACTTTTGATAATCATGCGTTGATAACTTTTAGAAAACATTCATCGATCACGTTTGGAAAACATTCGTCGATCACTTTTGGTAATCATTCGTCGATCACTTTTGGAAAACATTCGTCGATCACTTTTGAGTAACATTCATCGATCACTTTTGAAAAACATTCGTCGATCGCTTTTGGATAACATTCGTTGATCACTTTTGGAAAACATTAGTTGATCACTTTTGGAAAACATTCGTTGATCACTTTTTGCAAACATCTGTGAAAATCTTTCCGCAAATGTGAGAAGTGTAAACTTGCATATTTGCGGAAAGTGCTTAAAACAATTTCATGTTATCAATGAATATTTACAGCAAACATTTTTGTTTGCAGTTGAAATTGATGTGGAAACTTCTTGTAAACGTTCATTGCTGTCTGGGATATCAACTGTACCTTTCAAGTACCTTAATATCCTTTTGACTTTAATCCAGTCTTCAGGTTATGGATTTTCAAGTGATCGTGATGCTTTCCCTACTGCGAAAGCAATATCTGGACGTGTTCCTGTTGCAAGATATAAAAGTGCTCCAACACACTCTCTGTAAGGAAACTCTTTGGGTTCCACCTTTTCCTCAGTGTCCACTTTCCCTACTGATGTGTCTTTTAGCATCGGTGTCGCTACTGGTTTACAGTCTTCCATGCCAAATCGCTTCAGGAGTCTTTTCGTGTAACCTTCCTGTTTAATACGTATTGAGCCATTCTCATCTCTGCTTATTTCAAATCCTAGAAAGTAAGAAGCAGGTTTCTCTGTAATTTTAAACTCTTGTCCTTTAAGGAAGTCTTCAAGCATATCTCCGTGTGTTGATGCAACTAGTCCATCGTCTACATAAAGTGCCAACAACAGCTTCTTTACTCCTTCTTTCTTGAAGAACAAGCAGGGATCAGCTTCACTTTGTGTTAAGCCTACTTTAGTCAGAAAGCTTCCAAACCTCTTGTTCCAACAACGAGGAGCCTGTTTGAGACCATACAGACTCTTGTTTAGGCGGCAAACTCTTCCTCATCCATCGTCATAACCCTCTGGCTGTTTCATATATATAGTCTCCTCCAAGTTTCCATAAAGAAAAGCTGTAGAAACATCGAACTGTTTCATAACCATGTTCTCATTTGCCGCAGTGCTTAGCACTGATCTAATTGTTCCCAGTCTGGCTACCGGACTAAATGTTTCAAAATAGTCTATGCCTTTCTTCTGAGAATATCCTTTGATCACTAACCTTGCTTTAAATCTTTCTATTGATCCGTCAGGATTAGTTTTAACTTTATAAACCCATTTACATGGAATGCATTTCTTTTCATTAGGCAAGTCTTCTAATGTCCAAGTTTGATTCACATCATGAGATCTCATCTCTTCATCCATAGCCTTCTTCCAATTTTCACTTTCTTTAGACCTTATAGCTTCCGTGTAAAATTGTGGTTCGATGATGTCACTCATGCTTGATTCTGCACACATTACATAATCTTCAAATCTTCTTGGAGCTTTGATTTCTTCTCGGTTCCTTAGTTCATACTTTGGACTTTCCTCGAGTTCTGGTTCTGGTCTAGAATCCGGTTCATACATAACTTCTTTGTTATCATCGGTATTCTCCTCCTCATTTGCTTCAGTCTTCTCATCATGGATTGGCAATCGTACAGCCCTCTCTTGAAGTAGTGGTTCTTCATGAAAAATGACATCTCTTGATCTTATAAGAGTGTTATTTTCCTTATTCCACACTCGGTATCCGTCATCGTTGTCATAGCCGATTAGTACTCCTTTTACCGATTTCTTCTCCATCTTTGTCCGTTTTGGTTTCGGGACATGATCATAACAATCACAACCTATTATTCTCAGATGTTTCAACGCTGGTTTCTTTCCACTCCACAACTCAATAGGTGTCTTGTCTTTAACGCTTGATAGACCGGTTCGATTTAGAATGTAAGCTGCAGTGTTGACCATTTCAGCCCACAACCCTTCTGGTATCGTCTCATGGGCATGCATCATTGCCCGTGCAGTCTCCACAAGGGTACGGTTGTTCCGCTCACTACAGCCATTTTGCTCAGGCGTGTAAGGCATTGTCAACCTCTGCTTAATCCCACTTTCCTGCAAAATCTGTTTTACAATACCACTATCAAACTCACCTCCGTTGTCACTTAAAATCTCTTTTACGGTGTTTCCAGTAGTGCTACTCTCGGCTAAGAATTGCTTCAGTTTTTCTGGGACCTCCGACTTTTGTTTCATGAAATATACCTGTCTGTATCTGGAAAAATCATCTTTAAACAGAACAAAGTAACGATTACCTGCAATTGATTTCACAAATGGACCACAGACATCCGTGTGTATCAGGTCACCAGGCGTAGTCGCTCGTTCTCGAGTACCAAACTTCAACCTATGGCTTTTGCCGAAAATACAACCTTCACACAACTCGCTGTCCAATTTTAACTTAAGACCAAGCTCTCGCTCTACTGTAGCCTTTACATGACGTTTATTTTGATGACCTAAACGTTCAAGGTAAAGCTGTAACAAGTTATCATCCGACATTACTACATTGACTTGTATAGGATTTGATGGTCGAATAGCCCTCATCGATAACTTATAAAGTCCTCCTTTCCTGGAACGTGACCCAATCAACCTTAGTTGTCCACCAATTTTCAAGAAACAGGATTCAGTTCTTGAAATAAACTCACTTTTGAGATGACGATCTTGAGTGGCAAGCACGGAAAATAGGTTTTTCTTAATATTAGGTACATACCAGACATCAAGAAGATCATACTTCACCAACTTCCCCTTCACTTCTGCTTCTACTTCCACAGTCCCTTTACCTAGAGCGCAGATAGACTCCCCATTTGCAGTTGTCATAACATGCTTATCTAGAAAGGGTTGAAAAGTTTTGAATATGTCATCTTTATAAGTTACATGATTGGTCGCCCCGTTATCTACATACCATTACTCATCAGGATCTGCAGTTAGATTACTGACTTCACTAAATGTCATGAGACCCACATTTACCTTGGAATCTCCTTTTTCTGATTTGTTAAAACCAGATAAAGTCTCCTGACCAGGTGGCTTGGCGGGCCTGCCATCAGCTTTCCACTTAGAACAATGCTTTACTTTATGTCCGTATTGCTTACAATAGTGACAAACTATTGATTTATTCGACTTATGAAACTTTACCCCTGAATCTTTCTTTGTTACCTTTTTATCATTAGCTTTCTTTTGAGATACAGCTAAAGCTTCACTACAACTATGTACATTTTTACTATTTAAAGCCTTTTCATATGCACAAAGCTGAGTGGTAAGATTGTCAATGGTTCTCTCAGATTTCCCCATCAACATCCAACTAGACTTAAATGAGAAATACTCCTCCGGTAACGTTCCTAAAATTTTACATATCAGAAATAATTCAGGTAAGTTACAGTTAACTTTAGTGTCTTTACTAATTTCTAACTTTAAGTCGTTCCACAAGTTTTTGAGTTTAGACAAATGACTAGATATGTCATCCCTGGAATCCCTCTCATAACTAAAGAATTCTAGACAAATGTCATAGGCCTTATCCTCTGATACCCCATCATAGAGCCTATGTAACTCTAGCCAAACTTCCCTAGCTGTTGAGAATCGCATGACCTTTTGAAGTGTTTCCTCCGTCATATTTGTGGTAAGCACTATAAGTGCATTACTATCTGCCTTGGTAAAAGTAGCTAACTTTAAATCATACTGGGCCTTATCCTCTGCTGATGCATCTGGAACTAGCATTGGTGGCAGTTGTAGATTTCCCTCTACAACGTCCAATGCTCCCGGTATGTTCCTGAGAAGTATGCATACTTAATACTTCCAAGTAGACCAGTTTTTCCCATCCAAAAGTCCAATTTGTATTTTTGTAAACTCCATTATTTATATTTCCTAATAAATAACTTTAATTGTTTACAAACAACAAACATTCAATTTTCTGACTAGTGCAATAAATATTCATACATTTAATAACTACTTAAATTTTGAACCACCAGCCTGCTACCATGTTGAAACAAATTCGTGAATCTCAAAATAGTAGTTACTAAATTAGATTGACTTACAAACATTACGCAGAATTATAAAAAAACACTTCTTTAAACATAACTCAAAAACTTCATTTTATTTTACAACATCTTCCATTTCCTAGGAATAAAACAAAGGTAAATTAAATCAGCTGATAACATTAATTTCAATACTGTATAACTGAAATGGTAAAGTCCACAGACTTACAAATTATAAAATGAACTAACATAAACATATAATCTCAACAGGGACGAGGTTCCCATGTTCAAACTTGGAAACATGTAATAAAACATGTTGGCAAAGTTTTAGCTCCTCACTTAGCCAATGTATTCAACCATAGCTTAACATACGGAATATTTCCAGATCTTTTAAAATACTCTCTCATTAAACTTATTCCAAAGAACAAAAACAAACACTTGGATGATTTCCATCCAATCTCTATACTCTCAGTTTTTTTTCACGACTATTGTAGAGAATACTTTTAAACAGTCTTCTACAATTTTTACAAAAACACAAACAATTTGGCTTTCAAATAATGTACCTACCCCCTTAATAAATAATAATAATACCTCCCTTCTTTTGGTAGAAGCAGCTGACCTGTCCTGAGCTGTGACGTCACAGACTACCACAGGCCAGCGGCTTCTACTTAAGTGAAAGGGGTGTTCTCTCAGCTTTCCAAAAAAAAAAAAAAAAAAAAAAAAAAAAAAAAAAAAAAAAAAAAAAAAAAAAAAAAAAAAAAAAAAAAAAAATTGGGTTAAATATGAAATTTGATTTTTTTTATTTTTTTATTACGAGATGTACTATAAGATAAGTAGGTTAATAAAATAATATATAGCATAACCCACTACTTGCATGATTCAGACCTAGTAGTGAGTCATATGTTTTATCGCCCATGAGTCATTTGTTGACAATAGAAGACTGACAAGATGACGTCAGCCTCTACAATAGATAATGTTTAGTGAATCATCACAGGACACCTGTTAGTTTTAACTCAACATTCACCGGTGTCGGATGCTTAAACTGACATCTCATAGTCATCTCATAGTCATGGATTCTACAAGGAAACTTTATTTTTATCACATTATGGCAATTCTGCCTGAATTATATTTACGTAAAAATATCCCTGGATATTCTGATTGTGTAGATGGACTTAAATTGGGCTGTGGTATAAGTTATACAAAGAATATTAAGAAGAGGTCCATCGATGGTGACAGATATGAACTAGCAAGTGACAAGAAATTAAAAGTCGATTGTAATGTTACAACAGTAAATAGTGAATGTCCTCCACCACCGCATACGCAAAATACTGATGTTACGGATTATATGGATACCCACTCTACACCATGGAAGATGAGTGTGTTACATACAGGTACAAAAAAATGTCCATTGGCATTTCCTTTATATTTCAACTCATAGAGACTTTAAAACAAACTCAAAACTAGGTTATGACATATCAAAGGTTGTACATAAGGTTAAGAGAGTAGCCTGCATGCAATGCCTGTATAATTATCTATATAAAGGAAATGGCAGACAGATAATTACAGATAATCTAGAAGAAATGTATAAACACTATATTTATTGTTTAAAACATGCGAACTTAAATGTGCTTAATGAAGTATGTGAAGGAGATGAAGTAGTAGGTCTAGACACGTCTATGGAAGGACAAGGTGGAATAATAACAAATGAGCTACTAATAAACATTATACTAAATAAGCGTGCATTTACTGAATCATCAGCTAGATCGGAATTGGCATGTCTTCCTAATGGACATAAATTCCTATTTCAAAAATATGCATCCGAAAGGATTAGAATTGCTATCCAAACAAGTAAAATGATTGTCTTTAAGGAATCATCACAATCCAGACTTGAAAGAGCAAAATCATTATATTCCAAAACTGGAAAAGATTTCGATTATGAAAGACAAGTTGATAAATTGAAGACCTGGCTTACAACTAATAATATAGATATAGAAGAATTTGCAATAACGACATATAAACATTTTAATAAGCAGACAGGAAAGAAAAATAACCTATTTTTTAAAGGTCCACCATCCACTGGGAAGAGTATGATTATTGAGAGTTGTGTAGGAATATTTACCTTAAATAATTGCCTAAGTTCTTGAGTTGATGTTTTCTCTCCTATGTACATTTCACCGCAGGTGCGGCATCTTCAGGGAGATTCTTCTTAAACTACATTAATAATACTAACACATTATATACAAAATTTACAAAGTTCTTCTTATTACTTTAAAAGTTCACAACACTCGCATACTGCGCGGCGCGTGCGGTAGCGGCGACGGCTTGACGAGCGCGGTGGTGGAGGTGTGTGCCGGACATTGTTTCTCGGTACCGGCGCGGGTGGCGGTGACAGCGGCGCGGGCGACGTTCCTTTGTCGGCTTCATCGGTTAAACTGTTTGTAGACGGAGACCGAGTCCGAGGTGGTGCGAGGGATGCGTGGGGTTGTGGGGGCTTGGGATTCCCCGAGATGGTACCGAGAAACAATGTCCGGCACACACCTCCACCACCGCGCTCGTCAAGCCGTCGCCGCTACCGCACGCGCCGCGCAGTATGCGAGTGTTGTGAACTTTTAAAGTAATAAGAAGAACTTTGTAAATTTTGTATATAATGTGTTAGTATTATTAATGTAGTTTAAGAAGAATCTCCCTGAAGATGCCGCACCTGCGGTGAAATGTACATAGGAGAGAAAACATCAACTCAAGAACTTAGGCAATTTAAGGTAAATATTCCTACACAAGTTTAAAAGTTCTTGAAACTGGACACATCTACAAATTATTGAGAGTCTAATAAATTGTCACTACAATTATACAAGATTGACCGGTATTAATGAATACTCTTCTTTCAACTATTCTTCACTTATCCATGCTAATGCATGTTTAATGGATGAAATAAAGATAACAAATCAATTATTCGAAACATGGAAACTTTTAGCGGCAGGACAAACATTTACAACTGATGTGAAGTATCGCGATAAATGTGAAATTAGCAATTGTGTCCTATATACCGCCTCTAACTATGATATCGACTTATTTTGTAAAGTACCATCAGCAAAACAGGCTATTGAACAGAAGACTTACACCTTTCATATAACAGAGCCATGTGAAGAATATTTTACCCTTGCACCACAAGCGTGGGAATTGTATTGGCAAGAATTTAACAAGTGATATGTAAACGTAATATTATACTAATAAAACAATATTTATAACACCATAATAAATTATAATTCTATCTACACGTCTATGGAAAGTGTTGCAATTCGTTAGGTATAATAAAACATTTAGATTATAGACTGTGTATATGTTATTGTATTTAGTGATGAACCAATAAACAGATTCAATATAATCTTTTAATTATTTATTATACCATCATTCCTCTACCAAATTTATCCCTAAAAAAAAAAAAAATAATAAAAGTATCAGGTAAGGTAGTATTTAAGGCTACTGGGGGGGGGGATTATATAAAAATCGGAAAAATAAATGTATATAATTTTTTTTTCTTTTCAACATAAATATTATAACAATAAACGGTATCAGTTAACTTACACATACTTTCTCCCAACAATATAAAAAAAGATGTTAAAAGCTTCAAACATAAATGTCTTGATGACTCAGTCGGATAGCTACCAGCTGAGCAGCGTGAGTTTGACCCTACGCGCGTCTGTGACTTTTAACAACGTACTGCGTTTACCGCTAAAACGAAAAATTGAATTTTCTCGCAACCACGAGACATAGAGCAATAATTTTATATACTGGATTATTTAGTTTTTTGAGCTTGATTTAATGGTGATAAGTAAAACTTATTTCAAAATAACAGCTATTTTGAAAATCCAAAAAATTGATTTATCAAACACTTATTACGCCATAACTTTTGAACGAGCATTTTCTCGGAGATGCAGGTGGTGTCATTTTATTCACCATTTTAAGCTTAATAAACCGCAAAATTTTAATCATAATCGTTAGAGCCGTTTTTGAAAAATTTGGATTTTTCACGATTTTTGAGGGTTTTGGGGGTAAAATACCCTTAAAAATCAAAAATTCAAAAAAATGAAAAAAACGCCTGGAATTATCGTGGGTTTGAACCTACGTACCAAATTTCACCAAGATCGGACTATTGGGGCATTCTCTAGCTCTGTATACATCCAGACACACACACACACACAGACATCACTCGAAAACCACTTTTTTGGACTCAGGGGGCACCAAAACGGATGAATTTACCAACAACTCAAATTTTAAAATTTTGACAAAACCAATACTTTCTCAATATATACATTTATAGGGGGAAAGGGGGCTCCAAAATGGATATATACAACATCAAACTAATGGGAAGTGTTTTACGAAAACAATACTTTCTCCATATACTATGGTATAGGGGGAGAAAGTAAAAATACATTCGTTTCACAACACAAGTTACCTAAAAATAGTCTATAATCACCAATATCTTATCAAATTTACAATCTATAATCGATAACCAGTTAGATAATCAATTTTCGAAATTTCATAAAAGCTAGGGGAACAATCCCCCCTCTTAGGTAGAAGCCGCTGACCTGTCCTGAGCTGTGACGTCACAGACTACCACAGGCCAGCGGCTTCTACTTAAGTGAAAGGGGTGTTCTCTCAGTTTTCCAAAAAAAAAAAAAAAAAAAATTTTGGAAAATCGAATTTTTATCTAAGATTTATATTATTTAAAATTTTTTATTTATTTTTCCTGGTAATAAACTAACTATATAAAAGTAATTAATTGTCTTAGGTATGAGTTGTATACGTCATGTAGTGACTCATAGCTGTTAATGTGATAAAATTAGTCATTCTTAGATAAACGAATGATTCATGGCAGCGATGACTCACAGCTATATAGCGGATGATGCATTGGAAATACTAGTAGGTTATATTGTATAATATGATTACTTTTAAGTATCAGTGGAAGTCCATATCGACATATATTGGAATAATAGTAGTTTGGTCGTGGGCCGCAGAAATTCCGCTCGGTAACTATTCCGCCAGTGTGGTGGACACCCATAGTATTTATTCATCTTTTATATAGTATATGATATGTATATCACTTGTAATCTGTATCTATGATGGTGTATATAACGTTTAAGTGACATATATATCTTACCTTCAACAAATATATGTTAACGTATGCTAGTCGCCGCCGGAATTTGTCGGAATTTTCAACATTTTAACTTATTATATGAGGAAATTAATCATTATTTATTACTTTTATTCTTGTAAACCATCCATACTTACTTCTAGTTCATTTTAGGATTCCATTTATGCACTTAAAGATGTCACAATACTTACACGTATGGTAGTTATACCTATTATCCTCGGCTATAATACTTTTCGACACGTATTTTCACTTTTAAAAAGTGCACATGATGGCATGGAGTTGTAATCTGGTAATTTTTCTAAACTATTAATGGTATAGGATTAGAAACATATCACTTTTAAAGTCTATAATGCATATAAATGTTAAAAATCAGTCAAATATGAGATTCCTAGAGCGATTTCTGGCGTATTGTAGGGAAACATATTCTAGGTTGTAATGTCATGAATAGCTGAGTAAAACCTATCAATATATACTCATACAGTTGCATATAGATACCTAGAAGGTGTTTACATGTGATACTTGAAGATTGCATCATACTTGACATGATTATGGACATTACCGGAAATGCCGATACCGCAAGACAAATAATGTTAATTATTCTGGTTTTTTCAATGAATTTACTGTTTTAACATGACATACTCATTATATCTTGACGATTTACATATAGTATTGTTAGACTAGTTATATATAATGGGTAAAATGTTAATAATCAATGGGAATTTTAATAAATGGAAATATCCGCTAAAATTCACCGTTTTATCAACATTTCTGACCGATTCGCTTATAAATTCATTGAAAACTCAACTTTTACCTTACATTCTTGATAATTTAGGTACAACTTATTATGTTTTCAATATAAAACCTGCCACCTTCTCTTATTTATAGAATTTAGGGACATTTACAAATATCCTATCCGGTTTACCGACTATCTCACTAATGATGGCATGTCGACACCGAATCACTTTAAGAATACTTATTAATTCCTACCTTAAGGTTCTATTAAATATGTAAATAACTTTAGCATTATGATAAACTTTTAAATAAATCAGTTATAATCCTCTCACCACTTACCCCCCCCCCCCCCTTACATTAATTTATCGCCATGTAGGTGATATTAAATTAAGAAAATGATTAGCATTTACCGAGTAATAGCTAGTTTCCAGTGTTATGAAGGTTATGTATAGAGTGTAATGACATGTCAATCTTATTTTTAAAATTCTAATAATCCTTACTGGTATGTCCATGTCATATGAGGATTCTCAAACCTTAATTGAAACTAAAAATATTATACATAAGATGTACTTTTCCTGTTTAAATCACCGGAAAATAAGTTGAAAAGACTATATATGGAGTTATTTTTTGATTATTAGTTTATTATGCCATTTACAAATTGAAATCTAACTCTATAATCAATAATGGAGCTCAAATATTAAGTACAATCTCATCTCACTCCAACATAAAACTCCTTGCATAATCTTACATACATCAATATAATACAGGCAGATTCTTTCTATTATTTCATGATATGAGTCACAGGTTGAATTAGTCATCTTGGTATCTTAAGATGACTCATGGGCGATAAAACATATGACTCACTACTAGGTCTGAATCATGCAAGTAGTGGGTTATGCTATATATTATTTTATTAACCTACTTATCTTATAGTACATCTCACAATAAAAAAATAAAAAAATATCAAATTTCATATTTAACCCAAATTTTCCAATTTTTTTTTTTGGAAAACTGAGAGAACACCCCTTTCACTTAAGTAGAAGCCGCTGGCCTGTGGTAGTCTGTGACATCACAGCTCAGGACAGGTCAGCGGCTTCTACCAAAAAGGGGGGGATTATTTGTTAGGTGGCAAATTTTATTGATCATATTTAAAGAAATGTTGATTTCAAAACTCCATCTGCTGGTATTTTTGTGATTTGTCAAAAGCTTTTGACACCATCGAAAGAAGTATACTATAATTGAAGAAGATGGGAAATTATGGATTTAGAGGTATATCGAATAACATCTTCAAATCTTACTTTGAAAACCGTTTTCAAAAGGTACAGATACATGACCAAAACACGACTTATGAATCAGAAAGGGAATTGAATAACATTGGGTGCCCTCAAGGATCAATATTAGGACCGATTTCCTTTGTGGAAACCGCACGTTGGCAGTCTTGAATTATGTTAATTTTTTGTAAATAATCAACTAATTAGTCACAAAAAGCTCTTTCAAACATTTTAAAAATTGCTGAAAGTAATGAGACTGGTCTATAAATTTTAATATTAGTTTTTTCGCTTTTTTTGAAGACTGGTAATATTTTGGAAACTTTTAGTTTGCTAGGTAACTAAAAGTTATTTATAATAGTTATTTTGTCTTTTAGATTTTATATTAAAAACTGGGGAAGAATGAAACAAATCTTTGACCAAAAGGTCAAGTGTGGAGAACGATGTAGTTATTTTTTCGGGGCAGCACAATGTGTTTTGGCGAATTTCCCATTGGGAGGAAGCTATTAACGTAGGTCTCTTGGTAAAACCAAAGCCCGGGACTACGTTACTTTTTTGTTTTGAGGTGCCCAGAGACCAAAAATAATAGTCATTAAAATATGTATGTGTCCCTAGACATGATAACTCTCGTAAAAACGGTCTGATCGAGACCAAATTAGGTAGAGATGTGTAATCCTACCCTTATTCGGATGAGTTCGTTAATCAGACATATCGATCTACCATGTAAAGGGGTAGTTTTTGCAGGTTTTGTACCTCAAAAATGGGGTTTTCGCACTTTTTCATATGTAATACCATATACTACAATACCATAAATCAAGCAAGGGCTCTGACAACATTTCTAAAACGGCTTGAAACATTGTAAACCAAGAGTTGGGATACTGGTGCGAAAATCTGTAACAGGAAAGAAGCTGCAAGTTTATTAAATAGGCATTTTGCTACCGTATCCAAAAGATTAGACCTCAACCCTGATATCAGTAAGCCCCTAAACTTTCTCAACATTACTGTAATCACATAAAAGATTCAATATTTTTTTTTTTGTCCAGTAGATTCTCAAGAAATAGTATCTGCAATAAACAAACTTAGAAGTAAAAGATCCGCTGGGTGGGACGAGGTTCCCATGTTCAAACTTGGAAACATGTAATAAAACATGTTGGCAAAGTTTTAGCTCCTCACTTAGCCAATGTATTCAACCAAAGCTTAACATCCTGTGGTAAAAAATTTTAAATTTTTACCACAGGATTAAGCTAAAAAACACAGGCAAGTGATAGTAATGCTAATATTTCAAAAGACTCTCTATTTAATTTCTTGGTTCATAGCTCTAAAAAAAAAATACACAAATTTTGCAAAAATATATTTAATAATAAAAAAATCTACACATTTAAAAATTGAGATTAAAACATAAATCACTTCAGCTTCAATCATAATAATTGTTACCCTTGATGAAATTACCACAGAAACGCTCAGAAACGGAATGTCTTTTAAAGGATTTGTGGACTGCATTAAAGAACTGATTTCATCCTCGCAATCTGCAATAGCAGCCTCTGGTGTCACCTCGCCTCTGAGTGAACAACCCCTATCAAGCCAGTCTCCGACCATCATGACCAGCAAGCCTAGCGAGCAGCTGACCAGTCCACAACCTCATCTGGTACCTGGCCATTGCAGTTATGCGGAATGTGTCTCTCTCAACACTAGTGCAGATGTCAGTGTCAGTGAAAAGCAGAGTAAAAGTGATGTGTCTGTGAGTGGAGTCAGTTTAGCAGTGATCTCAGATAACATGGTTGTTCCAACTTCTTCTTTTTTACCAATAATTCAAAATTCTCCAAAGAATGTATAACTTTAGCTAAGGATGTATATAGTTCTTCACAGCACAATTTACAAAACTTATCAAGCCACAAACCTAAACCAAACTTTGACTCCGCCAAAAACAAAATAATAATATTTCACCAAAACATAGAACATCTCGAGTCTCGGAAAAATGGATTAGAAATTATTATTGATGATATAAATCCACACTTATTAGTAATAACCGAGCATAATATGAAAGAATATGAAATTCAAAGGTTTAATATTGATGGTTACACTCTTAAAAATTATTTTTGCAGAACAAATTTTACAAAAGGAGGTGTGGCATTAATTGCTAAAAATAATTTAAATAATCTGAAAATAACAAAAATTTCACCCTCTTTAGTACAGGAAACTTGTCAGGAGAAGGTTTTTGAATGTTGTGCGGTGAAGTGCTGTACCACCAATTATCAGTTTATATTATTAGGAGTTTACCGTTCCCCAAGCGCATGTAGCAAACTATTTTTATACAAACTTAGTTTTGTAATTGACAACCTCTTGGGAATTTGTAAAAATATAATTGTAGCTGGGGACATTAATATAAATGTTTTGGAAAAAAATCATACATATAAACAGTTTTTAAACACATTAAAAAGTCACAGCATGAGATATTTAGTGGATTTTCCCACAAGAGTTGTTAAAAATTCAAAATCATCCATTGATAATTTCTTAACAAATATTATTGATGTACAGTTGTATGTGTATGGCTTGATTACTTGTTTGTCAGATCATGATGGTCAGGCATAGGCGTGCGCACGATGGGTGCCATGGGTGCCGCGGCACCCACGGAAGCTCCAGACGGGCCTGAGGGGGGCGCCATTGGCGCAAAAATCACAAGATTTACTTAAATTTTAAGAACTGTACGAAAATATTAATTATGTTTTTAAATATAGTTAAAATATATAGTAAAATGAAAAGTGGTGTTAAGTTACATAATTTATGTTAACAAAATTATTTATTAAAAATCACAAACTTTAAATTGATCAGTCAGATGTTTTGAGTGTATGAAATTTGGCAAGGAACATGTGCGTGCGAGTGGTGTAGCTCAGCCGTTCCATTTCTCAGAAGGACGGGCAGGAAGTGAACCATTATGTCATATCTGCGTTTGGATTTGTATCAAATATTTTTTATCTTCTTTTATTATTCAAAAGGAACAGGAATAGATATACCTCTCCATAATTCCTCTTTCATTTGAGTTTCTTTCTCAGTTAGTTTCCAGCAGAGGTGGAGTGTAGATGTATGTTTTCGTTAGCGTTTGATGACATCGTGGCATGTAACGAAGAAATGGAAGGAAAGTTTTTGGTTAAATGAAGTTAGATTATTAATAAAATCAATCAATAATGTAGGCTCAATTATGTTTTCGTTTTCGACCGTCCAAACCCTGCTCCCTGTCGTGATAAAACTGACTTTCACACCCAAGCTCATGCGTTATTGGTACCGTGTTAGTCGTAGACTGGTAGGCCATAAAAAGGTCGATACTGTTCATCAAACAAATGTTTAAAATGAAAAAAAACTATGAATTAGTTAACAAAATTCGTTTTATAAACAAATAATAAATATATTCATAAGAATTTAGTTTATTATGTTCAGCTCTTTCTTCTTTTGTTTTTTACGTTTCCGGTATCCTGTACTACTTAATTTTGTTCACATCTTAAACCAGAACTTAACTCTAAACATAAACAGTTTTTAAATATTTGGAGGGACAGGGACGTAGTTACACAGTACTGTATCTCGTTTGCATACTGACTAAAAATATTGTTATTAAAATATCATAAATGTCTAACAATTGGTAAACTCCTTTCAACAATACACCTGTGTAGACTGTGTGGGAAAATTTTATCTGAGCTGATCACAGGGACGTCCGGTATGACGAAGTTCTGATTAAGAGAATTCAAACTTTAATACATCGTCTTAAGACAATGAATAGGCCTACACGGTACGGTAAATATTGAGCATTCGACAATATTCAGTCTTCAATTGCTCAAGTGTACCTGAATTGTTTTAAGTGATTTTTAAGTAAATTTATTTTTAATTTGGAACAAATCCATCTATTTATTTGTGTTGTTAAATCTGCGGCCTTTAATTTCATAGAAAATTTTCAATTTAATGGACGAAATGAAAAGATATTGTGGAGACAACACATTTGTATACGCTAAAAAATGCGAGTTTCATACCGACTCTTTCAAGGGATCATTGGCCTTCGAAACCGGCAACACAATGAGGTCCCGTGCGGACACATGGGCCGCTCGCCGGTATATCGTACTGTTTGCGTTTGCGACTGTGTTGAATTGTCAGATTTGTACTTGATTAATCAATCATTAATAAAGTCAATTTTATTGTAGGCCTATCTACAGTTTTGTCACAATTATGGTTATTTTAAAAGCCTATGGATTTCAACATCAATTTACTAATACTAATATAATTGGTTTCTTTGGCAATACGCATTGGATACATAGTTCCTATCTTCCTAATATTATTATAGAATTCTTCAATTAATATCCAAACTAAGAAATTCTTATCTTTGAGTAAGCAATCCAAAAATATGAATTCTAGCTATTCAAGTTTATGTTTTTAACAGCAAATAAGAGCAGTGGGAATGGGACATTTAGGCCTGGGGGGCGGGTTGGTGAAGGGCGAGAGGGGGCGCCATTTTCATGCTTGGCACCCACAGAGCTCAGACCCTGCGCACGCCTATGTGGTCAGGTACTTGAGATAAATATCACCCTTGATCATGACCAAAACAATTCAAAAATAAAAACTTGTAGAAATTTTTGCCAAGAAAACATAAATTTGTTTAAATCAAAATTAAAAGATGAGGACTGGATGGAAATTTACATGTCTCCTGTTGAATATAAGTACTCTAAGTTCCATCAGCAATTTTTTTATTATTTTAATGAGTGCTTTCCACAAATTACTGTTAAAACAGGATCTAAAAAGAATTTCTGGATGAATACTAGGTTAAGAGAAGAGAAAGAAGCTATTGTTAGACTGAGTAAGTGTGCAAGAAATCAAGATAAGGAATGCAAAGAACTTAAAATTCGTCAAAGAAAATATAAATTTAATCTTTTAAAAACAAAAAAAGAATATTATAACAAAAAAATCAAACGGTCATCAAACATTTCAAAAACAACATGGTCAATTATTAATAAGGAAGTTTTAATGGCAAAAAACAAAAAGAATTGCAAAATATTTCATTAAAAGTTAACAATAAGATAATTAGCAAACAAAAAGAAATAACAAATCTATTTAACTCTTTTTTTACAAAACCTTTAACGTTACATTCAAATTCTCTTTCTAATACTACATTGGTTACCTCTTTAAAAAATATATGGCATCCAAAATTTTATTTTGAACCAGTAACTGATAGCGAAATAATAACTATTATACAATCTTTAAAAAATAAAACAACATCTGGCTATGATGATTTATCCGTTAAAATTTTGAAAAATGTGAAGGAGGAGATTAAATTCATTATAACGCACCTATTCAATTCATCGTTTGTAACAGGAATGTTTCCAAACGAACTTAAAATTGCTAGAGTTGTACCAGTTTATAAAAAAAAAAAAACTCTAGGAAAGATATTTCAAACTACAGGCCAGTGTCAATTCTCCCAGCAATCTCAAAGGTATATATGAGAAAACAGTTTACAACAGAATGAACAGCTTCTTAAACCAGTATAAACTAATTGACAATGAACAACATGGTTTCCGTGCTGGTAGATCGACTGTTACATCAGTGGTTACTTTCATTGAGTCAGTAATAAATTCACTAGATAAAGGTTTAAATTCAGCTGGCGTCTTTATGGACATGTCCCAGGCATTTGATAATGTATACCACAATCAATTAATAGTAAAACTCGATAATTTAGGTATTAAAGGAGTCACTCTCAATTGGTTTAAATCATATTTAGAGGAACGCTACCAATTTGTGGAAATATCAACTTTGTCAAAAAATAATATCATCCAAAAAACAAGATCTGATTTATTAAAGATTTCATCCGGTGTCCCACAAGGATCTATTCTTGGTCCTCTTTTATTTATATGTAACCTTAAGAATCTTCCAAACTTACTTTTATTTACATGACCCAGGTAGTAAGTTAAGTATATATGCAGACGATATTAATCTTAACACAACTGGGAAATCCCTAACTGATTTAGAAATTTCCGCTAAATCCGAATTAAATACTCTGAGTCAGTTTTTAATAGATCATAATTTAACACTTAATGCTAGTAAAACAAATTTTATTCTTTTCAAATCAAAAAGAGACAAGAATAATAAAAGTATAAAGTTAACTATAGATAAAAATTCCATTGCTCAAGTTAAAACCTCAAAATTATTGGGTCTAACAGTCGATGAAAAATTAAGCTGGAATGACCATATTGAGTATTTAACAAAAAAACTTAATTCTGGTCTATTTGTCCTAAGAACAATGTCATATCTTTGTGACAAATCAGTTCTTAAAATGGTATATCATGCTCATATTGAATCGCATATTAACTATGGAATTAGTATTTATGGTGGGACATCAGCAATGAATTTAAAAAAAGATTTTAACACTACAAAAAAAAGCAATCAGATTAATACATAAATTAAAATATAACCAGTCCGTCAAATCCCATTTTAAAGAGATGAGAATTTTTACGGTCCACGCCTTATATATTTTTGAAACGATTAAATATGTTTTCCAAATTGCTGATACCCAAGAATTACCTGTTCATAATTATAATACGAGGGGCAAAAATTATTTAGTTAAAGAACAACCAAGACTTGAACTTTTAAAAAATAAAACTTCATATATTGGAAACTATTTTTTTTAGAAAACTCCCCACCTTTATAAAAAATGAAAAAGACAAATCTAAATTTATGGAAAAATTGAAGGCATTCTTACTTGACCTTGCACCTTACAGTTTAGAAGAATTTGTTAATTTCAATTTTTAAGTAACGTATAGTATTTTGTAAAGTAAAATAAAATGTTTCTTATTGCTAATATTGGTAGTAAGTTACAATAGACTTGACACTATTCATGTATATAAATTGTATACAATTTGATGAATAAAGACTTTTTGAATCTTGAATCTTGAACAGTACAACTTAAACGACTGGCCAGGTGTCATCTCGGCTGGAGGAGGTCGGCCACTAGGCAGAACACATCGTCATCGTCGGCCGCCGACGCGGAGGCGAGCCTGAGCCGCTGGGCCAGCCACGCGCCGCGCAGCAAGACCTTTGCCTTCTGGCTCTTGGCCGCCAGCAACCACACGATCAGTGCGACATCCCGCTGCTCCTCCCTCCCTCCGCTCTCCAACACCTCCCCTAGCGCCTGCAGCAGCCGTTCTGCGGTGTGGACAAAGGAGAAACATTATAAATTGATAATGGACAAATATCAACAATTTTTGTTGAGTAGGTATGAATAATGTATACTCTCAAACTAAAAAATACCCAGAACAATTACTTATTGTAAGACAAATTAAAATAATAGATATAACCAACATTTAATTTTAACATAAACAGATAGTGTAAATTTTAAAGATTTAACTAGTCCTAGAATTTTTTTTTAAATTGAATGAAATAAAATTTAAAATGAAATAAATGTAACACAACTTCTTGTTTGCGACCCAAAAATAAATTCATGCAAGGTGAACAATTGCAGAAGGGGTGAGGTATAGTACATCAAGGCTTACAAGTACACTATAAGTAATTACTAAAAAGTTTGAGTAACTAAATGAGAGACCTCAATATTACATGACTTAGCAAGGTGTCGTGCAAAATCGGTACAGTGCAAAATCGGTACATGCGACAAATCAGTACAGCTTTTGGTGACAGATGTTTAATGACGGTCTGACGAGGGTTTGATGGGAAGGCCATAAACAGGAGGTGTGCGGAATTGGCACTACCTGCCTCGGCCAGGGCGGCGGCGACTTACTGCCCCTCACATTGTTGAAAGGAGTTAAGAATACTTAGTGTTGATGTGACATAATATTCTCTTAACGTTCATACAATTTACTTCTGCGAGTTCTTCAAAGTTTTGTTATTTTCATACCTTCAATTTATAGTCTTCTTCCAATTGCTGTATTCTAGTAACAAAATATTTTAAGGTATTTAAGGTATTTTAAGGTGTCTGACCAGGTTTCCCACATGCCCCACGTGGTGAATCACTCCGGTTATCTCAACAGAGAGATATGGCGCTACACCATCACGGTCCGGCTGGGATACACCATGTGGAACATCTACCACGGAGTTCGTCACAAAGAAATATATAAATATTAATACAAGTTTAGATATGTGTTAAATTAGTAATATATTTTATTTCAAATCATGGGTTGTGTTTTAAAAGAAACACCATGTACTAAGGTTTTTCTTTCTCAGATTCAGACTAGCCGACGATTTACAACTTAAAGTAATTATTGTAGCATTACTTAAATGTGAGGTCCCTGTCTCAAAACAGTGATATTGTGATAATTTAATCATGACTCAAGAAGGCGGCGGCAGCAGCGGTTTAAGTTATTGGCTCACCTAGAAATCCTGCCGAGGCTGTTACATAGTGTTTCTATGCACAGAAAAAACAATTTCCTTCCTGAATCACTCCCTATCCAATTCAGACTAGATTAAGAAACTAATATTTTGCTGCAAGTCTTGAACTTCATATCCTGCACCATAATATGAGCAGTGAGTGTCTGAGGCGAGGTATTTCCCATGATTTCTAAATCTAGCGGGTTTGCTAGATGCTGCTTAAACATTGAATTTGAGTGTGTTTTAATAAAAAATAATTTTAGAAACAGATATTGGACCATTGGCATAATTTTTTGTCGTCATTTATTTTTGTGAAATTTTTTAACACTCGTACATGGTGTTTCTTTTAAAACACAACCCACGATTTGAAATAAAATAATACAAACTTAACACGTATCTACAGTATTAATATATATATATTTCATTGTTACGAACTCCGTGGTAAATGTTCCACACGGTGCATCCCAGCCGTATCGTATCGTAGTGTAGCGCTGTATCTCTCTGTTACGATAACCGGAGTGATTCACTACGTGGGGCATTTGGGAAACCGTGTGAGACACGTCTACCTTAAAATATTTATCACTAGAATACAGTAATTAGAAGAAGACTGTAAATTGAAGGTATGAAAATAACTAACAAATTTTTGAAGATCTCGCGAAAGGACATTGTATGAACCTTAAGAGATTATTATGTCACATCACAGCAATGTGAGGGGCGGTAAGCCGGGGCGGCGGCCGCCACCCAGCCCCGGCCAAGGCAGGTAGTGCACCGATTACGCACACCTCCCATTTATCGCCTTACCATCAAACCCTCGTCACACCGTCATTAAACATCTGTCACCCCAAGCTGTACTGATTTGTCGCATGTACCGATTTCGCAGTGTACCGATTGGGGGGATTTTGGGGGGTGATGTTGTTCGCGTCCGCAGCATTCCATTAAAGCTGCACGTACTCCCTGGGTGGTGCTAAACGAACAACCACTTTTGGCAGCTGGACTATCACGCACGTGATCTCTCAGCTATGCCCGCTGCCAGACAAAATGCAAATGGCCCTTTCCAGGGCCAATAAAAAGAATATATTTACTGTGTTAGCTCTATAAAGAGAGATCTAATTTTTATTTTAGCGTTTATCTGTTTACATATACTGACTCAGGTGCTCTGCACTGCAGAATTTATTTTCCTATTCTTAAAACCTAATGGCTGGCTAAATTAGCCATACGATGTATATATATAGTGTGCCGATTTAGCATGCATTCAAGACTGCAATATCATACAGAAATTACAATAAATAAATAAAATATCTGTCCTGAGTCATAAAGTACTGTGTTAAAATTAGCTGACAAATAATTTGACATAATACACCACATTTTATCAAAGCTTTCATATTTAGCAAAAAAGTAATCGTCTGGTTGAATCCAACAGAAATTATTAAAGCTTCTCTTCCAGGTTTAGAAATGCGGCGTCCAGCTGATGACCGGGCTCACGGTCGCTAAGCAACAGGTTTTCAACAGACTCGTTCTGACTTGGTTATGTTTACGCGACTTTGTTATTTGGATTTACAATAAAATTATTTCTCTAATAAGGTGTATCTTTGACTCCCCATTTTTGGTGACCCCGACGTGATGCCGAGACAAAGGCAATGCTCTCCTGCCAACGAGCAATCATCGAGGACCCACCGTGAGTCGGAGCAGAATCGAGACGCGTTTCAGGGTTTGTTGACCCTGACCCATCAGAACATGATAGCAATAGGACACTTACAACAGCAGGAACACAGCCGACATCATCGTCCCAATCTAAGACTTCCTTCGTTCTCACCAAACAACCCGGAATTGTGGTTTTCCCAAGTTGAAGCGCAGTTCCGACTGCACGATGTCACCGACGAAGACTTAAAGTACGCATACGTCATTGGTCAACTTGATCTTCTAGGTGCAAAGGTAATAGAGAACATAATTCGGTCGCCACCATCTGACGCTCCATACACCACGCTGAGAAAGGAGCTCATTGAACGTGTTGGCATGTCACAACAGCAGCGAATCCGCCAACTCTTGTCTGGTGAAGAACTGGGTGACCGTAAACCATCGGAATTCCTTTAACACCTACGCTGCCTCTCCAACGCTGTGCCCGATCAACTACTGCGGGTCCTCTGGGCGCAGCTACTACCACCCCACGTCCAGGCGATTATTCAGCCTCAAGCAGCGGACCCGGCCATCAGCACCGATCAGCTCGCCACCATTGCAGACCGCAATATGGATGTGTCCTACCCTGTGTTCTTTACTGCCACCGCTTCGTCCTCCTCGGTTGCTGCCGCAGAGCGCCCACCAGCCACTGCCACCGCCTCAACACCAACCCAACAAAGTCTTGTATGTGCAGTCGCTCCCATCGGCTCGCGTAGACGATCTAACTCACCAGCTCGCTACAATCCAGTCCATATGCTTCAAGTCCTCTCCCGGCGCCTACAATCACGCAGAAGGACGCCACCACCTCCCGGCAGAAACTCATCCACCGACTCTAAGGCATCTAATGACTCCGGTGACTGCTGGTACCATCAGAAATTCGGCCGGAATGCCAGGAAATGCTCTGCTCCCTGCAGTTTTTCGTCAAACTCCAACAGCAGCCGGTACTAGCGGCGACCGGCTGCCAACTCACGCTTCATAGCCGCGTTTTCGCAACTTTGCACAAATAGTAAACCCTAAATAAGAACAAATACCAACTACAAAACAAACACACAAATATGCATTGTACCCAACCCACCAAGACTGTAACACTCCTGTGTGTGGCTGTGTCCGAGACATCACAGAATCAGTTATACCACCACCTGCCAATCGCCAGTACTGCCAGTGTTGCCAACGTTGGAGTGCAAACATCTCCTACACACGGCTAGTGTGCTCAGACATATTCTCTTCCAATATAAAAAGTGCATCACTTAGAATGTTACATACATTACATTAAGAAAAAAGATGGCAGTATTTTCCAGGTAATTCATTATGTGTTTATTGTTATTACAAAATAATAAAAAAATTAAAATAGTAATTGGGAAATTATTTTCTGATAGCCTGAGCCAGTTGTACAGTGTAAGTAGGCATATTTTTTCATCTCCTATAGCCTATGATCTTTCTAGACAAAATAATTACACGGAGTTTACCTAGAGATTTCTCAAATCTAGCTTAGTTCAATTCAGGACTGCGGAGAACATATGAACAAAAGAAGGGCTGTTTCATTCCTTTGATGTTGGAAAATGCCGCTTTTGAGTCAGGCCGGTGACGTAATCAATCTGATGTCCAAAAAAATAACATGTAGGTTTACCAGCTGATCAGGCTAGTGACGTTTTGGGTACTAATTTTTACATTGTTTTACCCGCTAATGAAACAGCCCTTGTCTATTACATTACAGCAGTTTTCCTCAGTCCTGAGTTCAATTTAAATATAAAATGACAGCCTTGTTAGTTTCAATGCTATTTGTTCACAACTGTATCGGCTGCTACGGCTTACGTATTGAACAACATTTCAGATTATATTTTTTGATATTATGACATCATTTATGATGGATTTGATTCAAGCAATTTTTCTTATGCTACAGGACAATGTCTGATCCCAAAGTGATACGTCTAAATAATTTATCTTCAATGTCAAACTTTATAGAAACTACGATAAAAGGCTAAAGCTTGGACTGTGTGTAATAGGTGTGTGGGATATCACTATATCAGTTTATCACTATTTTGAGACAGGGACCTAAGTTTACCTTAGTTTTATAGTGGGTATTTAAACCTGAATATGAATGAGAGATGAGTGTAGGATGACTGTGACACGATCTTGTAGTCTTGTTAGTCCATACTTGGGAATAACGAATAGAAATTCTAACGATTAGCGATATTCGTTAGTTTTTTCGGCTAACTTCTATTTTATTCGTTATTTTTTAAAAAGTACTGGAAATAACTTCTACTCAGTTAGATTCTAGCTGACGAATAGATAATATATTCGTTAGTATTCTTTGAGTTTAAATCGTTAGATTTTTGGATAGGCGAAAATATCTCAAATAAGCGGCCGGTGAGGGTTGCGTGTGGCCGTGAGCTCGGCCCGCTTGGGGGTCAGCGCCCTTGATGACAAACAATGCGGAGGGGGTGGGGGCAAGGAAAGTCCAGTTGTCCAGTTGCTTTGGTATGCCGGTATGCGGTCAAGCCAATAACAACAGCGCAAGCATTGAGGGGTGGAAAAGAAAGGGGAAGGGGAATGTTTGGTAGTTTGCCATCTCAAATTATTTGTCTTCAGTTAGTTGAGGTTCACTCTCTGACAAGTGTGAAGCCATTTTTCTGTGGAAGCAACTTGTTGTTTATATATCATTGTTACTGTATATTTAAGTGATAGTTAAGTAATAGTTATAATTAGTTGTTAAGGTGAATAGTTTTAACAAAGTATGATAAAAATACTTGTTTGCGATGGCGGGCCAGTGCGATATTCAGTGGCCAAACATATATGTGACATATTTCAAGAGCTTGAAAAAAATGAAAAGGGTGAAATCTCGTTAGAATGTTTATTGTGTTTACCCAAAATACACTTAGTTACCAAGATGTGTCATTATTTCATTTCATACGAAATCCTTTAAAACAACTGCTCAAAAACAAACAGCAAACTTCTCCGAAAACTAACTTTATTTTCTATCATTTAGTTTTAAACTAACTAATAACTTCTATCAGTTAGTTTTTTAACTAACTAATAACTTCTATCAGTTACTTTTTACATATCTAACTAATAACTTCTAACTAGTTAAAATTATTGACTAACTTTCCCAACTATGTTACTGATTAAGGCTGACATTCTCCTTAGACAGAACTATTAATTAATAGCCCAACAGCCAATGGTATCTAGGGACCTACAGTTAAACGTGGGATCCGAACCACAATTTTGATCTCATATTACATACGAATTGGTCTAATTATGAGGATGGTCTTTATGGTGAAATATTCACTAGTGCGGACGTTAATCCCCACCAGGGAATATTGCATCCATAAGCCATCGTTTAAAACTATTAACAATTCGTGACCTCCAAGAAGCTGGATTACAGGATGACGCCACCGTTTCAGTCAATTGTGGGATGTGATTTATTTATTATCGTAAACTGGATTTTTCCCAGCCATGGGACCATTAAGAGGCAGGTCAATGGATTCCTGGTGGCCTAAACCGCCATATTCAACCAAAAAATCAAAAATCTTTGGAGATAAAAAAATTTTTGTTTTAGAGTTTAAGATTTCAGAGTTAGTTTCTGTACGTTGATATAACACTATAGCCTTTGTCACAAACCGTTTTTTTTAGGCTACTATGTTGCTTCTGATATTTATCTACTTTTGCTACTGCTGCTGCTTGTTCATGAATTTATGGTTTTCTTTTTAACTGAAAGTGTCGATTTCACTCATTAAAACTTTTATTATTATTTTAATATCTTCATAAAAAAAACTTGTATTGTTGTTAGTACATACAAATATAGTATTTGCAAGTTATGTTTTATTTCTTTTACAATGGTATTTTGTGTAGTATCACAGTGGGCGTGAAATTGTTTTAAACTCCTTACTCTATGTCTGACCCACGATCCATGGTTAAAATAAACAACTCAAGTACCACTTAAACATTTACTAAAGTACCCTCTAATGCATTTCTTAGGGGAAATTCAATTGCTGTTCATTAGTTTATAACTTCACAGAATGACTTCAGAAACCAAGTTAAATCTACAAACTACGCATGAAATTTACCTCGAACGTTTTAAGTCGATGTGAGGTTTACTTCGAAAGTTATCGTCGGACATTGAAATTGGATTTTATCAATACAATGTGGCACCAACAGTTATGTATGGGGATTTCACTCCTTTTCGATACATTCATTCATGTTAAAATACAATGAAGCTTTAAACGTAAGGTAATAAATTAGAGGAAATAATAAATGTAACACTACCATTTGTTGGTCATGACTGGATGAGTTGGCGACCATGATGAGCTGCAGGAGCTAGTGCGGCGGAGTGAGCACAGCCTCTCCGATCCATCCAACCTGGTCTGGGCTGACTTCTGTCAACAGGAACATGCGAATGTTACATGAAAAATATGGTATAAATTATACTTTCTTAAAAATAATACTGAGGAGAAAATATAAATACATTTAAAGTTAGAAGAAAACTGAAGTATAATGTTAACATAAATATTTTATGTAAAAATACATGATTATAACATTAACAACTCTCTCTTATCAATGTTGAATTGAATGATAACGATATACTAAAGGGAATGTAAACTATACATTTTTACATTAAATGAAATGTAAATAAAGTCAATGTATCGTATTTAATATGTATACTATGTATATCTGAGTAGATTCAAAAGTCAAATTAATTCAAGATAAGTATAAATAAATACCTAAGAGAAAATGTAGAAACTTTAACACCAAAAATAAAAGGTTGAAGTCGTCCTGGCCTGATGGTGGGATCAGCAAGAACCTCTTGAAGGTGTTTTTCCACGGGAGTGAGGAGAGAGCCGACGGCTCCACTGTCCAACAGAGCTCCAGGTACCTGGCAGTCAGGTATAACATTTACACCCACACACTTACATCAATAAGTACAATTATAAACAAATTAAATTATTCTTTTGTAATTGATTTAACGATACAGCTTCAAACAAATGGACCTAAAAAAATCAGCAGATAAGTTATTGATGCAAAAAAGATTGAGTTGGTTAACTTGTAAATAACTTGTTTTTATTTCAAGAAGCTCTTCTTATTGGAACTGTTTTAAAAAAATTTTAAATAAATTTCTCCTAAATTTCCAATAAATTAGAATTTTATTTGGTAAGACCTTTTGCATTCAATAAATACATTGTGTATGACAAAATTAATATAAAATATAACAAAAAATAAATATAAAAATATAATAAAATGCCTCTAATGCAAATGTGTTGAAAGAATCAGAAGTTTTCATTAGTCCTATTATTTTATAATTTAGGATTTGATAACATAGTAATGACAGACATAATTTGTAAGATTAAAAATATAGCCTCTCGATTTAACCCAAAAATTTACTAAGCCGAGTAATAGCTATAACTCTACTTCTCTACTTACAAGGTGAGTTCAGCGAGAGTGTGCAGTGCGGCACTGTGTGAGGTGGCGTTCTGGAATGCATAGAGTGTGCGTTGGCAGCCATGAGGAATATGAGATGCCTGCAATAAAAATGATAAAACATGTCGTCATCTCCCAATGTGTACATATACTAGAAGGAAAAGGGCTTTAATTTTGGCATCAAGTTGGCAATATCAAAATTTAAGATTTTGTAGTTCTCACATTCCAGTAAAATACGCCACATCTCATCAACCTATATGTATGCCCTACATCTGAATTATTTTCATGGCTATTTTCTGCCTGGTTTGATTTCAGACTGTTATTAAAGGTCACAATTGCATCATTGTGAAGCCAATTAGTTTTGCATCGACTAGTTTCGGATCAAAATCCCATTTCCAATCCTTAATGTTGTGAAAAAAGGGACCTTAATCTCGAAACTAGGCATGAGAGCGAATGTAAGTATTCAGTGTGATGCATAGTTGACCTGTAGCTGGCGCAGTGTGCGCTGTGACAGTGGCAGTGCGGTGTTGCGCTCGTCTGCCTCCAACATCCCAAGCAACTGGTCCAGACCGCGGGTGATCACGGCCCAGTATGCTGACAACAGCCTCTCCGCTCCCACCTCCCCCAGCACAACACCTGCAATGGACAACATTCATGCTAGAGGCAATATAATAAAAATAATAGTAGAGCATATTAATTTGCTGATACCCGGCATGCTTTGCAATGCCAACCTAAAGAATTTTTTGCCCTTCAGGTGAGCTTGTTCACTACGCTCACTCACAGCATGTATATAATATCCTATAGTTTCTTATTACCAATCATCCTACAATTCTTTAATTGAGAACTTCCCTAAATATTTTAAATGAGAACAGCTGTTCATAGAATCAATCATAAAGGAATATTTTTACCATATGTTGTGTTCATAAATAACTCTGATCAAAAACTCCAAAAATCCCTGACATGTGTACATTTATGACGGTCCAGGGGATGGGCCCTGTATATACGAAAATTTACGGCTTACAAATCTTCTCCATGAAATATCTCTTGTATATACCGAGTTTCAACGCAAACGGTCCAGTAGTTTTTTTGGGATAAACACTCTTACTATAGGTTGGACCTATTGAAAAACAAATCCTGCAGTTGGGATCTGTAGATTTGCTAAGACTGTGGAGCTTGTGGGACTCAACACAAAACAATTTTCTACCACTAAAGTTATGGAGTAAACCTGCTCTGGTCTGACCAAACATACCTCTCAGTGAAGGCGTGGAGAGAGGACTGACAGTCCAGTGTGTCTGGCAGGGGAGGGGCAGGTGCAGGGCCTGGGTGACGAGGTCAGGCAGCGACGCGGCAGACGGACAAGTCATTACAAAGTCTGCGTACAACAGCAGCATCAACAGCTGGGCCCGTCCCTCTGCAGCCTCCATTCCGACAGCTGGAACATGCCTGGGCAACATGAAGAGGTAAGGCAGTGACACGGCGGACGGACAAGTCATTACAAAGTCTGCGTACAACAGCAGCATCAACAGCTGGGCCCGTCCCTCTGCAGCCTCCATTCCGACAGCTGGAACATGCCTGGGCAACATGAAGAGGTGAGGCAGTGACACGGCGGACGGACAAGTCATTACAAAGTCTGCGTACAACAGCAGCATCAACAGCTGGGCCCGTCCCTCTGCAGCCTCCATTCCGACAGCTGGAACATGCCTGGGCAACATGATGAGGTGAGGCAGTGACACGGCGGACGGACAAGTCATTACAAAGTCTGCGTACAACAGCAGCATCAACAGCTGGGCCCGTCCCTATGCAGCCTCCATTCCGACAGCTGGAACATGCCTGGGCAACATGAAGAGGTGAGGCAGTGACACGGCGGACGGACAAGTCATTACAAAGTCTGCGTACAACAGCAGCATCAACAGCTGGGCCCGTCCCTCTGCAGCCTCCATTCCGACAGCTGGAACATGCCTGGGCAAAACAAGCAAGGACAAAATAACTTTAAGTCATCATGGTTGAACAAAATCCAAATTTACTGAATTCTCTATTCAATTAGTTCATTATTTGTCATAAACGGCTCCTGATTCAAAATACTTATCTGAAATGATTTGAGCTTTACACTGTTGTCACAATACCACATTTATTACAATTGTAGCCACTAACACTGCAGTAGTGACTTTACACTTAAGAGGGCTAAATATGGAGGGTTTTATATTGTGAATATTATTTTGAATATATATAGATATTTACTTTGGCTGGATTTACTTTGACCTAGGAAAAATTTTACAAAAAAAAATTATTTATGCGTCACCCTCCCCGTCATCAAAGTCATAATCTGGTTTGTCAGGGTCCAAAATTTTATAAAACCGGTAACGTGAATAAAAAACTTCTAAAACAAAATAATATTTAAACCCAATAAAACACGACAAAAAACACAGAAAAAATGTCAGGTTATGGTTTTGGATGCGAACAGACTTGCAACTGAGTCATGGTTCCAAAATCAGCCACAGCGTTCAGGTAGCAGCACTGTCTGGTGGACAGGATATAGCGTATCTATCTAGTGCTGTACCGAGTTTCAAAGCCCTCACTCTAGTCCCACCTTTAAGTGACTAAATTTGTAATTCAGAAGCATTTGGCTACAATTGTTACCAAATAGCCGCGAACGTCTTAAAGCTTTTGTTTGTTAAATTGAGCAACATTGTATTTTACACTTATGCTGTATCAGCTGCCTTTGGTCATTCGGTTGTTAAATAATGATCCTAACAAATGAAACAGTGATATATGTCACCTAACAAAGCTACACCTCATCTGGTCCATCACAATCATCACACACACCCTTCAGTCATACTCAACTAAATTACGCACCACAGAGAGCGTCGGTGTTTCAAATAAAGTATCTAGAGTATCTCAAGGTCAGGTGCTTCTTCATAATCTGCACCTGTTGTCGAGATTGTGCTGTATTTTTTATGTTTTACAAAAGTAGAGGATTTTAAACTTTATTTTCATTTATTTATACCCAAAAGTCTCATATTATGAAGTTTCTTTAACACATCTTCAGAAGATCTCTCTGATTAACTCAATAATGGTGAATGTTGCCATGCGTGGTCGCTGCAATGATAAGTACTTTTAAACTCCATGGTTGACTCCTCTTTCCATCCGGATTTTTTCAATATCCGAACTGACCATTTGCAACGAACGGAGTGTATTGTACTAGATTGAGCAGCATTTATCACGTTGACTACCGATCGTCACGTATACTTGAGACAGGGGCGAACCCAGGATTCAATTTCGGGGGGGGGGGGATATTTTTTCGGATGGGTAACACCGGGGGGTTTGGGGGATACGGAATACCCCCCCCCCCCCCCTAGAACACTACGAGTCCGGAAAATTTTGGAATTTTTTAACCCAAATGGTTAGTTTTAGTAAATCTCAGTAGTTAAACTTTATGCAGACCTCTACTCCATCAGAACTTGGAGTGAAAAGAAACTAATGGGTTTCGAATATTAAATAAAGGGATCAGGCTATTATTTAAACTTGGAAAAATGTATTGACTTTATATTACGATGGGAAATAAATAACGTTCAGGCGAATTACAGTAAAAGTTATAGACTAAAGTTTATTAAAAACACCAAAATACATTACTCATCAAGAGGAAAATACAAGCTTTCTATAAGACACAAAATAAAGTATCAGAGTTATTTATATTATAAAGATGATATATAATTAATACGCGCATTAAGTAATGTATTCATTTCCAAAACTAAAATGACCTTTTTTGGATGTAATAACTTATTATTGTTTTATCTTTTTGCATTGTGAAATTAAAACCCATATTATTCTTTATACAAGTTGAGGTTTATGTTTGTTAATAAAAGTTTGGCGAATAAAAAACAATACATATTTTAACCAATTTTTGAGCACATTTTTTTATTCTCCAACATTTTGGGGGGGGGGATATATCCCCTTTATCCCCCCCCCCTGGGTTCGCCCCTGACTTGAGATGTAATGTTAAAAAAAACCCTTAAAATAGACCAGCGTCATCTACACGTAAAACAAACAACTTAGAATTTATAGTTATTAAGGTGGCTTTAACTGGATACAGAGAAAATCAAAAAACAATTTTCTCATGTTGGTCCTATGGAAAATTAACAAACAATAATTATTTATCTCCTATTTATTAGAATAACTTGATTTAATTTGATATGAGTCTTTACTATGTCTTATTTCCTTACAACAGAAAAACCACAAACTCAAATACAAGGTATCAAATCTACAAACTCAGCCCTATGATATTCACGGGAAATTAGATAAACTACTAAATTCCATCGGAGATGAGCTGAGTAGGTTAGCTACGACAAGGTTTTTTTTCAAACAGTTCATCTAGAAAGAATTTATAAAAAAAACTACAATAAAAGCTTTAGCTCAATTATAAAAACCAATGCCTAGCATACATCTAGTATTTTTACATTTTGTGTAGCCATAGAAACAAGTCCAAATTTTGCAATTATTTATTCATACAAAGCACACAACATCTCATAAATTATAAACCATCTAGCTTCACTTTAGGACACCACCTGAAAATTTAAAGGTAAGACAAAATAACTAAATCACTATTTTGAGACAGGGACCTCACATAGTGGGTATTTTAACCTGAAATCCATATATCCAGAATTTACATTTAGCTTTTTTACAAGCAGTATATGATTGATATTTCCCAGGTTTCCTATGTCAGCATAGGCCTGCTAAAGTTCCAAATGAAAAATATAGCATTTGTCCTTTTGGAATTTTTCAACAGCTATCAAAGATTACCAAAGATTTTTTGATAACCCCTGACTGACCTAGTAATTCAAAATAGCTGTCTTATGACAAACATTTTGAACAATGATTATGCATACATACATAGCACATTTTGAATTTTAACTTAGTAAGTCTAAATAACTATACAGCCGCATGTGAAACTCACATATATGAGTGGCATATGCTACAAAATTCTTTCACACTTCGGGTTGAGCTAGAAACTTTAAATTTGGCATAAACGTGGCTATTGGCCTCAAACCCCCGGCAAGGTCTGGAAACTGACCATTTTCCATTTCAAATCCCTAAAAAATAAAAAAGGGTGGAAATCGGCAACCCGAATAAGTAAGGTTTTTATATTTTCACTGTAACTTTAGAAGGCAGGTCATAATTCAAATCTGAGGAATTGTTGTTAAGTCAGGATTTAGATGCTTTACAAGTTTGGTCCTATGAAATTTTGCGGTACCTCATTTCCTTCATCCTTAAAAAGGGGTGTACTTCCAAAATTTGTATTGTTTTGATATTTTGATTCACTCTTGTAGTGCATAGATGCCTGAAAATTATTACATATTACGACCTCAACTAATTAATACTATAGTAGCAGCCATTAGTCAATTTCAATTTAAGTTCAGTCCCAAAAAACTGTAAAAACACAAAAACCTTAAAGCTTTATCATGTATAGTGTTTGTAATTTATTTTAACCTGGTAAATATATTCTGCTATCTCGATATATTTTTTGCGAGTAATATATTTTGGATATTCTTTATATTTAGTCGTATGATTGTTTACTGTTTCTCAACTCCTTCAACTCCAAAAAGCATACCGCACAGTAGACTCCCTCTTAATCGGACACCTTTTAACTGGTGTCCGCTTTAACCAGCATACCCAGACAAAAAACAACCTGTTTTTAATAGCCATTTTTATCTCAACATCGCATTAACTGGCCTTGTTTCATCTAAAACATTGTTTTCTTGTCTACTGTATCATTCAATTCAACGTAATACCATACTGACGTTCTGAAACCAGTTACGATGTACCGTCCTGGACGGAAGTGAATGCATTTGGGCCTGCAATCCAGTACACCACAATAAAGAAATAAATTATTAGGCCTTTTAGTTTAGTTTAGTTGTGGATTTCATGGGTGTCGGATGTTATCTATCAATTATATAGGTACATTAATATATTTAGAGTTGTTTTCATGTAATAATTGCATTCAGGCTATATAAAATTGTAGGTTGAAATTTTAATATGTACGTAGGTTTAACCGGCCAATTCATTATCCGGCCGTACCTGGTCCCGAGGAGGGCTGGTCAAGAGGGAGTCTACTGTAATAGTAAATAATTTCTCCACTGCATCTTGCCCCTGCATTGGTACTAACCCAAGAAATTGTAAACTCCTCCAACCCGATGAATTATTAATCCCCCCCTCCTCCCATCGACAATGCTTCCTGCGAATAAAATAGATCTTTTGGGGGATTGCTATATCTAAATACTTTGATATTATATTTTTCAACTAATTTTGTTGATTTATTGCTGTTTCAATTCAATAATAATGTTAATGATTACTTTTCTACTTTAAGCTCAAACATTCAAACTGCTAGCAATAGGGAATAAATTGCGTCATTTATCAAACATATGATATTTTTGGATTTAACATTTTGACGAATCTGAAGCCAACAATTTTTATGATTTGAACTGTTATTGGTATAATGTAATGCTTGAGACTTTATAAACTGGAAAGGAATTAGGTCAATTTTTAAGAGCTACCCCCTCCCAAATGATAATTCTTCTTGCAAATTGTGGGGATCTTTAAGGAGTGGGTGGGCGTCTGCCAAATTTTAAAGTTTAATTTATTACGTTTTTAATGGAATTTTTAATTGCTTTTGTGTTTGAATTATTTTATTCTTTTTACTGTTTTCATACTTTGAGCTTTAATTTTCAAACGGGTGTTAATATGAAGAAAACTGTGTCTTTTAATAAACATATTCAAAACAAACGACAATTTTAAACATTAAACATTTTAGTGTAACTCCAGCCACTAAGCCCTCATACAAATTTAGAATTTTCATCCGTATTTTGTTTAAGGCTTGAGTCTTTAATGAATTCAGGGCAACCCCTAAGGGGGCGTGGCGGCGGAGCCTCCATCGAGTAGGTGGGTTTGCATATATATCTGTTGCCACATGGAAGGCTTTATTTTACACCCAACGTTTATATTTGGAAATTTAACTATTTTAAACAGGTGATTAATGCAGAGGAATAAGTTGGAAGTATGGCAAAATCGCTTGGATCTCAATTGTTGACTCCACGACCCGTATCCACTTAGCCGTGCCATCAACCGACATTTCATGGTGGCTTGTGTAAGTACCTCAGCTAATGACATTACACTTTACGGTAACTTATCACATTCGGAACTTTCCAAAGTTAATATTAAATGCTCCATTAAATCTTAAAAAGGGATATCTATATTTTATTAGATCAAATTAAATTACAACACCGTTCAAAATAATAATGTTGGTTTTACATATTAATTGCAGTTTAAGATTTTTAAATTAAATATCAAATAAGACAAGGCAGTGTTAGAATGAAATGTTTCTATGGGAACTTCATTAATTTATAAAGTTGATTTTTCAACATTAGAAACTTGAGGGCAGTTATACATCAAATTTGTTTAGAGGAATTGTAATTGATCAAAATAAATTAATTTTAAAGTATAATATAGTGATTTATCGTAAAATAAGATTAAAACATACTACTGTTTGTCTGAATTAATTTGAGATTTTTACCATATCCATTCATATTAAAAAGTTCTTATTTACATATATTTTTGATATCCTTATGTTTCCTTTTGTTTTCCAACGTCTTGCCAAATATTGCGTTGTTCGTTAGTTTAAAGAATTCTTTTTGAAAACTTGATGTAGCCGCAGTTCTTCTTCTTGTAGTGTAGTAAAATTAGTCGGGAAAAATGAAATAATTTTTGGAAAGCTAATTTCTTTTTAAATGTGGTCTATGACATCCCCTGACCTTCCTCCGAAAAGTCCCCTGAAATCCCATGTGGGGATCATGCCCAAAAATGAGGGGTTGGCCTATAAGGAGTTAAAATAAATTTTGATATTAAGCATACTAAATTTGATTACATTCCAGAAGGTTTATATATATCAAATTAAAGGTCTTAAAATGTAGAGTACAATGCCGTAAACCCGACCTAAATATAACGGTCGGGAGAAAAATGGCAGACGTTCGAAATTTATAATAAAATAATATTATCAAAACTTTGAAATGCAATAACTTCCGACATATTTGACCTTTTGAGGTCTGGTTTTCGGCTATGTACTCTCCTTATTAAGACCTTTAAAATAATGTATAGCATGGCTATGGGCTAAGAAAAAATTTTCAAAACTTCCTCTTTGGGACGTCCATGTAGAGGGTGGTTCAAGGGTAATATGATGGGCATATGTCAAACTATCCCTATTTGCTAAGGTAATTGTACAAGCAAACGTTTGCCGCAAACCGAACCTCAAAAGGTCAAGTATTTAGAATATTATAACATTTTTTAGCGTGTAGATTAAAATTTGGTTTTTATTCAAAGTTTGACAGGCTGCCATTTTCGACTCAAGCAACCTTTTGAGGTGGGGTTTGCGGCATTAAATTCTACTACTTAAGAACTTTAATTTGATATACATAAACCTATTGGTCGATGAAAGACTTATTTCTGACTCCAAGAGGGCCATCCCATCATTTTTAGGCATGTTGCCCACTGGGGATTTCAGGGGACTTTTCTGAGGGAGGTCAGAAGATGACATAGAACACATTTCAGCAAAAATTGGCTGTCCAAAATTTTTTTCATTTTCCAGCCATATTTTGGCTTAATTTTACTACACTATTGTGTTATTGTCGATGTACGGTTTTAACCAACAAGATTGAGAAAATTGTATTCAAAGAGACCTAAATTTTCAGTTACTATTTAGGCACATTTGATTTTTTCACATCTTGGTTTGTGAATAAGTGTGGGGCTGAGGAGAGTATTTTCACAATATACAGTATTTTCACAATGATTCTGTTTGCCTTGACAATTTGGTGAGGTATAAAAAGAGGGTTTATTATCAAAACTTGTGACTTAGGTCCAAAAGACCCTAGCTACAAAATTAAAGTAGTACGAGGTGGCCCGTGCACAAATTCCGCAAGCCTACAATACGTGAATGATGATTATGAAGTGAAAGAGATCTATTTTTGTTTACTATCTGGCTTTTAAAATTCATCTGAAGGTAATCAGCTGTTAAATTACAATTCACATTAACCCTAGGAGCGGCCAGGCCAAATCGGTGCGTGTGCGCTAAGCGGCCAGGCAATTTCGGCCATTTTGCAGACGTTTTTAAAAAAATTAACAGTGTCCAAACTACTTATGATAACCTAGTCATATGCATATTCATTTTGTTCGGAAAAAGACGTAGATTATTTCTAAAACAAATTAAATGAAATCCCTGTTGGTACGTTTTTTACAAAATGTGAAAAAACCAAATTTTTTGAAAAATTTTGAAATATTTTTCAAAAGTAGAGTGCTAGAACTTTTACACTAATTTTTATACAGAAAATCGAAGATGTACAAAATATAGGCAATTTATTTCCCTACGTGTAAATATGTTTAGTTTGTTAGAAATATTTTTTTTACAACTGTTACAGGGGAAATTACGCCAAATGGAAAAAAATTACAAACGTGCCCTGTACATTTGAAAGATAAAAATAAAGTAAACAATATATACATATTACAGTAAATGTGCAATATTACTAAACTGTACAATATATTTATTGGAAATAATGCGTTTTTGTACTATAAAAAAATTTTGATCTTTGCTTTATGTGTGTTTAAAATTTTTATTTTTATTTTCAAAAAACTTAATTTAGCTACCCAAAGCTTCATATAATTTTTATACAACATGATAATATGATCAATTGTACATATTTTTGTAGAACAGATCATTCTGAACAAGAAAATATACATAAGTATAAGGAAATAATAAAAAAACATGTCTTAAGACATTTAAGTGAATGGATGCACGGGTCGAATTGAGAACAAAAATCTACCCCTCAGGCCGTATTCCAGCAAAATCTGCAGAGGTTACTTCAAACCCTCTCTGTGACTTAACCTTACAAGATAAACCTATCATATGCATACTCATTTTGTTCACGAAAGAACATAGCATTTAAATAAAATAAAATCAAACTAATCGCTGCTAGTATATCACTAGCAAAATACAAACAATCAATTTTATAAATCATTTTGAAATATTTTTTAATTAGACTACTATAACTCTTACAATAATATAATGCATAATAAACTGTATTTAATTTATTTCTCTTCATATAAATGTGTTTGGTTTATAGGAAATAATTTTTTTTATCCTCAGTTATTGTAAAAATAGGTAAAATGGACAAAATTGACAAACTTAGGTTGCCTGTTTGACACAAAGAAATTAAATCAAAGCATAGGTAAATATAAAAAGGACTTGTTATGTACTAAACTTTACAATATGTTCTTTGGTATTATTACACTTATGAACAAAAAATAACTGTTTTTCTTTTTTTACCTATCATGTGTAGGGACACATAATTTGTTATTGACAAAACCCCTAATTTAGTTATTAAAAGCAGATATAATTATCTTACATTTTTATAATAAGATAACTGGTACATTTATGTGAACTGCATATCTTCCTGAACAAGAATATATACATATATACAAGTAAAATATAAAAAATATCAAGGTTCCTTAAAAATGTTTGTGATGAGACGTGTGAAATTTCACACCGGCAATAGATAGAATGGCCTAGGAATACAACTATTTCCGTCTTCTTCCACAGACCACCGCACGCACCATAGAGGAAGGAGTCACTTCTAATATGTATAACTTTTTCTTAGCAACAAAATTATATGATTTATAACGCGCTAAACTCATTATTAATTGTTTTAATAGGTGATTTATAATTTGCCGTATTTCCGGCAAATTGGCCAAACTATGCACCGCACATTTTAGCTGATTTAAAAAATTATTTTTCCTATTTTCCGAAGTCATATGACAAATGTTTATAACTGGAAACGAAAGAAGACCTAATGCTCTTTTCAATAATACCAACGGCTTTCTGATAGTAAAAAAATACAAAAAGTAAAAATTTTTTAAAAAACATATGTTTTTAGACGTTTCGCCGTTTTTGAGCCGGAAATTTTTCGCGCGCTAAATTTCGTTCAAATTATAATACGAATTGCGTCGATCTCTTAATGCTACAAGGTTCGATTATATACGAAAATGAAAGTTTGGAATATCCTCTTTAAAATGGTATCAATATTATTACATTTATTGATCGTTTTCCATGTGTAATGAGTAGTTGAACAAAAATTTACCTATATTGCCGGAATCCGGCAATTGACGATTTTCGCAAAAATGAAATTGCCGGATATCCGGCAATGGCCGCTTCTAGGGTTAAAGAACTTACAATAAAAGTTGGTCAACATTTTAAAGCGCCCTCTAGAAATAATTCAAAGGCGATGGGGGCGAAGCCCGAAACAATATAACCATTTTAATTACGATTCGTCACTGCGGTATATCCTAAGCTTTCAAATGACACATCAATCTTAAAAATCGGTTCAGTAGGTCGAGAGAAAAAGGGACGTAACATACAAAACCCTTATAGAAATAAGAAGATAGAAGATGTACCATAATGGATTGCCTTTAACAATGTTTACTAAGAATGTTTACAGAAAATTAAGTTTTTATTAATAATGTTTTTACTATTTTGTTTAAATAGACCATCTGTATCAAAAGCACTCTAAACAAACCTGTACCTACTGTTTAAGCCACCCATTTTGAGTGATGAATTTGGTCTAATGTTAAAAATATATGATTTACAAAAAAAAATTTAAAAAATTAATTAATATTCTTTGCACTGTTACAATCTACTAAAATAAAGTAGAAAGTGTTAAAACACTTCCAATGTGTTCATCATGCACCATTCACCAAGACCTTTATTATGAGACCCCTCCCATGTCCTGAAATTTGTGAAATGCTCACAATTTTGTTAGAAAAATTTCACTTCCAGAATTATATACACATATGCCAATTATTTTATATAACACTTATATTGCTTCTAGGTGTTAATTATTTTATCATCTTCATCCAACGTTGTCCTCTTTCTCTTGTTTCAAATCAAATAAATAATAAATTGATAAATAATAAATAAATAAATGAATCTTTATTGTCGTAAGAATACAAGTGATCATTGACAATGTTATAATTACAGTGTAGATGCACAGTCAAAATGCCTTAGCTCTAAAGAAAAAATGTCTAAAATGTACAATGTAAAATATTTGTATTTTAATCAAATACAATTACATATATCTCTAAAATTGAATATTTTAAAAATTTAAAAATTGTTCCAGTCTATAAAATGGGTGACCCAGTAACCAATCGTGTAATGTTTGTTTAAAAACCTTGAAAGAATAATGTTTACTTTACTAGAACTTTCCAAATTATTGTATACTTTAGCAGATATTACTATGTGGCTGTTAGAAGTTTTGCTTAAACAATGAGGTTCCAATAAAGCATTATTTTTTTACGTGTATTATACGTGTATTTTAGGTGTATTAAAATATATGTATTATAGCTGTGATTGCTGAACTTTAAATAGTCTTGGCTTTTTATGTTTATCATAACTTCAAATACGATCAGATTTACTACTGTTTGGACTTTCCATTCTATAAAGAGGGTTTGCCAAAATGTTTAAATTAACATGTTTAACTGAGAAAAATATTTAAATTTAAAGTTAATGAATTAACTACATGCAGTTTTAGACTCGTTCGATCGCATACAATAATGTCTGCACAATCATGGCACAAAAACAGCAATGGAGGGCTCGATGATAAAGCTTACTCTGCAAGGTTCAAACGTTGTTACTGTCTGTTATGTTTGCCTAAATTTATACATAAGGGTTGTACCTTCGCTCTAGTCATTTGCCAAAAAAATAATTTTGCTGTGTTAATTTTTTTTTTAGTATTGTTATAATGATTTATTCCTATTATTACTAGGATGGACATAGTCAAAATGGTGAAACCGAGCAGCGGAGGAAGATTTGACGCATTGAAAAGGAGAGTCTTCGATGGTGAAAACATCTATAGAATGGCTCTGAGAGTAAGGCTACATACTATATTGCTTCAAATTATTTTATTTTCTCAAGAATTTTAACTCCAGAGGCTACATAAAAAGATAAAGTAAGCTTATTGTACAACTTTCTAGGGCAAAATCAAAATAACCCAGTCTTTTGTTTAGTGATAGATTCAAGGATTGGTAATAAATTTAAAATTCATTTTAAAATACACACACACAAAATATCATTTCCCACAGCATTTAACGATTGCAGTTTTAGTCATAATTTTCGTTTTCATAGATTACACTTGAGTTACCAAAAGTTTTCAAAAGTTTTTTTCTACTATTAAAATTGTATTTAAGTTGGGAAGTACATCGATAATTTTTTAGTTTAATAATCTCTTTGATTTATTAACAACTGGGATTGTGTGTTGTATTATCTCGACACCTCAATTCCAGTACTAAGATGGAGATGACTTGTATTAATCTAAATCTTAATAAATCTTTTCAGGGTTTATACAGAATTTCAATTAGGCCTATTTATTTCAATGACATTTCCCTGACCTATCCTATACACTTCCCTGACCAAAATTTCAAACAATGCCGCGTCATTTCTGCTTTATAATCAGTATGTGGGCACAAAAACATGTTTAACACTATTTACACATGGGCATTTTACACTATTTAAGCATGAGATTTGTCTTTAATTTCAGAAAATAATAGGAAAATCTATTGACATAAATAACAATTACAAAACCCAACTGATTTCATGAAACTAGGAATTATAAGACATACTATTTATGCCAGCGGTTCCCAACCTGTATTATGCATATTCCTTGGGGGTATGCAAAGAGTTAGCTGGTTGTACACCAGAATTATCAGTGATGGCCGACACTATCTACTGTATTTCAGATACAGTGCCTTTTGGTGACAAAAAAAATTTAGTAAGACTGATGCTGGATAGAGCATTATTGTTTTAACTTATGTTAAATACACCCCGTCGCAGCAGACCTGCGTACTCAGCGAATTTCCAAATTACTAATATTAATTTTGACCAGATAAATCTGTAAACAAAATTTAATCGCATGCTCATAAATAGGAAAATAAATGTCTATTCTCCTGATAGGGGAAGAATATGCAGGTATGCTGCCATGGGGAAACTAAAAGTACGTTTTTAGCATAAAAAAATTATCTTGACGATATGAAGCCATAAACTTAGTTTCATCTATATCTGTCCATAAATAAATGAGTTTGCCTATTTTCCATATGATTAACATGGGAAAAGAGTATGCAGGTTTGCTGCCATGATAAGCACAAAAACCAAGATTTTTTACCATAAATAAATGAAGCTCAACCAAATAAAGCTAAATACCAAGTTTCACCCAAAAATATCGGTTAATAAGTGAAATATTAACAAATTCTTATCCTCCATAAGATTAACATTGGAGCTTCAAAATACAATGTACTGTCTTTAGACTTTTTAATATCTCGGTAACCAATGAAGATAGAGCAAAGCTTCAAAATACTAAATTGTGTGTTTTTTTTAGCTAAATCCAATGGTGAAAATAAAAATTAAATATTTTTAAAAATTATATGTGAAAAATGCAAAAAACCCATTTTTCGGGTACAAAACCCCCCAAAACTACCCCTTCCGGTAGGTCGATATGTCTGGTTTACGAACTCATCCGAATAAACGTAGGATTACGCATCTCTACCAAATTTGGTGTCGATCGGACCGTTTTTACGAGAGTTATCGTGTCTAGGGACACATACATACATACATACATACATATATACATATATATATATATATATATATATATATATATATAAATTTTAATGACTATTATTTATGGTCTCTGGGCACCTCAAAACAAAAAAGTAACGTGGTCCTGGGCTTAGGTCTTACCATGAGACCTACGGTAATAGCTTATTCCTTATAGGAAATTCGCTAAAAAAAAAAAAAAGAAATCCATAATTAACAATTTGACTAAAAACACCAAATTAGGCCAAAAGTTTTTTTTATTTTTCCTTGTTATTTTGAGAAAGTATAAGTGAACTATTCCGTTAACATTTTAATAACTATCTCTTCAGGGGTACGGTATGAGACGTAGAAAAAGGTTGGGAACAGCTGCATGACACTACAAGAGAATCATAGTAAATTTTGTAAAACAATTTGCCCTATCACAATAAAACGCATGATCAAACTTATAGAGAATAAGGATGTGTTAATATTTCACTTATTAAAGAATATTTTTAATGAAACTTGGTATTTAGCTTAGTTTGGCTGAAATTCATCCATTTATGATAAAAAAAATAGTTTTTGTATTTATCATGAGAGCAAACCTGCATACATACTCTTTTCCCATGTTAATCATATGGAAAATAGGCTAACTCCTTTATTTATGGCTTCTAGTGGTTACACTAAATTTTTTTATGCTAAAAACCTACTTTCAGTGTTCCCCAAGGCAGCATACCTGCATACTCTTTCCCTATATTTATCATAAGGAGAATAGACATTTATGTCCCGATTTATGAGCACGTCATGAAATGTTGTTTACAGGTTCATCTGGTCAAAATTAATATTACAAATTTGGAAATTTGTTTAGTACGCGGTCTGCTGCAACGGGGGGCATTAATTTTTTAACATTCACAAAATTCTAACACACAACCTCAAAGTAGACCGTCATCACTCACTTTCAATTTTTAAGCTCTCCTAACTGTCAATTCTCGGCCCTTCTTATCAAAAATCGTATTTGTTCATATAAACTAAGTAAATTTTTAATAATCCCCATATATTTTATGGAGAATTTTCCCAGTTTTTTCTAGTTAATTTGTAAATTTTTGGGTAGTTTGCTCTTTTCGTTAGTCTTTGGTACAAACATCTTTAATTTTAGTTGTCTAGATCCTATCGTCTGCAATTTGTAAAATGTCCAAAAATTATCTGGGGTAATTTCGTTTGCAGAAAACCAACACGTTGTTTGAATTTACACATCATTTTCCTTCAATGTTATTATTTGGTTATTGTTTTAAAATAAAACAAAAATAAAAATCAAACTAAAAGTAATGTAAACAAAGAAAGCTTTTCTTGAACCACAACTCTTTGCTCATTGTACCCGTCTCACAATAAAAATGTATGTTTTTTTATGCATGCATGTTAGATTTTAAAGTTTTTTTCATATTTAAGTGATGATGTAAAAATCAGCTATAATGTTGAATAATTTGTAAGATTAGTACACTCCTAGTTGATTCAATTTTACAATAGTTTTGCCATTTAAGGTGATTAGTATAATATACAGGGTGTCACAAAAAAGTGTACCTGGCTATACAGGACCTGATTCTACATGCAAAAATAAGTCAAAAATAAAGAATACCAATTTTTGGATTTCGGCTTAGTTTAGCCGTAATCCGCCATTTTGTTTTTTATACATAATAATTTTTATTTCCGTGACTGTTTGTTGTATTAAGTTCATATTTGGCATGAACCCTTATGACAGCAATGTCCGTTATCAGGAAAAAAATTGTTTTTGTCCGATGTGTATTTTCAAAATGGCGGCCATTTTAAATTTTTAAACTCAAATATCTCAAAACCGGTAAATTTTATCAAAATTTTACAAGTAACAAAAAAGTTGACAAATAAAATTACCTAACTAATGATACCAAATTTGTAAGGATCTGACGACAAATAATGGAGTCATTGAGATTTTTCTTAAAAAATAACCTAAATTTGCATGCATTTTAATGGAAAATCAATGATTTTATGCATACAAATGGCAATCACTCCGTTATTTGTTGTTCGATCCTTACAATCTTGGTACCATTAGTTAGGTAATTTTATTTGTCAAATTTTTTGTGTCTTGTAAAATTTTGATAAAATTTACCGGTTTTGAGATATTTGAGTTTAAAAATTTAAAATGGCTGCCATTTTGAAAATACACTTTGGACAAAAATAATTTTTTCCAGAAAATGGACATTGCTGTTATAAAGGTTCATGCAAAATTTGAACTTAATACAACAAACAGTCACGGAAATAAAAATTATTATGTATAAAAAACAAAATGGCGGATTACGGCTAAACTAAGCCGAAATCCAAAAATTGTTATTCTTTATTTTTGACTTATTTTTGCATGTAGAATCACTTCCTGTATAGCCAGGTACACTTTATTGTGACACCCTGTAGATACTCTTCACTCATTGTCTTCCACCTGGATCTCGTTAACTAACACATGTTTTAATGTACACAAAGCGGACATTTTTCAAATCGCCTTGCTATTCTCATGGAGCATGTTTTACGTTATTTTCCATTTCCTGGTAATATAATAAAAACACAAATACTTTTCCCTCAAGCGTGAGACCTACACCTTTGATTTGAGACCCATCCCATCTTCCTGCAATTTGTAAAACGCTCATAATTTTGCTTACAGAGTTAAAGTTATATATGACTAGCAGTTACCTGGCGTGCATTGCTGCGCTCAAATTAAGTTGTTTACAGAAATAAAGCTATTTTATTAGTTTTTTTGATATAACAAAAAAAGTCAGTGGAATGGAAAATAAGTATATTAAATTTATTGTAAGGCCAAAGGATGAAGAATACTTTTTGTCTTTTAGTATGGTGTATAAATGTAAAAATTTTCAGGCCTACCAACTCGTAAGCACAACACGTATAACTGGCCGTGCGAAAAGCAGGCATTTTCCAAATTTAAACCCAGAATAGTCAAAGATTGACCTTGTACCTTATTGGTCGTAATTGCAAATGCAAGAGCACCTATGAGCAAAGAGGGACGGTCATGTCAAATTTCAACCCCTGAGGCCCTAAATTAATTTTGAAGTCCAGTGGAGCGGAGCCCTAAAGTGCTTAAAAACTATATTTGCAAAACCGTTCCTTAGTGAGCACCTATGTGCAAAGGGCATCATCCATCAAATTTCAACCCTGGTGGCCCTAAAGTAATTTCGAAGTCCAGTGGGGCGAAGTCCTAAAGAGCTTCAAAAACTATATTTATTTGCAAAACCGTTTCTTAGTGAGAGTGCCTATGAACAAAGAGAATCGTCCATGTTAATTTTCAACGCGTGTAGGCTATTACAGTAATTTTGAGCTTCTGTGGGGCGGAGCCCTAAAGACAACATAAACATAAACATTATACCTCACACAGGCCCGCGGTTTGTATGTGACGCGCTATGGGCCCGATAGATGTTTGCGCCCCCCCCCCCCCTTCCGCCCCTCCCCACTCCTCCCCCGAGGATATGAATCACCAAATAAACAAACCCAATGCCTTAGGCATTTGACGATTTGAGACGCGCATTCGCAACATAACAACAAAATGAAACAATGACATAACTATTTATTTTTATTGTGTTCATTTTCGACAGCTAATAATGCAATTGCGCATTGTAAAAGTAAAAAATTTAAACTGTCATTAAATACAATAAAAGTTTTCGTTACATTCACACTTTATTACCAATTGGTTTCTTACTCATTATCACACGATTGAACAAAACGAATTGTCAATGAGAGACAACATTGCCAACTAATGGAAGAACGGGGAAATATGCCATAAAATTTACAGGGATTTATAGTGATATAGTGATTAAAAATTTGTTTATTTTTTCTATGAAATTACATTACATGTTTATAATAGAAAAGCCAAAAATTGACAGAGAGTGAAGGGGCCTTCTTTGAAGTGGCGTGTTAATTTTTGTGAGGCTAAAAAATAATAAAATCTGACAGGAGGGAAAATACTATTTCAACTTAGGGACAAACAAGATAATCAAATGGTTGAAAAAGGATGGTGTGTGGTGAACACTATTGAACGTGTATTAATCCTGAAATGGGTGTGGAGCATCCGTCACGTTTTTTTCGCAAAGCCACTTTTCTACATTATGTTAATTTTTTACCTTAAGTCAACGACTATGATTTCTTTACACATTTTGAAAATCGATATAGGTTTTAACGATAGATAAAATTAAGCATTCATTCATGACATGTGTCTCAAGATTGTAAAAAGTGCTTTGGAAGCAAAAGGTTACAATTTGCAATATGGAAAGGATATTGCTAAAATATTAGCAATAAAATGAAATCTTCTGGAAACTTTTTTAGTAAAGTACTGGTAATACACTGAGGTCTACATTATTCTTATTTTATGATTAGGGGCTTTTACCCTATAAGCCACTAGTAAAAATAAAATTGCCTATCAGACTGCACAGCTTAGAATGCTGCTGAGCAGCCTAGTTATAAAGAACTTCCACAATTGTATGATAGAAATCTAGAAAACCGTTTCTATGGAAACACAAATCCCAAATTAATTAATAAATTAGAATAGAAAGTCTCAAGCTCAGAGATCAAAACAACAAATTATTAAGGATAATTTTTGAAGTAAGTAGATTATTTAGAATTTTTACTTTTGTGTCCTATCATAACACATTTTTACTATATCGTGCCGAGAATAGTTTTGTTATAATTTGAAGTTAGACAGAAACAAATCCGACTAAATCATATATGTATTAAAACTAAAAATATCATCTATTTTAAGTATAAACTAAGTCTTAATATTTACCACATTGCTTAATAAGCATAGCATGCAACAACTTTACCTACAAAAACTTTACTTGTTGAACTAAATTCTTTTCTTCAACCTTCTTGAACAATAACTCTCATAAGTTTTGCACTCCATTTTGAACATGTGGCTTAGGTTTACAAAATTGTTAAATGACTCTAATTTACCTATTTATTTATGTAAACGAGTCCTGAGGTGCCAAACAATCAATCTTCACGATGTACACGTTTTAGGCAAGCTACCGCCCATCTTCAGCTGCATAAAAAAATAAGCCCATTTTTCAATGATTGTTGGTTTACAAAAACACAAGACACAGTACTTCATTGATACATGAATATATGTTATTTTTTCACAAACACATACAGATACGAATAACGATCAGAACTAGCTAGAAACGCAGGTCCATTCCGATAAATTTTTGTAGGCCGACCTTGAATTAAATGAAAAAATCTTTATTGAGGCGAACATTAGGACAACATGGTAATCTCTTACAGTGAACCTCAAAAACTAAATGAATATTAACATAATTGAAATTGAGTGACAGCATGTAAATCTAAAATTGGAATACATACAGTATATATATATATATGTGTGTGTGTTTGTACCAAGGCTATATTTGAATTGAATTTTAAATGACTGTTAATTTCATAAAGTTTGAAATTGTCAGTGAAAACATTTATAGTGAAATAATAATAAATAAACGTAATCATTTCCAGGCAGATAAAGTTTTCAAGTGATGGTTTGGGAAGACTGATGAATCTTGGTGGCTACAGCGATGGGAGATGCAACTATCATCATGTGGGTGAGTGCTGTTATACTTACAACTGGACTATTATTAGTTTGTTCGTTTTTCTTGTAGTTTGTTTGTTGTAATTTATTTGTTGATTTTTAATGTAAAAATTTTCAGTGAATAGCATATAAAAAATTTAAATTTTAGTTGCGCTGTAGTCTAAAACACCAAGGGTAAATTAATTTTCCATGTTTTGCAAGCCTTATTCTCAGGCCAGTTTGGTGCTCTGCCTAATTGCATCCTTAAATGGCGACAAACCTTCAAGGTAATTTCTGCCTCAGTCTGTTTTTAGCCGTCCTACACAATACGTTGCATCTTTGAGGTGTTTTGACCGTGTGCGAATGTCCATGTTACTCTATTTTCACCTTCTATAGTGCTTTCAACTGCGTACATAACTATTCGTGTTACAGTAGAGTCCCGCAAACCCAGACTAATGTGGACTGAATGGTTTCTGAGTTTGTGAGAGTTATGGGTTATTGGGAAAGGAGTAAACAAAAGTAAAAATATAAAAAGTGTACAATATTCCTATAAAATACTAATTTATTGCAGAATGTACTCAATACACAAACGCAAAACTTAAACCTCAAATGTTAAAACAACATAAAAAACACCACACCCTTCTCCAGCTGATGCCATGGCGCTTAGCGTTTAAAGTATAAAGTAGCCAAATTTGAGAGTGAAAGACTAAATGGTCAGACACAAGGTAGAGCTGTTAAATGTTATCGAGTGAGTGCAATCTAAAATACGGCTCACGTGATGTTAGGGTGTTGCTGTCCTCCCAAGGAATAAAAGACTTCATAATAGTTTACTGGAGGTGTTGCTGGTTTACTTCTATTTACTAAAGATTAAACAATTTTAGATTTACTTAGGCAGTATTAATCATCGTAAATCATGTACAAAATAAAAAAAAAAAAAAAAAAAAAAAACAATTAAAAAAAAGTAATTGTAAGCAGTTCTCTTGGAATAAATTTAGGATGATTAAGTTTTTCCCTAAGTATTTTAACAACACCAATACTTTTCTATTCTTGTTATAATAGTTTAATGAATGGTGGAGTTTACACAATTTAGAGGATAATTAATGTTTTAAAACTTTATGTACACTTTTGGAAAAAGAACAAAACTTCTTGCATTAACTGCGTTAACTGTTTGATTTGCCTGGTGTGTTCAGGATTATAATTCAAAAAAGCGTCGTGTTTTTTCCCATCTCTCCCGTGTTACAGCGGCGGCATCATGCCACTCTACGGCCAGCCGTGCCACTCTGGTGGAGAGGAGCGGCCAGCTTCACTTTAGGCATTTCAATCACATGAGCTCATAACTCAATCTTATGTAAGAACTGATCCCAAACAATTCAAAGATTAATTATCACAATCGTATCCATATGGGCATGGCCACTCCTTATATATAATTCCTCCAAAGTATGACATAAAAATCAGGCTTTAGAAAGTCTGATCTAGGTAGATTCCATGCAGCTGAGGACAAATCTGTTTACAATTAAAATAATACACATTTTTTACGTCAAACAACACTTTTATTTTAAAACATATACATTATGTAACTACAAAAAGGTAATATATTTCGGCACTCTATGTTGCCATCATCAGACCCTCTACGTGACTGGCGTGGATTGCAAGATGGCGGAACGACGTTGGTGGTGCAGCCGCGTGGAGCGCTGGTGTCGTTACCCGTGATCCCCTGTGGATAACATGGCGTCAGCTGTGGCGATGTTTTCTTTTTTCTTTGTTGGATACATATATTTGTATATTACATCTGAATCGAAATTTAGTTGTTCGTTGATTAGTATGTTTTCGTCTTTGATTTTTTCTTTATAAATCTGTTTAGAAATTCATGTCTGTCTAATGCCCAAGCAAAAATTGCTAAGAAAGCCAATGGGTAATTATTCCTTATATATAATAAAATAAATGAGTGAAAAATAATCTCTGTATATAAAAAAAATTAATTTTGTATGGCATACCTTTTATATTAATTTTAAAAATAACTGTTAATATGTGGTTTTAGCTACTAATCAAAATAAAATATTTCCCTTAAACGCTTTACTCTAAACCTTCCCATTCCACTATTAATGCTCAAAATCAAAAATAAGCTAATGAAATTGACAAGCCGATGCAAAAACATATGTTATTATTTACAAAAGATTTTCTACCGTAGTAATAATTCTCGTAATGTTTTATATGTACAGATGTATAAGAATATTACTGTCATCACTTGTGAAAACATTTCTGAAATAAAAAGTTAAATTTTCCCATTAACACTTTATGAAGTAGAACTTCTACAATAGTATGATAAAATCTAGACAACCGTTTCCAAGGAAATACAAATCCCAAATACATCATTCAATTGTAATCAGAGCTTTAAGTCTCTGAAGATTTCGGATCACAATACGTTTTTTTTAAGGATACAAATTGCAGTAAGTATGTAGAATTTTACTTTTGTGTTCCATCATAACACAATTCTACTATTGCGGAGAGAATTTTTTTTATAATTTCAAGTCAGACTGAACCTTATTTGACTTTTATATCATACATTAAAACATTTAATATGAGGTACCGTATCCTTTTTAATTATATTCTGAAACCTTATATTATTTACTACAATGATTGATAAGAATAGGAGGCAACAAATGTCAAAGGAAACTTTTCTTGTTTAACTAATTCTTTGCTTTTACCTTCTTGAACAAAAACAAAAACTAATAAGTTGTGCGCTCCATGTTGAACATGTAGTTTAGGTTTAAAACATAAATTTTAAATGGCTTAATTTTACAAATTTTAAATTTTTTGGTGAAAACATTTATACTAAAACAAGTAACATAATAAATTAACATTTTAAATGATTTTCAGGCAGATAAATAGAGGGTTTGAGCAACAAACGACGAGACGGCTGAACTGCGAGGAGACGACTGAACTGCGAGGAGACGACTGAACTGCGAGGAGACGACTGAACTGCGAGGGAGGACGGATGAATCGTTGAGGCTACAGCAGCGGTGGGAGGTGTGCCAATCGTCCCGGGGTGAGTGGTGTTATACTTACTACTGTACTTTTGTTAGTCTGTTTGTAATATGTTTTCTTGTAGTTTGTTATAATTAGTTAATTTTTTATTTCAAACATTGTAACTGTTGATTAGTTGTTGTTGGCGCTGTGGTCCAAAACACCCTCAAATAAACCAAATTTTCATGTTTGGCAAGCCCGCTTGTGAGTCTAGCTTGGTGCTTCACCTAAATGCAATCTTACCTGCCAACAATTCTTCAAGTCTCAGTCTCTTTAGCCGACCCAGAAGATACATTGTGTCTTTTGAAGTACTTTTGACCGCGCGCGACAGTCCATGTTACTTTATTTTCCCCTTTTACGGTGCTTTTAAATACGTACATAACTATTTGTCATACAGTAGCGTCCCGCAAATCGAAACTAATGTAGACTGAATTGTGTCCAAGTTTGTGAGAGTTCGGGGTAATTGGAAAACAAGTAAACATAAGTAAAAATATAAATATTTTAAATACTCCTATATACCAAACACTTAAAGGTCATATGTTAAAACAAAATTAAAAAGCACCACACTCTTCTCCAGCCGATGCCATGGCACTTAGCGCCTTGAAACCCAGTGGACTATACTGCTCTGGTTGGCTTTCTGAGTTATCCAGAAATCCGAATATTGAAGTCAGGCTTTGCGGGACTCTTCTGTACTGACTTTTTGTATCAGTTTTTTATCACTTGTTATTGTCATATATTAGATGCTTTTGGTTTATAACTACATAAAATAGCCAAATTTGAGAGTGAAAGATTAATTTGTTAGACACAAAGTAGAGCACTTACAAGTTATAGTGTGAGTGCAATCTAAAACAACGCACACGTGACGTTAGCGTGTTGCTATCCTCCCAAGAAATAAAAATTTTGATAGATAATATTTTACTCGGGTTGTTAATAGTTCACTTCTATTTACTAAAATATTAAATGATTTTGGTTTTACTTGGGCCGGTTTAGTTTCAAAAATCAGTATCACACTTTATGTACAAAATTAATAATCATGCTCAACAAAACAAGATTTTAACCAAGTAGTTTTAAGCAGATTTCTTTAAATAAATATAGGACAATATTAGGTTTTTCTTAAATATTTTTAACATCACCAAGATTTTTGTATTCAATACAATTTTAATAAATGATGGTGTTTAAACACAATGTAGAGGATAATAAATTTTTGAAACTTTATGTAAACTTTTGTAAAATGAACAAAACTTCACATATTAGGACATATCATAAAATCATTGCAGTTTAATTGCACACATAAAAAAATTTGAAATACTGTGATGAGAAATGCAATATACCCTTAACTTGTGGATAAACTCAGCTGCCTATTAAGTTAAGTATTTTTCAATTTTTAACCTAATGTTGATAGGTAGTCCATAAAATTTGTGGAAATCATAAAATTCGGGAGCTTTATATTTTACATAATCTTGGAAATCTCATCCTATCGTAGAAGGTAGGAATTAAAATGAAACATTTTATAAATCTGCCTAGCAATTAACTTTAAAGGTTTAGAAAAATTGTATGTCTTATTCTAGTGAATTTATATGAAATACTATGTAAATTAAATTAGTTATTAGGACAGTTATATGAGAGTTATAAAAGTGTATTCAATTATTGTTTTGTAATTGAATGTCGTAATGTAATGTCTTTTAAAAACACCAAGTCTTTAATGCATAACTTTATCGTTACTAACGCAATTCAACAATAAAAACGCAGACTTTTAATATTAACTAGGAGAGCAAATTATACCGGGTGTTCCAGCCCACTCCTACACCCATTTTAAAATCTACACAATTAATTTTTCACAAAAACAATTTGTGTTATTATTGGTAAATCAGTTGCGCTCTATCCATTGATGATAGTTTCAATGTACAGGGTGTACCAGAAGTAACCTATCCAGACCAGAAGTCATTAATTTTAAAAACGAATCCCCACTTATTATAATATTTTTGGATTCTAGACATAGTTTTAAGGTTACTTTACAATTTAATTTAATGCGTATCCCTAATCCCAATGGTTTTTTGGGGATAATGGAGGTAGAAGTTTGATTTTTTCCATAGGAATAACATGGAGCAAATTTTCATTGCATTAACACTGAAGCTTTTACCTTTAACATAACTGTCCAAGCATAAAAATATCTTATAACCTCATTTAAGATAATAATTCACCATAAAATACTGTACAAAATTTCACGTAATAAATTTAAGTTTTCTACATATCAAAAATAATCTCCACCATATTGAAAACTTTATGAAAAAATAAATTTATTTCTGGCAAAACTAATGATTTATGATGCTAGAGTGTTTAAAAGAAGAAGCTGAGGCATTCTTATGCTAGGCCTTTTTAGTTTAATAGGAAATTTAAAAAGATAATGGATGTGAAATTTTGTCCCATGTTATTCTTTTAAGAAAAAATCAAACTTCTACCTCCATTATCTCAAAAACTTTTAGGATTAAGGATACACATTAAATTATAAAGTAGTCTTAAAATTACGTCTAGAATCCAAAAATAAAATAAAAAGTGGGGGTTCGTATTTATATTTATGACTACCGGTCTGGGTAGGTTACTTTCTGGTACACAATGTTCACTGAAATTATCATCCATGGATAGAGCACAACCGGTTTATCTATAATGGCACAATTTGTTTTTGTGAATAATTAATTTTGTAGATTTTAAAAGGGGTGTACATCTGGTCTGTGACACCCTGTATAACTTGTCAAGGTTCATAATTCCTATTACAATATTTTAAATTAAAAAAATATAGGGGGGAAAACTGGAGGAGCCACAGTTTTTAAATCATCCTAAGGGTCTAGGATATTGGAATGTTCAGAATATTTTAACAAATAATGTTAAGATCTTTCTCATTAGTATTCAAAGCAAAGTCTTTAGTGAATTACTTAAAATCCTTTTATTGTATCTCAACAATTTACTAATGAATAATAACATTGACAGAAAAAGTAAAAAATATAACTTCTTCAGTTTGTAATTCCTGTTTAATTTGATAAATACGGGGGACGAAACTATTTTTTGTTTGGAAGGCGTCCATGTGCCATGGCGGTGGAGGAGCCATGGCTTATAAATCATTATAAAGGGATGGGATATTAGAATTTGCACAATATTAAGTTATAATAGCAAGTAACGTCATTTTAGAACCTCGGGAGCTTTATATTTTAGATTATCTTGAAAATCTCACCCTATCGTAAAAGGTAGGAATAAAAATAAAATTTTTCATAAATCCGCCAAACAATTTTCTTTAAATTAGGAAAAACTGTATCTCTTTTTCTAGTAAATCAATATGAAATACTATGTATTTAAATAATCTAATAGGGGAGTTATATCAGAATAAAAAAAAAAAAAAAAAAAAAAAAAAAAAACTATTCATTTACTGTTTTGCAATTCAATGTCCTAATAGAACGTCTTTGCAAAACAAAAAGTCTTTATTGAATAACTTTAATCGTTACTAACGCTATCTAACAATAAAAAAAGTTTATAATATTAACCAAGAGACCTAATTATATAACTCCCATATTCATAACTCCAGTTAAAATATATTTAATTTAAAAACTATGGGGGAGGCGCCTAATGTTTTTTTCTGGAAGGCCTTCACAGGCCATAGTGGTGGAGGAGCTATGGTTTTTAAAGCATCCTAAAGGCTAGGATATTAGAATGTGTAGAATATTTTAACAAAACAAGTTTTAAGTTGAATATTATTGAACTTAGCAAACCTAAATATTTTATTTAAAATTTTATTAAATGTACTATGTTTTTTTCAATACCAATTCATGTTGTTGCAACTTGGAATCATAAAGAGATTTTTATGTATCTTTGTACACGTACTACTAAGGGGAAAGTGAAAAGTCAAATGGGATCTGCACAGTAGTTACATCTTGTTTGTTAATATTCATGGCTTGCCAAGTTCGGTGACGTAGTTGTAAGCGCTCTGTACTATAACCCAGATCATAAATAAATTATTTTTCACAAAATGCATATTTAATTTCATTCTTGAATAAGTTTTTATAATTTTATTTTGTGGATTGTATACATACAAATGCATATTAACAACCGCGAACTAATTCTTAGACAAAATATGATTTAATTTACATTTTATAACGGAAGACGTCTCTTCGAAGAAAATTCTGAAGATTGGAGAGCAAAACGCTTGAAGAAAAACGTTCGACGCAAAGGATAAACTTGATGTCTCCCATAAAGAAGAAATTAAAATTTGTATTAATATAAGATTTAATTTTGATTTTTAAATAAAGACAGGCAAAAATATACAAAAAAAAAAACAAGGACAAATGCCAGATCTCTCTGTGTTTTTAACATTGATTTATTCATGTAGCAGTAACTGAGTAAAGTCAATAGAATTGGTAGCGTCCTGGTACCCTAGAATATGGGAAAGGAGCTGATCGGTTGAGACTTGTAAAGTTATTGTTGCATGTCTTTTGTGTTTGTTTAAAGTTAATTATCAGATATATAACCGAGTTTGGCAAGCATGTTAAATTAAAATTTTGATATTAGTAATAATGTTGACATGACTGATTTATAATATTGTACAATATTAAGACATGTCATTTTTAGCGCAAAGTATCAAAATTTACAGACTTACCGTGGTTTTATATAGAAGTCAAATCTGCAAAGTTATAAATGCATGTAATTTAATTTTCATGAGTTCCTAATTTTCATATTTCAAATAATCTCATACAATCCCATTATATCCTTGACCGTAGGAATTATAATGCATCGTTTTTTTAATCAGCCTCATCTAAAAACAAGTGGAAAATTGTTCTCATATTCTATTAAAATAATATATAAAACTAAGTATACTAAGTCTGTTAATAGTTCAGTAATATTGACACTAAAAGAAGATACTTAATAACTGTTATATAATATCTTTATAAAAGTATTTTTTTAAAGCAAATTCTTTAGTGAATTACTTAAATTAATTTTATTGTAAATCAACAATTTAATAATGAATAATAATATTGACAGAAAAAGTAAAAAATATAACTTGTTCCGTTTGTAATTCCCGATTAATTTGATAAATACGGGGGACGCAACTATTTTTTGTTTGGAAGGCGTCCACGTGCCATGGCGGTGGAGGAGCCATGGCTTTTCAATCATTATAAAAGGATAGGATACTAGGATTTGCACAATATTAAGTTATAATAGCAAGTAATGTCATTTTAGAACCTCGGGAGTTTTATATTTTAGATTATTTTGAAAATCTCACCCTATCGTAAAAGGTAGGAATAAAAATAAAATTTTTCATAAATCCGCCAAACAATTTTCTTTAAACTAGTGGAAAAACTGTATCTCTTTTTCTAGTAAATCAATATGAAATACTATGTATTTAAATAATCTAATAGGGGAGTTATATCAGAATAAAAAATAAAAAAACTATATTCATTTACTGTTTTGCAATTCAATGTCCTAATAGAACGTCTTTTCAAAACAAAAAGTCTTTATTGAATAACTTTAATCGTTACTAACGCTATCTAACAATAAAAAAAGTTTATAATATTAACTAAGAGACCTAATTATATAACTCCCATATTCATAACTCCAGTTAAAATATATTTAATTTAAAAAATATGGGGGAGGCGCCTAATGTTTTTTTTTCTGGAAGGCCTTCACAGGCCATAGCGGTGGAGGAGCTATGGTTTTTAAAGCATCCTAAAGGCTAGGATATTAGAATGTGTAGAATATTTTAACAAAACAAGTTTTAAGTTGAATATTATTGAACTTAGCTAACCTAAATATTTTATTTAAATTTTTATTAAATTTACTATGTTTTTTTCAATACCAATTCATGTTGTTGCAACTTGGAATCATAAAGAGATTTTTATGTATCTTTGTACACGTACTACTAAGGGGAAAGTGAAAAGTCAAATGGGATCTGCACAGTAGTTACATCTTGTTTGTTAATATTCATGGCTTGCCAAGTTCGGTGACGTAGTTGTAAGCGCTCTGTACTATAACCCAGATCATAAATAAATTATTTGTCACAAAATGCATATTTAATTTCATTCTTGAATAAGTTTTTATAATTTTATTTTGTGGATTGTATACATACAAATGCATATTAACAACCGCGAACTAATTCGTAGACAAAATACGATTTAATTTACATTTTATAACGGAAGACGTCTCTTTGAAGAAAATTCTGAAGATTGGAGAGCAAAACGCTTGAAGAAAAACGTTCGACGCAAAGGATAAACTTGATGTCTCCCATAAAGAAGAAATTAAAATTTGTATTAATATAAGATTTAATTTTGATTTTTAAATAAAGACAGGCAAAAATATACAAAAAAACAAGGACAAATGCCAGATCTCTCTGTGTTTTTAACATTCAAATCAAATCAAATCAAATCAATCTTTATTGTCACATAACGTTCACAAACATAGCATAGCTATAAAACAGGTGACAGTGTCAAAACAAATACAAACTTTAAAAAATAGCTTAAAACTACAATTCCACAGTCATGAATACACAAAAACAAAGGATACATGGTTTTCTGCGGAAAACAAAGCTGAGTTGCATTATACAAAACACAGGCTAACTTACAATTATTGTTGATTGGTCAAGAACTCATTTATACTATAATATGTATTACTTAATAGAAAATCAGTAAGGCTGCTTTTAAAAGATTTTAACTGAATTTGATTTTTATATTCAGTAGGCAGTTTATTAAACAGTTTTTTGCCCATGTATGTTGGTGTTTTCTCCACCAACGTCAAACGGTGCCTAGGATATTGAAAGTTATTTTTAAACCTAGTATTATATGTATGCTCAAAGTTTTGGCTATAGAGTTTTTCAAAATTTTCCTGTACCATTACCAATGTTTTAAAAATAGTCAAATTTGGAACAGTCATTATTTTTAGTTCTTTAAAAATTGGTTTGCACGATGCTCTCCAATGTGTAAAAGTCATTATTCTTAAAAATTTTTTCTGAACTTTAAAAATTCTATCCACATCTGATGAAAAACCCCAAAACTCTATCCCATATTGAAGAATGGAATAAAAATATGCATAATAAATTACTAAACGAGTTTTCAAGTCAATTAAGTTTCTCAAACATAACATTTGGAAGCATGCCGAATTTAATTTTCCTAGAATATTGTCAATACATTTGCTCCAGTTTAAATTTGAATCTACGTACAAACCGAGAAATTTTGCATTTTCATGGGTACTTAAAGTTTGATCACAAAACTCTCTTGACTGAGGTGTACGAAACTTAACCAATTGGGTTTTATCTTGGTTCAATTTAAGACCATTAATTTCAAACCATTTTCCTAGTTCATGTAAAGCTTCATTGACTTTAGGTGTTAAGTCTGAATCAGTTTTGGATTTTGACTAATGCAGTTGTGTCATCAGCGTATAATATAAGGTTGTTAGAAACATTTTTAGGCAGATCATTAATATATAATAAAAAGAGTAGAGGTCCAAGAATAGAGCCTTGGGGAACCCCAACTGTAACCTTTACCCATTCTGATATTGATTTTATATTATTTTTTAAAATTACTGTTCTTTGAAAACGATTTTTTAGGTATGATGTTAACCATAAAACAGATTTCTTGGAAAAATTATAAATTCTTAGCTTTTTAAGAAGGATATCATGATTGACACAGTCAAAAGCCTTGGATAGATCACAAAACACTCCCATTGTGCTCTGTGACCCATCCAAAGCCCATGAAACCTCACTAATAAAATCTGATAAAGCTTTCATTGTACTTAAGCCCTTTCTAAAACCGAATTGTTCTTTGGCAAAAATTCTATTGGTCTCTACATAACTTGAAATTTGGTTACAAGCACATTTTTCAAAGACTTTGGAAAATGATGGTAAAAGGGAAACTGGTTGATAATTGTCAGAATTTTGTCTCTCGCCCTTCTTAAAGAGAGGTTTGAGTTCAGCAAACTTTAGATGATCGGGGAAAATATTCATTTGAAAAGATTGATTTATAATTACAGATAAGGGCTCAGCTATAAAATCAGAAACTGTTTTCATCAGATTGACAGGAATACAGTCCCAGCCTGCTGATTTCTTATTATTAAGTGATTTGATAATTTTGATAACGTCTTCTTTACGGACATAATTAAATTCAAACTGATTAGGTTGATTCCCTGCTAAAATTTTTTTTGTCAGGTTTAGTGCTTCATGCTCACGAGGCATTAGCCCAATTTCTTTAGTGATATTTGAAAATTTTTTGTTAAAGAATTCGGCGATCGCCTTTCCATTTTTAAGAGACTTTTCAGCAACCGTTATGTCAGGAAAATTAAAGTCCTTTTTATTACAACCCAATTCAGATTTGACTATACACCAAGCAGCCTTACTTTTATTGTCTGATTCTTCTATAAATTTAGCATTGCAAGATTTTTTTGCTTCATTACAGACATTTTTAAAAATTAATTTATACCTTTTGACATAATTAATGAAATTTAAATCATTTGAATCCTTTACAAGTCTGCTTAGTTCTCTTTTCCTAATACTAGATATTTTTATGCCTGTTGTGACCCAGGACTTTTTTTTACTGTGACATTTGTTTCTGTAGAATTTAAGTGGAAATGTTTCTTCAAAAATATTTTGGAAAATACCAAAAAAGTTAGAACAATTGCTAGCAAAAGAATTATACATAGACACATTCCATTGTGTTGACTTTAAATTATTTACAAAAGCTGCAGTATTTTTTTTTAGAAAAAATTCGTTTTTTACTTTTCCTATCATTAAAGTTGATTTTGTCATTAGTGTCACTCAAAATATTTATAAATAACGCCCTGTGATCAGAGATGCCTAATTCTATATTCATTGTTGTTGGTAACGACTGAGTCTTAATTTTTTGAGTTAAAATGTTGTCAATACATGATTTTGTAAACTGAGTGATTCTTGTCGGAGAGTTAAAATTTGTATTGAAACCATACTGATCTAGTAAAGAAAAAAATTCTAATTTTTGTTGAGGGTGGCTACAATTTTCTAAAATGTCAACATTAAAATCAGAGGCTATATATACATTTTGTATACAATTAGCTTTAGTTAAAAGTTTTAAAATATCTTCAAACTTTTTAAGAAAATATTTAAAGTTACTTACATTGGGTGTTCTGTAAATAGAAATCACAATAATGTTAAAAGTAATAATCTCAATGCAGGATGCTTCAAAAACAGAGTCTTCATTTAAGGCACACAGATCATTTTGTATTTTATATTCTAAATTATCTCTCAATAATATGCAAGAACCTCCACGAATACCTTCACTCCTGCAATAAAAATTTGCCAATGTATAATTAGGAATACTATTCAAAATGTAAATATTATCATTATTGAGCCAATGCTCGTTCAAGCAAAGAACTAAAATATTTGAATCTGCTAAAATTATTTCTAAATCGTTTTTTTTACTTATTATTCCACCTTCAATATTTAAGTGCATTAACCAATGAAATTTCTTATCTAATTTGGCAGCTTTACAAACTGGCCATGGCGATTTAATTTGTTGTGTTGAATTATTTAATAAGAAAGATTCGTGATGGTTCTTACATATAATACAGAAACTTTTCTTTTTTAAATCTAAGTTGGACTCACAATTTGGTTTATTATTAAGTTTTTTTGCTGTGAATTGGACAAGGGGAGTGTAAATGATGATATTGGTTGCTGGGTGGGAGGGGGGCTAACTGTTGTGGGTTTTGATGATGGTGTTGGCTGCTGGAGGCTTGTAGGGCGGGCTGGTGTTGTTGACTGCTGGGGACTCAAGGTGCCGGCTGGTGATGTTAGGTGCTGGTCACTTGACAGTTGCGTAGAACTGGGAGTAGTAGTGTAGTTACCAATCGAGTGTTCCAGGGCTCTCAAAAAGTCTTTGTGTGTAAGTCCATTTCTCAGAGTTCTTGTTGACTTTTGAAAGTATGAGACGATGATTATGGAAGCCTCAGTTGCTCGTTGGAATTGAACTAAATTTTGTATGAAATGGTCAGGTTCAATTAGGTCACGGACACAACCCATCGGTGAACATACTAGAGTCTTGAGTCCACTGGATTTGAAGTTTTCTGTCAGCTGTCTGAATGCATTGTCATAATCCGGAGTATTTGGTTTTCCCCAATACACTGCCTTGGTCACGAGACTGAAAACTGTTGCTCCATTATTTGGATCTTGTTGTTTTGTTAAATTGTCAGAGATGTAGTCAGTTGTCTGTGGCCTTCCGAATTTATTTCTGAAAATCACAGCCACACCAGCAGACATATGCTTAGGATCTGCAAAGTCCGCCGATATAGTGTGAGCAAAACCCACCGAACAGTCACTCCGCATTTCATCAATCATTGTTTTCATATTTGTTTCAACAATACTAATTTTCCCGTTGTCAAATCTCTTCGTAGATTTCTGTCCTGGTACACTAAGAAAATTCTCTCTGACAATTTTTTTAAACAGTTCAGCTATCTTAACTTTTCCCCTGTTGCTGAAATGTAATCCATGTGATGTAAATAGGTGGCGGGGAAGAAAATGAAGGGGCATCAGTGAAACATTTGAGTGATGGGCCACGATTTCTTCTAATTCCCTGTTAATTTTCCCTATTTCAAAGTCCAGCTCTGGCTTGTCGTGTCTCCATGGCAGGGTTGCAATAACTAGATTTGTGTGATTAGAAATTGAAATAAGATTTTTTACTTCATTTAGAAAAGGCCTAGAGGTGTCAGAGTCCACATTATTGGTGCCGCCGATGACCATGAGGTAATCTTCTTTTCCTAAGCTTCTTCTAAGCTCCATTGCACCTTCAATCACATTTTTGAAATCAGCACTAGGTCTAACGAAAGAGGAGACATTGAAAGATGTTCTTTGTTCAATGAGGTGGCCTAAGTTTCTCCCGTGGCTGTCTGCCATAATAACAAGTTTTGACTTATTTACATGAATTTTATTGTCATTTTGAAAGTTTTGTTGTCGCCGTAACTGCTTCCTCTCCTTTGGCCTATAAATGGAACCAAGTCGATTGGTCAGAGAGTGTTCTTCATTATTCTGTTGTAAGATAGCATAAGAGTTTTCACTTTCAAAACTAATTTCTTGATTGTTACGAGCTAAAACAGCATTAGAGCTACCAATAGTTTGCCACTTGTTTGCTGAGACAGGTTGAAAAGGGGGGAAACAATGAATGCAATTAGATTTATTACCTTTTAACTTTTCACACTCACTTTCTAGCCTTTTATTGTCACCTTGTAAAATCTCTATCGCTTTAAGTAGGTTTTGGTTCTCAATTTTGATTTTTGTTAACTCTTGTTTCAAAATTTTAGTATGAAAATCCTCATTTTGTAGGCATGCAGTGTTACATTGATTAGGGTTGTCGTCAGTTTTTTCCAGGCTTAATTCTGAGGTTTTTATTAGGCCTCCCATTAAAGTTTGTTCTAACTCTATACACTTGTCTTTGACAGCAAGTATCTGAGATTTCAGGTCTTGCTTATTTAAGGAGTCCACAGATGACTCTCCTTTCACACAATTCTCCTGATTTGAAATATCAAGCGAGGAATTTTTTATTAAGACAATAGGTGTTGAGCACTTAAGTGGTTTTATTTTGTTTCCAAGAGTTGAGGAAGTTTTAAAAGGCTTAGCTGGCATAGGACTACATTCTCGATCTGGCAGCCCCCTAGCCTGCCATAACTTTTCAATCTCTATTAGTGCAGCCCTAAAAATGTCCCTATGTTTTACAGAAACCGTTTCAGGAGTATACCTAGATTTGTTTTCTTGGTAATGACAAATATCACTCTTATTGACTTCTGCTATTTCATTGGTTGCAAAGAATTGTACTGTATATTTAATTACAGTTTTGAACGTTTTTTTATCAATATTTTTTATTTGTGCAGGCCAGTGTTTATGCCCTTTCACTTTGGCAAAAACTAAATCGTTTATTTTGAGCATTGATTTATTCATGTAGCAGTAACTGAGTAAAGTCAATAGAATTGGTAGCGTCCTGGTACCCTAGAATATGGGAAAGGAGCTGATCGGTTGAGACTTGTAAAGTTATTGTTGCATGTCTTTTGTGTTTGTTTAAAGTTAATTATCAGATATATAACCGAGTTTGGCAAGCATGTTAAATTAAAATTTTGATATTAATAATAATGTTGACATGACTGATTTATAATATTGTACAATATTAAGACATGTCATTTTTAGCGCAAAGTATCAAAATTTACAGACTTACCGTGGTTCCATATAGAAGTCAAATCTGCAAAGTTATAAATGCATGTAATTTAATTTTCATGAGTTCCTGATTTTCATATATCCCATAATCTCATACAATCCCATTATATCCTTGACCGTAGGAATTATAATGCATCGTTTTTTTAATCAGCCTCATCTAAAAACAAGTGGAAAATTGTTCTCATATTCTATTAAAATAATATATATAAAACTAAGTATACTAAGTCTGTTAATAGTTCAGTAATATTGACACTAAAAGAAGATACTTAATAACTGTTATATAATATCTTTATAAAAGTATTTTTTTAAAGCAAATTCTTTAGTGAATTACTTAAATTAATTTTATTGTAAATCAACAATTTAATAATGAATAATAATATTGACAGAAAAAGTAAAAAATATAACTTGTTCCGTTCGTAATTCCCGATGAATTTGATAAATACGGGGGACGCAACTATTTTTTGTTTGGAAGGCGTCCACGTGCCATGGCGGTGGAGGAGCCATGGCTTTTCAATCATTATAAAAGGATAGGATATTAGGATTGCACAATATTAAGTTATAATAGCAAGTAACGTCATTTTAGAACCTTGGGAGTTTTATATTTTAGATTATTTTGAAAATCTCACCCTATCGTAAAAGGTAGGAATAAAAATAAAATGTTTCATAAATCCGCCAAACAATTTTCTTTAAACTAGTGGAAAAACTGTATCTCTTTTTCTAGTAAATCAATATGAAATACTATGTATTTAAATAATCTAATGGGGGAGTTATATCAAAATAAAAAATAAAAAAAACTATATTCATTTACTGTTTTGCAATTCAATGTCCTAATAGAACGTCTTTTCAAAACAAAAAGTCTTTATTGAATAACTTTAATCGTTAGTAACGCTATCTAACAATAAAAAAAGTTTATAATATTAACTAAGAGACCTAATTATATAACTCGCATATTCATAACTCCAGTTAAAATATATTTAATTTAAAGAATATGGGGGAGGCGCCTAATGTTTTTTTTCTGGAAGGCCTTCACAGGCCATAGCGGTGGAGGAGCTATGGTTTTTAAAGCATCCTAAAGGCTAGGATATTAGAATGTGTAGAATATTTTAACAAAACAAGTTTTAAGTTGAATATTATTGAACTTAGCTAACCTAAATATTTTATTTAAATTTTTATTAAATTTACTATGTTTTTTTCAATACCAATTCATGTTGTTGCAACTTGGAATCATAAAGAGATTTTTATGTATCTTTGTACACGTACTACTAAGGGGAAAGTGAAAAGTCAAATGGGATCTGCACAGTAGTTACATCTTGTTCGTTAATATTCATGGCTTGCCAAGTTCGGTGACGTAGTTGTAAGCGCTCTGTACTATAACCCAGATCATAAATAAATTATTTTTCACAAAATGCATATTTAATTTCATTCTTGAATAAGTTTTTATAATTTTATTTTGTGGATTGTATACATACAAATGCATATTAACAACCGCAAACTAATTCGTAGACAAAATACGATTTAATTTACATTTTATAACCGAAGACGTTTCTTCGAAGAAAATTCTGAAGATTGGAGAGCAAAACGCTTGAAGAAAAACGTTCGACGCAAAGGATAAACTTGATGTCTCCCATAAAGAAGAAATTAAAATTTGTATTAATATAAGATTTAATTTTGATTTTTAAATTAAGACAGGCAAAAATATACAAAAAAAACAAGGACAAATGCCAGATCTCTCTGTGTTTTTAACATTGATTTATTCATGTAGCAGTAACTGAGTAAAGTCAATAGAATTGGTAGCGTCCTGGTACCCTAGAATATGGGAAAGGAGCTGATCGGTTGAGACTTGTAAAGTTATTGTTGCATGTCTTTTGTGTTTGTTTAAAGTTAATTATCAGATATATAACCGAGTTTGGCAAGCATGTTAAATTAAAATTTTGATATTAATAATAATGTTGACATGACTGATTTATAATATCGTACAATATTAAGACATGTCATTTTTAGCGCAAAGTATCAAAATTTACAGACTTACCGTGGTTCCATATAGAAGTCAAATCTGCAAAGTTATAAATGCATGTAATTTAATTTTCATGAGTTCCTGATTTTCATATTTCCCATAATCTCATACAATCCCATTATATCCTTGACCGTAGGAATTATAATGCATCGTTTTTTTTAATCAGCCTCATCTAAAAACAAGTGGAAATTGTTCTCATATTCTATTAAAATAATATATAAAACTAAGTATACTAAGTCTGTTAATAGTTCAGTAATATTGACACTAAAAGAAGATACTTAATAACTGTTATATAATATCTATATAAAAGTATTTTTTTAAAGCAAATTCTTTAGTGAATTACTTAAATTAATTTTATTGTAAATCAACAATTTAATAATAAATAATAATATTGACAGAAAAAGTAAAAAATATAACTTGTTCCGTTCGTAATTCCCGATTAATTTGATAAATACGGGGAACGCAACTATTTTTTGTTTGGAAGGCGTCCACGTGCCATGGCGGTGGAGGAGCCATGGCTTTTCAATCATTATAAAAGGATAGGATATTAGGATTGCACAATATTAAGTTATAATAGGAAGTAACGTCATTTTAGAACCTTGGGAGTTTTATATTTTAGATTATTTTGAAAATCTCACCCTATCGTAAAAGGTAGGAATAAAAATAAAATGTTTCATAAATCCGCCAAACAATTTTCTTTAAACTAGTGGAAAAACTGTATCTCTTTTTCTAGTAAATCAATATGAAATACTATGTATTTAAATAATCTAATGGGGGAGTTATATCAAAATAAAAAATAAAAAAAACTATATTCATTTACTGTTTTGCAATTCAATGTCCTAATAGAACGTCTTTTCAAAACAAAAAGTCTTTATTGAATAACTTTATTCGTTAGTAACGCTATCTAACAATAAAAAAAGTTTATAATATTAACTAAGAGACCTAATTATATAACTCGCATATTCATAACTCCAGTTAAAATATATTTAATTTAAAAAATATGGGGGAGGCGCCTAATGTTTTTTTTCTGGAAGGCCTTCACAGGCCATAGCGGTGGAGGAGCTATGGTTTTTAAAGCATCCTAAAGGCTAGGATATTAGAATGTGTAGAATATTTTAACAAAACAAGTTTTAAGTTGAATATTATTGAACTTAGCTAACCTAAATATTTTATTTAAATTTTTATTAAATTTACTATGTTTTTTTCAATACCAATTCATGTTGTTGCAACTTGGAATCATAAAGAGATTTTTATGTATCTTTGTACACGTACTACTAAGGAAAAAGTGAGAAGTCAAATGGGATCTGCACAGTAGTTACATCTTGTTCGTTAATATTCATGGCTTGCCAAGTTCGGTGACGTAGTTGTAAGCGCTCTGTACTATAACCCAGATCATAAATAAATTATTTTTCACAAAATGCATATTTAATTTCATTCTTGAATAAGTTTTTATAATTTTATTTTGTGGATTGTATACATACAAATGCATACTAACAACCGCGAACTAATTCGTAGACAAAATACGATTTAATTTACATTTTATAACGGAAGACGTCTCTTCGAAGAAAATTCTGAAGATTGGAGAGCAAAACGCTTGAACAAAAACGTTCGACGCAAAGGATAAACTTGATGTCTCCCATAAAGAAGAAATTAAAATTTGTATTAATATAAGATTTAATTTTGATTTTTAAATAAAGACAGGCAAAAATATACAAAAAAAAACAAGGACAAATGCCAGATCTCTCTGTGTTTTTAACATTGATTTATTCATGTAGCAGTAACTGAGTAAAGTCAATAGAATTGGTAGCGTCCTGGTACCCTAGAATATGGGAAAGGAGCTGATCGGTTGAGACTTGTAAAGTTATTGTTGCATGTCTTTTGTGTTTGTTTAAAGTTAATTATCAGATATATAACCGAGTTTGGCAAGCATGTTAAATTAAAATTTTGATATTAATAATAATGTTGACATGACTGATTTATAATATCGTACAATATTAAGACATGTCATTTTTAGCGCAAAGTATCAAAATTTAGAGACTTACCGTGGTTCCATATAGAAGTCAAATCTGCAAAGTTATAAATGCATGTAATTTAATTTTCATGAGTTCCTGATTTTCATATATCCCATAATCTCATACGATCCCATTATATCCTTGACCGTAGGAATTATAATGCATCGTTTTTTTAATCAGCCTCATATAAAAACAAGTGGAAAATTGTTCTCATATTCTATTAAAATAATATATAAAACTAAGTATACTAAGTCTGTTAATAGTTCAGTAATATTGACACTAAAAGAAGATACTTAATAACTGTTATATAATATCTTTATAAAAGTATTTTTTTAAAGCAAATTCTTTAGTGAATTACTTAAATTAATTTTATTGTAAATCAACAATTTAATAATGAATAATAATATTGACAGAAAAAGTAAAAAATATCACTTGTTCCGTTCGTAATTCCCGATTAATTTGATAAATACGGGGGACGCAACTATTTTTTGTTTGGAAGGCGTCCACGTGCCATGGCGGTGGAGGAGCCATGGCTTTTCAATCATTATAAAAGGATAGGATATTAGGATTGCACAATGTTAAGTTATAATAGCAAGTAACGTCATTTTAGAACCTTGGGAGTTTTATATTTTAGATTATTTTGAAAATCTCACCCTATCGTAAAAGGTAGGAATAAAAATAAAATGTTTCATAAATCCGCCAAACAATTTTCTTTAAACTAGTGGAAAAACTGTATCTCTTTTTCTAGTAAATCAATATGAAATACTATGTATTTAAATAATCTAATGGGGGAGTTATATCAAAATAAAAAATAAAAAAAACTATATTCATTTACTGTTTTGCAATTCAATGTCCTAATAGAACGTCTTTTCAAAACAAAAAGTCTTTATTGAATAACTTTAATCGTTACTAACGCTATCTAACAATAAAAAAAGTTTATAATATTAACTAAGAGACCTAATTATATAACTCGCATATTCATAACTCCAGTTAAAATATATTTAATTTAAAAAATATGGGGGAGGCGCCTAATATTTTTTTTTCTGGAAGGCCTTCACAGGCCATAGCGGTGGAGGAGCTATGGTTTTTAAAGCATCCTAAAGGCTAGGATATTAGAATGTGTATAATATTTTAACAAAACAAGTTTTAAGTTGAATATTATTGAACTTAGCTAACCTAAATATTTTATTTAAATTTTTATTAAATTTACTATGTTTTTTTCAATACCAATTCATGTTGTTGCAACTTGGAATCATAAAGAGATTTTTATGTATCTTTGTACACGTACTACTAAGGAAAAAGTGAGAAGTCAAATGGGATCTGCACAGTAGTTACATCTTGTTCGTTAATATTCATGGCTTGCCAAGTTCGGTGACGTAGTTGTAAGCGCTCTGTACTATAACCCAGATCATAAATAAATTATTTTTCACAAAATGCATATTTAATTTCATTCTTGAATAAGTTTTTATAATTTTATTTTGTGGATTGTATACATACAAATGCATATTAACAACCGCGAACTAATTCGTAGACAAAATACGATTTAATTTACATTTTATAACGGATGACGTCTCTTTGAAGAAAATTCTGAAGATTGGAGAGCAAAACGCTTGAAGAAAAACGTTCGACGCAAAGGATAAACTTGATGTCTCCCATAAAGAAGAAATTAAAATTTGTATTAATATAAGATTTAATTTTGATTTTTAAATAAAGACAGGCAAAAATATACAAAAAAAACAAGGACAAATGCCAGATCTCTCTGTGTTTTTAACATTGATTTATTCATGTAGCAGCAACTGAGTAAAGTCAATAGAATTGGTAGCGTCCTGGTACCCTAGAATATGGGAAAGGAGCTGATCGGTTGAGACTTGTAAAGTTATTGTTGCATGTCTTTTGTGTTTGTTTAAAGTTAATTATCAGATATATAACCGAGTTTGGCAAGCATGTTAAATTAAAATTTTGATATTAATAATAATGTTGACATGACTGATTTATAATATCGTACAATATTAAGACATGTCATTTTTAGCGCAAAGTATCAAAATTTACAGACTTACCGTGGTTCCATATAGAAGTCAAATCTGCAAAGTTATAAATGCATGTAATTTAATTTTCATGAGTTCCTGATTTTCATATATCCCATAATCTCATACAATCCCATTATATCCTTGACCGTAGGAATTATAATGCATCGTTTTTTTAATCAGCCTCATCTAAAAACAAGTGGAAAATTGTTCTCATATTCTATTAAAATAATATATAAAACTAAGTATACTAAGTCTGTTAATAGTTCAGTAATATTGACACTAAAAGAAGATACTTAATAACTGTTATATAATATCTTTTTAAAAGTATTTTTTTAAAGCAAATTCTTTAGTGAATTACTTAAATTAATTTTATTGTAAATCAACAATTTAATAATGAATAATAATATTGACAGAAAAAGTAAAAAATATAACTTGTTCCGTTCGTAATTCCCGATTAATTTGATAAATACGGGGGACGCAACTATTTTTTGTTTGGAAGGCGTCCACGTGCCATGGCGGTGGAGGAGCCATGGCTTTTCAATCATTATAAAAGGATAGGATATTAGGATTGCACAATATTAAGTTATAATAGCAAGTAACGTCATTTTAGAAACTTGGGAGTTTTATATTTTAGATTATTTTGAAAATCTCACCCTATCGTAAAAGGTAGGAATAAAAATAAAATGTTTCATAAATCCGCCAAACAATTTTCTTTAAACTAGTGGAAAAACTGTATCTCTTTTTCTAGTAAATCAATATGAAATACTATGTATTTAAATAATCTAATGGGGGAGTTATATCAAAATAAAAAATAAAAAAAACTATATTCATTTACTGTTTTGCAATTCAATGTCCTAATAGAACGTCTTTTCAAAACAAAAAGTCTTATTGAATAACTTTAATCGTTAGTAACGCTATCTAACAATAAAAAAAGTTTATAATATTAACTAAGAGACCTAATTATATAACTCGCATATTCATAACTCCAGTTAAAATATATTTAATTTAAAAAATATGGGGGAGGCGCCTAATGTTTTTTTTCTGGAAGGCCTTCACAGGCCATAGCGGTGGAGGAGCTATGGTTTTTAAAGCATCCTAAGGGCTAGGATATTAGAATGTGTAGAATATTTTAACAAAACAAGTTTTAAGTTGAATATTATTGAACTTAGCTAACCTAAATATTTCATTTAAATTTTTATTAAATTTACTATGTTTTTTTCAATACCAATTCATGTTGTTGCAACTTGGAATCATAAAGAGATTTTTATGTATCTTTGTACACATACTACTAAGGGGAAAGTGAAAAGTCAAATGGGATCTGCACAGTAGTTACATCTTGTTCGTTAATATTCATGGCTTGCCAAGTTCGGTGACGTAGTTGTAAGCGCTCTGTACTATAACCCAGATCATAAATAAATTATTTTTCACAAAATGCATATTTAATTTCATTCTTGAATAAGTTTTTATAATTTTATTTTGTGGATTGTATACATACAAATGCATATTAACAACCGCGAACTAATTCGTAGACAAAATACGATTTAATTTACATTTTATAACGGAAGACGTCTCTTTGAAGAAAATTCTGAAGATTGGAGAGCAAAACGCTTGAAGAAAAACGTTCGACGCAAAGGATAAACTTGATGTCTCCCATAAAGAAGAAATTAAAATTTGTATTAATATAAGATTTAATTTTGATTTTTAAATAAAGACAGGCAAAAATATACAAAAAAAACAAGGACAAATGCCAGATCTCTCTGTGTTTTTAACATTGATTTATTCATGTAGCAGTAACTGAGTAAAGTCAATAGAATTGGTAGCGTCCTGGTACCCTAGAATATGGGAAAGGAGCTGATCGGTTGAGACTTGTAAAGTTATTGTTGCATGTCTTTTGTGTTTGTTTAAAGTTAATTATCAGATATATAACCGAGTTTGGCAAGCATGTTAAATTAAAATTTTGATATTAATAATAATGTTGACATGACTGATTTATAATATCGTACAATATTAAGACATGTCATTTTTAGCGCAAAGTATCAAAATTTACAGACTTACCGTGGTTCCATATAGAAGTCAAATCTGCAAAGTTATAAATGCATGTAATTTAATTTTCATGAGTTCCTGATTTTCATATATCCCATAATCTCATACAATCCCATTATATCCTTGACCGTAGGAATTATAATGCATCGTTTTTTTAATCAGCCTCATCTAAAAACAAGTGGAAAATTGTTCTCACATTCTATTAAAATAATATATAAAACTAAGTATACTAAGTCTGTTAATAGTTCAGTAATATTGACACTAAAAGAAGATACTTAATAACTGTTATATAATATCTTTATAAAAGTATTTTTTTAAAGCAAATTCTTTAGTGAATTACTTAAATTAATTTTATTGTAAATCAACAATTTAATAATGAATAATAATATTGACAGAAAAAGTAAAAAATATAACTTGTTCCGTTCGTAATTCCCGATTAATTTGATAAATACGGGGGACGCAACTATTTTTTGTTTGGAAGGCGTCCACGTGCCATGGCGGTGGAGGAGCCATGGCTTTTCAATCATTATAAAAGGATAGGATATTAGGATTGCACAATATTAAGTTATAATAGCAAGTAACGTCATTTTAGAACCTTGGGAGTTTTATATTTTAGATTATTTTGAAAATCTCACCCTATCGTAAAAGGTAGGAATAAAAATAAAATGTTTCATAAATCCGCCAAACAATTTTCTTTAAACTAGTGGAAAAACTGTATCTCTTTTTCTAGTAAATCAATATGAAATACTATGTATTTAAATAATCTAATGGGGGAGTTATATCAAAATAAAAAATAAAAAAAACTATATTCATTTACTGTTTTGCAATTCAATGTCCTAATAGAACGTCTTTTCAAAACAAAAAGTCTTTATTGAATAACTTTAATCGTTACTAACGCTATCTAACAATAAAAAAAAGTTTATAATATTAACTAAGAGACCTAATTATATAACTCGCATATTCATAACTCCAGTTAAAATATATTTAATTTAAAAAATATGGGGGAGGCGCCTAATGTTTTTTTTCTGGAAGGCCTTCACAGGCCATAGCGGTGGAGGAGCTATGGTTTTTAAAGCATCCTAAGGGCTAGGATATTAGAATGTGTAGAATATTTTAACAAAACAAGTTTTAAGTTGAATATTATTGAACTTAGCTAACCTAAATATTTCATTTAAATTTTTATTAAATTTACTATGTTTTTTTCAATACCAATTCATGTTGTTGCAACTTGGAATCATAAAGAGATTTTTATGTATCTTTGTACACGTACTACTAAGGGGAAAGTGAAAAGTCAAATGGGATCTGCACAGTAGTTACATCTTGTTCGTTAATATTCATGGCTTGCCAAGTTCGGTGACGTAGTTGTAAGCGCTCTGTACTATAACCCAGATCATAAATAAATTATTTTTCACAAAATGCATATTTAATTTCATTCTTGAATAAGTTTTTATAATTTTATTTTGTGGATTGTATACATACAAATGCATATTAACAACCGCGAACTAATTTGTAGACAAAATACGATTTAATTTACATTTTATAACGGAAGACGTCTCTTTGAAGAAAATTCTGAAGATTGGAGAGCAAAACGCTTGAAGAAAAACGTTCGACGCAAAGGATAAACTTGATGTCTCCCATAAAGAAGAAATTAAATTTTGTATTAATATAAGATTTAATTTTGATTTTTAAATAAAGACAGGCAAAAATATACAAAAAAAAAACAAGGACAAATGCCAGATCTCTCTGTGTTTTTAACATTGATTTATTCATGTAGCAGTAACTGAGTAAAGTCAATAGAATTGGTAGCGTCCTGGTACCCTAGAATATGGGAAAGGAGCTGATCGGTTGAGACTTGTAAAGTTATTGTTGCATGTCTTTTGTGTTTGTTTAAAGTTAATTATCAGATATATAACCGAGTTTGGCAAGCATGTTAAATTAAAATTTTGATATTAATAATAATGTTGACATGACTGATTTATAATATCGTACAATATTAAGACATGTCATTTTTAGCGCAAAGTATCAAAATTTACAGACTTACCGTGGTTCCATATAGAAGTCAAATCTGCAAAGTTATAAATGCATGTAATTTAATTTTCATGAGTTCCTGATTTTCATATATCCCATAATCTCATACAATCCCATTATATCCTTGACCGTAGGAATTATAATGCATCGTTTTTTTAATCAGCCTCATCTAAAAACAAGTGGAAAATTGTTCTCATATTCTATTAAAATAATATATAAAACTAAGTATACTAAGTCTGTTAATAGTTCAGTAATATTGACACTAAAAGAAGATACTTAATAACTGTTATATAATATCTTTATAAAAGTATTTTTTTAAAGCAAATTCTTTAGTGAATTACTTAAATTAATTTTATTGTAAATCAACAATTTAATAATGAATAATAATATTGACAGAAAAAGTAAAAAATATAACTTGTTCCGTTCGTAATTCCCGATTAATTTGATAAATACGGGGGACGCAACTATTTTTTGTTTGGAAGGCGTCCACGTGCCATGGCGGTGGAGGAGCCATGGCTTTTCAATCATTATAAAAGGATAGGATATTAGGATTGCACAATATTAAGTTATAATAGCAAGTAACGTCATTTTAGAACCTTGGGAGTTTTATATTTTAGATTATTTTGAAAATCTCACCCTATCGTAAAAGGTAGGAATAAAAATAAAATGTTTCATAAATCCGCCAAACAATTTTCTTTAAACTAGTGGAAAAACTGTATCTCTTTTTCTAGTAAATCAATATGAAATACTATGTATTTAAATAATCTAATGGGGGAGTTATATCAAAATAAAAAATAAAAAAAACTATATTCATTTACTGTTTTGCAATTCAATGTCCTAATAGAACGTCTTTTCAAAACAAAAAGTCTTTATTGAATAACTTTAATCGTTACTAACGCTATCTAACAATAAAAAAAGTTTATAATATTAACTAAGAGACCTAATTATATAACTCGCATATTCATAACTCCAGTTAAAATATATTTAATTTAAAAAATATGGGGGAGGCGCCTAATGTTTTTTTTCTGGAAGGCCTTCACAGGCCATAGCGGTGGAGGAGCTATGGTTTTTAAAGCATCCTAAGGGCTAGTATATTAGAATGTGTAGAATATTTTAACAAAACAAGTTTTAAGTTGAATATTATTGAACTTAGCTAACCTAAATATTTCATTTAAATTTTTATTAAATTTACTATGTTTTTTTCAATACCAATTCATGTTGTTGCAACTTGGAATCATAAAGAGATTTTTATGTATCTTTGTACACGTACTACTAAGGGGAAAGTGAAAAGTCAAATGGGATCTGCACAGTAGTTACATCTTGTTCGTTAATATTCATGGCTTGCCAAGTTCGGTGACGTAGTTGTAAGCGCTCTGTACTATAACCCAGATCATAAATAAATTATTTTTCACAAAATGCATATTTAATTTCATTCTTGAATAAGTTTTTATAATTTTATTTTGTGGATTGTATACATACAAATGCATATTAACAACCGCGAACTAATTCGTAGACAAAATACGATTTAATTTACATTTTATAACGGAAGACGTCTCTTTGAAGAAAATTCTGAAGATTGGAGAGCAAAACGCTTGAAGAAAAACGTTCGACGCAAAGGATAAACTTGATGTCTCCCATAAAGAAGAAATTAAAATTTGTATTAATATAAGATTTAATTTTGATTTTTAAATAAAGACAGGCAAAAATATACAAAAAAAACAAGGACAAATGCCAGATCTCTCTGTGTTTTTAACATTGATTTATTCATGTAGCAGTAACTGAGTAAAGTCAATAGAATTGGTAGCGTCCTGGTACCCTAGAATATGGGAAAGGAGCTGATCGGTTGAGACTTGTAAAGTTATTGTTGCATGTCTTTTGTGTTTGTTTAAAGTTAATTATCAGATATATAACCGAGTTTGGCAAGCATGTTAAATTAAAATTTTGATATTAATAATAATGTTGACATGACTGATTTATAATATCGTACAATATTAAGACATGTCATTTTTAGCGCAAAGTATCAAAATTTACAGACTTACCGTGGTTCCATATAGAAGTCAAATCTGCAAAGTTATAAATGCATGTAATTTAATTTTCATGAGTTCCTGATTTTCATATATCCCATAATCTCATACAATCCCATTATATCCTTGACCGTAGGAATTATAATGCATCGTTTTTTTAATCAGCCTCATCTAAAAACAAGTGGAAAATTGTTCTCACATTCTATTAAAATAATATATAAAACTAAGTATACTAAGTCTGTTAATAGTTCAGTAATATTGACACTAAAAGAAGATACTTAATAACTGTTATATAATATCTTTATAAAAGTATTTTTTTAAAGCAAATTCTTTAGTGAATTACTTAAATTAATTTTATTGTAAATCAACAATTTAATAATGAATAATAATATTGACAGAAAAAGTAAAAAATATAACTTGTTCCGTTCGTAATTCCCGATTAATTTGATAAATACGGGGGACGCAACTATTTTTTGTTTGGAAGGCGTCCACGTGCCATGGCGGTGGAGGAGCCATGGCTTTTCAATCATTATAAAAGGATAGGATATTAGGATTGCACAATATTAAGTTATAATAGCAAGTAACGTCATTTTAGAACCTTGGGAGTTTTATATTTTAGATTATTTTGAAAATCTCACCCTATCGTAAAAGGTAGGAATAAAAATAAAATGTTTCATAAATCCGCCAAACAATTTTCTTTAAACTAGTGGAAAAACTGTATCTCTTTTTCTAGTAAATCAATATGAAATACTATGTATTTAAATAATCTAATGGGGGAGTTATATCAAAATAAAAAATAAAAAAAACTATATTCATTTACTGTTTTGCAATTCAATGTCCTAATAGAACGTCTTTTCAAAACAAAAAGTCTTTATTGAATAACTTTAATCGTTACTAACGCTATCTAACAATAAAAAAAAGTTTATAATATTAACTAAGAGACCTAATTATATAACTCGCATATTCATAACTCCAGTTAAAATATATTTAATTTAAAAAATATGGGGGAGGCGCCTAATGTTTTTTTTCTGGAAGGCCTTCACAGGCCATAGCGGTGGAGGAGCTATGGTTTTTAAAGCATCCTAAGGGCTAGGATATTAGAATGTGTAGAATATTTTAACAAAACAAGTTTTAAGTTGAATATTATTGAACTTAGCTAACCTAAATATTTCATTTAAATTTTTATTAAATTTACTATGTTTTTTTCAATACCAATTCATGTTGTTGCAACTTGGAATCATAAAGAGATTTTTATGTATCTTTGTACACGTACTACTAAGGGGAAAGTGAAAAGTCAAATGGGATCTGCACAGTAGTTACATCTTGTTCGTTAATATTCATGGCTTGCCAAGTTCGGTGACGTAGTTGTAAGCGCTCTGTACTATAACCCAGATCATAAATAAATTATTTTTCACAAAATGCATATTTAATTTCATTCTTGAATAAGTTTTTATAATTTTATTTTGTGGATTGTATACATACAAATGCATATTAACAACCGCGAACTAATTCGTAGACAAAATACGATTTAATTTACATTTTATAACGGAAGACGTCTCTTTGAAGAAAATTCTGAAGATTGGAGAGCAAAACGCTTGAAGAAAAACGTTCGACGCAAAGGATAAACTTGATGTCTCCCATAAAGAAGAAATTAAATTTTGTATTAATATAAGATTTAATTTTGATTTTTAAATAAAGACAGGCAAAAATATACAAAAAAAAACAAGGACAAATGCCAGATCTCTCTGTGTTTTTAACATTGATTTATTCATGTAGCAGTAACTGAGTAAAGTCAATAGAATTGGTAGCGTCCTGGTACCCTAGAATATGGGAAAGGAGCTGATCGGTTGAGACTTGTAAAGTTATTGTTGCATGTCTTTTGTGTTTGTTTAAAGTTAATTATCAGATATATAACCGAGTTTGGCAAGCATGTTAAATTAAAATTTTGATATTAATAATAATGTTGACATGACTGATTTATAATATCGTACAATATTAAGACATGTCATTTTTAGCGCAAAGTATCAAAATTTACAGACTTACCGTGGTTCCATATAGAAGTCAAATCTGCAAAGTTATAAATGCATGTAATTTAATTTTCATGAGTTCCTGATTTTCATATATCCCATAATCTCATACAATCCCATTATATCCTTGACCGTAGGAATTATAATGCATCGTTTTTTTAATCAGCCTCATCTAAAAACAAGTGGAAAATTGTTCTCATATTCTATTAAAATAATATATAAAACTAAGTATACTAAGTCTGTTAATAGTTCAGTAATATTGACACTAAAAGAAGATACTTAATAACTGTTATATAATATCTTTATAAAAGTATTTTTTTAAAGCAAATTCTTTAGTGAATTACTTAAATTAATTTTATTGTAAATCAACAATTTAATAATGAATAATAATATTGACAGAAAAAGTAAAAAATATAACTTGTTCCGTTCGTAATTCCCGATTAATTTGATAAATACGGGGGACGCAACTATTTTTTGTTTGGAAGGCGTCCACGTGCCATGGCGGTGGAGGAGCCATGGCTTTTCAATCATTATAAAAGGATAGGATATTAGGATTGCACAATATTAAGTTATAATAGCAAGTAACGTCATTTTAGAACCTTGGGAGTTTTATATTTTAGATTATTTTGAAAATCTCACCCTATCGTAAAAGGTAGGAATAAAAATAAAATGTTTCATAAATCCGCCAAACAATTTTCTTTAAACTAGTGGAAAAACTGTATCTCTTTTTCTAGTAAATCAATATGAAATACTATGTATTTAAATAATCTAATGGGGGAGTTATATCAAAATAAAAAATAAAAAAAACTATATTCATTTACTGTTTTGCAATTCAATGTCCTAATAGAACGTCTTTTCAAAACAAAAAGTCTTTATTGAATAACTTTAATCGTTACTAACGCTATCTAACAATAAAAAAAGTTTATAATATTAACTAAGAGACCTAATTATATAACTCGCATATTCATAACTCCAGTTAAAATATATTTAATTTAAAAAATATGGGGGAGGCGCCTAATGTTTTTTTTCTGGAAGGCCTTCACAGGCCATAGCGGTGGAGGAGCTATGGTTTTTAAAGCATCCTAAGGGCTAGGATATTAGAATGTGTAGAATATTTTAACAAAACAAGTTTTAAGTTGAATATTATTGAACTTAGCTAACCTAAATATTTCATTTAAATTTTTATTAAATTTACTATGTTTTTTTCAATACCAATTCATGTTGTTGCAACTTGGAATCATAAAGAGATTTTTATGTATCTTTGTACACGTACTACTAAGGGGAAAGTGAAAAGTCAAATGGGATCTGCACAGTAGTTACATCTTGTTCGTTAATATTCATGGCTTGCCAAGTTCGGTGACGTAGTTGTAAGCGCTCTGTACTATAACCCAGATCATAAATAAATTATTTTTCACAAAATGCATATTTAATTTCATTCTTGAATAAGTTTTTATAATTTTATTTTGTGGATTGTATACATACAAATGCATATTAACAACCGCGAACTAATTCGTAGACAAAATACGATTTAATTTACATTTTATAACGGAAGACGTCTCTTTGAAGAAAATTCTGAAGATTGGAGAGCAAAACGCTTGAAGAAAAACGTTCGACGCAAAGGATAAACTTGATGTCTCCCATAAAGAAGAAATTAAATTTTGTATTAATATAAGATTTAATTTTGATTTTTAAATAAAGACAGGCAAAAATATACAAAAAAAAACAAGGACAAATGCCAGATCTCTCTGTGTTTTTAACATTGATTTATTCATGTAGCAGTAACTGAGTAAAGTCAATAGAATTGGTAGCGTCCTGGTACCCTAGAATATGGGAAAGGAGCTGATCGGTTGAGACTTGTAAAGTTATTGTTGCATGTCTTTTGTGTTTGTTTAAAGTTAATTATCAGATATATAACCGAGTTTGGCAAGCATGTTAAATTAAAATTTTGATATTAATAATAATGTTGACATGACTGATTTATAATATCGTACAATATTAAGACATGTCATTTTTAGCGCAAAGTATCAAAATTTACAGACTTACCGTGGTTCCATATAGAAGTCAAATCTGCAAAGTTATAAATGCATGTAATTTAATTTTCATGAGTTCCTGATTTTCATATATCCCATAATCTCATACAATCCCATTATATCCTTGACCGTAGGAATTATAATGCATCGTTTTTTTAATCAGCCTCATCTAAAAACAAGTGGAAAATTGTTCTCATATTCTATTAAAATAATATATAAAACTAAGTATACTAAGTCTGTTAATAGTTCAGTAATATTGACACTAAAAGAAGATACTTAATAACTGTTATATAATATCTTTATAAAAGTATTTTTTTAAAGCAAATTCTTTAGTGAATTACTTAAATTAATTTTATTGTAAATCAACAATTTAATAATGAATAATAATATTGACAGAAAAAGTAAAAAATATAACTTGTTCCGTTCGTAATTTCCGATTAATTTTATAAATACGGGGGACGCAACTATTTTTTGTTTGGAAGGCGTCCACGTGCCATGGCGGTGGAGGAGCCATGGCTTTTCAATCATTATAAAAGGATAGGATATTAGGATTGCACAATATTAAGTTATAATAGCAAGTAACGTCATTTTAGAACCTTGGGAGTTTTATATTTTAGATTATTTTGAAAATCTCACCCTATCGTAAAAGGTAGGAATAAAAATAAAATGTTTCATAAATCCGCCAAACAATTTTCTTTAAACTAGTGGAAAAACTGTATCTCTTTTTCTAGTAAATCAATATGAAATACTATGTATTTAAATAATCTAATGGGGGAGTTATATCAAAATAAAAAATAAAAAAAACTATATTCATTTACTGTTTTGCAATTCAATGTCCTAATAGAACGTCTTTTCAAAACAAAAAGTCTTTATTGAATAACTTTAATCGTTACTAACGCTATCTAACAATAAAAAAAGTTTATAATATTAACTAAGAGACCTAATTATATAACTCGCATATTCATAACTCCAGTTAAAATATATTTAATTTAAAAAATATGGGGGAGGCGCCTAATGTTTTTTTTCTGGAAGGCCTTCACAGGCCATAGCGGTGGAGGAGCTATGGTTTTTAAAGCATCCTAAGGGCTAGGATATTAGAATGTGTAGAATATTTTAACAAAACAAGTTTTAAGTTGAATATTATTGAACTTAGCTAACCTAAATATTTCATTTAAATTTTTATTAAATTTACTATGTTTTTTTCAATACCAATTCATGTTGTTGCAACTTGGAATCATAAAGAGATTTTTATGTATCTTTGTACACGTACTACTAAGGGGAAAGTGAAAAGTCAAATGGGATCTGCACAGTAGTTACATCTTGTTCGTTAATATTCATGGCTTGCCAAGTTCGGTGACGTAGTTGTAAGCGCTCTGTACTATAACCCAGATCATAAATAAATTATTTTTCACAAAATGCATATTTAATTTCATTCTTGAATAAGTTTTTATAATTTTATTTTGTGGATTGTATACATACAAATGCATATTAACAACCGCGAACTAATTCGTAGACAAAATACGATTTAATTTACATTTTATAACGGAAGACGTCTCTTTGAAGAAAATTCTGAAGATTGGAGAGCAAAACGCTTGAAGAAAAACGTTCGACGCAAAGGATAAACTTGATGTCTCCCATAAAGAAGAAATTAAATTTTGTATTAATATAAGATTTAATTTTGATTTTTAAATAAAGACAGGCAAAAATATACAAAAAAAACAAGGACAAATGCCAGATCTCTCTGTGTTTTTAACATTGATTTATTCATGTAGCAGTAACTGAGTAAAGTCAATAGAATTGGTAGCGTCCTGGTACCCTAGAATATGGGAAAGGAGCTGATCGGTTGAGACTTGTAAAGTTATTGTTGCATGTCTTTTGTGTTTGTTTAAAGTTAATTATCAGATATATAACCGAGTTTGGCAAGCATGTTAAATTAAAATTTTGATATTAATAATAATGTTGACATGACTGATTTATAATATCGTACAATATTAAGACATGTCATTTTTAGCGCAAAGTATCAAAATTTACAGACTTACCGTGGTTCCATATAGAAGTCAAATCTGCAAAGTTATAAATGCATGTAATTTAATTTTCATGAGTTCCTGATTTTCATATATCCCATAATCTCATACAATCCCATTATATCCTTGACCGTAGGAATTATAATGCATCGTTTTTTTAATCAGCCTCATCTAAAAACAAGTGGAAAATTGTTCTCACATTCTATTAAAATAATATATAAAACTAAGTATACTAAGTCTGTTAATAGTTCAGTAATATTGACACTAAAAGAAGATACTTAATAACTGTTATATAATATCTTTATAAAAGTATTTTTTTAAAGCAAATTCTTTAGTGAATTACTTAAATTAATTTTATTGTAAATCAACAATTTAATAATGAATAATAATATTGACAGAAAAAGTAAAAAAATATAACTTGTTCCGTTCGTAATTCCCGATTAATTTGATAAATACGGGGGACGCAACTATTTTTTGTTTGGAAGGCGTCCACGTGCCATGGCGGTGGAGGAGCCATGGCTTTTCAATCATTATAAAAGGATAGGATATTAGGATTGCACAATATTAAGTTATAATAGCAAGTAACGTCATTTTAGAACCTTGGGAGTTTTATATTTTAGATTATTTTGAAAATCTCACCCTATCGTAAAAGGTAGGAATAAAAATAAAATGTTTCATAAATCCGCCAAACAATTTTCTTTAAACTAGTGGAAAAACTGTATCTCTTTTTCTAGTAAATCAATATGAAATACTATGTATTTAAATAATCTAATGGGGGAGTTATATCAAAATAAAAAATAAAAAAAACTATATTCATTTACTGTTTTGCAATTCAATGTCCTAATAGAACGTCTTTTCAAAACAAAAAGTCTTTATTGAATAACTTTAATCGTTACTAACGCTATCTAACAATAAAAAAAAGTTTATAATATTAACTAAGAGACCTAATTATATAACTCGCATATTCATAACTCCAGTTAAAATATATTTAATTTAAAAAATATGGGGGAGGCGCCTAATATTTTTTTTCTGGAAGGCCTTCACAGGCCATAGCGGTGGAGGAGCTATGGTTTTTAAAGCATCCTAAAGGCTAGGATATTAGAATGTGTAGAATATTTTAACAAAACAAGTTTTAAGTTGAATATTATTGAACTTAGCTAACCTAAATATTTTATTTAAATTTTTATTAAATTTACTATGTTTTTTTCAATACCAATTCATGTTGTTGCAACTTGGAATCATAAAGAGATTTTTATGTATCTTTGTACACGTACTACTAAGGGGAAAGTGAAAAGTCAAATGGGATCTGCACAGTAGTTACATCTTGTTCGTTAATATTCATGGCTTGCCAAGTTCGGTGACGTAGTTGTAAGCGCTCTGTACTATAACCCAGATCATAAATAAATTATTTTTCACAAAATGCATATTTAATTTCATTCTTGAATAAGTTTTTATAATTTTATTTTGTGGATTGTATACATACAAATGCATATTAACAACCGCGAACTAATTCGTAGACAAAATACAATTTAATTTACATTTTATAACGGAAGACGTCTCTTTGAAGAAAATTCTGAAGATTGGAGAGCAAAACGCTTGAAGAAAAACGTTCGACGCAAAGGATAAACTTGATGTCTCCCATAAAGAAGAAATTAAAATTTGTATTAATATAAGATTTAATTTTGATTTTTAAATAAAGACAGGCAAAAATATACAAAAAAAACAAGGACAAATGCCAGATCTCTCTGTGTTTTTAACATTGATTTATTCATGTAGCAGTAACTGAGTAAAGTCAATAGAATTGGTAGCGTCCTGGTACCCTAGAATATGGGAAAGGAGCTGATCGGTTGAGACTTGTAAAGTTATTGTTGCATGTCTTTTGTGTTTGTTTAAAGTTAATTATCAGATATATAACCGAGTTTGGCAAGCATGTTAAATTAAAATTTTGATATTAATAATAATGTTGACATGACTGATTTATAATATCGTACAATATTAAGACATGTCATTTTTAGCGCAAAGTATCAAAATTTACAGACTTACCGTGGTTCCATATAGAAGTCAAATCTGCAAAGTTATAAATGCATGTAATTTAATTTTCATGAGTTCCTGATTTTCATATATCCCATAATCTCATACAATCCCATTATATCCTTGACCGTAGGAATTATAATGCATCGTTTTTTTAATCAGCCTCATCTAAAAACAAGTGGAAAATTGTTCTCACATTCTATTAAAATAATATATAAAACTAAGTATACTAAGTCTGTTAATAGTTCAGTAATATTGACACTAAAAGAAGATACTTAATAACTGTTATATAATATCTTTATAACAGTATTTTTTTAAAGCAAATTCTTTAGTGAATTACTTAAATTAATTTTATTGTAAATCAACAATTTAATAATGAATAATAATATTGACAGAAAAAGTAAAAAATATAACTTGTTCCGTTCGTAATTCCCGATTAATTTGATAAATACGGGGGACGCAACTATTTTTTGTTTGGAAGGCGTCCACGTGCCATGGCGGTGGAGGAGCCATGGCTTTTCAATCATTATAAAAGGATAGGATATTAGGATTGCACAATATTAAGTTATAATAGCAAGTAACGTCATTTTAGAACCTTGGGAGTTTTATATTTTAGATTATTTTGAAAATCTCACCCTATCGTAAAAGGTAGGAATAAAAATAAAATGTTTCATAAATCCGCCAAACAATTTTCTTTAAACTAGTGGAAAAACTGTATCTCTTTTTCTAGTAAATCAATATGAAATACTATGTATTTAAATAATCTAATGGGGGAGTTATATCAAAATAAAAAATAAAAAAAACTATATTCATTTACTGTTTTGCAATTCAATGTCCTAATAGAACGTCTTTTCAAAACAAAAAGTCTTTATTGAATAACTTTAATCGTTACTAACGCTATCTAACAATAAAAAAAGTTTATAATATTAACTAAGAGACCTAATTATATAACTCGCATATTCATAACTCCAGTTAAAATATATTTAATTTAAAAAATATGGGGGAGGCGCCTAATATTTTTTTTCTGGAAGGCCTTCACAGGCCATAGCGGTGGAGGAGCTATGGTTTTTAAAGCATCCTAAAGGCTAGGATATTAGAATGTGTAGAATATTTTAACAAAACAAGTTTTAAGTTGAATATTATTGAACTTAGCTAACCTAAATATTTTATTTAAATTTTTATTAAATTTACTATGTTTTTTTCAATACCAATTCATGTTGTTGCAACTTGGAATCATAAAGAGATTTTTATGTATCTTTGTACACGTACTACTAAGGGGAAAGTGAAAAGTCAAATGGGATCTGCACAGTAGTTACATCTTGTTCGTTAATATTCATGGCTTGCCAAGTTCGGTGACGTAGTTGTAAGCGCTCTGTACTATAACCCAGATCATAAATAAATTATTTTTCACAAAATGCATATTTAATTTCATTCTTGAATAAGTTTTTATAATTTTATTTTGTGGATTGTATATATACAAATGCATATTAACAACCGCGAACTAATTCGTAGACAAAATACGATTTAATTTACATTTTATAACGGAAGACGTCTCTTTGAAGAAAATTCTGAAGATTGGAGAGCAAAACGCTTGAAGAAAAAGTTCGACGCAAAGGATAAACTTGATGTCTCCCATAAAGAAGAAATTAAAATTTGTATTAATATAAGATTTAATTTTGATTTTTAAATAAAGACAGGCAAAAATATACAAAAAAAACAAGGACAAATGCCAGATCTCTCTGTGTTTTTAACATTGATTTATTCATGTAGCAGTAACTGAGTAAAGTCAATAGAATTGGTAGCGTCCTGGTACCCTAGAATATGGGAAAGGAGCTGATCGGTTGAGACTTGTAAAGTTATTGTTGCATGTCTTTTGTGTTTGTTTAAAGTTAATTATCAGATATATAACCGAGTTTGGCAAGCATGTTAAATTAAAATTTTGATATTAATAATAATGTTGACATGACTGATTTATAATATCGTACAATATTAAGACATGTCATTTTTAGCGCAAAGTATCAAAATTTACAGACTTACCGTGGTTCCATATAGAAGTCAAATCTGCAAAGTTATAAATGCATGTAATTTAATTTTCATGAGTTCCTGATTTTCATATATCCCATAATCTCATACAATCCCATTATATCCTTGACCGTAGGAATTATAATGCATCGTTTTTTTAATCAGCCTCATCTAAAAACAAGTGGAAAATTGTTCTCACATTCTATTAAAATAATATATAAAACTAAGTATACTAAGTCTGTTAATAGTTCAGTAATATTGACACTAAAAGAAGATACTTAATAACTGTTATATAATATCTTTATAAAAGTATTTTTTTAAAGCAAATTCTTTAGTGAATTACTTAAATTAATTTTATTGTAAATCAACAATTTAATAATGAATAATAATATTGACAGAAAAAGTAAAAAATATAACTTGTTCCGTTCGTAATTCCCGATTAATTTGATAAATACGGGGGACGCAACTATTTTTTGTTTGGAAGGCGTCCACGTGCCATGGCGGTGGAGGAGCCATGGCTTTTCAATCATTATAAAAGGATAGGATATTAGGATTGCACAATATTAAGTTATAATAGCAAGTAACGTCATTTTAGAACCTTGGGAGTTTTATATTTTAGATTATTTTGAAAATCTCACCCTATCGTAAAAGGTAGGAATAAAAATAAAATGTTTCATAAATCCGCCAAACAATTTTCTTTAAACTAGTGGAAAAACTGTATCTCTTTTTCTAGTAAATCAATATGAAATACTATGTATTTAAATAATCTAATGGGGGAGTTATATCAAAATAAAAAATAAAAAAAACTATATTCATTTACTGTTTTGCAATTCAATGTCCTAATAGAACGTCTTTTCAAAACAAAAAGTCTTTATTGAATAACTTTAATCGTTACTAACGCTATCTAACAATAAAAAAAAGTTTATAATATTAACTAAGAGACCTAATTATATAACTCGCATATTCATAACTCCAGTTAAAATATATTTAATTTAAAAAATATGGGGGAGGCGCCTAATATTTTTTTTCTGGAAGGCCTTCACAGGCCATAGCGGTGGAGGAGCTATGGTTTTTAAAGCATCCTAAAGGCTAGGATATTAGAATGTGTAGAATATTTTAACAAAACAAGTTTTAAGTTGAATATTATTGAACTTAGCTAACCTAAATATTTTATTTAAATTTTTATTAAATTTACTATGTTTTTTTCAATACCAATTCATGTTGTTGCAACTTGGAATCATAAAGAGATTTTTATGTATCTTTGTACACGTACTACTAAGGGGAAAGTGAAAAGTCAAATGGGATCTGCACAGTAGTTACATCTTGTTCGTTAATATTCATGGCTTGCCAAGTTCGGTGACGTAGTTGTAAGCGCTCTGTACTATAACCCAGATCATAAATAAATTATTTTTCACAAAATGCATATTTAATTTCATTCTTGAATAAGTTTTTATAATTTTATTTTGTGGATTGTATACATACAAATGCATATTAACAACCGCGAACTAATTCGTAGACAAAATACAATTTAATTTACATTTTATAACGGAAGACGTCTCTTTGAAGAAAATTCTGAAGATTGGAGAGCAAAACGCTTGAAGAAAAACGTTCGACGCAAAGGATAAACTTGATGTCTCCCATAAAGAAGAAATTAAAATTTGTATTAATATAAGATTTAATTTTGATTTTTAAATAAAGACAGGCAAAAATATACAAAAAAAACAAGGACAAATGCCAGATCTCTCTGTGTTTTTAACATTGATTTATTCATGTAGCAGTAACTGAGTAAAGTCAATAGAATTGGTAGCGTCCTGGTACCCTAGAATATGGGAAAGGAGCTGATCGGTTGAGACTTGTAAAGTTATTGTTGCATGTCTTTTGTGTTTGTTTAAAGTTAATTATCAGATATATAACCGAGTTTGGCAAGCATGTTAAATTAAAATTTTGATATTAATAATAATGTTGACATGACTGATTTATAATATCGTACAATATTAAGACATGTCATTTTTAGCGCAAAGTATCAAAATTTACAGACTTACCGTGGTTCCATATAGAAGTCAAATCTGCAAAGTTATAAATGCATGTAATTTAATTTTCATGAGTTCCTGATTTTCATATATCCCATAATCTCATACAATCCCATTATATCCTTGACCGTAGGAATTATAATGCATCGTTTTTTTAATCAGCCTCATCTAAAAACAAGTGGAAAATTGTTCTCACATTCTATTAAAATAATATATAAAACTAAGTATACTAAGTCTGTTAATAGTTCAGTAATATTGACACTAAAAGAAGATACTTAATAACTGTTATATAATATCTTTATAAAAGTATTTTTTTAAAGCAAATTCTTTAGTGAATTACTTAAATTAATTTTATTGTAAATCAACAATTTAATAATGAATAATAATATTGACAGAAAAAGTAAAAAATATAACTTGTTCCGTTCGTAATTCCCGATTAATTTGATAAATACGGGGGACGCAACTATTTTTTGTTTGGAAGGCGTCCACGTGCCATGGCGGTGGAGGAGCCATGGCTTTTCAATCATTATAAAAGGATAGGATATTAGGATTGCACAATATTAAGTTATAATAGCAAGTAACGTCATTTTAGAACCTTGGGAGTTTTATATTTTAGATTATTTTGAAAATCTCACCCTATCGTAAAAGGTAGGAATAAAAATAAAATGTTTCATAAATCCGCCAAACAATTTTCTTTAAACTAGTGGAAAAACTGTATCTCTTTTTCTAGTAAATCAATATGAAATACTATGTATTTAAATAATCTAATGGGGGAGTTATATCAAAATAAAAAATAAAAAAAACTATATTCATTTACTGTTTTGCAATTCAATGTCCTAATAGAACGTCTTTTCAAAACAAAAAGTCTTTATTGAATAACTTTAATCGTTACTAACGCTATCTAACAATAAAAAAAGTTTATAATATTAACTAAGAGACCTAATTATATAACTCGCATATTCATAACTCCAGTTAAAATATATTTAATTTAAAAAATATGGGGGAGGCGCCAAATATTTTTTTTCTGGAAGGCCTTCACAGGCCATAGCGGTGGAGGAGCTATGGTTTTTAAAGCATCCTAAAGGCTAGGATATTAGAATGTGTAGAATATTTTAACAAAACAAGTTTTAAGTTGAATATTATTGAACTTAGCTAACCTAAATATTTTATTTAAATTTTTATTAAATTTACTATGTTTTTTTCAATACCAATTCATGTTGTTGCAACTTGGAATCATAAAGAGATTTTTATGTATCTTTGTACACGTACTACTAAGGGGAAAGTGAAAAGTCAAATGGGATCTGCACAGTAGTTACATCTTGTTCGTTAATATTCATGGCTTGCCAAGTTCGGTGACGTAGTTGTAAGCGCTCTGTACTATAACCCAGATCATAAATAAATTATTTTTCACAAAATGCATATTTAATTTCATTCTTGAATAAGTTTTTATAATTTTATTTTGTGGATTGTATATATACAAATGCATATTAACAACCGCGAACTAATCCTTGACCGTAGGAATTATAATGCATCGTTTTTTTAATCAGCCTCATCTAAAAACAAGTGGAAAATTGTTCTCATATTCTATTAAAATAATATATAAAACTAAGTATACTAAGTCTGTTAATAGTTCAGTAATATTGACACTAAAAGAAGATACTTAATAACTGTTATATAATATCTTTATAAAAGTATTTTTTTAAAGCAAATTCTTTAGTGAATTACTTAAATTAATTTTATTGTAAATCAACAATTTAATAATGAATAATAATATTGACAGAAAAAGTAAAAAATATAACTTGTTCCGTTCGTAATTCCCGATTAATTTGATAAATACGGGGGACGCAACTATTTTTTGTTTGGAAGGCGTCCACGTGCCATGGCGGTGGAGGAGCCATGGCTTTTCAATCATTATAAAAGGATAGGATATTAGGATTGCACAATGTTAAGTTATAATAGCAAGTAACGTCATTTTAGAACCTTGGGAGTTTTATATTTTAGATTATTTTGAAAATCTCACCCTATCGTAAAAGGTAGGAATAAAAATAAAATGTTTCATAAATCCGCCAAACAATTTTCTTTAAACTAGTGGAAAAACTGTATCTCTTTTTCTAGTAAATCAATATGAAATACTATGTATTTAAATAATCTAATGGGGGAGTTATATCAAAATAAAAAATAAAAAAAACTATATTCATTTACTGTTTTGCAATTCAATGTCCTAATAGAACGTCTTTTCAAAACAAAAAGTCTTTATTGAATAACTTTAATCGTTACTAACGCTATCTAACAATAAAAAAAGTTTATAATATTAACTAAGAGACCTAATTATATAACTCGCATATTCATAACTCCAGTTAAAATATATTTAATTTAAAAAATATGGGGGAGGCGCCTAATATTTTTTTTTCTGGAAGGCCTTCACAGGCCATAGCGGTGGAGGAGCTATGGTTTTTAAAGCATCCTAAAGGCTAGGATATTAGAATGTGTAGAATATTTTAACAAAACAAGTTTTAAGTTGAATATTATTGAACTTAGCTAACCTAAATATTTTATTTAAATTTTTATTAAATTTACTATGTTTTTTTCAATACCAATTCATGTTGTTGCAACTTGGAATCATAAAGAAATTTTTATGTATCTTTGTACACGTACTACTAAAGGGAAAGTGAAAAGTCAAATGGGATCTGCACAGTAGTTACATCTTGTTCGTTAATATTCATGGCTTGCCAAGTTCGGTGACGTAGTTGTAAGCGCTCTGTACTATAACCCAGATCATAAATAAATTATTTTTCACAAAATGCATATTTAATTTCATTCTTGAATAAGTTTTTATAATTTTATTTTGTGGATTGTATACATACAAATGCATATTAACAACCGCGAACTAATTTGTAGACAAAATACGATTTAATTTACATTTTATAACGGAAGACGTCTCTTTGAAGAAAATTCTGAAGATTGGAGAGCAAAACGCTTGAAGAAAAACGTTCGACGCAAAGGATAAACTTGATGTCTCCCATAAAGAAGAAATTAAAATTTGTATTAATATAAGATTTAATTTTGATTTTTAAATAAAGACAGGCAAAAATATACAAAAAAAACAAGGACAAATGCCAGATCTCTCTGTGTTTTTAACATTGATTTATTCATGTAGCAGTAACTGAGTAAAGTCAATAGAATTGGTAGCGTCCTGGTACCCTAGAATATGGGAAAGGAGCTGATCGGTTGAGACTTGTAAAGTTATTGTTGCATGTCTTTTGTGTTTGTTTAAAGTTAATTATCAGATATATAACCGAGTTTGGCAAGCATGTTAAATTAAAATTTTGATATTAATAATAATGTTGACATGACTGATTTATAATATTGTACAATATTAAGACATGTCATTTTTAGCGCAAAGTATCAAAATTTACAGACTTACCGTGGTTCCATATAGAAGTCAAATCTGCAAAGTTATAAATGCATGTAATTTAATTTTCATGAGTTCCTGATTTTCATATATCCCATAATCTCATACAATCCCATTATATCCTTGACCGTAGGAATTATAATGCATCGTTTTTTTAATCAGCCTCATCTAAAAACAAGTGGAAAATTGTTCTCATATTCTATTAAAATAATATATAAAACTAAGTATACTAAGTCTGTTAATAGTTCAGTAATATTGACACTAAAAGAAGATACTTAATAACTGTTATATAATATCTTTATAAAAGTATTTTTTTAAAGCAAATTCTTTAGTGAATTACTTAAATTAATTTTATTGTAAATCAACAATTTAATAATGAATAATAATATTGACAGAAAAAGTAAAAAATATAACTTGTTCCGTTCGTAATTCCCGATTAATTTGATAAATACGGGGGATGCAACTATTTTTTGTTTGGAAGGCGTCCACGTGCCATGGCGGTGGAGGAGCCATGGCTTTTCAATCATTATAAAAGGATAGGATATTAGGATTGCACAATGTTAAGTTATAATAGCAAGTAACGTCATTTTAGAACCTTGGGAGTTTTATATTTTAGATTATTTTGAAAATCTCACCCTATCGTAAAAGGTAGGAATAAAAATAAAATGTTTCATAAATCCGCCAAACAATTTTCTTTAAACTAGTGGAAAAACTGTATCTCTTTTTCTAGTAAATCAATATGAAATACTATGTATTTAAATAATCTAATGGGGGAGTTATATCAAAATAAAAAATAAAAAAAACTATATTCATTTACTGTTTTGCAATTCAATGTCCTAATAGAACGTCTTTTCAAAACAAAAAGTCTTTATTGAATAACTTTAATCGTTAGTAACGCTATCTAACAATAAAAAAAGTTTATAATATTAACTAAGAGACCTAATTATATAACTCGCATATTCATAACTCCAGTTAAAATATATTTAATTTAAAAAATATGGGGGAGGCGCCTAATGTTTTTTTTCTGGAAGGCCTTCACAGGCCATAGCGGTGGAGGAGCTATGATTTTTAAAGCATCCTAAGGGCTAGGATATTAGAATGTGTAGAATATTTTAACAAAACAAGTTTTAAGTTGAATATTATTGAACTTAGCTAACCTAAATATTTTATTTAAATTTTTATTAAATTTACTATGTTTTTTTCAATACCAATTCATGTTGTTGCAACTTGGAATCATAAAGAGATTTTTATGTATCTTTGTACACGTACTACTAAGGGGAAAGTGAAAAGTCAAATGGGATCTGCACAGTAGTTACATCTTGTTCGTTAATATTCATGGCTTGCCAAGTTCGGTGACGTAGTTGTAAGCGCTCTGTACTATAACCCAAATCATAAATAAATTATTTTTCACAAAATGCATATTTAATTTCATTCTTGAATAAGTTTTTATAATTTTATTTTGTGGATTGTATACATACAAATGCATATTAACAACTGCGAACTAATTCGTAGACAAAATACGATTTAATTTACATTTTATAACGGAAGACGTCTCTTTGAAGAAAATTCTGAAGATTGGAGAGCAAAACGCTTGAAGAAAAACGTTCGACGCAAAGGATAAACTTGATGTCTCCCATAAAGAAGAGATTAAAATTTGTATTAATATAAGATTTAATTTTGATTTTTAAATAAAGACAGGCAAAAATATACAAAAAAAACAAGGACAAATGCCAGATCTCTCTGTGTTTTTAACATTGATTTATTCATGTAGCAGTAACTGAGTAAAGTCAATAGAATTGGTAGCGTCCTGGTACCCTAGAATATGGGAAAGGAGCTGATCGGTTGAGACTTGTAAAGTTATTGTTGCATGTCTTTTGTGTTTGTTTAAAGTTAATTATCAGATATATAACCGAGTTTGGCAAGCATGTTAAATTAAAATTTTGATATTAATAATAATGTTGACATGACTGATTTATAATATCGTACAATATTAAGACATGTCATTTTTAGCGCAAAGTATCAAAATTTACAGACTTACCGTGGTTCCATATAGAAGTCAAATCTGCAAAGTTATAAATGCATGTAATTTAATTTTCATGAGTTCCTGATTTTCATATATCCCATAATCTCATACAATCCCATTATATCCTTGACCGTAGGAATTATAATGCATCGTTTTTTTAATCAGCCTCATCTAAAAACAAGTGGAAAATTGTTCTCATATTCTATTAAAATAATATATAAAACTAAGTATACTAAGTCTGTTAATAGTTCAGTAATATTGACACTAAAAGAAGATACTTAATAACTGTTATATAATATCTTTATAAAAGTATTTTTTTAAAGCAAATTCTTTAGTGAATTACTTAAATTAATTTTATTGTAAATCAACAATTTAATAATGAATAATAATATTGACAGAAAAAGTAAAAAATATAACTTGTTCCGTTCGTAATTCCCGATTAATTTGATAAATACGGGGGACGCAACTATTTTTTGTTTGGAAGGCGTCCACGTGCCATGGCGGTGGAGGAGCCATGGCTTTTCAATCATTATAAAAGGATAGGATATTAGGATTGCACAATGTTAAGTTATAATAGCAAGTAACGTCATTTTAGAACCTTGGGAGTTTTATATTTTAGATTATTTTGAAAATCTCACCCTATCGTAAAAGGTAGGAATAAAAATAAAATGTTTCATAAATCCGCCAAACAATTTTCTTTAAACTAGTGGAAAAACTGTATCTCTTTTTCTAGTAAATCAATATGAAATACTATGTATTTAAATAATCTAATGGGGGAGTTATATCAAAATAAAAAATAAAAAAAACTATATTCATTTACTGTTTTGCAATTCAATGTCCTAATAGAACGTCTTTTCAAAACAAAAAGTCTTTATTGAATAACTTTAATCGTTACTAACGCTATCTAACAATAAAAAAAGTTTATAATATTAACTAAGAGACCTAATTATATAACTCGCATATTCATAACTCCAGTTAAAATATATTTAATTTAAAAAATATGGGGGAGGCGCCTAATATTTTTTTTTCTGGAAGGCCTTCACAGGCCATAGCGGTGGAGGAGCTATGGTTTTTAAAGCATCCTAAAGGCTAGGATATTAGAATGTGTAGAATATTTTAACAAAACAAGTTTTAAGTTGAATATTATTGAACTTAGCTAACCTAAATATTTTATTTAAATTTTTATTAAATTTACTATGTTTTTTTCAATACCAATTCATGTTGTTGCAACTTGGAATCATAAAGAGATTTTTATGTATCTTTGTACACGTACTACTAAAGGGAAAGTGAAAAGTCAAATGGGATCTGCACAGTAGTTACATCTTGTTCGTTAATATTCATGGCTTGCCAAGTTCGGTGACGTAGTTGTAAGCGCTCTGTACTATAACCCAGATCATAAATAAATTATTTTTCACAAAATGCATATTTAATTTCATTCTTGAATAAGTTTTTATAATTTTATTTTGTGGATTGTATACATACAAATGCATATTAACAACCGCGAACTAATTTGTAGACAAAATACGATTTAATTTACATTTTATAACGGAAGACGTCTCTTTGAAGAAAATTCTGAAGATTGGAGAGCAAAACGCTTGAAGAAAAACGTTCGACGCAAAGGATAAACTTGATGTCTCCCATAAAGAAGAAATTAAAATTTGTATTAATATAAGATTTAATTTTGATTTTTAAATAAAGACAGGCAAAAATATACAAAAAAAACAAGGACAAATGTCAGATCTCTCTGTGTTTTTAACATTGATTTATTCATGTAGCAGTAACTGAGTAAAGTCAATAGAATTGGTAGCGTCCTGGTACCCTAGAATATGGGAAAGGAGCTGATCGGTTGAGACTTGTAAAGTTATTGTTGCATGTCTTTTGTGTTTGTTTAAAGTTAATTATCAGATATATAACCGAGTTTGGCAAGCATGTTACATTAAAATTTTGATATTAATAATAATGTTGACATGACTGATTTATAATATCGTACAATATTAAGACATGTCATTTTTAGCGCAAAGTATCAAAATTTACAGACTTACCGTGGTTCCATATAGAAGTCAAATCTGCAAAGTTATAAATGCATGTAATTTAATTTTCATGAGTTCCTGATTTTCATATATCCCATAATCTCATACAATCCCATTATATCCTTGACCGTAGGAATTATAATTCATCGTTTTTTTAATCAGCCTCATCTAAAAACAAGTGGAAAATTGTTCTCATATTCTATTAAAATAATATATAAAACTAAGTATACTAAGTCTGTTAATAGTTCAGTAATATTGACACTAAAAGAAGATACTTAATAACTGTTATATAATATCTTTATAAAAGTATTTTTTTAAAGCAAATTCTTTAGTGAATTACTTAAATTAATTTTATTGTAAATCAACAATTTAATAATGAATAATAATATTGACAGAAAAAGTAAAAAATATAACTTGTTCCGTTCGTAATTCCCGATTAATTTGATAAATACGGGGGACGCAACTATTTTTTGTTTGGAAGGCGTCCACGTGCCATGGCGGTGGAGGAGCCATGGCTTTTCAATCATTATAAAAGGATAGGATATTAGGATTGCACAATGTTAAGTTATAATAGCAAGTAACGTCATTTTAGAACCTTGGGAGTTTTATATTTTAGATTATTTTGAAAATCTCACCCTATCGTAAAAGGTAGGAATAAAAATAAAATGTTTCATAAATCCGCCAAACAATTTTCTTTAAACTAGTGGAAAAACTGTATCTCTTTTTCTAGTAAATCAATATGAAATACTATGTATTTAAATAATCTAATGGGGGAGTTATATCAAAATAAAAAATAAAAAAAACTATATTCATTTACTGTTTTGCAATTCAATGTCCTAATAGAACGTCTTTTCAAAACAAAAAGTCTTTATTGAATAACTTTAATCGTTAATAACGCTATCTAACAATAAAAAAAGTTTATAATATTAACTAAGAGACCTAATTATATAACTCGCATATTCATAACTCCAGTTAAAATATATTTAATTTAAAAAATATGGGGGAGGCGCCTAATGTTTTTTTTCTGGAAGGCCTTCACAGGCCATAGCGGTGGAGGAGCTATGATTTTTAAAGCATCCTAAGGGCTAGGATATTAGAATGTGTAGAATATTTTAACAAAACAAGTTTTAAGTTGAATATTATTGAACTTAGCTAACCTAAATATTTTATTTAAATTTTTATTAAATTTACTATGTTTTTTTCAATACCAATTCATGTTGTTGCAACTTGGAATCATAAAGAGATTTTTATGTATCTTTGTACACGTACTACTAAGGGGAAAGTGAAAAGTCAAATGGGATCTGCACAGTAGTTACATCTTGTTCGTTAATATTCATGGCTTGCCAAGTTCGGTGACGTAGTTGTAAGCGCTCTGTACTATAACCCAAATCATAAATAAATTATTTTTCACAAAATGCATATTTAATTTCATTCTTGAATAAGTTTTTATAATTTTATTTTGTGGATTGTATACATACAAATGCATATTAACAACTGCGAACTAATTCGTAGACAAAATACGATTTAATTTACATTTTATAACGGAAGACGTCTCTTTGAAGAAAATTCTGAAGATTGGAGAGCAAAACGCTTGAAGAAAAACGTTCGACGCAAAGGATAAACTTGATGTCTCCCATAAAGAAGAGATTAAAATTTGTATTAATATAAGATTTAATTTTGATTTTTAAATAAAGACAGGCAAAAATATACAAAAAAAACAAGGACAAATGCCAGATCTCTCTGTGTTTTTAACATTGATTTATTCATGTAGCAGTAACTGAGTAAAGTCAATAGAATTGGTAGCGTCCTGGTACCCTAGAATATGGGAAAGGAGCTGATCGGTTGAGACTTGTAAAGTTATTGTTGCATGTCTTTTGTGTTTGTTTAAAGTTAATTATCAGATATATAACCGAGTTTGGCAAGCATGTTAAATTAAAATTTTGATATTAATAATAATGTTGACATGACTGATTTATAATATCGTACAATATTAAGACATGTCATTTTTAGCGCAAAGTATCAAAATTTACAGACTTACCGTGGTTCCATATAGAAGTCAAATCTGCAAAGTTATAAATGCATGTAATTTAATTTTCATGAGTTCCTGATTTTCATATATCCCATAATCTCATACAATCCCATTATATCCTTGACCGTAGGAATTATAATGCATCGTTTTTTTAATCAGCCTCATCTAAAAACAAGTGGAAAATTGTTCTCATATTCTATTAAAATAATATATAAAACTAAGTATACTAAGTCTGTTAATAGTTCAGTAATATTGACACTAAAAGAAGATACTTAATAACTGTTATATAATATCTTTATAAAAGTATTTTTTTAAAGCAAATTCTTTAGTGAATTACTTAAATTAATTTTATTGTAAATCAACAATTTAATAATGAATAATAATATTGACAGAAAAAGTAAAAAATATAACTTGTTCCGTTCGTAATTCCCGATTAATTTGATAAATACGGGGGACGCAACTATTTTTTGTTTGGAAGGCGTCCACGTGCCATGGCGGTGGAGGAGCCATGGCTTTTCAATCATTATAAAAGGATAGGATATTAGGATTGCACAATGTTAAGTTATAATAGCAAGTAACGTCATTTTAGAACCTTGGGAGTTTTATATTTTAGATTATTTTGAAAATCTCACCCTATCGTAAAAGGTAGGAATAAAAATAAAATGTTTCATAAATCCGCCAAACAATTTTCTTTAAACTAGTGGAAAAACTGTATCTCTTTTTCTAGTAAATCAATATGAAATACTATGTATTTAAATAATCTAATGGGGGAGTTATATCAAAATAAAAAATAAAAAAAACTATATTCATTTACTGTTTTGCAATTCAATGTCCTAATAGAACGTCTTTTCAAAACAAAAAGTCTTTATTGAATAACTTTAATCGTTACTAACGCTATCTAACAATAAAAAAAGTTTATAATATTAACTAAGAGACCTAATTATATAACTCGCATATTCATAACTCCAGTTAAAATATATTTAATTTAAAAAATATGGGGGAGGCGCCTAATATTTTTTTTTCTGGAAGGCCTTCACAGGCCATAGCGGTGGAGGAGCTATGGTTTTTAAAGCATCCTAAAGGCTAGGATATTAGAATGTGTAGAATATTTTAACAAAACAAGTTTTAAGTTGAATATTATTGAACTTAGCTAACCTAAATATTTTATTTAAATTTTTATTAAATTTACTATGTTTTTTTCAATACCAATTCATGTTGTTGCAACTTGGAATCATAAAGAGATTTTTATGTATCTTTGTACACGTACTACTAAAGGGAAAGTGAAAAGTCAAATGGGATCTGCACAGTAGTTACATCTTGTTCGTTAATATTCATGGCTTGCCAAGTTCGGTGACGTAGTTGTAAGCGCTCTGTACTATAACCCAGATCATAAATAAATTATTTTTCACAAAATGCATATTTAATTTCATTCTTGAATAAGTTTTTATAATTTTATTTTGTGGATTGTATACATACAAATGCATATTAACAACCGCGAACTAATTTGTAGACAAAATACGATTTAATTTACATTTTATAACGGAAGACGTCTCTTTGAAGAAAATTCTGAAGATTGGAGAGCAAAACGCTTGAAGAAAAACGTTCGACGCAAAGGATAAACTTGATGTCTCCCATAAAGAAGAAATTAAAATTTGTATTAATATAAGATTTAATTTTGATTTTTAAATAAAGACAGGCAAAAATATACAAAAAAAACAAGGACAAATGCCAGATCTCTCTGTGTTTTTAACATTGATTTATTCATGTAGCAGTAACTGAGTAAAGTCAATAGAATTGGTAGCGTCCTGGTACCCTAGAATATGGGAAAGGAGCTGATCGGTTGAGACTTGTAAAGTTATTGTTGCATGTCTTTTGTGTTTGTTTAAAGTTAATTATCAGATATATAACCGAGTTTGGCAAGCATGTTACATTAAAATTTTGATATTAATAATAATGTTGACATGACTGATTTATAATATCGTACAATATTAAGACATGTCATTTTTAGCGCAAAGTATCAAAATTTACAGACTTACCGTGGTTCCATATAGAAGTCAAATCTGCAAAGTTATAAATGCATGTAATTTAATTTTCATGAGTTCCTGATTTTCATATATCCCATAATCTCATACAATCCCATTATATCCTTGACCGTAGGAATTATAATGCATCGTTTTTTTAATCAGCCTCATCTAAAAACAAGTGGAAAATTGTTCTCATATTCTATTAAAATAATATATAAAACTAAGTATACTAAGTCTGTTAATAGTTCAGTAATATTGACACTAAAAGAAGATACTTAATAACTGTTATATAATATCTTTATAAAAGTATTTTTTTAAAGCAAATTCTTTAGTGAATTACTTAAATTAATTTTATTGTAAATCAACAATTTAATAATGAATAATAATATTGACAGAAAAAGTAAAAAATATAACTTGTTCCGTTCGTAATTCCCGATTAATTTGATAAATACGGGGGACGCAACTATTTTTTGTTTGGAAGGCGTCCACGTGCCATGGCGGTGGAGGAGCCATGGCTTTTCAATCATTATAAAAGGATAGGATATTAGGATTGCACAATGTTAAGTTATAATAGCAAGTAACGTCATTTTAGAACCTTGGGAGTTTTATATTTTAGATTATTTTGAAAATCTCACCCTATCGTAAAAGGTAGGAATAAAAATAAAATGTTTCATAAATCCGCCAAACAATTTTCTTTAAACTAGTGGAAAAACTGTATCTCTTTTTCTAGTAAATCAATATGAAATACTATGTATTTAAATAATCTAATGGGGGAGTTATATCAAAATAAAAAATAAAAAAAACTATATTCATTTACTGTTTTGCAATTCAATGTCCTAATAGAACGTCTTTTCAAAACAAAAAGTCTTTATTGAATAACTTTAATCGTTAATAACGCTATCTAACAATAAAAAAAGTTTATAATATTAACTAAGAGACCTAATTATATAACTCGCATATTCATAACTCCAGTTAAAATATATTTAATTTAAAAAATATGGGGGAGGCGCCTAATGTTTTTTTTCTGGAAGGCCTTCACAGGCCATAGCGGTGGAGGAGCTATGATTTTTAAAGCATCCTAAGGGCTAGGATATTAGAATGTGTAGAATATTTTAACAAAACAAGTTTTAAGTTGAATATTATTGAACTTAGCTAACCTAAATATTTTATTTAAATTTTTATTAAATTTACTATGTTTTTTTCAATACCAATTCATGTTGTTGCAACTTGGAATCATAAAGAGATTTTTATGTATCTTTGTACACGTACTACTAAGGGGAAAGTGAAAAGTCAAATGGGATCTGCACAGTAGTTACATCTTGTTCGTTAATATTCATGGCTTGCCAAGTTCGGTGACGTAGTTGTAAGCGCTCTGTACTATAACCCAGATCATAAATAAATTATTTTTCACAAAATGCATATTTAATTTCATTCTTGAATAAGTTTTTATAATTTTATTTTGTGGATTGTATACATACAAATGCATATTAACAACCGCGAACTAATTCGTAGACAAAATACGATTTAATTTACATTTTATAACGGAAGACGTCTCTTTGAAGAAAATTCTGAAGATTGGAGAGCAAAACGCTTGAAGAAAAACGTTCGACGCAAAGGATAAACTTGATGTCTCCCATAAAGAAGAAATTAAAATTTGTATTAATATAAGATTTAATTTTGATTTTTAAATAAAGACAGGCAAAAATATACAAAAAAAACAAGGACAAATGCCAGATCTCTCTGTGTTTTTAACATTGATTTATTCATGTAGCAGTAACTGAGTAAAGTCAATAGAATTGGTAGCGTCCTGGTACCCTAGAATATGGGAAAGGAGCTGATCGGTTGAGACTTGTAAAGTTATTGTTGCATGTCTTTTGTGTTTGTTTAAAGTTAATTATCAGATATATAACCGAGTTTGGCAAGCATGTTAAATTAAAATTTTGATATTAATAATAATGTTGACATGACTGATTTATAATATTGTACAATATTAAGACATGTCATTTTTAGCGCAAAGTATCAAAATTTACAGACTTACCGTGGTTCCATATAGAAGTCAAATCTGCAAAGTTATAAATGCATGTAATTTAATTTTCATGAGTTCCTGATTTTCATATATCCCATAATCTCATACAATCCCATTATATCCTTGACCGTAGGAATTATAATGCATCGTTTTTTTAATCAGCCTCATCTAAAAACAAGTGGAAAATTGTTCTCATATTCTATTAGAATAATATATAAAACTAAGTATACTAAGTCTGTTAATAGTTCAGTAATATTGACACTAAAAGAAGATACTTAATAACTGTTATATAATATCTTTATAAAAGTATTTTTTTAAAGCAAATTCTTTAGTGAATTACTTAAATTAATTTTATTGTAAATCAACAATTTAATAATGAATAATAATATTGACAGCAAAAGTAAAAAATATAACTTGTTCCGTTCGCAATTCCCGATTAATTTGATAAATACGGGGGACGCAACTATTTTTTGTTTGGAAGGCGTCCACGTGCCATGGCGGTGGAGGAGCCATGGCTTTTCAATCATTATAAAAGGATAGGATATTAGGATTGCACAATATTAAGTTATAATAGCAAGTAACGTCATTTTAGAACCTTGGGAGTTTTATATTTTAGATTATTTTGAAAATCTCACCCTATCGTAAAAGGTAGGAATAAAAATAAAATGTTTCATAAATCCGCCAAACAATTTTCTTTAAACTAGTGGAAAAACTGTATCTCTTTTTCTAGTAAATCAATATGAAATACTATGTATTTAAATAATCTAATGGGGGAGTTATATCAAAATAAAAAATAAAAAAAAACTATATTCATTTACTGTTTTGCAATTCAATGTCCTAATAGAACGTCTTTTCAAAACAAAAAGTCTTTATTGAATAACTTTAATCGTTACTAACGCTATCTAACAATAAAAAAAGTTTATAATATTAACTAAGAGACCTAATTATATAACTCGCATATTCATAACTCCAGTTAAAATATATTTAATTTAAAAAATATGGGGGAGGCGCCTAATATTTTTTTTCTGGAAGGCCTTCACAGGCCATAGCGGTGGAGGAGCTATGGTTTTTAAAGCATCCTAAAGGCTAGGATATTAGAATGTGTAGAATATTTTAACAAAACAAGTTTTAAGTTGAATATTATTGAACTTAGCTAACCTAAATATTTCATTTAAATTTTTATTAAATTTACTATGTTTTTTTCAATACCAATTCATGTTGTTGCAACTTGGAATCATAAAGAGATTTTTATGTATCTTTGTACACGTACTACTAAGGGGAAAGTGAAAAGTCAAATGGGATCTGCACAGTAGTTACATCTTGTTCGTTAATATTCATGGCTTGCCAAGTTCGGTGACGTAGTTGTAAGCGCTCTGTACTATAACCCAGATCATAAATAAATTATTTTTCACAAAATGCATATTTAATTTCATTCTTGAATAAGTTTTTATAATTTTATTTTGTGGATTGTATACATACAAATGCATATTAACAACCGCGAACTAATTCGTAGACAAAATACGATTTAATTTACATTTTATAACGGAAGACGTCTCTTTGAAGAAAATTCTGAAGATTGGAGAGCAAAACGCTTGAAGAAAAACGTTCGACGCAAAGGATAAACTTGATGTCTCCCATAAAGAAGAGATTAAAATTTGTATTAATATAAGATTTAATTTTGATTTTTAAATAAAGACAGGCAAAAATATACAAAAAAAAAACAAGGACAAATGCCAGATCTCTCTGTGTTTTTAACATTGATTTATTCATGTAGCAGTAACTGAGTAAAGTCAATAGAATTGGTAGAGTCCTGGTACCCTAGAATATGGGAAAGGAGCTGATCGGTTGAGACTTGTAAAGTTATTGTTGCATGTCTTTTGTGTTTGTTTAAAGTTAATTATCAGATATATAACCGAGTTTGGCAAGCATGTTAAATTAAAATTTTGATATTAATAATAATGTTGACATGACTGATTTATAATATCGTACAATATTAAGACATGTCATTTTTAGCGCAAAGTATCAAAATTTACAGACTTACCGTGGTTCCATATAGAAGTCAAATCTGCAAAGTTATAAATGCATGTAATTTAATTTTCATGAGTTCCTGATTTTCATATATCCCATAATCTCATACAATCCCATTATATCCTTGACCGTAGGAATTATAATGCATCGTTTTTTTAATCAGCCTCATCTAAAAACAAGTGGAAAATTGTTCTCATATTATATTAAAATAATATATAAAACTAAGTATACTAAGTCTGTTAATAGTTCAGTAATATTGACACTAAAAGAAGATACTTAATAACTGTTATATAACATCTTTATAAAAGTATTTTTTTAAAGCAAATTCTTTAGTGAATTACTTAAATTAATTTTATTGTAAATCAACAATTTAATAATGAATAATAATATTGACAGAAAAAGTAAAAAATATAACTTGTTCCGTTCGTAATTCCCGATTAATTTGATAAATACGGGGGACGCAACTATTTTTTGTTTGGAAGGCGTCCACGTGCCATGGCGGTGGAGGAGCCATGGCTTTTCAATCATTATAAAAGGATAGGATATTAGGATTGCACAATATTAAGTTATAATAGCAAGTAACGTCATTTTAGAACCTTGGGAGTTTTATATTTTAGATTATTTTGAAAATCTCACCCTATCGTAAAAGGTAGGAATAAAAATAAAATGTTTCATAAATCCGCCAAACAATTTTCTTTAAACTAGTGGAAAAACTGTATCTCTTTTTCTAGTAAATCAATATGAAATACTATGTATTTAAATAATCTAATGGGGGAGTTATATCAAAATAAAAAATAAAAAAAACTATATTCATTTACTGTTTTGCAATTCAATGTCCTAATAGAACGTCTTTTCAAAACAAAAAGTCTTTATTGAATAACTTTAATCGTTAATAACGCTATCTAACAATAAAAAAAGTTTATAATATTAACTAAGAGACCTAATTATATAACTCGCATATTCATAACTCCAGTTAAAATATATTTAATTTAAAAAATATGGGGGAGGCGCCTAATGTTTTTTTTCTGGAAGGCCTTCACAGGCCATAGCGGTGGAGGAGCTATGGTTTTTAAAGCATCCTAAAGGCTAGGATATTAGAATGTGTAGAATATTTTAACAAAACAAGTTTTAAGTTGAATATTATTGAACTTAGCTAACCTAAATATTTTATTTAAATTTTTATTAAATTTACTATGTTTTTTTCAATACCAATTCATGTTGTTGCAACTTGGAATCATAAAGAGATTTTTATGTATCTTTGTACACGTACTACTAAGGGGAAAGTGAAAAGTCAAATGGGATCTGCACAGTAGTTACATCTTGTTCGTTAATATTCATGGCTTGCCAAGTTCGGTGACGTAGTTGTAAGCGCTCTGTACTATAACCCAGATCATAAATAAATTATTTTTCACAAAATGCATATTTAATTTCATTCTTGAATAAGTTTTTATAATTTTATTTTGTGGATTGTATACATACAAATGCATATTAACAACCGCGAACTAATTCGTAGACAAAATACGATTTAATTTACATTTTATAACGGAAGACGTCTCTTTGAAGAAAATTCTGAAGATTGGAGAGCAAAACGCTTGAAGAAAAACGTTCGAAGCAAAGGATAAACTTGATGTCTCCCATAAAGAAGAGATTAAAATTTGTATTAATATAAGATTTAATTTTGATTTTTAAATAAAGACAGGCAAAAATATACAAAAAAAAAACAAGGACAAATGCCAGATCTCTCTGTGTTTTTAACATTGATTTATTCATGTAGCAGTAACTGAGTAAAGTCAATAGAATTGGTAGCGTCCTGGTACCCTAGAATATGGGAAAGGAGCTGATCGGTTGAGACTTGTAAAGTTATTGTTGCATGTCTTTTGTGTTTGTTTAAAGTTAATTATCAGATATATAACCGAGTTTGGCAAGCATGTTAAATTAAAATTTTTATATTAATAATAATGTTGACATGACTGATTTATAATATCGTACAATATTAAGACATGTCATTTTTAGCGCAAAGTATCAAAATTTACAGACTTACCGTGGTTCCATATAGAAGTCAAATCTGCAAAGTTATAAATGCATGTAATTTAATTTTCATGAGTTCCTGATTTTCATATTTCCCATAATCTCATACAATCCCATTATATCCTTGACCGTAGGAATTATAATGCATCGTTTTTTTTAATCAGCCTCATCTAAAAACAAGTGGAAATTGTTCTCATATTCTATTAAAATAATATATAAAACTAAGTATACTAAGTCTGTTAATAGTTCAGTAATATTGACACTAAAAGAAGATACTTAATAACTGTTATATAATATCTATAAAAAGTATTTTTTAAAGCAAATTCTTTAGTGAATTACTTAAATTAATTTTATTGTAAATCAACAATTTAATAATGAATAATAATATTGACAGAAAAAGTAAAAAATATAACTTGTTCCGTTCGTAATTCCCGATTTATTTGATAAATACGGGGGACGCAACTATTTTTTGTTTGGAAGGCGTCCACGTGCCATGGCGGTGGAGGAGCCATGGCTTTTCAATCATTATAAAAGGATAGGATATTAGGATTGCACAATATTAAGTTATAATAGGAAGTAACGTCATTTTAGAACCTTGGGAGTTTTATATTTTAGATTATTTTGAAAATCTCACCCTATCGTAAAAGGTAGGAATAAAAATAAAATGTTTCATAAATCCGCCAAACAATTTTCTTTAAACTAGTGGAAAAACTGTATCTCTTTTTCTAGTAAATCAATATGAAATACTATGTATTTAAATAATCTAATGGGGGAGTTATATCAAAATAAAAAATAAAAAAAACTATATTCATTTACTGTTTTGCAATTCAATGTCCTAATAGAACGTCTTTTCAAAACAAAAAGTCTTTATTGAATAACTTTAATCGTTAATAACGCTATCTAACAATAAAAAAAGTTTATAATATTAACTAAGAGACCTAATTATATAACTCGCATATTCATAACTCCAGTTAAAATATATTTAATTTAAAAAATATGGGGGAGGCGCCTAATGTTTTTTTTCTGGAAGGCCTTCACAGGCCATAGCGGTGGAGGAGCTATGATTTTTAAAGCATCCTAAGGGCTAGGATATTAGAATGTGTAGAATATTTTAACAAAACAAGTTTTAAGTTGAATATTATTGAACTTAGCTAACCTAAATATTTTATTTAAATTTTTATTAAATTTACTATGTTTTTTTCAATACCAATTCATGTTGTTGCAACTTGGAATCATAAAGAGATTTTTATGTATCTTTGTACACGTACTACTAAGGGGAAAGTGAAAAGTCAAATGGGATCTGCACAGTAGTTACATCTTGTTCGTTAATATTCATGGCTTGCCAAGTTCGGTGACGTAGTTGTAAGCGCTCTGTACTATAACCCAGATCATAAATAAATTATTTTTCACAAAATGCATATTTAATTTCATTCTTGAATAAGTTTTTATAATTTTATTTTGTGGATTGTATACATACAAATGCATATTAACAACCGCGAACTAATTCGTAGACAAAATACGATTTAATTTACATTTTATAACGGAAGACGTCTCTTTGAAGAAAATTCTGAAGATTGGAGAGCAAAACGCTTGAAGAAAAACGTTCGACGCAAAGGATAAACTTGATGTCTCCCATAAAGAAGAAATTAAAATTTGTATTAATATAAGATTTAATTTTGATTTTTAAATAAAGACAGGCAAAAATATACAAAAAAAACAAGGACAAATGCCAGATCTCTCTGTGTTTTTAACATTGATTTATTCATGTAGCAGTAACTGAGTAAAGTCAATAGAATTGGTAGCGTCCTGGTACCCTAGAATATGGGAAAGGAGCTGATCGGTTGAGACTTGTAAAGTTATTGTTGCATGTCTTTTGTGTTTGTTTAAAGTTAATTATCAGATATATAACCGAGTTTGGCAAGCATGTTAAATTAAAATTTTGATATTAATAATAATGTTGACATGACTGATTTATAATATTGTACAATATTAAGACATGTCATTTTTAGCGCAAAGTATCAAAATTTACAGACTTACCGTGGTTCCATATAGAAGTCAAATCTGCAAAGTTATAAATGCATGTAATTTAATTTTCATGAGTTCCTGATTTTCATATATCCCATAATCTCATACAATCCCATTATATCCTTGACCGTAGGAATTATAATGCATCGTTTTTTTAATCAGCCTCATCTAAAAACAAGTGGAAAATTGTTCTCATATTCTATTAAAATAATATATAAAACTAAGTATACTAAGTCTGTTAATAGTTCAGTAATATTGACACTAAAAGAAGATACTTAATAACTGTTATATAATATCTTTATAAAAGTATTTTTTTAAAGCAAATTCTTTAGTGAATTACTTAAATTAATTTTATTGTAAATCAACAATTTAATAATGAATAATAATATTGACAGAAAAAGTAAAAAATATAACTTGTTCCGTTCGCAATTCCCGATTAATTTGATAAATACGGGGGACGCAACTATTTTTTGTTTGGAAGGCGTCCACGTGCCATGGCGGTGGAGGAGCCATGGCTTTTCAATCATTATAAAAGGATAGGATATTAGGATTGCACAATATTAAGTTATAATAGCAAGTAACGTCATTTTAGAACCTTGGGAGTTTTATATTTTAGATTATTTTGAAAATCTCACCCTATCGTAAAAGGTAGGAATAAAAATAAAATGTTTCATAAATCCGCCAAACAATTTTCTTTAAACTAGTGGAAAAACTGTATCTCTTTTTCTAGTAAATCAATATGAAATACTATGTATTTAAATAATCTAATGGGGGAGTTATATCAAAATAAAAAATAAAAAAAAACTATATTCATTTACTGTTTTGCAATTCAATGTCCTAATAGAACGTCTTTTCAAAACAAAAAGTCTTTATTGAATAACTTTAATCGTTACTAACGCTATATAACAATAAAAAAAGTTTATAATATTAACTAAGAGACCTAATTATATAACTCGCATATTCATAACTCCAGTTAAAATATATTTAATTTAAAAAATATGAGGGAGGCGCCTAATATTTTTTTTCTGGAAGGCCTTCACAGGCCATAGCGGTGGAGGAGCTATGGTTTTTAAAGCATCCTAAAGGCTAGGATATTAGAATGTGTAGAATATTTTAACAAAACAAGTTTTAAGTTGAATATTATTGAACTTAGCTAACCTAAATATTTCATTTAAATTTTTATTAAATTTACTATGTTTTTTTCAATACCAATTCATGTTGTTGCAACTTGGAATCATAAAGAGATTTTTATGTATCTTTGTACACGTACTACTAAGGGGAAAGTGAAAAGTCAAATGGGATCTGCACAGTAGTTACATCTTGTTCGTTAATATTCATGGCTTGCCAAGTTCGGTGACGTAGTTGTAAGCGCTCTGTACTATAACCCAGATCATAAATAAATTATTTTTCACAAAATGCATATTTAATTTCATTCTTGAATAAGTTTTTATAATTTTATTTTGTGGATTGTATACATACAAATGCATATTAACAACCGCGAACTAATTCGTAGACAAAATACGATTTAATTTACATTTTATAACGGAAGACGTCTCTTTGAAGAAAATTCTGAAGATTGGAGAGCAAAACGCTTGAAGAAAAACGTTCGACGCAAAGGATAAACTTGATGTCTCCCATAAAGAAGAGATTAAAATTTGTATTAATATAAGATTTAATTTTGATTTTTAAATAAAGACAGGCAAAAATATACAAAAAAAAAAACAAGGACAAATGCCAGATCTCTCTGTGTTTTTAACATTGATTTATTCATGTAGCAGTAACTGAGTAAAGTCAATAGAATTGGTAGCGTCCTGGTACCCTAGAATATGGGAAAGGAGCTGATCGGTTGAGACTTGTAAAGTTATTGTTGCATGTCTTTTGTGTTTGTTTAAAGTTAATTATCAGATATATAACCGAGTTTGGCAAGCATGTTAAATTAAAATTTTGATATTAATAATAATGTTGACATGACTGATTTATAATATCGTACAATATTAAGACATGTCATTTTTAGCGCAAAGTATCAAAATTTACAGACTTACCGTGGTTCCATATAGAAGTCAAATCTGCAAAGTTATAAATGCATGTAATTTAATTTTCATGAGTTCCTGATTTTCATATATCCCATAATCTCATACAATCCCATTATATCCTTGACCGTAGGAATTATAATGCATCGTTTTTTTAATCAGCCTCATCTAAAAACAAGTGGAAAATTGTTCTCATATTATATTAAAATAATATATAAAACTAAGTATACTAAGTCTGTTAATAGTTCAGTAATATTGACACTAAAAGAAGATACTTAATAACTGTTATATAACATCTTTATAAAAGTATTTTTTTAAAGCAAATTCTTTAGTGAATTACTTAAATTAATTTTATTGTAAATCAACAATTTAATAATGAATAATAATATTGACAGAAAAAGTAAAAAATATAACTTGTTCCGTTCGTAATTCCCGATTAATTTGATAAATACGGGGGACGCAACTATTTTTTGTTTGGAAGGCGTCCACGTGCCATGGCGGTTGAGGAGCCATGGCTTTTCAATCATTATAAAAGGATAGGATATTAGGATTGCACAATATTAAGTTATAATAGCAAGTAACGTCATTTTAGAACCTTGGGAGTTTTATATTTTAAATTATTTTGAAAATCTCACCCTATCGTAAAAGGTAGGAATAAAAATAAAATGTTTCATAAATCTGCCAAACAATTTTCTTTAAACTAGTGGAAAAACTGTATCTCTTTTTCTAGTAAATCAATATGAAATACTATGTATTTAAATAATCTAATGGGGGAGTTATATCAAAATAAAAAATAAAAAAAAACTATATTCATTTACTGTTTTGCAATTCAATGTCCTAATAGAACGTCTTTTCAAAACAAAAAGTCTTTATTGAATAACTTTAATCGTTACTAACGCTATCTAACAATAAAAAAAGTTTATAATATTAACTAAGAGACCTAATTATATAACTCGCATATTCATAACTCCAGTTAAAATATATTTAATTTAAAAAATATGGGGGAGGCGCCTAATGTTTTTTTTCTGGAAGGCCTTCACAGGCCATAGCGGTGGAGGAGCTATGGTTTTTAAAGCATCCTAAAGGCTAGGATATTAGAATGTGTAGAATATTTTAACAAAACAAGTTTTAAGTTGAATATTATTGAACTTAGCTAACCTAAATATTTTATTTAAATTTTTATTAAATTTACTATGTTTTTTTCAATACCAATTCATGTTGTTGCAACTTGGAATCATAAAGAGATTTTTATGTATCTTTGTACACGTACTACTAAGGGGAAAGTGAAAAGTCAAATGGGATCTGCACAGTAGTTACATCTTGTTCGTTAATATTCATGGCTTGCCAAGTTCGGTGACGTAGTTGTAAGCGCTCTGTACTATAACCCAGATCATAAATAAATTATTTTTCACAAAATGCATATTTAATTTCATTCTTGAATAAGTTTTTATAATTTTATTTTGTGGATTGTATACATACAAATGCATATTAACAACCGCGAACTAATTCGTAGACAAAATACGATTTAATTTACATTTTATAACGGAAGACGTCTCTTCGAAGAAAATTCTGAAGATTGGAGAGCAAAACGCTTGAAGAAAAACGTTCGACGCAAAGGATAAACTTGATGTCTCCCATAAAGAAGAGATTCAAATTTGTATTAATATAAGATTTAATTTTGATTTTTAAATAAAGACAGGCAAAAATATACAAAAAAAACAAGGACAAATGCCAGATCTCTCTGTGTTTTTAACATTGATTTATTCATGTAGCAGTAACTGAGTAAAGTCAATAGAATTGGTAGCGTCCTGGTACCCTAGAATATGGGAAAGGAGCTGATCGGTTGAGACTTGTAAAGTTATTGTTGCATGTCTTTTGTGTTTGTTTAAAGTTAATTATCAGATATATAACCGAGTTTGGCAAGCATGTTAAATTAAAATTTTGATATTAATAATAATGTTGACATGACTGATTTATAATATCGTACAATATTAAGACATGTCATTTTTAGCGCAAAGTATCATAATTTACAGACTTACCGTGGTTCCATATAGAAGTCAAATCTGCAAAGTTATAAATGCATGTAATTTAATTTTCATGAGTTCCTGATTTTCATATTTCCCATAATCTCATACAATCCCATTATATCCTTGACCGTAGGAATTATAATGCATCGTTTTTTTTAATCAGCCTCATCTAAAAACAAGTGGAAATTGTTCTCATATTCTATTAAAATAATATATAAAACTAAGTATACTAAGTCTGTTAATAGTTCAGTAATATTGACACTAAAAGAAGATACTTAATAACTGTTATATAATATCTATAAAAAGTATTTTTTAAAGCAAATTCTTTAGTGAATTACTTAAATTAATTTTATTGTAAATCAACAATTTAATAATGAATAATAATATTGACAGAAAAAGTAAAAAATATAACTTGTTCCGTTCGTAATTCCCGATTAATTTGATAAATACGGGGGACGCAACTACTTTTTGTTTGGAAGGCGTCCACGTGCCATGGCGGTGGAGGAGCCATGGCTTTTCAATCATTATAAAAGGATAGGATATTAGGATTGCACAATATTAAGTTATAATAGGAAGTAACGTCATTTTAGAACCTTGGGAGTTTTATATTTTAGATTATTTTGAAAATCTCACCCTATCGTAAAAGGTAGGAATAAAAATAAAATGTTTCATAAATCCGCCAAACAATTTTCTTTAAACTAGTGGAAAAACTGTATCTCTTTTTCTAGTAAATCAATATGAAATACTATGTATTTAAATAATCTAATGGGGGAGTTATATCAAAATAAAAAATAAAAAAAAACTATATTCATTTACTGTTTTGCAATTCAATGTCCTAATAGAACGGCTTTTCAAAACAAAAAGTCTTTATTGAATAACTTTAATCGTTAGTAACGCTATCTAACAATAAAAAAAGTTTATAATATTAACTAAGAGACCTAATTATATAACTCGCATATTCATAACTCCAGTTAAAATATATTTAATTTAAAAAATATGGGGGAGGCGCCTAATGTTTTTTTTCTGGAAGGCCTTCACAGGCCATAGCGGTGGAGGAGCTATGGTTTTTAAAGCATCCTAAAGGCTAGGATATTAGAATGTGTAGAATATTTTAACAAAACAAGTTTTAAGTTGAATATTATTGAACTTAGCTAACCTAAATATTTTATTTAAATTTTTATTAAATTTACTATGTTTTTTTCAATACCAATTCATGTTGTTGCAACTTGGAATCATAAAGAGATTTTTATGTATCTTTGTACACGTACTACTAAGGGGAAAGTGAAAAGTCAAATGGGATCTGCACAGTAGTTACATCTTGTTCGTTAATATTCATGGCTTGCCAAGTTCGGTGACGTAGTTGTAAGCGCTCTGTACTATAACCCAGATCATAAATAAATTATTTTTCACAAAATGCATATTTAATTTCATTCTTGAATAAGTTTTTATAATTTTATTTTGTGGATTGTATACATACAAATGCATATTAACAACCACGAACTAATTTGTAGACAAAATACGATTTAATTTACATTTTATAACGGAAGACGTCTCTTCGAAGAAAATTCTGAAGATTGGAGAGCAAAACGCTTGAAGAAAAACGTTCGACGCAAAGGATAAACTTGATGTCTCCCATAAGAAGAAATTAAAATTTGTATTAATATAAGATTTAATTTTGATTTTTAAATAAAGACAGGCAAAAATATACAAAAAAAACAAGGACAAATGCCAGATCTCTCTGTGTTTTTAGCATTGATTTATTCATGTAGCAGTAACTGAGTAAAGTCAATAGAATTGGTAGCGTCCTGGTACCCTAGAATATGGGAAAGGAGCTGATCGGTTGAGACTTGTAAAGTTATTGTTGCATGTCTTTTGTGTTTGTTTAAAGTTAATTATCAGATATATAACCGAGTTTGGCAAGCATGTTAAATTAAAATTTTGATATTAATAATAATGTTGACATGACTGATTTATAATATCGTACAATATTAAGACATGTCATTTTTAGCGCAAAGTATCAAAATTTACAGACTTACCGTGGTTCCATATAGAAGTAGAATCTGCAAAGTTATAAATGCATGTAATTTAATTTTCATGAGTTCCTGATTTTCATATATCCCATAATCTCATACAATCCCATTATATCCTTGACCGTAGGAATTATAATGCATCGTTTTTCTAATCAGCCTCATCTAAAAACAAGTGGAAAATTGTTCTCATATTCTATTAAAATAATATATAAAACTAAGTATACTAAGTCTGTTAATAGTTCAGTAATATTGACACTAAAAGAAGATACTTAATAACTGTTATATAATATCTTTATAAAAGTATTTTTTTAAAGCAAATTCTTTAGTGAATTACTTAAATTAATTTTATTGTAAATCAACAATTTAATAATGAATAATAATATTGACAGAAAAAGTAAAAAATATAACTTGTTCCGTTCGTAATTCCCGATTAATTTGATAAATACGGGGGACGCAACTATTTTTTGTTTGGAAGGCGTCCACGTGCCATGGCGGTGGAGGAGCCATGGCTTTTCAATCATTATAAAAGGATAGGATATTAGGATTGCACAATATTAAGTTATAATAGCAAGTAACGTCATTTTAGAACCTTGGGAGTTTTATATTTTAGATTATTTTGAAAATCTCACCCTATCGTAAAAGGTAGGAATAAAAATAAAATGTTTCATAAATCCGCCAAACAATTTTCTTTAAACTAGTGGAAAAACTGTATCTCTTTTTCTAGTAAATCAATTTGAAATACTATGTATTTAAATAATCTAATGGGGGAGTTATATCAAAATAAAAAATAAAAAAAACTATATTCATTTACTGTTTTGCAATTCAATGCCCTAATAGAACGTCTTTTCAAAACAAAAAGTCTTTATTGAATAACTTTAATCGTTACTAACGCTATCTAACAATAAAAAAAGTTTATAATATTAACTAAGAGACCTAATTATATAACTCGCATATTCATAACTCCAGTTAAAATATATTTAATTTAAAAAATATGGGGGAGGCGCCTAATATTTTTTTTCTGGAAGGCCTTCACAGGCCATAGTGGTGGAGGAGCTATGGTTTTTAAAGCATCCTAAAGGCTAGGATATTAGAATGTGTAGAATATTTTAACAAAACAAGTTTTAAGTTGAATATTATTGAACTTAGCTAACCTAAATATTTTATTTAAATTTTTATTAAATTTACTATGTTTTTTTCAATACCAATTCATGTTGTTGCAACTTGGAATCATAAAGAGATTTTTATGTATCTTTGTACACGTACTACTAAGGGGAAAGTGAAAAGTCAAATGGGATCTGCACAGTAGTTACATCTTGTTCGTTAATATTCATGGCTTGCCAAGTTCGGTGACGTAGTTGTAAGCGCTCTGTACTATAACCCAGATCATAAATAAATTATTTTTCACAAAATGCATATTTAATTTCATTCTTGAATAAGTTTTTATAATTTTATTTTGTGGATTGTATACATACAAATGCATATTAACAACTGCGAACTAATTTGTAGACAAAATACGATTTAATTTACATTTTATAACGGAAGACGTCTCTTTGAAGAAAATTCTGAAGATTGGAGAGCAAAACGCTTGAAGAAAAACGTTCGACGCAAAGGATAAACTTGATGTCTCCCATAAAGAAGAGATTAAAATTTGTATTAATATAAGATTTAATTTTGATTTTTAAATAAAGACAGGCAAAAATATACAAAAAAAACAAGGACAAATGCCAGATCTCTCTGTGTTTTTAACATTGATTTATTCATGTAGCAGTAACTGAGTAAAGTCAATAGAATTGGTAGCGTCCTGGTACCCTAGAATATGGGAAAGGAGCTGATCGGTTGAGACTTGTAAAGTTATTGTTGCATGTCTTTTGTGTTTGTTTAAAGTTAATTATCAGATATATAACCGAGTTTGGCAAGCATGTTAAATTAAAATTTTGATATTAATAATAATGTTGACATGACTGATTTATAATATCGTACAATATTAAGACATGTCATTTTTAGCGCAAAGTATCAAAATTTACAGACTTACCGTGGTTCCATATAGAAGTCAAATCTGCAAAGTTATAAATGCATGTAATTTAATTTTCATGAGTTCCTGATTTTCATATATCCCATAATCTCATACAATCCCATTATATCCTTGACCGTAGGAATTATAATGCATCGTTTTTTTAATCAGCCTCATCTAAAAACAAGTGGAAAATTGTTCTCATATTATATTAAAATAATATATAAAACTAAGTATACTAAGTCTGTTAATAGTTCAGTAATATTGACACTAAAAGAAGATACTTAATAACTGTTATATAATATCTTTATAAAAGTATTTTTTTAAAGCAAATTCTTTAGTGAATTACTTAAAGTAATTTTATTGTAAATCAACAATTTAATAATGAATAATAATATTGACAGAAAAAGTAAAAAATATAACTTGTTCCGTTCGTAATTCCCGATTAATTTGATAAATACGGGGGACGCAACTATTTTTTGTTTGGAAGGCGTCCACGTGCCATGGCGGTGGAGGAGCCATGGCTTTTCAATCATTATAAAAGGATAGGATATTAGGATTGCACAATATTAAGTTATAATAGCAAGTAACGTCATTTTAGAACCTTGGGAGTTTTATATTTTAGATTATTTTGAAAATCTCACCCTATCGTAAAAGGTAGGAATAAAAATAAAATGTTTCATAAATCCGCCAAACAATTTTCTTTAAACTAGTGGAAAAACTGTATCTCTTTTTCTAGTAAATCAATATGAAATACTATGTATTTAAATAATCTAATGGGGGAGTTATATCAAAATAAAAAATAAAAAAAACTATATTCATTTACTGTTTTGCAATTCAATGTCCTAATAGAACGTCTTTTCAAAACAAAAAGTCTTTATTGAATAACTTTAATCGTTAGTAACACTATCTAACAATAAAAAAAGTTTATAATATTAACTAAGAGACCTAATTATATAACTCGCATATTCATAACTCCAGTTAAAATATATTTAATTAAAAAAATATGGGGGAGGCGCCTAATGTTTTTTTTCTGGAAGGCCTTCACAGGCCATAGCGGTGGAGGAGCTATGGTTTTTAAAGCATCCTAAGGGCTAGGATATTAGAATGTGTAGAATATTTTAACAAAACAAGTTTTTAGTTGAATATTATTGAACTTAGCTAACCTAAATAATTTATTTAAATTTTTATTAAATTTACTATGTTTTTTTCAATACCAATTCATGTTGTTGCAACTTGGAATCATAAAGAGATTTTTATGTATCTTTGTACACGTACTACTAAGGGGAAAGTGAAAAGTCAAATGGGATCTGCACAGTAGTTACATCTTGTTCGTTAATATTCATGGCTTGCCAAGTTCGGTGACGTAGTTGTAAGCGCTCTGTACTATAACCCAGATCATAAATAAATTATTTTTCACAAAATGCATATTTAATTTCATTCTTGAATAAGTTTTTATAATTTTATTTTGTGGATTGTATACATACAAATGCATATTAACAACCGCGAACTAATTCGTAGACAAAATACGATTTAATTTACATTTTATAACGGAAGACGTCTCTTTGAAGAAAATTCTGAAGATTGGAGAGCAAAACGCTTGAAAAAAACGTTCGACGCAGAGGATAAACTTGATGTCTCCCATAAAGAAGAAATTAAAATTTGTATTAATATAAGATTTAATTTTGATTTTTAAATAAAGACAGGCAAAAATATACAAAAAAAAAACAAGGACAAATGCCAGATCTCTCTGTGTTTTTAACATTGATTTATTCATGTAGCAGTAACTGAGTAAAGTCAATAGAATTGGTAGCGTCCTGGTACCCTAGAATATGGGAAAGGAGCTGATCGGTTGAGACTTGTAAAGTTATTGTTGCATGTCTTTTGTGTTTGTTTAAAGTTAATTATCAGATATATAACCGAGTTTGGCAAGCATGTTAAATTAAAATTTTGATATTAATAATAATGTTGACATGACTGATTTATAATATCGTACAATATTAAGACATGTCATTTTTAGCGCAAAGTATCAAAATTTACAGACTTACCGTGGTTCCATATAGAAGTCAAATCTGCAAAGTTATAAATGCATGTAATTTAATTTTCATGAGTTCCTGATTTTCATATATCCCATAATCTCATACAATCCCATTATATCCTTGACCGTAGGAATTATAATGCATCGTTTTTTTAATCAGCCTCATCTAAAAACAAGTGGAAAATTGTTCTCATATTCTATTAAAATAATATATAAAACTAAGTATACTAAGTCTGTTAATAGTTCAGTAATATTGACACTAAAAGAAGATACTTAATAACTGTTATATAATATCTTTATAAAAGTATTTTTTTAAAGCAAATTCTTTAGTGAATTACTTAAATTAATTTTATTGTAAATCAACAATTTAATAATGAATAATAATATTGACAGAAAAAGTAAAAAATATAACTTGTTCCGTTCGTAATTCCCGATTAATTTGATAAATACGGGGGACGCAACTATTTTTTGTTTGGAAGGCGCCCACGTGCCATGGCGGTGGAGGAGCCATGGCTTTTCAATCATTATAAAAGGATAGGATATTAGGATTGCACAATATTAAGTTATAATAGCAAGTAACGTCATTTTAGAACCTTGGGAGTTTTATATTTTAGATTATTTTGAAAATCTCACCCTATCGTAAAAGGTAGGAATAAAAATAAAATGTTTCATAAATCCGCCAAACAATTTTCTTTAAACTAGTGGAAAAACTGTATCTCTTTTTCTAGTAAATCAATATGAAATACTATGTATTAAAATAATCTAATGGGGGAGTTATATCAAAATAAAAAATAAAAAAACTATATTCATTTACTGTTTTGCAATTCAATGTCCTAATAGAACGTCTTTTCAAAACAAAAAGTCTTTATTGAATAACTTTAATCGTTACTAACGCTATCTAACAATAAAAAAAGTTTATAATATTAACTAAGAGACCTAATTATATAACTGGCATATTCATAACTCCAGTTAAAATATATTTAATTTAAAAAATATGGGGGAGGCGCCTAATGTTTTTTTTTCTGGAAGGCCTTCACAGGCCATAGCGGTGGAGGAGCTATGGTTTTTAAAGCATCCTAAAGGCTAGGATATTAGCATGTGTAGAATATTTTAACAAAACAAGTTTTAAGTTGAATATTATTGAACTTAGCTAACCTAAATATTTTATTTAAATTTTTATTAAATTTACTATGTTTTTTTCAATACCAATTCATGTTGTTGCAACTTGGAATCATAAAGAGATTTTTATGTATCTTTGTACACGTACTACTAAGGGGAAAGTGAAAAGTCAAATGGGATCTGCACAGTAGTTACATCTTGTTCGTTAATATTCATGGCTTGCCAAGTTCAGTGACGTAGTTGTAAGCGCTCTGTACTATAACCCAGATCATAAATAAATTATTTTTCACAAAATGCATATTTAATTTCATTCTTGAATAAGTTTTTATAATTTTATTTTGTGGATTGTATACATACAAATGCATATTAACAACCGCGAACTAATTCGTAGACAAAATACGATTTAATTTACATTTTATAACGGAAGACGTCTCTTCGAAGAAAATTCTGAAGATTGGAGAGCAAAACGCTTGAAGAAAAACGTTCGACGCAAAGGATAAACTTGATGTCTCCCATAAAGAAGAAATTAAAATTTGTATTAATATAAGATTTAATTTTGATTTGTAAATAAACACAGGCAAAAATATACAAAAAAAACAAGGACAAATGCCAGATCTCTCTGTGTTTTTAACATTGATTTATTCATGTAGCAGTAACTGAGTAAAGTCAATAGAATTGGTAGCGTCCTGGTACCCTAGAATATGGGAAAGGAGCTGATCGGTTGAGACTTGTAAAGTTATTGTTGCATGTCTTTTGTGTTTGTTTAAAGTTAATTATCAGATATATAACCGAGTTTGGCAAGCATGTTAAATTAAAATTTTGATATTAATAATAATGTTGACATGACTGATTTATAATATCGTACAATATTAAGACATGTCATTTTTAGCGCAAAGTATCAAAATTTACAGACTTACCGTGGTTCCATATAGAAGTCAAATCTGCAAAGTTATAAATGCATGTAATTTAATTTTCATGAGTTCCTGATTTTCATATATCCCATAATCTCATACAATCCCATTATATCCTTGACCGTAGGAATTATAATGCATCGTTTTTTTAATCAGCCTCATCTAAAAACAAGTGGAAAATTGTTCTCATATTCTATTAAAATAATATATAAAACTAAGTATACTAAGTCTGTTAATAGTTCAGTAATATTGACACTAAAAGAAGATACTTAATAACTGTTATATAATATCTTTATAAAAGTATTTTTTTAAAGCAAATTCTTTAGTGAATTACTTAAATTAATTTTATTGTAAATCAACAATTTAATAATGAATAATAATATTGACAGAAAAAGTAAAAAATATAACTTGTTCCGTTCGTAATTCCCGATTAATTTGATAAATACGGGGGACGCAACTATTTTTTGTTTGGAAGGCGTCCACGTGCTATGGCGGTGGAGGAGCCATGGCTTTTCAATCATTATAAAAGGATAGGATACTAGGATTGCACAATATTAAGTTATAATAGCAAGTAACGTCATTTTAGAACCTTGGGAGTTTTATATTTTAGATTATTTTGAAAATCTCACCCTATCGTAAAAGGTAGGAATAAAAATAAAATGTTTCATAAATCCGCCAAACAATTTTCTTTAAACTAGTGGAAAAACTGTATCTCTTTTTCTAGTAAATCAATATGAAATACTATGTATTTAAATAATCTAATGGGGGAGTTATATCAAAATAAAAAATAAAAAAAACTATATTCATTTACTGTTTTGCAATTCAATGTCCTAATAGAACGTCTTTTCAAAACAAAAAGTCTTATTGAATAACTTTAATCGTTACTAACGCTATCTAACAATAAAAAAAGTTTATAATATTAACTAAGAGACCTAATTATATAACTCGCATATTCATAACTCCAGTTAAAATATATTTAATTTAAAAATATGGGGGAGGCGCCTAATATTTTTTTTCTGGAAGGCCTTCACAGGCCATAGCGGTGGAGGAGCTATGGTTTTTAAAGCATCCTAAAGGCTAGGATATTAGAATGTGTAGAATATTTTAACAAAACAAGTTTTAAGTTGAATATTATTGAAATTAGCTAACCTAAATATTTTATTTAAATTTTTATTAAATTTACTATGTTTTTTTCAATACCAATTCATGTTGTTGCAACTTGGAATCATAAAGAGATTTTTATGTATCTTTGTACACGTACTACTAAGGGGAAAGTGAAAAGTCAAATGGGATCTGCACAGTAGTTACATCTTGTTCGTTAATATTCATGGCTTGCCAAGTTCGGTGACGTAGTTGTAAGCGCTCTGTACTATAACCCAGATCATAAATAAATTATTTTTCACAAAATGCATATTTAATTTCATTCTTGAATAAGTTTTTATAATTTTATTTTGTGGATTGTATACATACAAATGCATATTAACAACCGCGAACTAATTCGTAGACAAAATACGATTTAATTTACATTTTATAACGGAAGACGTCTCTTTGAAGAAAATTCTGAAGATTGGAGAGCAAAACGCTTGAAGAAAAACGTTCGACGCAAAGGATAAACTTGATGTCTCCCATAAAGAAGAAATTAAAATTTGTATTAATATAAGATTTAATTTTGATTTTTAAATAAAGACAGGCAAAAATATACAAAAAAAAAACAAGGACAAATGCCAGATCTCTCTGTGTTTTTAACATTGATTTATTCATGTAGCAGTAACTGAGTAAAGTCAATAGAATTGGTAGCGTCCTGGTACCCTAGAATATGGGAAAGGAGCTGATCGGTTGAGACTTGTAAAGTTATTGTTGCATGTCTTTTGTGTTTGTTTAAAGTTAATTATCAGATATATAACCGAGTTTGGCAAGCATGTTAAATTAAAATTTTGATATTAATAATAATGTTGACATGACTGATTTATAATATCGTACAATATTAAGACATGTCATTTTTAGCGCAAAGTATCAAAATTTACAGACTTACCGTGGTTCCATATAGAAGTCAAATCTGCAAAGTTATAAATGCATGTAATTTAATTTTCATGAGTTCCTGATTTTCATATATCCCATAATCTCATACAATGCCATTATATCCTTGACCGTAGGAATTATAATGCATCGTTTTTTTAATCAGCCTCATCTAAAAACAAGTGGAAAATTGTTCTCATATTCTATTAAAATAATATATAAAACTAAGTATACTAAGTCTGTTAATAGTTCAGTAATATTGACACTAAAAGAAGATACTAAATAACTGTTATATAATATCTTTATAAAAGTATTTTTTTAAAGCAAATTCTTTAGTGAATTACTTAAATTAATTTTATTGTAAATCAACAATTTAATAATGAATAATAATATTGACAGAAAAAGTAAAAAATATAACTTGTTCCGTTCGTAATTCCCGATTAATTTGATAAATACGGGGGACGCAACTATTTTTTGTTTGGAAGGCGTCCACGTGCCATGGCGGTGGAGGAGCCATGGCTTTTCAATCATTATAAAAGGATAGGATATTAGGATTGCACAATATTAAGTTATAATAGCAAGTAACGTCATTTTAGAACCTTGGGAGTTTTATATTTTAGATTATTTTGAAAATCTCACCCTATCGTAAAAGGTAGGAATAAAAATAAAATGTTTCATAAATCCGCCAAACAATTTTCTTTAAACTAGTGGAAAAACTGTATCTCTTTTTCTAGTAAATCAATATGAAATACTATGTATTAAAATAATCTAATGGGGGAGTTATATCAAAATAAAAAATAAAAAAAACTATATTCATTTACTGTTTTGCAATTCAATGTCCTAATAGAACGTCTTTTCAAAACAAAAAGTCTTTATTGAATAACTTTAATCGTTACTAACGCTATCTAACAATAAAAAAAGTTTATAATATTAACTAAGAGACCTAATTATATAACTCGCATATTCATAACTCCAGTTAAAATATATTTAATTTAAAAAATATGGGGGAGGCGCCTAATGTTTTTTTTCTGGAAGGCCTTCACAGGCCATAGCGGTGGAGGAGCTATGGTTTTTAAAGCATCCTAAAGGCTAGGATATTAGAATGTGTAGAATATTTTAACAAAACAAGTTTTAAGTTGAATATTATTGAACTTAGCTAACCTAAATATTTTATTTAAATTTTTATTAAATTTACTATGTTTTTTTCAATACCAATTCATGTTGTTGCAACTTGGAATCATAAAGAGATTTTTATGTATCTTTGTACACGTACTACTAAGGGGAAAGTGAAAAGTCAAATGGGATCTGCACAGTAGTTACATCTTGTTCGTTAATATTCATGGCTTGCCAAGTTCGGTGACGTAGTTGTAAGCGCTCTGTACTATAACCCAGATCATAAATAAATTATTTTTCACAAAATGCAAATTTAATTTCATTCTTGAATAAGTTTTTATAATTTTATTTTGTGGATTGTATACATACAAATGCATATTAACAACCGCGAACTAATTCGTAGACAAAATACGATTTAATTTACATTTTATAACGGAAGACGTCTCTTCGAAGAAAATTCTGAAGATTGGAGAGCAAAACGCTTGAAGAAAAACGTTCGACGCAAAGGATAAACTTGATGTCTCCCATAAAGAAGAAATTAAAATTTGTATTAATATAAGATTTAATTTTGATTTTTAAATAAAGACAGGCAAAAATATACAAAAAAAAAACAAGGACAAATGCCAGATCTCTTTGTGTTTTTAACATTGGTTTATTCATGTAGCAGTAACTGAGTAAAGTCAATAGAATTGGTAGCGTCCTGGTACCCAAGAATATGGGAAAGGAGCTGATCGGTTGAGACTTGTAAAGTTATTGTTGCATGTCTTTTGTGTTTGTTTAAAGTTAATTATCAGATATATAACCGAGTTTGGCAAGCATGTTAAATTAAAATTTTGATATTAATAATAATGTTGACATGACTGATTTATAATATCGTACAATATTAAGACCTGTCATTTTTAGCGCAAAGTATCAAAATTTACAGACTTACCGTGGTTCCATATAGAAGTCAAATCTGCAAAGTTATAAATGCATGTAATTTAATTTTCATGAGTTTCTGATTTTCATATTTCCCATAATCTCATACAATCCCATTATATCCTTGACCGTAGGAATTATAATGCATCGTTTTTTTTAATCAGCCTCATCTAAAAACAAGTGGAAAATTGTTCTCATATTCTATTAAAATAATATATAAAACTAAGTATACTAAGTCTGTTAATAGTTCAGTAATATTGACACTAAAAGAAGATACTTAATAACTGTTATATAATATCTTTATAAAAGTATTTTTTTAAAGCAAATTCTTTAGTGAATTACTTAAATTAATTTTATTGTAAATCAACAATTTAATAATGAATAATAATATTGACAGAAAAAGTAAAAAATATAACTTGTTCCGTTCGTAATTCCCGATTAATTTGATAAATACGGGGAACGCAACTATTTTTTGTTTGGAAGGCACGTGCCATGGCGGTGGAGGAGCCATGGCTTTTCAATCATTATAAAAGGATAGGATATTAGGATTGCACAATATTAAGTTATAATAGCAAGTAACGTCATTTTAGAACCTTGGGAGTTTTATATTTTAGATTATTTTGAAAATCTCACCCTATCGTAAAAGGTAGGAATAAAAATAAAATGTTTCATAAATCTGCCAAACAATTTTCTTTAAACTAGTGGAAAAACTGTATCTCTTTTTCTAGTAAATCAATATGAAATACTATGTATTTAAATAATCTAATGGGGGAGTTATATCAAAATAAAAAATAAAAAAAACTATATTCATTTACTGTTTTGCAATTCAATGTCCTAATAGAACGTCTTTTCAAAACAAAAAGTCTTTATTGAATAACTTTAATCGTTACTAACGCTATCTAACAATAAAAAAGTTTATTATATTAACTAAGAGACCTAATTATATAACTCGCATATTCATAACTCCAGTTAAAATATATTTAATTTAAAAAATATGGGGGAGGCGCCTAATGTTTTTTTTCTGGAAGGCCTTCACAGGCCATAGCGGTGGAGGAGCTATGGTTTTTAAAGCATCCTAAAGGCTAGGATATTAGAATGTGTAGAATATGTTAACAAAACAAGTTTTAAGTTGAATATTATTGAACTTAGCTAACCTAAATATTTTATTTAAATTTTTATTAAATTTACTATGTTTTTTTCAATACCAATTCATGTTGTTGCAACTTGGAATCATAAAGAGATTTTTATGTATCTTTGTACACGTACTACTAAGGGGAAAGTGAAAAGTCAAATGGGATCTGCACAGTAGTTACATCTTGTTCGTTAATATTCATGGCTTGCCAAGTTCGGTGACGTAGTTGTAAGCGCTCTGTACTATAACCCAGATCATAAATAAATTATTTTTCACAAAATGCATATTTAATTTCATTCTTGAATAAGTTTTTATAATTTTATTTTGTGGATTGTATACATACAAATGCATATTAACAACCGCGAACTAATTCGTAGACAAAATACGATTTAATTTACATTTTATAACGGAAGACGTCTCTTCGAAGAAAATTGTGAAGATTGGAGAGCAAAACGCTTGAAGAAAAACATTCAACGCAAAGGATAAACTTGATGTCTCCCATAAAGAAGAAATTAAAATTTGTATTAATATAAGATTTAATTTTGATTTTTAAATAAAGACAGGCAAAAATATACAAAAAAAACAAGGACAAATGCCAGATCTCTCTGTGTTTTTAACATTGATTTATTCATGTAGCAGTAACTGAGTAAAGTCAATAGAATTGGTAGCGTCCTGGTACCCTAGAATATGGGAAAGGAGCTGATCGGTTGAGACTTGTAAAGTTATTGTTGCATGTCTTTTGTGTTTGTTTAAAGTTAATTATCAGATATATAACCGAGTTTGGCAAGCATGTTAAATTAAAATTTTGATATTAATAATAATGTTGACATGACTGATTTATAATATCGTACAATATTAAGACATGTCATTTTTAGCGCAAAGTATCAAAATTTACAGACTTACCGTGGTTCCATATAGAAGTCAAATCTGCAAAATTATAAATGCATGTAATTTAATTTTCATGAGTTCCAGATTTTCATATTTCCCATAATCTCATACAATCCCATTATATCCTTGACCGTAGGAATTATAATGCATCGTTTTTTTAATCAGCCTCATCTAAAAACAAGTGGAAAATTGTTCTCATATTGTATTAAAGTAATATATAAAACTAAGTATACTAAGTCTGTTAATAGTTCAGTAATATTGACACTAAAAGAAGATACTTAATAACTGTTATATAATATCTTTATAAAAGTATTTTTTTAAAGCAAATTCTTTAGTGAATTACTTAAATTAATTTTATTGTAAATCAACAATTTAATAATGAATAATAATATTGACAGAAAAAGTAAAAAATATAACTTGTTCCGTTTGTAATTCCCGATTAATTTGATAAATACAGGGGACGCAACTATTTTTTGTTTGGAAGGCGTCCACGTGCCATGGCGGTGGATGTGCCATGGCTTTTCAATCATTATAAAAGGATAGGATATTAGGATTTGCACAATATTAAGTTATAATAGCAAGTAATGTCGTTTTAGAACCTCGGGAGTTTTATATTTTAGATTATCTTGAAAATCTCACCCTATCGTAAAAGGTAGGAATAAAAATAAAATGTTTCATAAATCCGCCAAACAATTTTCTTTAAACTAGTGGAAAAACTGTATCTCTTTTTCTAGTAAATCAATATGAAATACTATGTATTTAAATAATCTAATAGGGGAGTTATATCAGAATAAAAAATAAAAAAAACTATATTCATTTACTGTTTTGCAATTCAATGTCCTAATAGAACGTCTTTTCAAAACCAAAAGTCTTTATTGAATAACTTTAATCGTTACAAACGCTATCTAACAATAAAAAAAGTATAATATTAACTAAGAGACCTAATTATATAACTCGCATATTCATAACTCCAGTTAAAATATATTTAATTTAAAAAATATGGGGGAGGCGCCTAATGTTTTTTTCTGGAAGGCCTTCACAGGCCATAGCGGTGGAGGAGCTATGGTTTTTAAAGCATCCTAAAGGCTAGGATATTAGAATGTGAAGAATATTTTAACAAAACAAGTTTTAAGTTGAATATTATTGAACTTAGCTAACCTAAATATTTTATTTAAATTTTTATTAAATTTACTATGTTTTTTTCAATACTAATTCATGTTGTTGCAACTTGGAATCATAAAGAGATTTTTATGTATCTTTGTACACGTACTACTAAGGGGAAAGTGAAAAGTCAAATGGGATCTGCACAGTAGTTACATCTTGTTCGTTAATATTCATGGCTTGCCAAGTTCGGTGACGTAGTTGTAAGCGCTCTGTACTATAACCCAGATCATAAATAAATTATTTTTCACAAAATGCATATTTAATTTCATTCTTGAATAAGTTTTTATAATTTTATTTTGTGGATTGTATACATACAAATGCATATTAACAACCGCGAACTAATTCGTAGACAAAATACGATTTAATTTACATTTTATAACGGAAGACGTCTCTTCGAAGAAAATTGTGAAGATTGGAGAGCAAAACGCTTGAAGAAAAACATTCAACGCAAAGGATAAACTTGATGTCTCCCATAAAGAAGAAATTAAAATTTGTATTAATATAAGATTTAATTTTGATTTTTAAATAAAGACAGGCAAAAATATACAAAAAAAAACAAGGACAAATGCCAGATCTCTCTGTGTTTTTAACATTGATTTATTCATGTAGCAGTAACTGAGTAAAGTCAATAGAATTGGTAGCGTCCTGGTACCCTAGAATATGGGAAAGGAGCTGATCGGTTGAGACTTGTAAAGTTATTGTTGCATGTCTTTTGTGTTTGTTTAAAGTTAATTATCAGATACATAACCGAGTTTGGCAAGCATGTTAAATTAAAATTTTGATATTAATAATAATGTTGACATGACTGATTTATAATATCGTACAATATTAAGACATGTCATTTTTAGCGCAAAGTATCAAAATTTACAGACTTACCGTGGTTCCATATAGAAGTCAAATCTGCAAAATTATAAATGCATGTAATTTAATTTTCATGAGTTCCTGATTTTCATATATCCCATAATCTCATACAATCCCATTATATCCTTGACCGTAGGAATTATAATGCATCGTTTTTTTAATCAGCCTCATCTAAAAACAAGTGGAAAATTGTTCTCATATTCTATTAAAATAATATATAAAACTAAGTATACTAAGTCTGTTAATAGTTCAGTAATATTGACACTAAAAGAAGATACTTAATAACTGTTATATAATATCTTTATAAAAGTATTTTTTTAAAGCAAATTCTTTAGTGAATTACTTAAATTAATTTTATTGTAAATCAACAATTTAATAATGAATAATAATATTGACAGAAAAAGTAAAAAATATAACTTGTTCCGTTCGTAATTCCCGATTAATTTGATAAATACGGGGGACGCAACTATTTTTTGTTTGGAAGGCGTCCACGTGCCATGGCGGTGGAGGAGCCATGGCTTTTCAATCATTATAAAAGGATAGGATATTAGGATTGCACAATATTAAGTTATAATAGCAAGTAACGTCATTTTAGAACCTTGGGAGTTTTATATTTTAGATTATTTTGAAAATCTCACCCTATCGTAAAAGGTAGGAATAAAAATAAAATGTTTCATAAATCCGCCAAACAATTTTCTTTAAACTAGTGGAAAAACTGTATCTCTTTTTCTAGTAAATCAATATGAAATACTATGTATTTAAATAATCTAATGGGGGAGTTATATCAAAATAAAAAATAAAAAAAAAAATATATTCATTTACTGTTTTGCAATTCAATGTCCTAATAGAACGTCTTTTCAAAACAAAAAGTCTTTATTGAATAACTTTAATCGTTACTAACGCTATCTAACAATAAAAAAAGTTTATAATATTAACTAGGAGACCTAATTATATAACTCGCATATTCATAACTCCAGTTAAAATATATTTAATTTAAAAAATATGGGGGAGGCGCCTAATGTTTTTTTCTGGAAGGCCTTCACAGGCCATAGCGGTGGAGGAGCTATGGTTTTTAAAGCATCCTAAAGGCTAGGATATTAGAATGTGTAGAATATTTTAACAAAACAAGTTTTAAGTTGAATATTATTGAACTTAGCTAACCTAAATATTTTATTTAAATTTTTATTACATTTACTATGTTTTTTTCAATACCAATTCATGTTGTTGCAACTTGGAATCATAAAGAGATTTTTATGTATCTTTGTACACGTACTACTAAAGGGAAAGTGAAAAGTCAAATGGGATCTGCACAGTAGTTACATCTTGTTCGTTAATATTCATGGCTTGCCAAGTTCGGTGACGTAGTTGTAAGCGCTCTGTACTATAACCCAGATCATAAATAAATTATTTTTCACAAAATGCATATTTAATTTCATTCTTGAATAAGTTTTTATAATTTTATTTTGTGGATTGTATACATACAAATGCATATTAACAACCGCGAACTAATTCGTAGACAAAATACGATTTAATTTACATTTTATAACGGAAGACGTCTCTTCGAAGAAAATTCTGAAGATTGGAGAGCAAAACCCTTGAAGAAAAATTTTCGACGCAAAGGATAAACTTGATGTCTCCCATAAAGAAGAAATTAAAATTTGTATTAATATAAGATTTAATTTTGATTTTTAAATAAAGACAGGCAAAAATATACAAAAAAAACAAGGACAAATGCCAGATCTCTTTGTGTTTTTAACATTGATTTATTCATGTAGCAGTAACTGAGTAAAGTCAATAGAATTGGTAGCGTCCTGGTACCCTAGAATATGGGAAAGGAGCTGATCGGTTGAGACTTGTAAAGTTATTGTTGCATGTCTTTTGTGTTTGTTTAAAGTTAATTATCAGATATATAACCGAGTTTGGCAAGCATGTTAAATTAAAATTTTGATATTAATAATAATGTTGACATGACTGATTTATAATATCGTACAATATTAAGACATGTCATTTTTAGCGCAAAGTATCAAAATTTACAGACTTACCGTGGTTCCATATAGAAGTCAAATCTGCAAAATTATAAATGCATGTAATTTAATTTTCATGAGTTCCTGATTTTCATATATCCCATAATCTCATACAATCCCATTATATCCTTGACCGTAGGAATTATAATGCATCGTTTTTTTAATCAGCCTCATCTAAAAACAAGTGGAAAATTGTTCTCATATTCTATTAAAATAATATATAAAACTAAGTATACTAAGTCTGTTAATAGTTCAGTAATATTGACACTAAAAGAAGATACTTAATAACTGTTATATAATATCTTTATAAAAGTATTTTTTTTAAGCAAATTCTTTAGTGAATTACTTAAATTAATTTTATTGTAAATCAACAATTTAATAATGAATAATAATATTGACAGAAAAAGTAAAAAATATAACTTGTTCCGTTTGTAATTCCCGATTAATTTGATAAATACGGGGGACGCAACTATTTTTTGTTTGGAAGGCGTCCACGTGCCATGGCGGTGGAGGAGCCATGGCTTTTCAATCATTATAAAAGGATAGGATATTAGGATTTGCACAATATTAAGTTATAATAGCAAGTAATGTCGTTTTAGAACCTCGGGAGTTTTATATTTTAGATTATCTTGAAAATCTCACCCTATCGTAAAAGGTAGGAATAAAAATAAAATGTTTCATAAATCCGCCAAACAATTTTCTTTAAACTAGTGGAAAAACTGTATCTCTTTTTCTAGTAAATCAATATGAAATACTATGTATTTAAATAATCTAATAGGGGAGTTATATCAGAATAAAAAATAAAAAAAACTATATTCATTTACTGTTTTGCAATTCAATGTCCTAATAGAACGTCTTTTCAAAACCAAAAGTCTTTATTGAATAACTTTAATCGTTACAAACGCTATCTAACAATAAAAAAAGTATAATATTAACTAAGAGACCTAATTATATAACTCGCATATTCATAACTCCAGTTAAAATATATTTAATTTAAAAAATATGGGGGAGGCGCCTAATGTTTTTTTCTGGAAGGCCTTCACAGGCCATAGCGGTGGAGGAGCTATGGTTTTTAAAGCATCCTAAAGGCTAGGATATTAGAATGTGTAGAATATTTTAACAAAACAAGTTTTAAGTTGAATATTATTGAACTTAGCTAACCTAAATATTTTATTTAAATTTTTATTAAATTTACTATGTTTTTTTCAATACTAATTCATGTTGTTGCAACTTGGAATCATAAAGAGATTTTTATGTATCTTTGTACACATACTACTAAGGGGAAAGTGAAAAGTCAAATGGGATCTGCACAGTAGTTACATCTTGTTCGTTAATATTCATGGCTTGCCAAGTTCGGTGACATAGTTGTAAGCGCTCTGTACTATAACCCAGATCATAAATAAATTATTTTTCACAAAATGCATATTTAATTTCATTCTTGAATAAGTTTTTATAATTTTATTTTGTGGATTGTATACATACAAATGCATATTAACAACCGCGAACTAATTCGTAGACAAAATACGATTTAATTTACATTTTATAACGGAAGACGTCTCTTCGAAGAAAATTCTGAAGATTGGAGAGCAAAACCCTTGAAGAAAAATTTTCGACGCAAAGGATAAACTTGATGTCTCCCATAAAGAAGAAATTAAAATTTGTATTAATATAAGATTTAATTTTGATTTTTAAATAAAGACAGGCAAAAATATACAAAAAAAACAAGGACAAATGCCAGATCTCTTTGTGTTTTTAACATTGATTTATTCATGTAGCAGTAACTGAGTAAAGTCAATAGAATTGGTAGCGTCCTGGTACCCTAGAATATGGGAAAGGAGCTGATCGGTTGAGACTTGTAAAGTTATTGTTGCATGTCTTTTGTGTTTGTTTAAAGTTAATTATCAGATATATAACCGAGTTTGGCAAGCATGTTAAATTAAAATTTTGATATTAATAATAATGTTGACATGACTGATTTATAATATCGTACAATATTAAGACATGTCATTTTTAGCGCAAAGTATCAAAATTTACAGACTTACCGTGGTTCCATATAGAAGTCAAATCTGCAAAATTATAAATGCTTGTAATTTAATTTTCATGAGTTCCTGATTTTCATATATCCCATAATCTCATACAATCCCATTATATCCTTGACCGTAGGAATTATAATGCATCGTTTTTTTAATCAGCCTCATCTAAAAACAAGTGGAAAATTGTTCTCATATTCTATTAAAATAATATATAAAACTAAGTATACTAAGTCTGTTAATAGTTCAGTAATATTGACACTAAAAGAAGATACTTAATAACTGTTATATAATATCTTTATAAAAGTATTTTTTTTAAGCAAATTCTTTAGTGAATTACTTAAATTAATTTTATTGTAAATCAACAATTTAATAATGAATAATAATATTGACAGAAAAAGTAAAAAATATAACTTGTTCCGTTTGTAATTCCCGATTAATTTGATAAATACGGGGGACGCAACTATTTTTTGTTTGAAAGGCGTCCACGTGCCATGGCGGTGGATGTGCCATGGCTTTTCAATCATTATAAAAGGATAGGATATTAGGATTTGCACAATATTAAGTTATAATAGCAAGTAATGTCGTTTTAGAACCTCGGGAGTTTTATATTTTAGATTATCTTGAAAATCTCACCCTATCGTAAAAGGTAGGAATAAAAATAAAATGTTTCATAAATCCGCCAAACAATTTTCTTTAAACTAGTGGAAAAACTGTATCTCTTTTTCTAGTAAATCAATATGAAATACTATGTATTTAAATAATCTAATAGGGGAGTTATATCAGAATAAAAAATAAAAAAAAACTATATTCATTTACTGTTTTGCAATTCAATGTCCTAATAGAACGTCTTTTCAAAACCAAAAGTCTTTATTGAATAACTTTAATCGTTACAAACGCTATCTAACAATAAAAAAAGTATAATATTAACTAAGAGACCTAATTATATAACTCGCATATTCATAACTCCAGTTAAAATATATTTAATTTAAAAAATATGGGGGAGGCGCCTAATGTTTTTTTCTGGAAGGCCTTCACAGGCCATAGCGGTGGAGGAGCTATGGTTTTTAAAGCATCCTAAAGGCTAGGATATTAGAATGTGTAGAATATTTTAACAAAACAAGTTTTAAGTTGAATATTATTGAACTTAGCTAACCTAAATATTTTATTTAAATTTTTATTAAATTTACTATGTTTTTTTCAATACTAATTCATGTTGTTGCAACTTGGAATCATAAAGAGATTTTTATGTATCTTTGTACACGTACTACTAAGGGGAAAGTGAAAAGTCAAATGGGATCTGCACAGTAGTTACATCTTGTTCGTTAATATTCATGGCTTGCCAAGTTCGGTGACGTAGTTGTAAGCGCTCTGTACTATAACCCAGATCATAAATAAATTATTTTTCACAAAATGCATATTTAATTTCATTCTTGAATAAGTTTTTATAATTTTATTTTGTGGATTGTATACATACAAATGCATATTAACAACCGCGAACTAATTCGTAGACAAAATACGATTTAATTTACATTTTATAACGGAAGACGTCTCTTCGAAGAAAATTGTGAAGATTGGAGAGCAAAACGCTTGAAGAAAAACATTCAACGCAAAGGATAAACTTGATGTCTGCCATAAAGAAGAAATTAAAATTTGTATTAATATAAGATTTAATTTTGATTTTTAAATAAAGACATTCAAAAATATACAAAAAAAAAACAAGGACAAATGCCAGATCTCTTTGTGTTTTTAACATTGATTTATTCATGTAGCAGTAACTGAGTAAAGTCAATAGAATTGGTAGCGTCCTGGTACCCTAGAATATGGGAAAGGAGCTGATCGGTTGAGACTTGTAAAGTTATTGTTGCATGTCTTTTGTGTTTGTTTAAAGTTAATTATCAGATATATAACCGAGTTTGGCAAGCATGTTAAATTAAAATTTTGATATTAATAATAATGTTGACATGACTGATTTATAATATCGTACAATATTAAGACATGTCATTTTTAGCGCAAAGTATCAAAATTTACAGACTTACCGTGGTTCCATATAGAAGTCAAATCTGCAAAATTATAAATGCATGTAATTTAATTTTCATGAGTTCCTGATTTTCATATATCCCATAATCTCATACAATCCCATTATATCCTTGACCGTAGGAATTATAATGCATCGTTTTTTTAATCAGCCTCATCTAAAAACAAGTGGAAAATTGTTCTCATATTCTATTAAAATAATATATAAAACTAAGTATACTAAGTCTGTTAATAGTTCAGTAATATTGACACTAAAAGAAGATACTTAATAACTGTTATATAATATCTTTATAAAAGTATTTTTTTAAAGCAAATTCTTTAGTGAATTACTTAAATTAATTTTATTGTAAATCAACAATTTAATAATGAATAATAATATTGACAGAAAAAGTAAAAAATATAACTTGTTCCGTTCGTAATTCCCGATTAATTTGATAAATACGGGGGACGCAACTATTTTTTGTTTGGAAGGCGTCCACGTGCCATGGCGGTGGAGGAGCCATGGCTTTTCAATCATTATAAAAGGATAGGATATTAGGATTGCACAATATTAAGTTATAATAGCAAGTAACGTCATTTTAGAACCTTGGGAGTTTTATATTTTAGATTATTTTGAAAATCTCACCCTATCGTAAAAGGTAGGAATAAAAATAAAATGTTTCATAAATCCGCCAAACAATTTTCTTTAAACTAGTGGAAAAACTGTATCTCTTTTTCTAGTAAATCAATATGAAATACTATGTATTTAAATAATCTAATAGGGGAGTTATATCAGAATAAAAAATAAAAAAAACTATATTCATTTACTGTTTTGCAATTCAATGTCCTAATAGAACGTCTTTTCAAAACCAAAAGTCTTTATTGAATAACTTTAATCGTTACAAACGCTATCTAACAATAAAAAAAGTATAATATTAACTAAGAGACCTAATTATATAACTCGCATATTCATAACTCCAGTTAAAATATATTTAATTTAAAAAATATGGGGGAGGCGCCTAATGTTTTTTTCTGGAAGGCCTTCACAGGCCATAGCGGTGGAGGAGCTATGGTTTTTAAAGCATCCTAAAGGCTAGGATATTAGAATGTGTAGAATATTTTAACAAAACAAGTTTTAAGTTGAATATTATTGAACTTAGCTAACCTAAATATTTTATTTAAATTTTTATTAAATTTACTATGTTTTTTTTTCAATACCAATTCATGTTGTTGCAACTTGGAATCATAAAGAGATTTTTATGTATCTTTGTACACGTACTACTAAGGGGAAAGTGAAAAGTCAAATGGGATCTGCACAGTAGTTACATCTTGTTCGTTAATATTCATGGCTTGCCAAGTTCGGTGACGTAGTTGTAAGCGCTCTGTACTATAACCCAGATCATAAATAAATTATTTTTCACAAAATGCATATTTAATTTCATTCTTGAATAAGTTTTTATAATTTTATTTTGTAGATTGTATACATACAAATGCATATTAACAACCGCAAACTAATTCGTAGACAAAATACGATTTAATTTACATTTCATAACGGAAGACGTCTCTTCGAAGAAAATTCTGAAGATTGGAGAGCAAAACGCTTGAAGAAAAACGTTCGACGCAAAGGATAAACTTGATGTCTCCCATAAAGAAGAAATTAAAATTTGTATTAATATAAGATTTAATTTTGATTTTTAAATAAAGACATTCAAAAATATACAAAAAAAACAAGGACAAATGCCAGATCTCTTTGTGTTTTTAACATTGATTTATTCATGTAGCAGTAACTGAGTAAAGTCAATAGAATTGGTAGCGTCCTGGTACCCTAGAATATGGGAAAGGAGCTGATCGGTTGAGACTTGTAAAGTTATTGTTGCATGTCTTTTGTGTTTGTTTAAAGTTAATTATCAGATATATAACCGAGTTTGGCAAGCATGTTAAATTAAAATTTTGATATTAATAATAATGTTGACATGACTGATTTATAATATCGTACAATATTAAGACATGTCATTTTTAGCGCAAAGTATCAAAATTTACAGACTTACCGTGGTTCCATATAGAAGTCAAATCTGCAAAATTATAAATGCATGTAATTTAATTTTCATGAGTTCCTGATTTTCATATTTCCCATAATCTCATACAATCCCATTATATCCTTGACCGTAGGAATTATAATGCATCGTTTTTTTAATCAGCCTCATCTAAAAACAAGTGGAAAATTGTTCTCATATTCTATTAAAATAATATATAAAACTAAGTATACTAAGTCTGTTAATAGTTCAGTAATATTGACACTAAAAGAAGATACTTAATAACTGTTATATAATATCTTTATAAAAGTATTTTTTTAAAGCAAATTCTTTAGTGAATTACTTAAATTAATTTTATTGTAAATCAACAATTTAATAATGAATAATAATATTGACAGAAAAAGTAAAAAATATAACTTGTTCCGTTCGTAATTCCCGATTAATTTGATAAATACGGGGGACGCAACTATTTTTTGTTTGGAAGGCGTCCACGTGCCATGGCGGTGGAGGAGCCATGGCTTTTCAATCATTATAAAAGGATAGGATATTAGGATTGCACAATATTAAGTTATAATAGCAAGTAACGTCATTTTAGAACCTTGGGAGTTTTATATTTTAGATTATTTTGAAAATCTCACCCTATCGTAAAAGGTAGGAATAAAAATAAAATGTTTCATAAATCCGCCAAACAATTTTCTTTAAACTAGTGGAAAAACTGTATCTCTTTTTCTAGTAAATCAATATGAAATACTATGTATTTAAATAATCTAATGGGGGAGTTATATCAAAATAAAAAATAAAAAAAACTATATTCATTTACTGTTTTGCAATTCAATGTCCTAATAGAACGTCTTTTCAAAACAAAAAGTCTTTATTGAATAACTTTAATCGTTACTAACGCTATCTAACAATAAAAAAAGTTTATAATATTAACTAAGAGACCTAATTATATAACTCGCATATTCATAACTCCAGTTAAAATATATTTAATTTAAAAAATATGGGGGAGGCGCCTAATGTTTTTTTCTGGAAGGCCTTTACAGGCCATAGCGGTGGAGGAGCTATGGTTTTTAAAGCATCCTAAAGGCTAGGATATTAGAATGTGTAGAATATTTTAACAAAACAAGTTTTAAGTTGAATATTATTGAACTTAGCTAACCTAAATATTTTATTTAAATTTTTATTAAATTTACTATGTTTTTTTCAATACCAATTCATGTTGTTGCAACTTTGAATCATAAAGAGATTTTTATGTATCTTTGTACACGTACTACTAAGGGGAAATTGAAAAGTCAAATGGGATCTGCACAGTAGTTACATCTTGTTCGTTAATATTCATGGCTTGCCAAGTTCGGTGACGTAGTTGTAAGCGCTCTGTACTATAACCCAGATCATAAATAAATTATTTTTCACAAAATGCATATTTAATTTCATTCTTGAATAAGTTTTTATAATTTTATTTTGTGGATTGTATACATACAAATGCATATTAACAACTGCGAACTAATTCGTAGACAAAATACGATTTAATTTACATTTTATAACGGAAGACGTCTCTTCGAAGAAAATTCTGAAGATTGGAGAGCAAAACGCTTGAAGAAAAACGTTCGACGCAAAGGATAAACTTGATGTCTCCCATAAAGAAGAAATTAAAATTTGTATTAATATAAGATTTAATTTTGATTTTTAAATAAAACAGACAAAAATATACAAAAAAACAAGGACAAATGCCAGATCTCTCTGTGTTTTTAACATTGATTTATTCATGTAGCAGTAACTGAGTAAAGTCAATAGAATTGGTAGCGTCCTGGTACCCTAGAATATGGGAAAGGAGCTGATTGGTTGAGACTTGTAAAGTTATTGTTGCATGTCTTTTGTGTTTGTTTAAAGTTAATTATCAGATATATAACCGAGTTTGGCAAGCATGTTAAATTAAAATTTTGATATTAATAATAATGTTGACATGACTGATTTATAATATCCTACAATATTAAGACATGTCATTTTTAGCGCAAAGTATCAAAATTTACAGACTTACCGTGGTTCCATATAGAAGTCAAATCTGCAAAGTTATAAATGCATGTAATTTAATTTTCATGAGTTCCAGATTTTCATATTTCCCATAATCTCATACAATCCCATTATATCCTTGACCGTAGGAATTATAATGCATCGTTTTTTTAATCAGCCTCATCTAAAAACAAGTGGAAAATTGTTCTCATATTGTATTAAAGTAATATATAAAACTAAGTATACTAAGTCTGTTAATAGTTCAGTAATATTGACACTAAAAGAAGATACTTAATAACTGTTATATAATATCTTTATAAAAGTATTTTTTTAAAGCAAATTCTTTAGTGAATTACTTAAATTAATTTTATTGTAAATCAACAATTTAATAATGAATAATAATATTGACAGAAAAAGTAAAAAATATAACTTGTTCCGTTTGTAATTCCCGATTAATTTGATAAATACGGGGGACGCAACTATTTTTCGTTTGGAAGGCGTCCACGTGCCATGGCGGTGGATGTGCCATGGCTTTTCAATCATTATAAAAGGATAGGATATTAGGATTTGCACAATATTAAGTTATAATAGCAAGTAATGTCGTTTTAGAACCTCGGGAGTTTTATATTTTAGATTATCTTGAAAATCTCACCCTATCGTAAAAGGTAGGAATAAAAATAAAATGTTTCATAAATCCGCCAAACAATTTTCTTTAAACTAGTGGAAAAACTGTATCTCTTTTTCTAGTAAATCAATATGAAATACTATGTATTTAAATAATCTAATAGGGGAGTTATATCAGAATAAAAAATAAAAAAAACTATATTCATTTACTGTTTTGCAATTCAATGTCCTAATAGAACGTCTTTTCAAAACCAAAAGTCTTTATTGAATAACTTTAATCGTTACAAACGCTATCTTACAATAAAAAAAGTATAATATTAACTAAGAGACCTAATTATATAACTCGCATATTCATAACTCCAGTTAAAATATATTTAATTTAAAAAATATGGGGGAGGCGCCTAATGTTTTTTTCTGGAAGGCCTTTACAGGCCATAGCGGTGGAGGAGCTATGGTTTTTAAAGCATCCTAAAGGCTAGGATATTAGAATGTGTAGAATATTTTAACAAAACAAGTTTTAAGTTGAATATTATTGAACTTAGCTAACCTAAATATTTTATTTAAATTTTTATTAAATTTACTATGTTTTTTTCAATACCAATTCATGTTGTTGCAACTTTGAATCATAAAGAGATTTTTATGTATCTTTGTACACGTACTACTAAGGGGAAATTGAAAAGTCAAATGGGATCTGCACAGTAGTTACATCTTGTTCGTTAATATTCATGGCTTGCCAAGTTCGGTGACGTAGTTGTAAGCGCTCTGTACTATAACCCAGATCATAAATAAATTATTTTTCACAAAATGGATATTTAATTTCATTCTTGAATAAGTTTTTATAATTTTATTTTGTGGATTGTATACATACAAATGCATATTAACAACTGCGAACTAATTCGTAGACAAAATACGATTTAATTTACATTTTATAACGGAAGACGTCTCTTCGAAGAAAATTCTGAAGATTGGAGAGCAAAACGCTTGAAGAAAAACGTTCGACGCAAAGGATAAACTTGATGTCTCCCATAAAGAAGAAATTAAAATTTGTATTAATATAAGATTTAATTTTGATTTTTAAATAAAACAGACAAAAATATACAAAAAAACAAGGACAAATGCCAGATCTCTCTGTGTTTTTAACATTGATTTATTCATGTAGCAGTAACTGAGTAAAGTCAATAGAATTGGTAGCGTCCTGGTACCCTAGAATATGGGAAAGGAGCTGATTGGTTGAGACTTGTAAAGTTATTGTTGCATGTCTTTTGTGTTTGTTTAAAGTTAATTATCAGATATATAACCGAGTTTGGCAAGCATGTTAAATTAAAATTTTGATATTAATAATAATGTTGACATGACTGATTTATAATATCCTACAATATTAAGACATGTCATTTTTAGCGCAAAGTATCAAAATTTACAGACTTACCGTGGTTCCATATAGAAGTCAAATCTGCAAAGTTATAAATGCATGTAATTTAATTTTCATGAGTTCCAGATTTTCATATTTCCCATAATCTCATACAATCCCATTATATCCTTGACCGTAGGAATTATAATGCATCGTTTTTTTAATCAGCCTCATCTAAAAACAAGTGGAAAATTGTTCTCATATTGTATTAAAGTAATATATAAAACTAAGTATACTAAGTCTGTTAATAGTTCAGTAATATTGACACTAAAAGAAGATACTTAATAACTGTTATATAATATCTTTATAAAAGTATTTTTTTAAAGCAAATTCTTTAGTGAATTACTTAAATTAATTTTATTGTAAATCAACAATTTAATAATGAATAATAATATTGACAGAAAAAGTAAAAAATATAACTTGTTCCGTTTGTAATTCCCGATTAATTTGATAAATACGGGGGACGCAACTATTTTTCGTTTGGAAGGCGTCCACGTGCCATGGCGGTGGATGTGCCATGGCTTTTCAATCATTATAAAAGGATAGGATATTAGGATTTGCACAATATTAAGTTATAATAGCAAGTAATGTCGTTTTAGAACCTCGGGAGTTTTATATTTTAGATTATCTTGAAAATCTCACCCTATCGTAAAAGGTAGGAATAAAAATAAAATGTTTCATAAATCCGCCAAACAATTTTCTTTAAACTAGTGGAAAAACTGTATCCCTTTTTCTAGTAAATCAATATGAAATACTATGTATTTAAATAATCTAATAGGGGAGTTATATCAGAATAAAAAATAAAAAAAACTATATTCATTTACTGTTTTGCAATTCAATGTCCTAATAGAACGTCTTTTCAAAACCAAAAGTCTTTATTGAATAACTTTAATCGTTACAAACGCTATCTTACAATAAAAAAAGTATAATATTAACTAAGAGACCTAATTATATAACTCGCATATTCATAACTCCAGTTAAAATATATTTAATTTAAAAAATATGGGGGAGGCGCCTAATGTTTTTTTCTGGAAGGCCTTTACAGGCCATAGCGGTGGAGGAGCTATGGTTTTTAAAGCATCCTAAAGGCTAGGATATTAGAATGTGTAGAATATTTTAACAAAACAAGTTTTAAGTTGAATATTATTGAACTTAGCTAACCTAAATATTTTATTTAAATTTTTATTAAATTTACTATGTTTTTTTCAATACCAATTCATGTTGTTGCAACTTTGAATCATAAAGAGATTTTTATGTATCTTTGTACACGTACTACTAAGGGGAAATTGAAAAGTCAAATGGGATCTGCACAGTAGTTACATCTTGTTCGTTAATATTCATGGCTTGCCAAGTTCGGTGACGTAGTTGTAAGCGCTCTGTACTATAACCCAGATCATAAATAAATTATTTTTCACAAAATGCATATTTAATTTCATTCTTGAATAAGTTTTTATAATTTTATTTTGTGGATTGTATACATACAAATGCATATTAACAACTGCGAACTAATTCGTAGACAAAATACGATTTAATTTACATTTTATAACGGAAGACGTCTCTTCGAAGAAAATTCTGAAGATTGGAGAGCAAAACCCTTGAAGAAAAACGTTCGACGCAAAGGATAAACTTGATGTCTCCCATAAAGAAGAAATTAAAATTTGTATTAATATAAGATTTAATTTTGATTTTTAAATAAAGACAGGCAAAAATATACAAAAAAAACAAGGACAAATGCCAGATCTCTTTGTGTTTTTAACATTGATTTATTCATGTAGCAGTAACTGAGTAAAGTCAATAGAATTGGTAGCGTCCTGGTACCCTAGAATATGGGAAAGGAGCTGATCGGTTGAGACTTGTAAAGTTATTGTTGCATGTCTTTTGTGTTTGTTTAAAGTTAATTATCAGATATATAACCGAGTTTGGCAAGCATGTTAAATTAAAATTTTGATATTAATAATAATGTTGACATGACTGATTTATAATATCGTACAATATTAAGACATGTCATTTTTAGCGCAAAGTATCAAAATTTACAGACTTACCGTGGTTCCATATAGAAGTCAAATCTGCAAAATTATAAATGCATGTAATTTAATTTTCATGAGTTCCTGATTTTCATATATCCCATAATCTCATACAATCCCATTATATCCTTGACCGTAGGAATTATAATGCATCGTTTTTTTAATCAGCCTCATCTAAAAACAAGTGGAAAATTGTTCTCATATTCTATTAAAATAATATATAAAACTAAGTATACTAAGTCTATTGACACTAAAAGAAGATACTTAATAACTGTTATATAATATCTTTATAAAAGTATTTTTTTAAAGCAAATTCTTTAGTGAATTACTTAAATTAATTTTATTGTAAATCAACAATTTAATAATGAATAATAATATTGACAGAAAAAGTAAAAAATATAACTTGTTCCGTTCGTAATTCCCGATTAATTTGATAAATACGGGGGACGCAACTATTTTTTGTTTGGAAGGCGTCCACGTGCCATGGCGGTGGAGGAGCCATGGCTTTTCAATCATTATAAAAGGATAGGATATTAGGATTTGCACAATATTAAGTTATAATAGCAAGTAACGTCATTTTAGAACCTCGGGAGCTTTATATTTTAGATTATCTTGAAAATCTCACCCTATCGTAAAAGGTAGGAATAAAAATAAAATTTTTCATAAATCCGCCAAACAATTTTCTTTAAACTAGTGGAAAAACTGTATCTCTTTTTCTAGTAAATCGATATGAAATACTATGTATTTAAATAATCTAATAGGGGAGTTATATCAGAATAAAAAATAAAAAAAACTATATTCATTTACTGTTTTGCAATTCAATGTCCTAATAGAACGTCTTTTCTAAACCAAAAGTCTTTATTGAATAACTTTAATCGTTACTAACGCTATCTAACAATAAAAAAAAGTTTATAATATTAACTAAGAGACATAATTATATAACTCGCATATTCATAACTCCAGTTAAAATATATTTAATTTTAAAAATATTGGGGAGGCGCCTAATGTTTTTTTCTGGAAGGCCTTCACAGGCCATAGCGGTGGAGGAGCTATGGTTTTTAAAGCATCCTAAAGGCTAGGATATTAGAATGTGTAGAATATTTTAACAAAACAAGTTTTAAGTTGAATATTATTGAACTTAGCTAACCTAAATATTTTATTTAAATTTTTATTAAATTTACTATGTTTTTTTCAATACCAATTCATGTTGTTGCAACTTGGAATCATAAAGAGATTTTTATGTATCTTTGTACACGTACTTCTAAGGGGAAAGTGAAAAGTCAAATGGGATCTGCACAGTAGTTACATCTTGTTCGTTAATATTCATGGCTTGCCAAGTTCGGTGACATAGTTGTAAGAGCTCTGTACTATAACCCAGATCATAAATAAATTATTTTTCACAAAAAATTCATATTTAATTTCATTCTTGAATAAGTTTTTATAATTTTATTTTGTGGATTGTATACATACAAATGCATATTAACAACCGCAAACTAATTCGTAGACAAAATACGATTTAATTTACATTTTATAACGGAAGACGTCTCTTCAAAGAAAATTCTGAAGATTGGAGAGCAAAATGCTTGAAGAAAAACGTTCGACGCAAAGGATAAACTTGATGTCTCCCATAAAGAAGAAATTAAAATTTGTATTAATATAAGATTTAATTTTTATTTTTAAATAAAGACAGGCAAAAATATACAAAAAAAACAAGGACAAATGCCAGATCTCTTTGTGTTTTTAACATTGATTTATTCATGTAGCAGTAACTGAGTAAAGTCAATAGAATTGGTAGCGTCCTGGTACCCTAGAATATGGGAAAGGAGCTGATCGGTTGAGACTTGTAAAGTTATTGTTGCATGTCTTTTGTGTTTGTTTAAAGTTAATTATCAGATATATAACCGAGTTTGGCAAGCATGTTAAATTAAAATTTTGATATTAATAATAATGTTGACATGACTGATTTATAATATCGTACAATATTAAGACATGTCATTTTTAGCGCAAAGTATCAAAATTTACAGACTTACCGTGGTTCCATATAGAAGTCAAATCTGCAAAATTATAAATGCATGTAATTTAATTTTCATGAGTTCCTGATTTTCATATTTCCCATAATCTCATACAATCCCATTATATCCTTGACCGTAGGAATTATAATGCATCGTTTTTTTAATCAGCCTCATCTAAAAACAAGTGGAAAATTGTTCTCATATTCTATTAAAATAATATATAAAACTAAGTATACTAAGTCTGTTAATAGTTCAGTAATATTGACACTAAAAGAAGATACTTAATAACTGTTATATAATATCTTTATAAAAGTATTTTTTTAAAGCAAATTCTTTAGTGAATTACTTAAATTAATTTTATTGTAAATCAACAATTTAATAATGAATAATAATATTGACAGAAAAAGTAAAAAATATAACTTGTTCCGTTCGTAATTCCCGATTAATTTGATAAATACGTGGGACGCAACTATTTTTCGTTTGGAAGGCGTCCACGTGCCATGGCGGTGGAGGAGCCATGGCTTTTCAATCATTATAAAAGGATAGGATATTAGGATTTGCACAATATTAAGTTATAATAGCAAGTAACGTCATTTTAGAACCTCGGGAGCTTTATATTTTAGATTATCTTGAAAATCTCACCCTATCGTAAAAGGTTGGAATAAAAATAAAATTTTTCATAAATCCGCCAAACAATTTTCTTTAAACTAGTGGAAAAACTGTATCTCTTTTTCTAGTAAATCGATATGAAATACTATGTATTTAAATAATCTAATAGGGGAGTTATATCAGAATAAAAAATAAAAAAAACTATATTCATTTACTGTTTTGCAATTCAATGTCCTAATAGAACGTCTTTTCAAAACAAAAAGTCTTTATTGAATAACTTTAATCGTTACTAACGCTATCTAACAATAAAAAAAGTTTATAATATTAACTAAGAGACATAATTATATAACTCGCATATTCATAACTCCAGTTAAAATATATTTAATTTTAAAAATATTGGGGAGGCGCCTAATGTTTTTTTCTGGAAGGCCTTCACAGGCCATAGCGGTGGAGGAGCTATGGTTTTTAAAGCATCCTAAAGGCTAGGATATTAGAATGTGTAGAATATTTTAACAAAACAAGTTTTAAGTTGAATATTATTGAACTTAGCTAACCTAAATATTTTATTTAAATTTTTATTAAATTTACTATGTTTTTTTCAATACCAATTCATGTTGTTGCAACTTGGAATCATAAAGAGATTTTTATGTATCTTTGTACACGTACTACTAAGGGGAAAGTGAAAAGTCAAATGGGATCTGCACAGTAGTTACATCTTGTTCGTTGATATTCATGGCTTGCCAAGTTCGGTGACGTAGTTGTAAGCACTCTGTACTATAACCCAGATCATAAATAAATTATTTTTCACAAAATGCATATTTAATTTCATTTTTGAATAAGTTCTTATAATTTTATTTTGTGGATTGTATACATACAAATGCATATTAACAACCGCGAACTAATTCGTAGACAAAATACGATTTAATTTACATTTTATAACGGAAGACGTCCCTTCGAAGAAAATTCTGAAGATTGGAGAGCAAAACGCTTGAAGAAAAACGTTCGACGCAAAGGATAAACTTGATGTCTCCCATAAAGAAGAAATTAAAATTTGTATTAATATAAGATTTAATTTTGATTTTTAAATAAAGACAGGCAAAAATATACAAAAAAAAACAAGGACAAATGCCAGATCTCTTTGTGTTTTTAACATTGATTTATTCATGTAGCAGTAACTGAGTAAAGTCAATAGAATTGGTAGCGTCCTGGTACCCTAGAATATGGGAAAGGAGCTGATCGGTTGAGACTTGTAAAGTTATTGTTGCATGTCTTTTGTGTTTGTTTAAAGTTAATTATCAGATATATAACCGAGTTTGGCAAGCATGTTAAATTAAAATTTTGATATTAATAATAATGTTGACATGACTGATTTATAATATCGTACAATATTAAGACATGTCATTTTTAGCGCAAAGTATCAAAATTTACAGACTTACCGTGGTTCCATATAGAAGTCAAATCTGCAAAATTATAAATGCATGTAATTTAATTTTCATGAGTTCCTGATTTTCATATTTCCCATAATCTCATACAATCCCATTATATCCTTGACCGTAGGAATTATAATGCATCGTTTTTTTAATCAGCCTCATCTAAAAACAAGTGGGAAATTGTTCTCATATTCTATTAAAATAATATATAAAACTAAGTATACTAAGTCTGTTAATAGTTCAGTAATATTGACACTAAAAGAAGATACTTAATAACTGTTATATAATATCTTTATAAAAGTATTTTTTTAAAGCAAATTCTTTAGTGAATTACTTAAATTAATTTTATTGTAAATCAACAATTTAATAATGAATAATAATATTGACAGAAAAAGTAAAAAATATAACTTGTTCCGTTCGTAATTCCCGATTAATTTGATAAATACGGGGGACGCAACTATTTTTTGTTTGGAAGGCGTCCACGTGCCATGGCGGTGGAGGAGCCATGGCTTTTCAATCATTATAAAAGGATAGGATATTAGGATTTGCACAATATTAAGTTATAATAGCAAGTAACGTCATTTTAGAACCTCGGGAGCTTTATATTTTAGATTATCTTGAAAATCTCACCCTATCGTAAAAGGTAGGAATAAAAATAAAATTTTTCATAAATCCGCCAAACAATTTTCTTTAAACTAGTGGAAAAACTGTATCTCTTTTTCTAGTAAATCGATATGAAATACTATGTATTTAAATAATCTAATAGGGGAGTTATATCAGAATAAAAAATAAAAAAAACTATATTCATTTACTGTTTTGCAATTCAATGTCCTAATAGAACGTCTTTTCTAAACCAAAAGTCTTTATTGAATAACTTTAATCGTTACTAACGCTATCTAACAATAAAAAAAAGTTTATAATATTAACTAAGAGACATAATTATATAACTCGCATATTCATAACTCCAGTTAAAATATATTTAATTTTAAAAATATTGGGGAGGCGCCTAATGTTTTTTTCTGGAAGGCCTTCACAGGCCATAGCGGTGGAGGAGCTATGGTTTTTAAAGCATCCTAAAGGCTAGGATATTAGAATGTGTAGAATATTTTAACAAAACAAGTTTTAAGTTGAATATTATTGAACTTAGCTAACCTAAATATTTTATTTAAATTTTTATTAAATTTACTATGTTTTTTTCAATACCAATTCATGTTGTTGCAACTTGGAATCATAAAGAGATTTTTATGTATCTTTGTACACGTACTTCTAAGGGGAAAGTGAAAAGTCAAATGGGATCTGCACAGTAGTTACATCTTGTTCGTTAATATTCATGGCTTGCCAAGTTCGGTGACATAGTTGTAAGAGCTCTGTACTATAACCCAGATCATAAATAAATTATTTTTCACAAAAAATTCATATTTAATTTCATTCTTGAATAAGTTTTTATAATTTTATTTTGTGGATTGTATACATACAAATGCATATTAACAACCGCAAACTAATTCGTAGACAAAATACGATTTAATTTACATTTTATAACGGAAGACGTCTCTTCAAAGAAAATTCTGAAGATTGGAGAGCAAAATGCTTGAAGAAAAACGTTCGACGCAAAGGATAAACTTGATGTCTCCCATAAAGAAGAAATTAAAATTTGTATTAATATAAGATTTAATTTTTATTTTTAAATAAAGACAGGCAAAAATATACAAAAAAAACAAGGACAAATGCCAGATCTCTTTGTGTTTTTAACATTGATTTATTCATGTAGCAGTAACTGAGTAAAGTCAATAGAATTGGTAGCGTCCTGGTACCCTAGAATATGGGAAAGGAGCTGATCGGTTGAGACTTGTAAAGTTATTGTTGCATGTCTTTTGTGTTTGTTTAAAGTTAATTATCAGATATATAACCGAGTTTGGCAAGCATGTTAAATTAAAATTTTGATATTAATAATAATGTTGACATGACTGATTTATAATATCGTACAATATTAAGACATGTCATTTTTAGCGCAAAGTATCAAAATTTACAGACTTACCGTGGTTCCATATAGAAGTCAAATCTGCAAAATTATAAATGCATGTAATTTAATTTTCATGAGTTCCTGATTTTCATATTTCCCATAATCTCATACAATCCCATTATATCCTTGACCGTAGGAATTATAATGCATCGTTTTTTTAATCAGCCTCATCTAAAAACAAGTGGAAAATTGTTCTCATATTCTATTAAAATAATATATAAAACTAAGTATACTAAGTCTGTTAATAGTTCAGTAATATTGACACTAAAAGAAGATACTTAATAACTGTTATATAATATCTTTATAAAAGTATTTTTTTAAAGCAAATTCTTTAGTGAATTACTTAAATTAATTTTATTGTAAATCAACAATTTAATAATGAATAATAATATTGACAGAAAAAGTAAAAAATATAACTTGTTCCGTTCGTAATTCCCGATTAATTTGATAAATACGTGGGACGCAACTATTTTTCGTTTGGAAGGCGTCCACGTGCCATGGCGGTGGAGGAGCCATGGCTTTTCAATCATTATAAAAGGATAGGATATTAGGATTTGCACAATATTAAGTTATAATAGCAAGTAACGTCATTTTAGAACCTCGGGAGCTTTATATTTTAGATTATCTTGAAAATCTCACCCTATCGTAAAAGGTTGGAATAAAAATAAAATTTTTCATAAATCCGCCAAACAATTTTCTTTAAACTAGTGGAAAAACTGTATCTCTTTTTCTAGTAAATCGATATGAAATACTATGTATTTAAATAATCTAATAGGGGAGTTATATCAGAATAAAAAATAAAAAAAACTATATTCATTTACTGTTTTGCAATTCAATGTCCTAATAGAACGTCTTTTCAAAACAAAAAGTCTTTATTGAATAACTTTAATCGTTACTAACGCTATCTAACAATAAAAAAAGTTTATAATATTAACTAAGAGACATAATTATATAACTCGCATATTCATAACTCCAGTTAAAATATATTTAATTTTAAAAATATTGGGGAGGCGCCTAATGTTTTTTTCTGGAAGGCCTTCACAGGCCATAGCGGTGGAGGAGCTATGGTTTTTAAAGCATCCTAAAGGCTAGGATATTAGAATGTGTAGAATATTTTAACAAAACAAGTTTTAAGTTGAATATTATTGAACTTAGCTAACCTAAATATTTTATTTAAATTTTTATTAAATTTACTATGTTTTTTTCAATACCAATTCATGTTGTTGCAACTTGGAATCATAAAGAGATTTTTATGTATCTTTGTACACGTACTACTAAGGGGAAAGTGAAAAGTCAAATGGGATCTGCACAGTAGTTACATCTTGTTCGTTGATATTCATGGCTTGCCAAGTTCGGTGACGTAGTTGTAAGCACTCTGTACTATAACCCAGATCATAAATAAATTATTTTTCACAAAATGCATATTTAATTTCATTTTTGAATAAGTTCTTATAATTTTATTTTGTGGATTGTATACATACAAATGCATATTAACAACCGCGAACTAATTCGTAGACAAAATACGATTTAATTTACATTTTATAACGGAAGACGTCCCTTCGAAGAAAATTCTGAAGATTGGAGAGCAAAACGCTTGAAGAAAAACGTTCGACGCAAAGGATAAACTTGATGTCTCCCATAAAGAAGAAATTAAAATTTGTATTAATATAAGATTTAATTTTGATTTTTAAATAAAGTCAGGCAAAAATATACAAAAAAAACAAGGACAAATGCCAGATCTCTTTGTGTTTTTAACATTGATTTATTCATGTAGCAGTAACTGAGTAAAGTCAATAGAATTGGTAGCGTCCTGGTACCCTAGAATATGGGAAAGGAGCTGATCGGTTGAGACTTGTAAAGTTATTGTTGCATGTCTTTTGTGTTTGTTTAAAGTTAATTATCAGATATATAACCGAGTTTGGCAAGCATGTTAAATTAAAATTTTGATATTAATAATAATGTTGACATGACTGATTTATAATATCGTACAATATTAAGAAATGTCATTTTTAGCGCAAAGTATCAAAATTTACAGACTTACCGTGGTTTTATATAGAAGTCAAATCTGCAAAATTATAAATGCATGTAATTTAATTTTCATGAGTTCCTGATTTTCATATTTCCCATAATCTCATACAATCCCATTATATCCTTGACCGTAGGAATTATAATGCATCGTTTTTTTAATCAGCCTCATCTAAAAACAAGTGGAAAATTGTTCTCATATTCTATTAAAATAATATATAAAACTAAGTATACTAAGTCTGTTAATAGTTCAGTAATATTGACACTAAAAGAAGATACTTAATAACTGTTATATAATATCTTTATAAAAGTATTTTTTTAAAGCAAATTCTTTAGTGAATTACTTAAATTAATTTTATTGTAAATCAACAATTTAATAATGAATAATAATATTGACAGAAAAAGTAAAAAATATAACTTGTTCCGTTCGTAATTCCCGATTAATTTGATAAATACGGGGGACGCAACTATTTTTTGTTTGGAAGGCGTCCACGTGCCATGGCGGTGGAGGAGCCATGGCTTTTCAATCATTATAAAAGGATAGGATATTAGGATTTGCACAATATTAAGTTATAATAGCAAGTAACGTCATTTTAGAACCTCGGGAGCTTTATATTTTAGATTATCTTGAAAATCTCACCCTATCGTAAAAGGTAGGAATAAAAATAAAATTTTTCATAAATCCGCCAAACAATTTTCTTTAAACTAGTGGAAAAACTGTATCTCTTTTTCTAGTAAATCAATATGAAATACTATGTATTTAAATAATCTAAAAGGGGAGTTATATCAGAATAAAAAATAAAAAAAACTATATTCATTTACTGTTTTGCAATTCAATGTCCTAATAGAACGTCTTTTCAAAACAAAAAGTCTTTATTGAATAACTTTAATCGTTACCAACGCTATCTAGCAATAAAAAAAGTTTATAATATTAACGAAGAAACATAATTATATAACTCGCATATTCATAACTCCAGTTAAAATATATTTAATTTTAAAAATATTCGGGAGGCGCCTAATGTTTTTTTCTGGAAGGCCTTCACAGGCCATAGCGGTGGAGGAGCTATGGTTTTTAAAGCATCCTAAAGGCTAGGATATTAGAATGTGTAGAATATTTCAACAAAACAAGTTTTAAGTTGAATATTATTGAACTTAGCCAACCTAAATATTTTATTTAAATTTTTATTAAATTTACTATGTTTTTTTTAATACCAATTCATGTTGTTGCAACTTGCAATCATAAAGAGATTTTTATGTATCTTTGTACACGTACTACTAAGGGGAAAGTGAAAAGTCAAATGGGATCTGCACAGTAGTTACATCTTATTCGTTGATATTCATGGCTTGCCAAGTTCGGTGACATAGTTGTAAGCGCTCTGTACTATAACCCAGATCATAAATAAATTATTTTTCACAAAATGCATATTTAATTTCATTCTTGAATAAGTTCTTATAATTTTATTTTGTGGATTGTATACATACAAATGCATATTAACAACCGCGAACTAATTCGTAGACAAAATACGATTTAATTTACATTTTATAACGGAAGACGTCTCTTCGAAGAAAATTCTGAAGATTGGAGAGCAAAACGCTTGAAGAAAAACGTTCGACGCAAAGGATAAACTTGATGTCTCCCATAAAGAAGAAATTAAAATTTGTATTAATATAAGATTTAATTTTGATTTTTAAATAAAGACAGGCAAAAATATACAAAAAAAAAACAAGGACAAATGCCAGATCTCTTTGTGTTTTTAACATTGATTTATTCATGTAGCAGTAACTGAGTAAAGTCAATAGAATTGGTAGCGTCCTGGTACCCTAGAATATGGGAAAGGAGCTGATCGGTTGAGACTTGTAAAGTTATTGTTGCATGTCTTTTGTGTTTGTTTAAAGTTAATTATCAGATATATAACCGAGTTTGGCAAGCATGTTAAATTAAAATTTTGATATTAATAATAATGTTGACATGACTGATTTATAATATCGTACAATATTAAGACATGTCATTTTTAGCGCAAAGTATCAAAATTTACAGACTTACCGTGGTTCCATATAGAAGTCAAATCTGCAAAATTATAAATGCATGTAATTTAATTTTCATGAGTTCCTGATTTTCATATTTCCCATAATCTCATACAATCCCATTACATCCTTGACCGTAGGAATTATAATGCATCGTTTTTTTAATCAGCCTCATCTAAAAACAAGTGGAAAATTGTTCTCATATTCTATTAAAATAATATATAAAACTAAGTATACTAAGTCTGTTAATAGTTCAGTAGTATTGACACTAAAAGAAGATACTTAATAACTGTTATATAATATCTTTATAAAAGTATTTTTTTAAAGCAAATTCTTTAGTGAATTACTTAAATTAATTTTATTGTAAATCAACAATTTAATAATGAATAATAATATTGACAGAAAAAGTAAAAAATATAACTTGTTCCGTTCGTAATTCCCGATTAATTTGATAAATACGGGGGACGCAACTATTTTTTGTTTGGAAGGCGTCCACGTGCCATGGCGGTGGAGGAGCCATGGCTTTTCAATCATTATAAAAGGATAGGATATTAGGATTTGCACAATATTAAGTTATAATAGCAAGTAACGTCATTTTAGAACCTCGGGAGCTTTATATTTTAGATTATCTTGAAAATCTCACCCTATCGTAAAAGGTTGGAATAAAAATAAAATTTTTCATAAATCCGCCAAACAATTTTCTTTAAACTAGTGGAAAAACTGTATCTCTTTTTCTAGTAAATCAATATGAAATACTATGTATTAAAATAATCTAATAGGGGAGTTATATCAGAATAAAAAATAAAAAAAACTATATTCATTTACTGTTTTGCAATTCAATGTCCTAATACAGTACACTCCCTTTTATCGGACTCAGCGACATCGGAACTCCGCTTCATCGGAACTGAAAATCTGGATATTATTAATTTTTGTTTTCTTACGAAATAAATAATTTTTTCGTTTTAGCGCCTTCAATTTCCATTCGTTCTATCCGCAAAACAGTGAAGTATCACATTTTGCATCAAAAGTCATCAGGCGTTTTCCATAATCTGTACCCATCGATGTGATTTACGAGGCCGTGGAGTATTCGCACAAAAGTAGAAAGAGGAAGGGGGCCGGAAGTGAACATCTGCGTCGACCGCTTCCCAAACTGTCATTCAGTCTGTCTCGCGTCGCGACTGCACCTGTGTTACGTGGAAGTCAGTTGACTGCTGTAATATGAATATGGAATATGAGAATAAAGATTTTGGATCTTTATTTCCTGCGTTGCTTTATTCCTATAGGTCCATTGTTACTATGTTCAAAGTTTGAGTGCCTTATTTTCATAAAATCTCTTGTGTTATCTTAAAAACAAGAGTGAATACAATCACGATACGTCAACGTACGGGCGGAAATGATGACTCACGACGGACTCCGCTTCATCGGAATTTTTCGACATCCGAACCGGCCGTCCGCCACATTAGTTCCGATGAACGAGAGTGTACTGTAGAACGTTTTTTCAAAACAAAAAGTCTTTATTGAATAACTTTAATCGTTACTAACGCTATCTAACAATAAAAAAAGTTTATAATATTAACTAAGAGACATAATTATATAACTCGCATATTCATAACTCCAGTTAAAATATATTTAATTTTAAAAATATAGGGGAGGCGCCTAATGTTTTTTTCTGGAAGGCCTTCACAGGCCATAGCGGTGGAGGAGCTATGGTTTTTAAAGCATCCTAAAGGCTAGGATATTAGAATGTGTAGAATATTTTAACGAAACAAGTTTTAAATTGAATATTATTGAACTAAGCTAACCTAAATATTTTATTTAAATTTTTATTAAATTTACTATGTTTTTTTTAAATACCAATTCATGTTGTTGCAACTTGGAATCATAAAGAGATTTTTATGTATCTTTGTACACGTACTACTAAGGGGAAAGTGAAAAGTCAAATGGGATCTGCACAGTAGTTACATCTTGTTCGTTAATATTCATGGCTTGCCAAGTTCGGTGACATAGTTGTAAGAGCTCTGTACTATAAACCAGATCATAAATAAATTATTTTTCACAAAATGCATATTTAATTTCATTCTTGAATAAGTTTTTATAATTTTATTTTGTGGATTGTATACATACAAATGCATATTAACAACCGCGAACTAATTCGTAGACAAAATACGATTTAATTTACATTTTATAACGGAAGACGTCTCTTCGAAGAAAATTCTGAAGATTAGAGAGCAAAATGCTTGAAGAAAAACGTTCGACGCAAAGGATAAACTTGATGTCTCCCATAAAGAAGAAATTAAAATTTGTATTAATATAAGATTTAATTTTGATTTTTAAATAAAGACAGGCAAAAATATACAAAAAAAACAAGGACAAATGCCAGATCTCTTTGTGTTTTTAACATTGATTTATTCATGTAGCAGTAACTGAGTAAAGTCAATAGAATTGGTAGCGTCCTGGTACCCTAGAATATGGGAAAGGAGCTGATCGGTTGAGACTTGTAAAGTTATTGTTGCATGTCTTTTGTGTTTGTTTAAAGTTAATTATCAGATATATAACCGAGTTTGGCAAGCATGTAAAATTAAAATTTTGATATTAATAATAATGTTGACATGACTGATTTATAATATCGTACAATATTAAGACATGTCATTTTTAGCGCAAAGTATCAAAATTTACAGACTTACCGTGGTTCCATATAGAAGTCAAATCTGCAAAATTATAAATGCATGTAATTTAATTTTCATGAGTTCCTGATTTTCATATTTCCCATAATCTCATACAATCCCATTATATCCTTGACCGTAGGAATTATAATGCATCGTTTTTTTAATCAGCCTCATCTAAAAACAAGTGGAAAATTGTTCTCATATTCTATTAAAATAATATATAAAACTAAGTATACTAAGTCTGTTAATAGTTCAGTAATATTGACACCAAAAGAAGATACTTAATAACTGTTATATAATATCTTTATAAAAGTATTTTTTTAAAGCAAATTCTTTAGTGAATTACTTAAATTAATTTTATTGTAAATCAACAATTTAATAATGAATAATAATATTGACAGAAAAAGTAAAAAATATAACTTGTTCCGTTTGTAATTCCCGATTAATTTGATAAATACGGGGGACGCAACTATTTTTTGTTTGGAAGGCGTCCACGTGCCATGGCGGTGGAGGAGCCATGGCTTTTCAATCATTATAAAAGGATAGGATATTAGGATTTGCACAATATTAAGTTATAATAGCAAGTAACGTCATTTTAGAACCTCGGGAGCTTTATATTTTAGATTATCTTGAAAATCTCACCCTATCGTAAAGGGTAGGAATAAATATAAAATTTTTCATAAATCCGCCAAACAATTTTCTTTAAACTAGTGGAAAAACTGTATCTCTTTTTCTAGTAAATCGATATGAAATACTATGTATTTAAATAATCTAATAGGGGAGTTATATCAGAATAAAAAATATAAAAAACTATATTCATTTACTGTTTTGCAATTCAATGTCCTAATAGAACGTCTTTTCAAAACAAAAAGTCTTTATTGAATAACTTTAATCGTTACTAACGCTATCTAACAATAAAAAAAGTTTATAATATTAACTAAGAGACATAATTATATAACTCGCATATTCATAACTCCAGTTAAAATATATTTAATTTTAAAAATATTGGGGAGGCGCCTAATGTTTTTTTCTGGAAGGCCTTCACAGGCCATAGCGGTGGAGGAGCTATGGTTTTTAAAGCATCCTAAAGGCTAGGATATTAGAATGTGTAGAATATTTCAACAAAACAAGTTTTAAGTTGAATATTATTGAACTTAGCTAACCTAAATATTTTATTTAAATTTTTATTAAATTTACTATGTTTTTTTTTAATAACAAATTCATGTTGTTGCAACTTGCAATCATAAAGAGATTTTTATGTATCTTTGTACACGTACTACTAAGGGGAAAGTGAAAAGTCAAATGGGATCTGCACAGTAGTTACATCTTGTTCATTAATATTCATGGCTTGTCAAGTTCGGTGACATAGTTGTGAGAGCTCTGTACTATAAACCAGATCATAAATAAATTATTTTTCACAAAATGCATATTTAATTTCATTCTTGAATAAGTTTTTATAATTTTATTTTGTGGATTGTATACATACAAATGCATATTAACAACCGCGAACTAATTCGTAGACAAAATACGATTTAATTTACATTTTATAACGGAAGACGTCTCTTCGAAGAAAATTCTGAAGATTAGAGAGCAAAATGCTTGAAGAAAAACGTTCGACGCAAAGGATAAACTTGATGTCTCCCATAAAGAAGAAATTAAAATTTGTATTAATATAAGATTTAATTTTGATTTTTAAATAAAGACAGGCAAAAATATACAAAAAAAAAACAAGGACAAATGCCAGATCTCTTTGTGTTTTTAACATTGATTTATTCATGTAGCAGTAACTGAGTAAAGTCAATAGAATTGGTAGCGTCCTGGTACCCTAGAATATGGGAAAGGAGCTGATCGGTTGAGACTTGTAAAGTTATTGTTGCATGTCTTTTGTGTTTGTTTAAAGTTAATTATCAGATATATAACCGAGTTTGGCAAGCATGTTAAATTAAAATTTTGATATTAATAATAATGTTGACATGACTGATTTATAATATCGTACAATATTAAGACATGTCATTTTTAGCGCAAAGTATCAAAATTTACAGACTTACCGTGGTTCCATATAGAAGTCAAATCTGCAAAATTATAAATGCATGTAATTTAATTTTCATGAGTTCCTGATTTTCATATTTCCCATAATCTCATACAATCCCATTACATCCTTGACCGTAGGAATTATAATGCATCGTTTTTTTAATCAGCCTCATCTAAAAACAAGTGGAAAATTGTTCTCATATTCTATTAAAATAATATATAAAACTAAGTATACTAAGTCTGTTAATAGTTCAGTAGTATTGACACTAAAAGAAGATACTTAATAACTGTTATATAATATCTTTATAAAAGTATTTTTTTAAAGCAAATTCTTTAGTGAATTACTTAAATTAATTTTATTGTAAATCAACAATTTAATAATGAATAATAATATTGACAGAAAAAGTAAAAAATATAACTTGTTCCGTTCGTAATTCCCGATTAATTTGATAAATACGGGGGACGCAACTATTTTTTGTTTGGAAGGCGTCCACGTGCCATGGCGGTGGAGGAGCCATGGCTTTTCAATCATTATAAAAGGATAGGATATTAGGATTTGCACAATATTAAGTTATAATAGCAAGTAACGTCATTTTAGAACCTCGGGAGCTTTATATTTTAGATTATCTTGAAAATCTCACCCTATCGTAAAAGGTTGGAATAAAAATAAAATTTTTCATAAATCCGCCAAACAATTTTCTTTAAACTAGTGGAAAAACTGTATCTCTTTTTCTAGTAAATCAATATGAAATACTATGTATTAAAATAATCTAATAGGGGAGTTATATCAGAATAAAAAATAAAAAAAACTATATTCATTTACTGTTTTGCAATTCAATGTCCTAATACAGTACACTCCCTTTTATCGGACTCAGCGACATCGGAACTCCGCTTCATCGGAACTGAAAATCTGGATATTATTAATTTTTGTTTTCTTACGAAATAAATAATTTTTTCGTTTTAGCGCCTTCAATTTCCATTCGTTCTATCCGCAAAACAGTGAAGTATCACATTTTGCATCAAAAGTCATCAGGCGTTTTCCATAATCTGTACCCATCGATGTGATTTACGAGGCCGTGGAGTATTCGCACAAAAGTAGAAAGAGGAAGGGGGCCGGAAGTGAACATCTGCGTCGACCGCTTCCCAAACTGTCATTCAGTCTGTCTCGCGTCGCGACTGCACCTGTGTTACGTGGAAGTCAGTTGACTGCTGTAATATGAATATGGAATATGAGAATAAAGATTTTGGATCTTTATTTCCTGCGTTGCTTTATTCCTATAGGTCCATTGTTACTATGTTCAAAGTTTGAGTGCCTTATTTTCATAAAATCTCTTGTGTTATCTTAAAAACAAGAGTGAATACAATCACGATACGTCAACGTACGGGCGGAAATGATGACTCACGACGGACTCCGCTTCATCGGAATTTTTCGACATCCGAACCGGCCGTCCGCCACATTAGTTCCGATGAACGAGAGTGTACTGTAGAACGTTTTTTCAAAACAAAAAGTCTTTATTGAATAACTTTAATCGTTACTAACGCTATCTAACAATAAAAAAAGTTTATAATATTAACTAAGAGACATAATTATATAACTCGCATATTCATAACTCCAGTTAAAATATATTTAATTTTAAAAATATAGGGGAGGCGCCTAATGTTTTTTTCTGGAAGGCCTTCACAGGCCATAGCGGTGGAGGAGCTATGGTTTTTAAAGCATCCTAAAGGCTAGGATATTAGAATGTGTAGAATATTTTAACGAAACAAGTTTTAAATTGAATATTATTGAACTAAGCTAACCTAAATATTTTATTTAAATTTTTATTAAATTTACTATGTTTTTTTTAAATACCAATTCATGTTGTTGCAACTTGGAATCATAAAGAGATTTTTATGTATCTTTGTACACGTACTACTAAGGGGAAAGTGAAAAGTCAAATGGGATCTGCACAGTAGTTACATCTTGTTCGTTAATATTCATGGCTTGCCAAGTTCGGTGACATAGTTGTAAGAGCTCTGTACTATAAACCAGATCATAAATAAATTATTTTTCACAAAATGCATATTTAATTTCATTCTTGAATATGTTTTTATAATTTTATTTTGTGGATTGTATACATACAAATGCATATTAACAACCGCGAACTAATTCGTAGACAAAATACGATTTAATTTACATTTTATAACGGAAGACGTCTCTTCGAAGAAAATTCTGAAGATTAGAGAGCAAAATGCTTGAAGAAAAACGTTCGACGCAAAGGATAAACTTGATGTCTCCCATAAAGAAGAAATTAAAATTTGTATTAATATAAGATTTAATTTTGATTTTTAAATAAAGACAGGCAAAAATATACAAAAAAAACAAGGACAAATGCCAGATCTCTTTGTGTTTTTAACATTGATTTATTCATGTAGCAGTAACTGAGTAAAGTCAATAGAATTGGTAGCGTCCTGGTACCCTAGAATATGGGAAAGGAGCTGATCGGTTGAGACTTGTAAAGTTATTGTTGCATGTCTTTTGTGTTTGTTTAAAGTTAATTATCAGATATATAACCGAGTTTGGCAAGCATGTAAAATTAAAATTTTGATATTAATAATAATGTTGACATGACTGATTTATAATATCGTACAATATTAAGACATGTCATTTTTAGCGCAAAGTATCAAAATTTACAGACTTACCGTGGTTCCATATAGAAGTCAAATCTGCAAAATTATAAATGCATGTAATTTAATTTTCATGAGTTCCTGATTTTCATATTTCCCATAATCTCATACAATCCCATTATATCCTTGACCGTAGGAATTATAATGCATCGTTTTTTTAATCAGCCTCATCTAAAAACAAGTGGAAAATTGTTCTCATATTCTATTAAAATAATATATAAAACTAAGTATACTAAGTCTGTTAATAGTTCAGTAATATTGACACCAAAAGAAGATACTTAATAACTGTTATATAATATCTTTATAAAAGTATTTTTTTAAAGCAAATTCTTTAGTGAATTACTTAAATTAATTTTATTGTAAATCAACAATTTAATAATGAATAATAATATTGACAGAAAAAGTAAAAAATATAACTTGTTCCGTTTGTAATTCCCGATTAATTTGATAAATACGGGGGACGCAACTATTTTTTGTTTGGAAGGCGTCCACGTGCCATGGCGGTGGAGGAGCCATGGCTTTTCAATCATTATAAAAGGATAGGATATTAGGATTTGCACAATATTAAGTTATAATAGCAAGTAACGTCATTTTAGAACCTCGGGAGCTTTATATTTTAGATTATCTTGAAAATCTCACCCTATCGTAAAGGGTAGGAATAAATATAAAATTTTTCATAAATCCGCCAAACAATTTTCTTTAAACTAGTGGAAAAACTGTATCTCTTTTTCTAGTAAATCGATATGAAATACTATGTATTTAAATAATCTAATAGGGGAGTTATATCAGAATAAAAAATATAAAAAACTATATTCATTTACTGTTTTGCAATTCAATGTCCTAATAGAACGTCTTTTCAAAACAAAAAGTCTTTATTGAATAACTTTAATCGTTACTAACGCTATCTAACAATAAAAAAAGTTTATAATATTAACTAAGAGACATAATTATATAACTCGCATATTCATAACTCCAGTTAAAATATATTTAATTTTAAAAATATTGGGGAGGCGCCTAATGTTTTTTTCTGGAAGGCCTTCACAGGCCATAGCGGTGGAGGAGCTATGGTTTTTAAAGCATCCTAAAGGCTAGGATATTAGAATGTGTAGAATATTTCAACAAAACAAGTTTTAAGTTGAATATTATTGAACTTAGCTAACCTAAATATTTTATTTAAATTTTTATTAAATTTACTATGTTTTTTTTTAATAACAAATTCATGTTGTTGCAACTTGCAATCATAAAGAGATTTTTATGTATCTTTGTACACGTACTACTAAGGGGAAAGTGAAAAGTCAAATGGGATCTGCACAGTAGTTACATCTTGTTCATTAATATTCATGGCTTGTCAAGTTCGGTGACATAGTTGTGAGAGCTCTGTACTATAAACCAGATCATAAATAAATTATTTTTCACAAAATGCATATTTAATTTCATTCTTGAATAAGTTTTTATAATTTTATTTTGTGGATTGTATATATACAAATGCATATTAACCGCGAACTAATTCGTAGACAAAATACAATTTAATTTACATTTTATAACGGAAGACGTCTCTTCGAAGAAAATTCTGAAGATTGGAGAGCAAAACGCTTGAAGAAAAACGTTCGACGCAAAGGATAAACTTGATGTCTCCCATAAAGAAGAAATTAAAATTTGTATTAATATAAGATTTAATTTTGATTTTTAAATAAAGACAGGCAAAAATATACAAAAAAAAACAAGGACAAATGCCAGATCTCTTTGTGTTTTTAACATTGATTTATTCATGTAGCAGTAACTGAGTAAAGTCAATAGAATTGGTAGCGTCCTGGTACCCTAGAATATGGGAAAGGAGCTGATCGGTTGAGACTTGTAAAGTTATTGTTGCATGTCTTTTGTGTTTGTTTAAAGTTAATTATCAGATATATAACCGAGTTTGGCAAGCACGTTAAATTAAAATTTTGATATTAATAATAATGTTGACATGACTGATTTATAATATCGTACAATATTAAGACATGTCATTTTTAGCGCAAAGTATCAAAATTTACAGACTTACCGTGGTTCCATATAGAAGTCAAATCTGCAAAATTATAAATGCATGTAATTTAATTTTCATGAGTTCCTGATTTTCATATTTCCCATAATCTCATACAATCCCATTATATCCTTGACCGTAGGAATTATAATGCATCGTTTTTTTAATCAGCCTCATCTAAAAACAAGTGGAAAATTGTTCTCATATTCTATTAAAATAATATATAAAACTAAGTATACTAAGTCTGTTAATAGTTCAGTAGTATTGACACTAAAAGAAGATACTTAATAACTGTTATATAATATCTTTATAAAAGTATTTTTTTAAAGCAAATTCTTTAGTGAATTACTTAAATTAATTTTATTGTAAATCAACAATTTAATAATGAATAATAATATTGACAGAAAAAGTAAAAAATATAACTTGTTCCGTTCGTAATTCCCGATTAATTTGATAAATACGGGGGACGCAACTATTTTTTGTTTGGAAGGCGTCCACGTGCCATGGCGGTGGAGGAGCCATGGCTTTTCAATCATTATAAAGGGATAGGATATTAGGATTTGCACAATATTAAGTTATAATAGCAAGTAACGTCATTTTAGAACCTCGGGAGCTTTATATTTTAGATTATCTTGAAAATCTCACCCTATCGTAAAAGGTAGGAATAAAAATAAAATTTTTCATAAATCCGCCAAACAATTTTCTTTAAACTAGTGGAAAAACTGTATCTCTTTTTATAGTAAATCAATATGAAATACTATGTATTTAAATAATCTAATAGGGGAGTTATATCAGAATAAAAAATAAAAATAAACTATATTCATTTACTGTTTTGCAATTCAATGTCCTAATAGAACGTTTTTTCAAAACAAAAAGTCTTTATTGAATAACTTTAATCGTTACTAACGCTATCTAACAATAAAAAAAGTTTATAATATTAACTAAGAGACATAATTATATAACTCGCATATTCATAACTCCAGTTAAAATATATTTAAATTTAAAAATATAGGGGAGGCGCCTAATGTTTTTTTCTGGAAGGCCTTCACAGGCCATAGCGGTGGAGGAGCTATGGTTTTTAAAGCATCCTAAAGGCTAGGATATTAGAATGTGTAGAATATTTTAACGAAACAAGTTTTAAATTGAATATTATTGAACTAAGCTAACCTAAATATTTTATTTAAATTTTTATTAAATTTACTATGTTTTTTTTAATACCAATTCATGTTGTTGCAACTTGGAATCATAAAGAGATTTTTATGTATCTTTGTACACGTACTACTAAGGGGAAAGTGAAAAGTCAAATGGGATCTGCACAGTAGTTACATCTTGTTCGTTAATATTCATGGCTTGCCAAGTTCGGTGACATAGTTGTAAGAGCTCTGTACTATAAACCAGATCATAAATAAATTATTTTTCACAAAATGCATATTTAATTTCATTCTTGAATATGTTTTTATAATTTTATTTTGTGGATTGTATACATACAAATGCATATTAACAACCGCGAACTAATTCGTAGACAAAATACGATTTAATTTACATTTTATAACGGAAGACGTCTCTTCGTAGAAAATTCTGAAGATTAGAGAGCAAAATGCTTGAAGAAAAACGTTCGACGCAAAGGATAAACTTGATGTCTCCCATAAAGAAGAAATTAAAATTTGTATTAATATAAGATTTAATTTTGATTTTTAAATAAAGACAGGCAAAAATATACAAAAAAAAACAAGGACAAATGCCAGATCTCTTTGTGTTTTTAACATTGATTTATTCATGTAGCAGTAACTGAGTAAAGTCAATAGAATTGGTAGCGTCCTGGTACCCTAGAATATGGGAAAGGAGCTGATCGGTTGAGACTTGTAAAGTTATTGTTGCATGTCTTTTGTGTTTGTTTAAAGTTAATTATCAGATATATAACCGAGTTTGGCAAGCATGTTAAATTAAAATTTTGATATTAATAATAATGTTGACATGACTGATTTATAATATCGTACATATTAAGACATGTCATTTTTAGCGCAAAGTATCAAAATTTACAGACTTACCGTGGTTCCATATAGAAGTCAAATCTGCAAAATTATAAATGCATGTAATTTAATTTTCATGAGTTCCTGATTTTCATATTTCCCATAATCTCATACAATCCCATTATATCCTTGACCGTAGGAATTATAATGCATCGTTTTTTTAATAAGCCTCATCTAAAAACAAGTGGAAAATTGTTCTCATATTCTATTAAAATAATATATAAAACTAAGTATACTAAGTCTGTTAATAGTTCAGTAATATTGACACCAAAAGAAGATCCTTAATAACTGTTATATAATATCTTTATAAAAGTATTTTTTTAAAGCAAATTCTTTAGTGAATTACTTAAATTAATTTTATTGTAAATCAACAATTTAATAATGAATAATAATATTGACAGAAAAAGTAAAAAAATATAACTTGTTCCGTTCGTAATTCCCGATTAATTTGATAAATACGGGGGACGCAACTATTTTTTGTTTGGAAGGCGTCCACGTGCCATGGCGGTGGAGGAGCCATGGCTTTTCAATCATTATAAAAGGATAGGATATTAGGATTTGCACAATATTAAGTTATAATAGCAAGTAACGTAATTTTAGAACCTCGGGAGCTTTATATTTTAGATTATCTTGAAAATCTCACCCTATCGTAAAAGGTAGGAATAAAAATAAAATTTTTCATAAATCCGCCAAACAATTTTCTTTAAACTAGTGGAAAAACTGTATCTCTTTTTATAGTAAATCAATATGAAATACTATGTATTTAAATAATCTAATAGGGGAGTTATATCAGAATAAAAAATTAAAAAAACTATATTCATTTACTGTTTTGCAATTCAATGTCCTAATAGAACGTCTTTTCAAAACAAAAAGTCTTTATTGAATAACTTTAATCGTTACTAACGCTATCTAACAATAAAAAAAGTTTATAATATTAACTAAGAGACCTAATTATATAACTCGCATATTCATAACTCCAGTTAAAATATATTTAATTTAAAAAAATATGGGGGAGGCGCCTAATGTTTTTTTCTGGAAGGCCTTCACAGGCCATAGCGGTGGAGGAGCTATGGTTTTTAAAGCATCCTAAAGGCTAGGATATTAGAATGTGTAGAATATTTTAACAAAACAAGTTTTAAGTTGAATATTATTGAACTTAGCTAACCTAAATATTTTATTTAAATTTTTATTAAATTTACTATGTTTTTTCAATACCAATTCATGTTGTTGCAACTTGGAATCATAAAGAGATTTTTATGTATCTTTGTACACGTACTACTAAGGGGAAAGTGAAAAGTCAAATGGGATCTGCACAGTAGTTACATCTTGTTCGTTAATATTCATGGCTTGCCAAGTTCGGTGACATAGTTGTAAGAGCTCTGTACTATAACCCAGATCATAAATAAATTATTTTTCACAAAATGCATATTTAATTTCATTCTTGAATAAGTTTTTATAATTTTATTTTGTGGATTGTATACATACAAATGCATATTAACAACCGCAAACTAATTCATAGACAAAATACGATTTAATTTACATTTTATAACGGAAGACGTCTCTTCGAAGAAAATTCTGAAGATTGGAGAGCAAAACGCTTGAAGAAAAACGTTCGACGCAAAGGATAAACTTGATGTCTCCCATAAAGAAGAAATTAAAATTTGTATTAATATAAGATTTAATTTTGATTTTTAAATAAAGACAGGCAAAAATATACAAAAAAAAAAAAAACAAGGACAAATGCCAGATCTCTTTGTGTTTTTAACATTGATTTATTCATGTAGCAGTAACTGAGTAAAGTCAATAGAATTGGTAGCGTCCTGGTACCCTAGAATATGGGAAAGGAGCTGATCGGTTGAGACTTGTAAAGTTATTGTTGCATGTCTTTTGTGTTTGTTTAAAGTTAATTATCAGATATATAACCGAGTTTGGCAAGCATGTTAAATTAAAATTTTGATATTTATAATAATGTTGACATGACTGATTTATAATATCGTACAATATTAAGACATGTCATTTTTAGCGCAAAGTATCAAAATTTACAGACTTACCGTGGTTCCATATAGAAGTCAAATCTGAAAAATTATAAATGCATGTAATTTAATTTTCATGAGTTCCTGATTTTCATATTTCCCATAATCTCATACAATCCCATTATATCCTTGACCGTACTAATTATAATGCATCGTTTTTTTTAATCAGCCTCATCTAAAAACAAGTGGAAAATTTTTCTCATATTCTATTAAAATAATATATAAACTAAGTATACTAAGTCTGTTAATAGTTCAGTAATATTGACACTAAAAGAAGATACTTAATAACTGTTATATAATATCTTTATAAAAGTATTTTTTTTAAAGCAAATTCTTTAGTGAATTACTTAAATTAATTTTATTGTAAATCAACAATTTGATAATGAATAATAATATTGACAGAAAAAGTAAAAAATATAACTTGTTGCGTTCGTAATTCCCGATTAATTTGATAAATACGGGGGACGCAACTATTTTTTGTTTGGAAGGCATCCACGTGCCATGGCGGTGGAGGAGCCATGGCTTTTCAATCATTATAAAAGGATAGGATATTAGGATTTGCACAATATTAAGTTATAATAGCAAGTAACATCAATTTAGAACCTTGGGAGCTTTATATATTAGATTATCTTGAAAATCTCACCCTATCGTAAAAGGTAGGAATAAAAATAGAATTTTTTATAAATCCGCCAAACAATTTTCTTTAAACTAGTGGAAAAACTGTATCTCTTTTTCTAGTAAATCGATATGAAATACTATGTATTTAAATAATCTAATAGGGGAGTTATATCAGAATAAAAAATAAAAAAAACTATATTCATTTACTGTTTTGCAATTCAATGTGCTAATAGAAAGTCTTTTCAAAACAAAAAGTCTTTATTGAATAACTTTAATCGTTACTAACGCTATCTAACAATAAAAAAAGTTTATAATATTAACTAAGAGACCTAATTATATAACTCGCATATTCATAACTCCAGTTAAAATATATTTAATTTAAAAAATATGGGGGAGGCGCCTAATGTTTTTTTCTGGAAGGCCTTCACAGGCCATAGCGGTGGAGGAGCTATGGTTTTTAAAGCATCCTAAAGGCTAGGATATTAGAATGTGTAGAATATTTTAACAAAACAAGTTTTAAGTTGAATATTATTGAACTTAGCTAACCTAAATATTTTATTTAAATTTTTATTAAATTTACTATGTTTTTTTTCAATACCAATTTATGTTGTTGCAACTTGGAATCATAAAGAGATTTTTATGTATCTTTGTACACGTACTACTAAGGGGAAAGTGAAAAGTCAAATGGGAACTGCACAGTAGTTACATCTTGTTCGTTAATATTCATGGCTTGCCAAGTTCGGTGACGTAGTTGTAAGCGCTCTGTACTATAAACCAGATCATAAATAAATTATTTTTCACAAAATGCATATTTAATTTCATTCTTGAATAAGTTTTTATAATTTTATTTTGTGGATTGTATATATACAAATGCATATTAACAACCGCGAACTAATTCGTAGACAAAATACGATTTAATTTACATTTTATAACGGAAGACGTCTCTTCGAAGAAAATTCTGAAGATTAGAGAGCAAAATGCTCGAAGAAAAACGTTCGACGCAAAGGATAAACTTGATGTCTCCCATAAAGAAGAAATTAAAATTTGTATTAATATAAGATTTAATTTTGATTTTTAAATAAGGACAGGCAAAAATATACAAAAAAAAAAGGACAAATGCCAGATCTCTTTGTGTTTTTAACATTGATTTATTCATGTAGCAGTAACTGAGTAAAGTCAATAGAATTGGTAGCGTCCTGGTACCCTAGAATATGGGAAAGGAGCTGATCGGTTGAGACTTGTAAAGTTATTGTTGCATGTCTTTTGTGTTTGTTTAAAGTTAATTATCAGATATATAACCGAGTTTGGCAAGCATGTTAAATTAAAATTTTGATATTAATAATAATGTTGACATGACTGATTTATAATATCGTACAATATTAAGACATGTCATTTTTAGCGCAAAGTATCAAAATTTACAGACTTACCGTGGTTCCATATAGAAGTCAAATCTGCAAAATTATAAATGCATGTAATTTAATTTTCATGAGTTCCTGATTTTCATATTTCCCATAATCTCATACAATCCCATTATATCCTTGACCGTAGGAATTATAATGCATCGTTTTTTTAATCAGCCTCATCTAAAAACAAGTGGAAAATTGTTCTCATATTCTATTAAAATAATATATAAAACTAAGTATACTAAGTCTGTTAATAGTTCAGTAATATTGACACCAAAAGAAGATCCTTAATAACTGTTATATAATATCTTTATAAAAGTATTTTTTTAAAGCAAATTCTTTAGTGAATTACTTAAATTAATTTTATTGTAAATCAACAATTTAATAATGAATAATAATATTGACAGAAAAAGTAAAAAATATAACTTGTTCCGTTCGTAATTCCCAATTAATTTGATAAATACGGGGGACGCAACTATTTTTTGTTTGGAAGGCGTCCACGTGCCATGGCGGTGGAGGAGCCATGGCTTTTCAATCATTATAAAAGGATAGGATATTAGGATTTGCACAATATTAAGTTATAATAGCAAGTAACGTAATTTTAGAACCTCGGGAGCTTTATATTTTAGATTATCTTGAAAATCTCACCCTATCGTAAAAGGTAGGAATAAAAATAAAATTTTTCATAAATCCGCCAAACAATTTTCTTTAAACTAGTGGAAAAACTGTATCTCTTTTTATAGTAAATCAATATGAAATACTATGTATTTAAATAATCTAATAGGAGAGTTATATCAGAATAAAAAATTAAAAAAACTATATTCATTTACTGTTTTGCAATTCAATGTCCTAATAGAACGTCTTTTCAAAACAAAAAGTCTTTATTGAATAACTTTAATCGTTACTAACGCTATCTAACAATAAAAAAAGTTTATAATATTAACTAAGAGACCTAATTATATAACTCGCATATTCATAACTCCAGTTAAAATATATTTAATTTAAAAAAATATGGGGGAGGCGCCTAATGTTTTTTTCTGGAAGGCCTTCACAGGCCATAGCGGTGGAGGAGCTATGGTTTTTAAAGCATCCTAAAGGCTAGGATATTAGAATGTGTAGAATATTTTAACAAAACAAGTTTTAAGTTGAATATTGTTGAACTTAGCTAACCTAAATATTTTATTTAAATTTTTATTAAATTTACTATGTTTTTTCAATACCAATTCATGTTGTTGCAACTTGGAATCATAAAGAGATTTTTATGTATCTTTGTACACGTACTACTAAGGGGAAAGTGAAAAGTCAAATGGGATCTCCACAGTAGTTACATCTTGTTCGTTAATATTCATGGCTTGCCAAGTTCGGTGACATAGTTGTAAGAGCTCTGTACTATAACCCAGATCATAAATAAATTATTTTTCACAAAATGCATATTTAATTTCATTCTTGAATAAGTTTTTATAATTTTATTTTGTGGATTGTATACATACAAATGCATATTAACAACCGCAAACTAATTCGTAGACAAAATACGATTTAATTTACATTTTATAACGGAAGACGTCTCTTCGAAGAAAATTCTGAAGATTGGAGAGCAAAACGCTTGAAGAAAAACGTTCGACGTAAAGGATAAACTTGATGTCTCCCATAAAGAAGAAATTAAAATTTGTATTAATATAAGATTTAATTTTGATTTTTAAATAAAGACAGGCAAAAATATACAAAAAAAAACAAGGACAAATGCCAGATCTCTTTGTGTTTTTAACATTGATTTATTCATGTAGCAGTAACTGAGTAAAGTCAATAGAATTGGTAGCGTCCTGGTACCCTAGAATATGGGAAAGGAGCTGATCGGTTGAGACTTGTATAGTTATTGTTGCATGTCTTTTGTGTTTGTTTAAAGTTAATTATCAGATATATAACCGAGTTTGGCAAGCATGTTAAATTAAAATTTTGATATTTATAATAATGTTGACATGACTGATTTATAATATCGTACAATATTAAGACATGTCATTTTTAGCGCAAAGTATCAAAATTTACAGACTTACCGTGGTTCCATATAGAAGTCAAATCTGAAAAATTATAAATGCATGTAATTTAATTTTCATGAGTTCCTGATTTTCATATTTCCCATAATCTCATACAATCCCATTATATCCTTGACCGTACTAATTATAATGCATCGTTTTTTTTAATCAGCCTCATCTAAAAACAAGTGGAAAATTGTTCTCATATTCTATTAAAATAATATATAAAACTAAGTATACTAAGTCTGTTAATAGTTCAGTAATATTGACACCAAAAGAAGATACTTAATAACTGTTATATAATATCTTTATAAAAGTATTTTTTTAAAGCAAATTCTTTAGTGAATTACTTAAATTAATTTTATTGTAAATCAACAATTTGATAATGAATAATAATATTGACAGAAAAAGTAAAAAATATAACTTGTTCCGTTCGTAATTCCCGATTAATTTGATAAATACGGGGGACGCAACTATTTTTTGTTTGGAAGGCATCCACGTGCCATGGCGGTGGAGGAGCCATGGCTTTTCAATCATTATAAAAGGATAGGATATTAGGATTTGCACAATATTAAGTTATAATAGCAAGTAACGTCATTTTAGAACCTCGGGAGCTTTATATTTTAGATTATCTTGGAAATCTCACCCTATCGTAAAAGGTAGGAATAAAAATAAAATTTTTCATAAATCCGCCAAACAATTTTCTTTAAACTAGTGGAAAAACTGTATCTCTTTTTCTAGTAAATCGATATGAAATACTATGTATTTAAATAATCTAATAGGGGAGTTATATCAGAATAAAAAATAAAAAAAACTATATTCATTTACTGTTTTGCAATTCAATGTGCTAATAGAAAGTCTTTTCAAAACAAAAAGTCTTTATTGAATAACTTTAATCGTTACTAACGCTATCTAACAATAAAAAAAGTTTATAATATTAACTAAGAGACCTAATTATAAAACTCGCATATTCATAACTCCAGTTAAAATATATTTAATTTAAAAAATATGGGGGAGGCGCCTAATGTTTTTTTCTGGAAGGCCTTCACAGGCCATAGCGGTGGAGGAGCTATGGTTTTTAAAGCATCCTAAAGGCTAGGATATTAGAATGTGTAGAATATTTTAACAAAACAAGTTTTAAGTTGAATATTATTGAACTTAGCTAACCTAAATATTTTATTTAAATTTTTATTAAATTTACTATGTTTTTTTTCAATACCAATTTATGTTGTTGCAACTTGGAATCATAAAGAGATTTTTATGTATCTTTGTACACGTACTACTAAGGGGAAAGTGAAAAGTCAAATGGGATCTGCACAGTAGTTACATCTTGTTCGTTAATATTCATGGCTTGCCAAGTTCGGTGACGTAGTTGTAAGCGCTCTGTACTATAACCCAGATCATAAATAAATTATTTTTCACAAAATGCATATTTAATTTCATTCTTGAATAAATTTTTATAATTTTATTTTGTGGATTGTATACATACAAATGCATATTAACAACCGCGAACTAATTCGTAGACAAAATACGATTTAATTTACATTTTATAACGGAAGACGTCTCTTCGAAGAAAATTCTGAAGATTAGAGAGCAAAATGCTCGAAGAAAAACGTTCGACGCAAAGGATAAACTTGATGTCTCCCATAAAGAAGAAATTAAAATTTGTATTAATATAAGATTTAATTTTGATTTTTAAATAAGGACAGGCAAAAATATACAAAAAAAAAAGGACAAATGCCAGATCTCTTCGTGTTTTTAACATTGATTTATTCATGTAGCAGTAACTGAGTAAAGTCAATAGAATTGGTAGCGTCCTGGTACCCTAGAATATGGGAAAGGAGCTGATCGGTTGAGACTTGTAAAGTTATTGTTGCATGTCTTTTGTGTTTGTTTAAAGTTAATTATCAGATATATAACCGAGTTTGGCAAGCATGTTAAATTAAAATTTTGATATTAATAATAATGTTGACATGACTGATTTATAATATCGTACAATATTAAGACATGTCATTTTTAGCGCAAAGTATCAAAATTTACAGACTTACCGTGGTTCCATATAGAAGTCAAATCTGCAAAATTATAAATGCATGTAATTTAATTTTCATGAGTTCCTGATTTTCATATTTCCCATAATCTCATACAATCCCATTATATCCCTGACCGTAGGAATTATAATGCATCGTTTTTTTAATCAGCCTCATCTAAAAACAAGTGGAAAATTGTTCTCATATTCTATTAAAATAATATATAAAACTAAGTATACTAAGTCTGTTAATAGTTCAGTAATATTGACACCAAAAGAAGATACTTAATAACTGTTATATAATATCTTTATAAAAGTATTTTTTTAAAGCAAATTCTTTAGTGAATTACTTAAATTAATTTTATTGTAAATCAACAATTTAATAATGAATAATAATATTGACAGAAAAAGTAAAAAATATAACTTGTTCCGTTCGTAATTCCCGATTAATTTGATAAATACGGGGGACGCAACTATTTTTTGTTTGGAAGGCATCCACGTGCCATGGCGGTGGAGGAGCCATGGCTTTTCAATCATTATAAAAGGATAGGATATTAGGATTTGCACAATATTAAGTTATAATAGCAAGTAACGTCATTTTAGAACCTCGGGAGCTTTATATTTTAGATTATCTTGAAAATCTCACCCTATCGTAAAAGGTAGGAATAAAAATAAATTTTTTTATAAATCCGCCAAACAATTTTCTTTAAACTAGTGGAAAAACTGTATCTCTTTTTCTAGTAAATCGATATGAAATACTATGTATTTAAATAATCTAATAGGGGAGTTATATCAGAATAAAAAATAAAAAACTATATTCATTTACTGTTTTGCAATTCAAAGTTATAATAGAACGTCTTTTCAAAACAAAAAGTCTTTATTGAAAAACTTTAATCGTTACTAACGCTATCTAACAATAAAAAAAGTTTATAATATTAACTAAGAGACCTAATTATATAACTCGCATATTCATAACTCCAGTTAAAATATATTTAATTTAAAAAATATGGGGGAGGCGCCTAATGTTTTTTTCTGGAAGGCCTTCACAGGCCATAGCGGTGGAGGAGCTATGGTTTTTAAAGCATCCTAAAGGCTAGGATATTAGAATGTGTAGAATATTTTAACAAAACAAGTTTTAAGTTGAATATTATTGAACTTAGCTAACCTAAATATTTTATTTAAATTTTTATTAAATTTACTATGTTTTTTTTCAATACCAATTTATGTTGTTGCAACTTGGAATCATAAAGAGATTTTTATGTATATTTGTACACGTACTACTAAGGGGAAAGTGAAAAGTCAAATGGGAACTGCACAGTACTTACATCTTGTTCGTTAATATTCATGGCTTGCCAAGTTCGGTGACGTAGTTGTAAGCGCTCTGTACTATAACCCAGATCATAAATAAATTATTTTTCACAAAATGCATATTTAATTTCATTCTTGAATAAATTTTTATAATTTTATTTTGTGGATTGTATACATACAAATGCATATTAACAACCGCGAACTAATTCGTAGACAAAATACGATTTAATTTACATTTTATAACGGAAGACGTCTCTTCGAAGTAAATTCTGAAGATTAGAGAGCAAAATGCTCGAAGAAAAACGTTCGACGCAAAGGATAAACTTGATGTCTCCCATAAAGAAGAAATTAAAATTTGTATTAATATAAGATTTAATTTTGATTTTTAAATAAGGACAGGCAAAAATATACAAAAAAAAACAAGGACAAATGCCAGATCTCTTTGTGTTTTTAACATTGATTTATTCATGTAGCAGTAACTGAGTAAAGTCAATAGAATTGGTAGCGTCCTGGTACCCTAGAATATGGGAAAGGAGCTGATCGGTTGAGACTTGTAAAGTTATTGTTGCATGTCTTTTGTGTTTGTTTAAAGTTAATTATCATATATATAACCGAGTTTGGCAAGCATGTTAAATTAAAATTTTGATATTAATAATAATGTTGACATGACTGATTTATAATATCGTACAATATTAAGACATGTCATTTTTAGCGCAAAGTATCAAAATTTACAGACTTACCGTGGTTCCATATAGAAGTCAAATCTGCAAAATTATAAATGCATGTAATTTAATTTTCATGAGTTCCTGATTTTCATATTTCCCATAATCTCATACAATCCCATTATATCCTTGACCGTAGGAATTATAATGCATCGTTTTTTTAATCAGCCTCATCTAAAAACAAGTGGAAAATTGTTCTCATATTCTATTAAAATAATATATAAAACTAAGTATACTAAGTCTGTTAATAGTTCAGTAATATTGACACCAAAAGAAGATACTTATATATAATATCTTTATAAAAGTATTTTTTTAAAGCAAATTCTTTAGTGAATTACTTAAATTAATTTTATTGTAAATCAACAATTTGATAATGAATAATAATATTGACAGAAAAAGTAAAAAATATAACTTGTTCCGTTCGTAATTCCCGATTAATTTGATAAATACGGGGGACGCAACTATTTTTTGTTTGGAAGGCATCCACGTGCCATGGCGGTGGAGGAGCCATGGCTTTTCAATCATTATAAAAGGATAGGATATTAGGATTTGCACAATATTAAGTTATAATAGCAAGTAACGTCATTTTAGAACCTCGGGAGCTTTATATTTTAGATTATCTTGGAAATCTCACCCTATCGTAAAAGGTAGGAATAAAAATAAAATTTTTCATAAATCCGCCAAACAATTTTCTTTAAACTAGTGGAAAAACTGTATCTCTTTTTCTAGTAAATCGATATGAAATACTATGTATTTAAATAATCTAATAGGGGAGTTATATCAGAATAAAAAATAAAAAAAACTATATTCATTTACTGTTTTGCAATTCAATGTGCTAATAGAAAGTCTTTTCAAAACAAAAAGTCTTTATTGAATAACTTTAATCGTTACTAACGCTATCTAACAATAAAAAAAGTTTATAATATTAACTAAGAGACCTAATTATATAACTCGCATATTCATAACTCCAGTTAAAATATATTTAATTTAAAAAATATGGGGGAGGCGCCTAATGTTTTTTTCTAGAAGGCCTTCACAGGCCATAGCGGTGGAGGAGCTATGGTTTTTAAAGCATCCTAAAGGCTAGGATATTAGAATGTGTAGAATATTTTAACAAAACAAGTTTTAAGTTGAATATTATTGAACTTAGCTAACCTAAATATTTTATTTAAATTTTTATTAAATTTACTATGTTTTTTTTCAATACCAATTTATGTTGTTGCAACTTGGAATCATAAAGAGATTTTTATGTATCTTTGTACACGTACTACTAAGGGGAAAGTGAAAAGTCAAATGGGAACTGCACAGTAGTTACATCTTGTTCGTTAATATTCATGGCTTGCCAAGTTCGGTGACGTAGTTGTAAGCGCTCTGTACTATAACCCAGATCATAAATAAATTATTTTTCACAAAATGCATATTTAATTTCATTCTTGAATAAATTTTTATAATTTTATTTTGTGGATTGTATACATACAAATGCATATTAACAACCGCGAACTAATTCGTAGACAAAATACGATTTAATTTACATTTTATAACGGAAGACGTCTCTTCGAAGAAAATTCTGAAGATTGGAGAGCAAAACGCTTGAAGAAAAACGTTCGACGCAAAGGATAAACTTGATGTCTCTCATAAAGAAAAATTAAAATTTGTATTAATATAAGATTTAATTTTGATTTTTAAATAAAGACAGGCAAAAATATACAAAAAAAAAAACAAGGACAAATGCCAGATCTCTTTGTGTTTTTAACATTGATTTATTCATGTAGCAGTAACTGAGTAAAGTCAATAGAATTGGTAGCGTCCTGGTACCCTAGAATATGGGAAAGGAGCTGATCGGTTGAGACTTGTAAAGTTATTGTTGCATGTCTTTTGTGTTTGTTTAAAGTTAATTATCAGATATATAACCGAGTTTGGCAAGCATGTTAAATTAAAATTTTGATATTAATAATAATGTTGACATGACTGATTTATAATATCGTACATATTAAGACATGTCATTTTTAGCGCAAAGTATCAAAATTTACAGACTTACCGTGGTTCCATATAGAAGTCAAATCTGCAAAATTATAAATGCATGTAATTTAATTTTCATGAGTTCCTGATTTTCATATTTCCCATAATCTCATACAATCCCATTATATCCTTGACCGTAGGAATTATAATGCATCGTTTTTTTAATCAGCCTCATCTAAAAACAAGTGGAAAATTGTTCTCATATTCTATTAAAATAATATATAAAACTAAGTATACTAAGTCTGTTAATAGTTCAGTAATATTGACACCAAAAGAAGATCCTTAATAACTGTTATATAATATCTTTATAAAAGTATTTTTTTAAAGCAAATTCTTTAGTGAATTACTTAAATTAATTTTATTGTAAATCAACAATTTGATAATGAATAATAATATTGACAGAAAAAGTAAAAAATATAACTTGTTCCGTTCGTAATTCCCGATTAATTTGATAAATACGGGGGACGCAACTATTTTTTGTTTGGAAGGCATCCACGTGCCATGGCGGTGGAGGAGCCATGGCTTTTCAATCATTATAAAAGGATAGGATATTAGGATTTGCACAATATTAAGTTATAATAGCAAGTAACGTCATTTTAGAACCTCGGGAGCTTTATATTTTAGATTATCTTGGAAATCTCACCCTATCGTAAAAGGTAGGAATAAAAATAAAATTTTTCATAAATCCGCCAAACAATTTTCTTTAAACTAGTGGAAAAACTGTATCTCTTTTTCTAGTAAATCGATATGAAATACTATGTATTTAAATAATCTAATAGGGGAGTTATATCAGAATAAAAAATAAAAAAAACTATATTCATTTACTGTTTTGCAATTCAATGTGCTAATAGAAAGTCTTTTCAAAACAAAAAGTCTTTACTAACGCTATCTAACAATAAAAAAAGTTTATAATATTAACTAAGAGACCTAATTATATAACTCGCATATTCATAACTCCAGTTAAAATATATTTAATTTAAAAAATATGGGGGAGGCGCCTAATGTTTTTTTCTGGAAGGCCTTCACAGGCCATAGCGGTGGAGGAGCTATGGTTTTTAAAGCATCCTAAAGGCTAGGATATTAGAATGTGTAGAATATTTTAACAAAACAAGTTTTAAGTTGAATATTATTGAACTTAGCTAACCTAAATATTTTATTTAAATTTTTATTAAATTTACTATGTTTTTTTTCAATACCAATTTATGTTGTTGCAACTTGGAATCATAAAGAGATTTTTATGTATCTTTGTACACGTACTACTAAGGGGAAAGTGAAAAGTCAAATGGGAACTGCACAGTAGTTACATCTTGTTCGTTAATATTCATGGCTTGCCAAGTTCGGTGACGTAGTTGTAAGCGCTCTGTACTATAACCCAGATCATAAATAAATTATTTTTCACAAAATGCATATTTAATTTCATTCTTGAATAAATTTTTATAATTTTATTTTGTGGATTGTATACATACAAATGCATATTAACAACCGCGAACTAATTCGTAGACAAAATACGATTTAATTTACATTTTATAACGGAAGACGTCTCTTCGAAGAAAATTCTGAAGATTAGAGAGCAAAATGCTCGAAGAAAAACGTTCGACGCAAAGGATAAACTTGATGTCTCCCATAAAGAAGAAATTAAAATTTGTATTAATATAAGATTTAATTTTGATTTTTAAATAAGGACAGGCAAAAATATACAAAAAAAAAAGGACAAATGCCAGATCTCTTCGTGTTTTTAACATTGATTTATTCATGTAGCAGTAACTGAGTAAAGTCAATAGAATTGGTAGCGTCCTGGTACCCTAGAATATGGGAAAGGAGCTGATCGGTTGAGACTTGTAAAGTTATTGTTGCATGTCTTTTGTGTTTGTTTAAAGTTAATTATCAGATATATAACCGAGTTTGGCAAGCATGTTAAATTAAAATTTTGATATTAATAATAATGTTGACATGACTGATTTATAATATCGTACAATATTAAGACATGTCATTTTTAGCGCAAAGTATCAAAATTTACAGACTTACCGTGGTTCCATATAGAAGTCAAATCTGCAAAATTATAAATGCATGTAATTTAATTTTCATGAGTTCCTGATTTTCATATTTCCCATAATCTCATACAATCCCATTATATCCTTGACCGTAGGAATTATAATGCATCGTTTTTTTAATCAGCCTCATCTAAAAACAAGTGGAAAATTGTTCTCATATTCTATTAAAATAATATATAAAACTAAGTATACTAAGTCTGTTAATAGTTCAGTAATATTGACACCAAAAGAAGATACTTAATAACTGTTATATAATATCTTTATAAAAGTATTTTTTTAAAGCAAATTCTTTAGTGAATTACTTAAATTAATTTTATTGTAAATCAACAATTTAATAATGAATAATAATATTGACAGAAAAAGTAAAAAATATAACTTGTTCCGTTCGTAATTCCCGATTAATTTGATAAATACGGGGGACGCAACTATTTTTTGTTTGGAAGGCATCCACGTGCCATGGCGGTGGAGGAGCCATGGCTTTTCAATCATTATAAAAGGATAGGATATTAGGATTTGCACAATATTAAGTTATAATAGCAAGTAACGTCATTTTAGAACCTCGGGAGCTTTATATTTTAGATTATCTTGAAAATCTCACCCTATCGTAAAAGGTAGGAATAAAAATAAAATTTTTCATAAATCCGCCAAACAATTTTCTTTAAACTAGTGGAAAAACTGTATCTCTTTTTCTAGTAAATCGATATGAAATACTATGTATTTAAATAATCTAATAGTGGAGTTATATCAGAATAAAAAATAATAAAAAAACTATATTCATTTACTGTTTTGCAATTCAATGTTATAATAGAACGTCTTTTCAAAACAAAAAGTCTTTATTGAAAAACTTTAATCTTTACTAACGCTGTCTAACAATAAAAAAAGTTTATAATATTAACTAAGAGACCTAAGAGACCTAATTATATAACTCGCATATTCATAACTCCAGTTAAAATATATTTAATTTAAAAAATATGGGGGAGGCGCCTAATGTTTTTTTTCTGGAAGGCCTTCACAGGCCATAGCGGTGGAGGAGCTATGGTTTTTAAAGCATCCTAAAGGCTAGGATATTAGAATGTGTAGAATATTTTAACAAAACAAGTTTTAAGTTGAATATTATTGAACTTAGCTAACCTAAATATTTTATTTAAATTTTTATTAAATTTACTATGTTTTTTTTTCAATACCAATTCATGTTGTTGCAACTTGGAATCATAAAGAGATTTTTATGTATCTTTGTACACGTACTACTAAGGGGAAAGTGAAAAGTCAAATGGGATCTGCACAGTAGTTACATCTTGTTCGTTAATATTCATGGCTTTCCAAGTTCGGTGACGTAGTTGTAAGCGCTCTGTACTATAACCCAGATCATAAATAAATTATTTTTCACAAAATGCATATTTAATTTCATTCTTGAATAAGTTTTTATAATTTTATTTTGTAGATTGTATACATACAAATGCATATTAACAACCGCAAACTAATTCGTAGACAAAATACGATTTAATTTACATTTCATAACGGAAGACGTCTCTTCGAAGAAAATTCTGAAGATTGGAGAGCAAAACGCTTGAAGAAAAACGTTCGACGCAAAGGATAAACTTGATGTCTCCCATAAAGAAGAAATTAAAATTTGTATTAATATAAGATTTAATTTTGATTTTTAAATAAAGACATTCAAAAATATACAAAAAAAACAAGGACAAATGCCAGATCTCTTTGTGTTTTTAACATTGATTTATTCATGTAGCAGTAACTGAGTAAAGTCAATAGAATTGGTAGCGTCCTGGTACCCTAGAATATGGGAAAGGAGCTGATCGGTTGAGACTTGTAAAGTTATTTTTGCATGTCTTTTGTGTTTGTTTAAAGTTAATTATCAGATACATAACCGAGTTTGGCAAGCATGTTAAATTAAAATTTTGATATTAATAATAATGTTGACATGACTGATTTATAATATCGTACAATATTAAGACATGTCATTTTTAGCGCAAAGTATCAAAATTTACAGACTTACCGTGGTTCCATATAGAAGTCAAATCTGCAAAGTTATAAATGCATGTAATTTAATTTTCATGAGTTCCTGATTTTCATATTTCCCATAATCTCATACAATCCCATTATATCCTTGACCGTAGGAATTATAATGCATCGTTTTTTTAATCAGCCTCATCTAAAAACAAGTGGAAAATTGTTCTCATATTCTATTAAAATAATATATAAAACTAAGTATACTAAGTCTGTTAATAGTTCAGTAATATTGACACTAAAAGAAGATACTTAATAACTGTTATATAATATCTTTATAAAAGTATTTTTTTAAAGCAAATTCTTTAGTGAATTACTTAAATTAATTTTATTGTAAATCAACAATTTAATAATGAATAATAATATTGACAGAAAAAGTAAAAAATATAACTTGTTCCGTTCGTAATTCCCGATTAATTTGATAAATACGGGGGACGCAACTATTTTTTGTTTGGAAGGCGTCCACGTGCCATGGCGGTGGAGGAGCCATGGCTTTTCAATCATTATAAAAGGATAGGATATTAGGATTGCACAATATTAAGTTATAATAGCAAGTAACGTCATTTTAGAACCTTGGGAGTTTTATATTTTAGATTATTTTGAAAATCTCACCCTATCGTAAAAGGTAGGAATAAAAATAAAATGTTTCATAAATCCGCCAAACAATTTTCTTTAAACTAGTGGAAAAACTGTATCTCTTTTTCTAGTAAATCAATATGAAATACTATGTATTTAAATAATCTAATGGGGGAGTTATATCAAAATAAAAAATAAAAAAAACTATATTCATTTACTGTTTTGCAATTCAATGTCCTAATAGAACGTCTTTTCAAAACAAAAAGTCTTTATTGAATAACTTTAATCGTTACTAACGCTATCTAACAATAAAAAAAGTTTATAATATTAACTAAGAGACCTAATTATATAACTCGCATATTCATAACTCCAGTTAAAATATATTTAATTTAAAAAATATGGGGGAGGCGCCTAATGTTTTTTTCTGGAAGGCCTTTACAGGCCATAGCGGTGGAGGAGCTATGGTTTTTAAAGCATCCTAAAGGCTAGGATATTAGAATGTGTAGAATATTTTAACAAAACAAGTTTTAAGTTAAATATTATTGAACTTAGCTAACCTAAATATTTTATTTAAATTTTTATTAAATTTACTATGTTTTTTTCAATACCAATTCATGTTGTTGCAACTTGGAATCATAAAGAGATTTTTATGTATCTTTGTACACGTACTACTAAGGGGAAATTGAAAAGTCAAATGGGATCTGCACAGTAGTTACATCTTGTTCGTTAATATTCATGGCTTGCCAAGTTCGGTGACGTAGTTGTAAGCGCTCTGTACTATAACGCAGATCATAAATAAATTATTTTTCACAAAATGCATATTTAATTTCATTCTTGAATAAGTTTTTATAATTTTATTTTGTGGATTGTATACATACAAATGCATATTAACAACCGCAAACTAATTCGTAGACAAAATACGATTTAATTTACATTTTATAACGGAAGACGTCTCTTTGAAGAAAATTCTGAAGATTGGAGAGCAAAACGCTTGAAGAAAAACGTTCGACGCAAAGGATAAACTTGATGTCTCCCATAAAGAAGAAATTAAATTTTGTATTAATATAAGATTTAATTTTGATTTTTAAATAAAACAGACAAAAATATACAAAAAAACAAGGACAAATGCCAGATCTCTCTGTGTTTTTAACATTGATTTATTCATGTAGCAGTAACTGAGTAAAGTCAATAGAATTGGTAGCGTCCTGGTACCCTAGAATATGGGAAAGGAGCTGATTGGTTGAGACTTGTAAAGTTATTGTTGCATGTCTTTTGTGTTTGTTTAAAGTTAATTATCAGATATATAACCGAGTTTGGCAAGCATGTTAAATTAAAATTTTGATATTAATAATAATGTTGACATGACTGATTTATAATATCCTACAATATTAAGACATGTCATTTTTAGCGCAAAGTATCAAAATTTACAGACTTACCGTGGTTCCATATAGAAGTCAAATCTGCAAAGTTATAAATGCATGTAATTTAATTTTCATGAGTTCCAGATTTTCATATTTCCCATAATCTCATACAATCCCATTATATCCTTGACCGTAGGAATTATAATGCATCGTTTTTTTAATCAGCCTCATCTAAAAACAAGTGGAAAATTGTTCTCATATTGTATTAAAGTAATATATAAAACTAAGTATACTAAGTCTGTTAATAGTTCAGTAATATTGACACTAAAAGAAGATACTTAATAACTGTTATATAATATCTTTATAAAAGTATTTTTTTAAAGCAAATTCTTTAGTGAATTACTTAAATTAATTTTATTGTAAATCAACAATTTAATAATGAATAATAATATTGACAGAAAAAGTAAAAAATATAACTTGTTCCGTTTGTAATTCCCGATTAATTTGATAAATACGGGGGACGCAACTATTTTTTGTTTGGAAGGCGTCCACGTGCCATGGCGGTGGATGTGCCATGGCTTTTCAATCATTATAAAAGGATAGGATATTAGGATTTGCACAATATTAAGTTATAATAGCAAGTAATGTCGTTTTAGAACCTCGGGAGTTTTATATTTTAGATTATCTTGAAAATCTCACCCTATCGTAAAAGGTAGGAATAAAAATAAAATGTTTCATAAATCCGCCAAACAATTTTCTTTAAACTAGTGGAAAAACTGTATCTCTTTTTCTAGTAAATCAATATGAAATACTATGTATTTAAATAATCTAATAGGGGAGTTATATCAGAATAAAAAATAAAAAAAACTATATTCATTTACTGTTTTGCAATTCAATGTCCTAATAGAACGTCTTTTCAAAACCAAAAGTCTTTATTGAATAACTTTAATCGTTACAAACGCTATCTAACAATAAAAAAAGTATAATATTAACTAAGAGACCTAATTATATAACTCGCATATTCATAACTCCAGTTAAAATATATTTAATTTAAAAAATATGGGGGAGGCCGCCTAATGTTTTTTTCTGGAAGGCCTTCACAGGCCATAGCGGTGGAGGAGCTATGGTTTTTAAAGCATCCTAAAGGCTAGGATATTAGAATGTGTAGAATATTTTAACAAAACAAGTTTTAAGTTGAATATTATTGAACTTAGCTAACCTAAATATTTTATTTAAATTTTTATTAAATTTACTATGTTTTTTTCAATACCAATTCATGTTGTTGCAACTTGGAATCATAAAGAGATTTTTATGTATCTTTGTACACGTACTACTAAGGGAAAGTGAAAAGTCAAATGGGATCTGCACAGTAGTTACATCTTGTTCGTTAATATTCATGGCTTGCCAAGTTCGTGACGTAGTTGTAAGCACTCTGTACTATAACCCAGATCATAAATAAATTATTTTTCACAAAATGCATATTTAATTTCATTCTTGAATAAGTTTTTATAATTTTATTTTGTAGATTGTATACATACAAATGCATATTAACAACCGCAAACTAATTCGTAGACAAAATACGATTTAATTTACATTTCATAACGGAATACGTCTCTTCGAAGAAAATTCTGAAGATTGGAGAGCAAAACGCTTGAAGAAAAACGTTCGACGCAAAGGATAAACTTGATGTCTCCCATAAAGAAGAAATTAAAATTTGTATTAATATAAGATTTAATTTTGATTTTTAAATAAAGACATTCAAAAATATACAAAAAAAAACAAGGACAAATGCCAGATCTCTTTGTGTTTTTAACATTGATTTATTCATGTAGCGGTAACTGAGTAAAGTCAATAGAATTGGTAGCGTCCTGGTACCCTAGAATATGGGAAAGGAGCTGATCGGTTGAGACTTGTAAAGTTATTGTTGCATGTCTTTTGTGTTTGTTTAAAGTTAATTATCAGATATATAACCGAGTTTGGCAAGCATGTTAAATTAAAATTTTGATATTAATAATAATGTTGACATGACTGATTTATAATATCGTACAATATTAAGACATGTCATTTTTAGCGCAAAGTATCAAAATTTACAGACTTACCGTGGTTCCATATAGAAGTCAAATCTGCAAAATTATAAATGCATGTAATTTAATTTTCATGAGTTCCTGATTTTCATATATCCCATAATCTCATACAATCCCATTATATCCTTGACCGTAGGAATTATAATGCATCGTTTTTTTAATCAGCCTCATCTAAAAACAAGTGGAAAATTGTTCTCATATTCTATTAAAATAATATATAAAACTAAGTATACTAAGTCTGTTAATAGTTCAGTAATATTGACACTAAAAGAAGATACTTAATAACTGTTATATAATATCTTTATAAAAGTATTTTTTTAAAGCAAATTCTTTAGTGAATACTTAAATTAATTTTATTGTAAATCAACAATTTAATAATGAATAATAATATTGACAGAAAAGTAAAAAATATAACTTGTTCCGTTTGTAATTCCCGATTAATTTGATAAATACGGGGGACGCAACTATTTTTTGTTTGGAAGGCGTCCACGTGCCATGGCGGTGGATGTGCCATGGGCTTTTCAATCATTATAAAAGGATAGGATATTAGGATTTGCACAATATTAAGTTATAATAGCAAGTAATGTCGTTTTAGAACCTCGGAGTTTTATATTTTAGATTATCTTGAAAATCTCACCCTATCGTAAAAGGTAGGAATAAAATAAAATGTTTCATAAATCCGCCAAACAATTTTCTTTAAACTAGTGGAAAAACTGTATCTCTTTTTCTAGTAAATCAATATGAAATACTATGTATTTAAATAATCTAATAGGGGAGTTATATCAGAATAAAAAATAAAAAAACTATATTCATTTACTGTTTTGCAATTCAATGTCCTAATAGAACGTCTTTTCAAAACCAAAAGTCTTTATTGAATAACTTTAATCGTTACAAACGCTATCTAACAATAAAAAAAGTATAATATTAACTAAGAGACCTAATTATATAACTCGCATATTCATAACTCCAGTTAAAATATATTTAATTTAAAAAATATGGGGAGGCGCCTAATGTTTTTTTCTGGAAGGCCTTCACAGGCCATAGCGGTGGAGGAGCTATGGTTTTTAAAGCATCCTAAAGGCTAGGATATTAGAATGTGTAGAATATTTTAACAAAACAAGTTTTAAGTTGAATATTATTGAACTTAGCTAACCTAAATATTTTATTTAAATTTTTATTAAATTTACTATGTTTTTTTTTCAATACCAATTCATGTTGTTGCAACTTGGAATCATAAAGAGATTTTTATGTATCTTTGTACACGTACTACTAAGGGGAAAGTGAAAAGTCAAATGGGATCTGCACAGTAGTTACATCTTGTTCGTTAATATTCATGGCTTTCCAAGTTCGGTGACGTAGTTGTAAGCGCTCTGTACTATAACCCAGATCATAAATAAATTATTTTTCACAAAATGCATATTTAATTTCATTCTTGAATAAGTTTTTATAATTTTATTTTGTAGATTGTATACATACAAATGCATATTAACAACCGCAAACTAATTCGTAGACAAAATACGATTTAATTTACATTTCATAACGGAAGACGTCTCTTCGAAGAAAATTCTGAAGATTGGAGAGCAAAACGCTTGAAGAAAAACGTTCGACGCAAAGGATAAACTTGATGTCTCCCATAAAGAAGAAATTAAAATTTGTATTAATATAAGATTTAATTTTGATTTTTAAATAAAGACATTCAAAAATATACAAAAAAAACAAGGACAAATGCCAGATCTCTTTGTGTTTTTAACATTGATTTATTCATGTAGCAGTAACTGAGTAAAGTCAATAGAATTGGTAGCGTCCTGGTACCCTAGAATATGGGAAAGGAGCTGATCGGTTGAGACTTGTAAAGTTATTTTTGCATGTCTTTTGTGTTTGTTTAAAGTTAATTATCAGATACATAACCGAGTTTGGCAAGCATGTTAAATTAAAATTTTGATATTAATAATAATGTTGACATGACTGATTTATAATATCGTACAATATTAAGACATGTCATTTTTAGCGCAAAGTATCAAAATTTACAGACTTACCGTGGTTCCATATAGAAGTCAAATCTGCAAAGTTATAAATGCATGTAATTTAATTTTCATGAGTTCCTGATTTTCATATTTCCCATAATCTCATACAATCCCATTATATCCTTGACCGTAGGAATTATAATGCATCGTTTTTTTAATCAGCCTCATCTAAAAACAAGTGGAAAATTGTTCTCATATTCTATTAAAATAATATATAAAACTAAGTATACTAAGTCTGTTAATAGTTCAGTAATATTGACACTAAAAGAAGATACTTAATAACTGTTATATAATATCTTTATAAAAGTATTTTTTTAAAGCAAATTCTTTAGTGAATTACTTAAATTAATTTTATTGTAAATCAACAATTTAATAATGAATAATAATATTGACAGAAAAAGTAAAAAATATAACTTGTTCCGTTCGTAATTCCCGATTAATTTGATAAATACGGGGGACGCAACTATTTTTTGTTTGGAAGGCGTCCACGTGCCATGGCGGTGGAGGAGCCATGGCTTTTCAATCATTATAAAAGGATAGGATATTAGGATTGCACAATATTAAGTTATAATAGCAAGTAACGTCATTTTAGAACCTTGGGAGTTTTATATTTTAGATTATTTTGAAAATCTCACCCTATCGTAAAAGGTAGGAATAAAAATAAAATGTTTCATAAATCCGCCAAACAATTTTCTTTAAACTAGTGGAAAAACTGTATCTCTTTTTCTAGTAAATCAATATGAAATACTATGTATTTAAATAATCTAATGGGGGAGTTATATCAAAATAAAAAATAAAAAAAACTATATTCATTTACTGTTTTGCAATTCAATGTCCTAATAGAACGTCTTTTCAAAACAAAAAGTCTTTATTGAATAACTTTAATCGTTACTAACGCTATCTAACAATAAAAAAAGTTTATAATATTAACTAAGAGACCTAATTATATAACTCGCATATTCATAACTCCAGTTAAAATATATTTAATTTAAAAAATATGGGGGAGGCGCCTAATGTTTTTTTCTGGAAGGCCTTTACAGGCCATAGCGGTGGAGGAGCTATGGTTTTTAAAGCATCCTAAAGGCTAGGATATTAGAATGTGTAGAATATTTTAACAAAACAAGTTTTAAGTTAAATATTATTGAACTTAGCTAACCTAAATATTTTATTTAAATTTTTATTAAATTTACTATGTTTTTTTCAATACCAATTCATGTTGTTGCAACTTGGAATCATAAAGAGATTTTTATGTATCTTTGTACACGTACTACTAAGGGGAAATTGAAAAGTCAAATGGGATCTGCACAGTAGTTACATCTTGTTCGTTAATATTCATGGCTTGCCAAGTTCGGTGACGTAGTTGTAAGCGCTCTGTACTATAACGCAGATCATAAATAAATTATTTTTCACAAAATGCATATTTAATTTCATTCTTGAATAAGTTTTTATAATTTTATTTTGTGGATTGTATACATACAAATGCATATTAACAACCGCAAACTAATTCGTAGACAAAATACGATTTAATTTACATTTTATAACGGAAGACGTCTCTTTGAAGAAAATTCTGAAGATTGGAGAGCAAAACGCTTGAAGAAAAACGTTCGACGCAAAGGATAAACTTGATGTCTCCCATAAAGAAGAAATTAAATTTTGTATTAATATAAGATTTAATTTTGATTTTTAAATAAAACAGACAAAAATATACAAAAAAACAAGGACAAATGCCAGATCTCTCTGTGTTTTTAACATTGATTTATTCATGTAGCAGTAACTGAGTAAAGTCAATAGAATTGGTAGCGTCCTGGTACCCTAGAATATGGGAAAGGAGCTGATTGGTTGAGACTTGTAAAGTTATTGTTGCATGTCTTTTGTGTTTGTTTAAAGTTAATTATCAGATATATAACCGAGTTTGGCAAGCATGTTAAATTAAAATTTTGATATTAATAATAATGTTGACATGACTGATTTATAATATCCTACAATATTAAGACATGTCATTTTTAGCGCAAAGTATCAAAATTTACAGACTTACCGTGGTTCCATATAGAAGTCAAATCTGCAAAGTTATAAATGCATGTAATTTAATTTTCATGAGTTCCAGATTTTCATATTTCCCATAATCTCATACAATCCCATTATATCCTTGACCGTAGGAATTATAATGCATCGTTTTTTTAATCAGCCTCATCTAAAAACAAGTGGAAAATTGTTCTCATATTGTATTAAAGTAATATATAAAACTAAGTATACTAAGTCTGTTAATAGTTCAGTAATATTGACACTAAAAGAAGATACTTAATAACTGTTATATAATATCTTTATAAAAGTATTTTTTTAAAGCAAATTCTTTAGTGAATTACTTAAATTAATTTTATTGTAAATCAACAATTTAATAATGAATAATAATATTGACAGAAAAAGTAAAAAATATAACTTGTTCCGTTTGTAATTCCCGATTAATTTGATAAATACGGGGGACGCAACTATTTTTTGTTTGGAAGGCGTCCACGTGCCATGGCGGTGGATGTGCCATGGCTTTTCAATCATTATAAAAGGATAGGATATTAGGATTTGCACAATATTAAGTTATAATAGCAAGTAATGTCGTTTTAGAACCTCGGGAGTTTTATATTTTAGATTATCTTGAAAATCTCACCCTATCGTAAAAGGTAGGAATAAAAATAAAATGTTTCATAAATCCGCCAAACAATTTTCTTTAAACTAGTGGAAAAACTGTATCTCTTTTTCTAGTAAATCAATATGAAATACTATGTATTTAAATAATCTAATAGGGGAGTTATATCAGAATAAAAAATAAAAAAAACTATATTCATTTACTGTTTTGCAATTCAATGTCCTAATAGAACGTCTTTTCAAAACCAAAAGTCTTTATTGAATAACTTTAATCGTTACAAACGCTATCTAACAATAAAAAAAGTATAATATTAACTAAGAGACCTAATTATATAACTCGCATATTCATAACTCCAGTTAAAATATATTTAATTTAAAAAATATGGGGGAGGCGCCTAATGTTTTTTTCTGGAAGGCCTTCACAGGCCATAGCGGTGGAGGAGCTATGGTTTTTAAAGCATCCTAAAGGCTAGGATATTAGAATGTGTAGAATATTTTAACAAAACAAGTTTTAAGTTGAATATTATTGAACTTAGCTAACCTAAATATTTTATTTAAATTTTTATTAAATTTACTATGTTTTTTTCAATACCAATTCATGTTGTTGCAACTTGGAATCATAAAGAGATTTTTATGTATCTTTGTACACGTACTACTAAGGGGAAAGTGAAAAGTCAAATGGGATCTGCACAGTAGTTACATCTTGTTCGTTAATATTCATGGCTTGCCAAGTTCGGTGACGTAGTTGTAAGCACTCTGTACTATAACCCAGATCATAAATAAATTATTTTTCACAAAATGCATATTTAATTTCATTCTTGAATAAGTTTTTATAATTTTATTTTGTAGATTGTATACATACAAATGCATATTAACAACCGCAAACTAATTCGTAGACAAAATACGATTTAATTTACATTTCATAACGGAATACGTCTCTTCGAAGAAAATTCTGAAGATTGGAGAGCAAAACGCTTGAAGAAAAACGTTCGACGCAAAGGATAAACTTGATGTCTCCCATAAAGAAGAAATTAAAATTTGTATTAATATAAGATTTAATTTTGATTTTTAAATAAAGACATTCAAAAATATACAAAAAAAACAAGGACAAATGCCAGATCTCTTTGTGTTTTTAACATTGATTTATTCATGTAGCGGTAACTGAGTAAAGTCAATAGAATTGGTAGCGTCCTGGTACCCTAGAATATGGGAAAGGAGCTGATCGGTTGAGACTTGTAAAGTTATTGTTGCATGTCTTTTGTGTTTGTTTAAAGTTAATTATCAGATATATAACCGAGTTTGGCAAGCATGTTAAATTAAAATTTTGATATTAATAATAATGTTGACATGACTGATTTATAATATCGTACAATATTAAGACATGTCATTTTTAGCGCAAAGTATCAAAATTTACAGACTTACCGTGGTTCCATATAGAAGTCAAATCTGCAAAATTATAAATGCATGTAATTTAATTTTCATGAGTTCCTGATTTTCATATATCCCATAATCTCATACAATCCCATTATATCCTTGACCGTAGGAATTATAATGCATCGTTTTTTTAATCAGCCTCATCTAAAAACAAGTGGAAAATTGTTCTCATATTCTATTAAAATAATATATAAAACTAAGTATACTAAGTCTGTTAATAGTTCAGTAATATTGACACTAAAAGAAGATACTTAATAACTGTTATATAATATCTTTATAAAAGTATTTTTTTAAAGCAAATTCTTTAGTGAATTACTTAAATTAATTTTATTGTAAATCAACAATTTAATAATGAATAATAATATTGACAGAAAAAGTAAAAAATATAACTTGTTCCGTTCGTAATTCCCGATTAATTTGATAAATACGGGGGACGCAACTATTTTTTGTTTGGAAGGCGTCCACGTGCCATGGCGGTGGAGGAGCCATGGCTTTTCAATCATTATAAAAGGATAGGATATTAGGATTGCACAATATTAAGTTATAATAGCAAGTAACGTCATTTTAGAACCTTGGGAGTTTTATATTTTAGATTATTTTGAAAATCTCACCCTATCGTAAAAGGTAGGAATAAAAATAAAATGTTTCATAAATCCGCCAAACAATTTTCTTTAAACTAGTGGAAAAACTGTATCTCATTTTCTAGTAAATCAATATGAAATACTATGTATTTAAATAATCTAATGGGGGAGTTATATCAAAATAAAAAATAAAAAAAAAATATATTCATTTACTGTTTTGCAATTCAATGTCCTAATAGAACGTCTTTTCAAAACAAAAAGTCTTTATTGAATAACTTTAATCGTTACTAACGCTATCTAACAATAAAAAAAGTTTATAATATTAACTAAGAGGCCTAATTATATAACTCGCATATTCATAACTCCAGTTAAAATATATTTAATTTAAAAAATATGGGGGAGGCGCCTAATGTTTTTTTCTGGAAGGCCTTCACAGGCCATAGCGTTGGAGGAGCTATGGTTTTTAAAGCATCCTAAAGGCTAGGATATTAGAATGTGTAGAATATTTTAACAAAACAAGTTTTAAGTTGAATATTATTGAACTTAGCTAACCTAAATATTTTATTTAAATTTTTATTAAATTTACTATGTTTTTTTCAATACCAATTCATGTTGTTGCAACTTGGAATCATAAAGAGATTTTTATGTATCTTTGTACACGTACTACTAAGGGGAAATTGAAAAGTCAAATGGGATCTGCACAGTAGTTACATCTTGTTCGTTAATATTCATGGCTTGCCAAGTTCGGTGACGTAGTTGTAAGCGCTCTGTACTATAACCCAGATCATAAATAAATTATTTTTCACAAAATGCATATTTAATTTCATTCTTGAATAAGTTTTTATAATTTTATTTTGTGGATTGTATACATACAAATGCATATTAACAACTGCGAACTAATTCGTAGACAAAATACGATTTAATTTACATTTTATAACGGAAGACGTCTCTTCGAAGAAAATTCTGAAGATTGGAGAGCAAAACGCTTGAAGAAAAACGTTCGACGCAAAGGATAAACTTGATGTCTCCCATAAAGAAGAAATTAAAATTTGTATTAATATAAGATTTAATTTTGATTTTTAAATAAAACAGACAAAAATATACAAAAAAAAACAAGGACAAATGCCAGATCTCTTTGTGTTTTTAACATTGATTTATTCATGTAGCAGTAACTGAGTAAAGTCAATAGAATTGGTAGCGTCCTGGTACCCTAGAATATGGGAAAGGAGCTGATCGGTTGAGACTTGTAAAGTTATTGTTGCATGTCTTTTGTGTTTGTTTAAAGTTAATTATCAGATATATAACCGAGTTTGGCAAGCATGTTAAATTAAAATTTTGATATTAATAATAATGTTGACATGACTGATTTATAATATCGTACAATATTAAGACATGTCATTTTTAGCGCAAAGTATCAAAATTTACAGACATACCGTGGTTCCATATAGAAGTCAAATCTGCAAAGTTATAAATGCATGTAATTTAATTTTCATGAGTTCCTGATTTTCATATTTCCCATAATCTCATACAATCCCATTATATCCTTGACCGTAGGAATTATAATGCATCGTTTTTTTTAATCAGCCTCATCTAAAAACAAGTGGAAAATTGTTCTCATATTCTATTAAAATAATATATAAAACTAAGTATACTAAGTCTGTTAATAGTTCAGTAATATTGACACTAAAAGAAGATACTTAATAACTGTTATATAATATCTTTATAAAAGTATTTTTTTAAAGCAAATTCTTTAGTGAATTACTTAAATTAATTTTATTGTAAATCAACAATTTAATAATGAATAATAATATTGACAGAAAAAGTAAAAAATATAACTTGTTCCGTTCGTAATTCCCGATTAATTTGATAAATACGGGGGACGCAACTATTTTTTGTTTGGAAGGCGTCCACGTGCCATGGCGGTGGAGGAGCCATGGCTTTTCAATCATTATAAAAGGATAGGATATTAGGATTGCACAATATTAAGTTATAATAGCAAGTAACGTCATTTTAGAACCTTGGGAGTTTTATATTTTAGATTATTTTGAAAATCTCACCCTATCGTAAAAGGTAGGAATAAAAATAAAATGTTTCATAAATCCGCCAAACAATTTTCTTTAAACTAGTGGAAAAACTGTATCTCTTTTTCTAGTAAATCAATATGAAATACTATGTATTTAAATAATCTAATGGGGGAGTTATATCAAAATAAAAAATAAAAAAAACTATATTCATTTACTGTTTTGCAATTCAATGTCCTAAAAGAACGTCTTTTCAAAACAAAAAGTCTTTATTGAATAACTTTAATCGTTACTAACGCTATCTAACAATAAAAAAAGTTTATAATATTAACTAAGAGACCTAATTATATAACTCGCATATTCATAACTCCAGTTAAAATATATTTAATTTAAAAAATATGGGGGAGGCGCCTAATGTTTTTTTCTGGAAGGCCTTCACAGGCCATAGCGGTGGAGGAGCTATGGTTTTTAAAGCATCCTAAAGGCTAGGATATTAGAATGTGTAGAATATTTTAACAAAACAAGTTTTAAGTTGAATATTATTGAACTTAGCTAACCTAAATATTTTATTTAAATTTTTATTAAATTTACTATGTTTTTTTCAATACCAATTCATGTTGTTGCAACTTGGAATCATAAAGAGATTTTTATGTATCTTTGTACACGTACTACTAAGGGGAAAGTGAAAAGTCAAATGGGATCTGCACAGTAGTTACATCTTGTTCGTTAATATTCATGGCTTGCCAAGTTCGGTGACGTAGTTGTAAGCGCTCTGTACTATAACCCAGATCATAAATAAATTATTTTTCACAAAATGCATATTTAATTTCATTCTTGAATAAGTTTTTATAATTTTATTTTGTAGATTGTATACATACAAATGCATATTAACAACCGCAAACTAATTCGTAGACAAAATACGATTTAATTTACATTTCATAACGGAAGACGTCTCTTCGAAGAAAATTCTGAAGATTGGAGAGCAAAACGCTTGAAGAAAAACGTTCGACGCAAAGGATAAACTTGATGTCTCCCATAAAGAAGAAATTAAAATTTGTATTAATATAAGATTTAATTTTGATTTTTAATTAAAGACATTCAAAAATATACAAAAAAAACAAGGACAAATGCCAGATCTCTTTGTGTTTTTAACATTGATTTATTCATGTAGCAGTAACTGAGTAAAGTCAATAGAATTGGTAGCGTCCTGGTACCCTAGAATATGGGAAAGGAGCTGATCGGTTGAGACTTGTAAAGTTATTGTTGCATGTCTTTTGTGTTTGTTTAAAGTTAATTATCAGATATATAACCGAGTTTGGCAAGCATGTTAAATTAAAATTTTGATATTAATAATAATGTTGACATGACTGATTTATAATATCGTACAATATTAAGACATGTCATTTTTAGCGCAAAGTATCAAAATTTACAGACTTACCGTGGTTCCATATAGAAGTCAAATCTGCAAAATTATAAATGCATGTAATTTAATTTTCATGAGTTCCTGATTTTCATATATCCCATAATCTCATACAATCCCATTATATCCTTGACCGTAGGAATTATAATGCATCGTTTTTTTAATCAGCCTCATCTAAAAACAAGTGGAAAATTGTTCTCATATTCTATTAAAATAATATATAAAACTAAGTATACTAAGTCTGTTAATAGTTCAGTAATATTGACACTAAAAGAAGATACTTAATAACTGTTATATAATATCTTTATAAAAGTATTTTTTTAAAGCAAATTCTTTAGTGAATTACTTAAATTAATTTTATTGTAAATCAACAATTTAATAATGAATAATAATATTGACAGAAAAAGTAAAAAATATAACTTGTTCCGTTCGTAATTCCCGATTAATTTGATAAATACGGGGGACGCAACTATTTTTTGTTTGGAAGGCGTCCACGTGCCATGGCGGTGGAGGAGCCATGGCTTTTCAATCATTATAAAAGGATAGGATATTAGGATTGCACAATATTAAGTTATAATAGCAAGTAACGTCATTTTAGAACCTTGGGAGTTTTATATTTTAGATTATTTTGAAAATCTCACCCTATCGTAAAAGGTAGGAATAAAAAAAAAATGTTTCATAAATCCGCCAAACAATTTTCTTTAAACTAGTGGAAAAACTGTATCTCTTTTTCTAGTAAATCAATATGAAATACTATGTATTTAAATAATCTAATGGGGGAGTTATATCAAAATAAAAAATAAAAAAAAAATATATTCATTTACTGTTTTGCAATTCAATGTCCTAATAGAACGTCTTTTCAAAACAAAAAGTCTTTATTGAATAACTTTAATCGTTACTAACGCTATCTAACAATAAAAAAAGTTTATAATATTAACTAAGAGGCCTAATTATATAACTCGCATATTCATAACTCCAGTTAAAATATATTTAATTTAAAAAATATGGGGGAGGCGCCTAATGTTTTTTTCTGGAAGGCCTTCACAGGCCATAGCGTTGGAGGAGCTATGGTTTTTAAAGCATCCTAAAGGCTAGGATATTAGAATGTGTAGAATATTTTAACAAAACAAGTTTTAAGTTGAATATTATTGAACTTAGCTAACCTAAATATTTTATTTAAATTTTTATTAAATTTACTATGTTTTTTTCAATACCAATTCATGTTGTTGCAACTTGGAATCATAAAGAGATTTTTATGTATCTTTGTACACGTACTACTAAGGGGAAATTGAAAAGTCAAATGGGATCTGCACAGTAGTTACATCTTGTTCGTTAATATTCATGGCTTGCCAAGTTCGGTGACGTAGTTGTAAGCGCTCTGTACTATAACCCAGATCATAAATAAATTATTTTTCACAAAATGCATATTTAATTTCATTCTTGAATAAGTTTTTATAATTTTATTTTGTGGATTGTATACATACAAATGCATATTAACAACTGCGAACTAATTCGTAGACAAAATACGATTTAATTTACATTTTATAACGGAAGACGTCTCTTCGAAGAAAATTCTGAAGATTGGAGAGCAAAACGCTTGAAGAAAAACGTTCGACGCAAAGGATAAACTTGATGTCTCCCATAAAGAAGAAATTAAAATTTGTATTAATATAAGATTTAATTTTGATTTTTAAATAAAACAGACAAAAATATACAAAAAAAAACAAGGACAAATGCCAGATCTCTTTGTGTTTTTAACATTGATTTATTCATGTAGCAGTAACTGAGTAAAGTCAATAGAATTGGTAGCGTCCTGGTACCCTAGAATATGGGAAAGGAGCTGATCGGTTGAGACTTGTAAAGTTATTGTTGCATGTCTTTTGTGTTTGTTTAAAGTTAATTATCAGATATATAACCGAGTTTGGCAAGCATGTTAAATTAAAATTTTGATATTAATAATAATGTTGACATGACTGATTTATAATATCGTACAATATTAAGACATGTCATTTTTAGCGCAAAGTATCAAAATTTACAGACATACCGTGGTTCCATATAGAAGTCAAATCTGCAAAGTTATAAATGCATGTAATTTAATTTTCATGAGTTCCTGATTTTCATATTTCCCATAATCTCATACAATCCCATTATATCCTTGACCGTAGGAATTATAATGCATCGTTTTTTTTAATCAGCCTCATCTAAAAACAAGTGGAAAATTGTTCTCATATTCTATTAAAATAATATATAAAACTAAGTATACTAAGTCTGTTAATAGTTCAGTAATATTGACACTAAAAGAAGATACTTAATAACTGTTATATAATATCTTTATAAAAGTATTTTTTTAAAGCAAATTCTTTAGTGAATTACTTAAATTAATTTTATTGTAAATCAACAATTTAATAATGAATAATAATATTGACAGAAAAAGTAAAAAATATAACTTGTTCCGTTCGTAATTCCCGATTAATTTGATAAATACGGGGGACGCAACTATTTTTTGTTTGGAAGGCGTCCACGTGCCATGGCGGTGGAGGAGCCATGGCTTTTCAATCATTATAAAAGGATAGGATATTAGGATTGCACAATATTAAGTTATAATAGCAAGTAACGTCATTTTAGAACCTTGGGAGTTTTATATTTTAGATTATTTTGAAAATCTCACCCTATCGTAAAAGGTAGGAATAAAAATAAAATGTTTCATAAATCCGCCAAACAATTTTCTTTAAACTAGTGGAAAAACTGTATCTCTTTTTCTAGTAAATCAATATGAAATACTATGTATTTAAATAATCTAATGGGGGAGTTATATCAAAATAAAAAATAAAAAAAACTATATTCATTTACTGTTTTGCAATTCAATGTCCTAAAAGAACGTCTTTTCAAAACAAAAAGTCTTTATTGAATAACTTTAATCGTTACTAACGCTATCTAACAATAAAAAAAGTTTATAATATTAACTAAGAGACCTAATTATATAACTCGCATATTCATAACTCCAGTTAAAATATATTTAATTTAAAAAATATGGGGGAGGCGCCTAATGTTTTTTTCTGGAAGGCCTTCACAGGCCATAGCGGTGGAGGAGCTATGGTTTTTAAAGCATCCTAAAGGCTAGGATATTAGAATGTGTAGAATATTTTAACAAAACAAGTTTTAAGTTGAATATTATTGAACTTAGCTAACCTAAATATTTTATTTAAATTTTTATTAAATTTACTATGTTTTTTTCAATACCAATTCATGTTGTTGCAACTTGGAATCATAAAGAGATTTTTATGTATCTTTGTACACGTACTACTAAGGGGAAAGTGAAAAGTCAAATGGGATCTGCACAGTAGTTACATCTTGTTCGTTAATATTCATGGCTTGCCAAGTTCGGTGACGTAGTTGTAAGCGCTCTGTACTATAACCCAGATCATAAATAAATTATTTTTCACAAAATGCATATTTAATTTCATTCTTGAATAAGTTTTTATAATTTTATTTTGTAGATTGTATACATACAAATGCATATTAACAACCGCAAACTAATTCGTAGACAAAATACGATTTAATTTACATTTCATAACGGAAGACGTCTCTTCGAAGAAAATTCTGAAGATTGGAGAGCAAAACGCTTGAAGAAAAACGTTCGACGCAAAGGATAAACTTGATGTCTCCCATAAAGAAGAAATTAAAATTTGTATTAATATAAGATTTAATTTTGATTTTTAATTAAAGACATTCAAAAATATACAAAAAAAACAAGGACAAATGCCAGATCTCTTTGTGTTTTTAACATTGATTTATTCATGTAGCAGTAACTGAGTAAAGTCAATAGAATTGGTAGCGTCCTGGTACCCTAGAATATGGGAAAGGAGCTGATCGGTTGAGACTTGTAAAGTTATTGTTGCATGTCTTTTGTGTTTGTTTAAAGTTAATTATCAGATATATAACCGAGTTTGGCAAGCATGTTAAATTAAAATTTTGATATTAATAATAATGTTGACATGACTGATTTATAATATCGTACAATATTAAGACATGTCATTTTTAGCGCAAAGTATCAAAATTTACAGACTTACCGTGGTTCCATATAGAAGTCAAATCTGCAAAATTATAAATGCATGTAATTTAATTTTCATGAGTTCCTGATTTTCATATATCCCATAATCTCATACAATCCCATTATATCCTTGACCGTAGGAATTATAATGCATCGTTTTTTTAATCAGCCTCATCTAAAAACAAGTGGAAAATTGTTCTCATATTCTATTAAAATAATATATAAAACTAAGTATACTAAGTCTGTTAATAGTTCAGTAATATTGACACTAAAAGAAGATACTTAATAACTGTTATATAATATCTTTATAAAAGTATTTTTTTAAAGCAAATTCTTTAGTGAATTACTTAAATTAATTTTATTGTAAATCAACAATTTAATAATGAATAATAATATTGACAGAAAAAGTAAAAAATATAACTTGTTCCGTTCGTAATTCCCGATTAATTTGATAAATACGGGGGACGCAACTATTTTTTGTTTGGAAGGCGTCCACGTGCCATGGCGGTGGAGGAGCCATGGCTTTTCAATCATTATAAAAGGATAGGATATTAGGATTGCACAATATTAAGTTATAATAGCAAGTAACGTCATTTTAGAACCTTGGGAGTTTTATATTTTAGATTATTTTGAAAATCTCACCCTATCGTAAAAGGTAGGAATAAAAAAAAAATGTTTCATAAATCCGCCAAACAATTTTCTTTAAACTAGTGGAAAAACTGTATCTCTTTTTCTAGTAAATCAATATGAAATACTATGTATTTAAATAATCTAATGGGGGAGTTATATCAAAATAAAAAATAAAAAAAAAATATATTCATTTACTGTTTTGCAATTCAATGTCCTAATAGAACGTCTTTTCAAAACAAAAAGTCTTTATTGAATAACTTTAATCGTTACTAACGCTATCTAACAATAAAAAAAGTTTATAATATTAACTAAGAGACCTAATTATATAACTCGCATATTCATAACTCCAGTTAAAATATATTTAATTTAAAAAATATGGGGGAGGCGCCTAATGTTTTTTTCTGGAAGGCCTTCACAGGCCATAGCGGTGGAGGAGCTATGGTTTTTAAAGCATCCTAAAGGCTAGGATATTAGAATGTGTAGAATATTTTAACAAAACAAGTTTTAAGTTGAATATTATTGAACTTAGCTAACCTAAATATTTTATTTAAATTTTTATTAAATTTACTATGTTTTTTTCAATACTAATTCATGTTGTTGCAACTTGGAATCATAAAGAGATTTTTATGTATCTTTGTACACGTACTACTAAAGGGAAAGTGAAAAGTCAAATGGGATCTGCACAGTAGTTACATCTTGTTCGTTAATATTCATGGCTTGCCAAGTTCGGTGACGTAGTTGTAAGCGCTCTGTACTATAACCCAGATCATAAATAAATTATTTTTCACAAAATGCATATTTAATTTCATTCTTGAATAAGTTTTTATAATTTTATTTTGTAGATTGTATACATACAAATGCATATTAACAACCGCGAACTAATTCGTAGACAAAATACGATTTAATTTACATTTCATAACGGAAGACGTCTCTTCGAAGAAAATTCTGAAGATTGGAGAGCAAAACGCTTGAAGAAAAACGTTCGACGCAAAGGATAAACTTGATGTCTCCCATAAAGAAGAAATTAAAATTTGTATTAATATAAGATTTAATTTTGATTTTTAAATAAAGACATTCAAAAATATACAAAAAAAAAACAAGGACAAATGCCAGATCTCTTTGTGTTTTTAACATTGATTTATTCATGTAGCAGTAACTGAGTAAAGTCAATAGAATTGGTAGCGTCCTGGTACCCTAGAATATGGGAAAGGAGCTGATCGGTTGAGACTTGTAAAGTTATTGTTGCATGTCTTTTGTGTTTGTTTAAAGTTAATTATCAGATATATAACCGAGTTTGGCAAGCATGTTAAATTAAAATTTTGATATTAATAATAATGTTGACATGACTGATTTATAATATCGTACAATATTAAGACATGTCATTTTTAGCGCAAAGTATCAAAATTTACAGACTTACCGTGGTTCCATATAGAAGTCAAATCTGCAAAGTTATAAATGCATGTAATTTAATTTTCATGAGTTCCTGATTTTCATATTTCCCATAATCTCATACAATCCCATTATATCCTTGACCGTAGGAATTATAATGCATCGTTTTTTTAATCAGCCTCATCTAAAAACAAGTGGGAAATTGTTCTCATATTCTATTAAAATAATATATAAAACTAAGTATACTAAGTCTGTTAATAGTTCAGTAATATTGACACTAAAAGAAGATACTTAATAACTGTTATATAATATCTTTATAAAAGTATTTTTTTAAAGCAAATTCTTTAGTGAATTACTTAAATTAATTTTATTGTAAATCAACAATTTAATAATGAATAATAATATTGACAGAAAAAGTAAAAAATATAACTTGTTCCGTTCGTAATTCCTGATTAATTTGATAAATACGGGGGACGCAACTATTTTTTGTTTGGAAGGCGTCCACGTGCCATGGCGGTGGAGGAGCCATGGCTTTTCAATCATTATAAAAGGATAGGATATTAGGATTGCACAATATTAAGTTATAATAGCAAGTAACGTCATTTTAGAACCTTGGGAGTTTTATATTTTAGATTATTTTGAAAATCTCACCCTATCGTAAAAGGTAGGAATAAAAATAAAATGTTTCATAAATCCGCCAAACAATTTTCTTTAAACTAGTGGAAAAACTGTATCTCTTTTTCTAGTAAATCAATATGAAATACTATGTATTTAAATAATCTAATGGGGGAGTTATATCAAAATAAAAAATAAAAAAAACTATATTCATTTACTGTTTTGCAATTCAATGTCCTAATAGAACGTCTTTTCAAAAGAAAAAGTCTTTATTGAATAACTTTAATCGTTACTAATGCTATCTAACAATAAAAAAAGTTTATAATATTAACTAAGAGACCTAATTATATAACTTGCATATTCATAACTCCAGTTAAAATATATTTAATTTAAAAAATATGGGGGAGGCGCCTAATGTTTTTTTCTGGAAGGCCTTTACAGGCCATAGCGGTGGAGGAGCTATGGTTTTTAAAGCATCCTAAAGGCTAGGATATTAGAATGTGTAGAATATTTTAACAAAACAAGTTTTAAGTTGAATATTATTGAACTTAGCTAACCTAAATATTTTATTTAAATTTTTATTAAATTTACTATGTTTTTTTCAATACCAATTCATGTTGTTGCAACTTGGAATCATAAAGAGATTTTTATGTATCTTTGTACACGTACTACTAAGGGGAAATTGAAAAGTCAAATGGGATCTGCACAGTAGTTACATCTTGTTCGTTAATATTCATGGCTTGCCAAGTTCGGTGACGTAGTTGTAAGCGCTCTGTACTATAACCCAGATCATAAATAAATTATTTTTCACAAAATGCATATTTAATTTCATTCTTGAATAAGTTTTTATAATTTTATTTTGTGGATTGTATACATACAAATGCATATTAACAACTGCGAACTAATTCGTAGACAAAATACGATTTAATTTACATTTTATAACGGAAGACGTCTCTTCGAAGAAAATTCTGAAGATTGGAGAGCAAAACGCTTGAAGAAAAACGTTCGACGCAAAGGATAAACTTGATGTCTCCCATAAAGAAGAAATTAAAATTTGTATTAATATAAGATTTAATTTTGATTTTTAAATAAAACAGACAAAAATATACAAAAAAACAAGGACAAATGCCAGATCTCTCTGTGTTTTTAACATTGATTTATTCATGTAGCAGTAACTGAGTAAAGTCAATAGAATTGGTAGCGTCCTGGTACCCTAGAATATGGGAAAGGAGCTGATCGGTTGAGACTTGTAAAGTTATTGTTGCATGTCTTTTGTGTTTGTTTAAAGTTAATTATCAGATATATAACCGAGTTTGGCAAGCATGTTAAATTAAAATTTTGATATTAATAATAATGTTGACATGACTGATTTATAATATCGTACAATATTAAGACATGTCATTTTTAGCGCAAAGTATCAAAATTTACAGACTTACCGTGGTTCCATATAGAAGTCAAATCTGCAAAGTTATAAATGCATGTAATTTAATTTTCATGAGTTCCAGATTTTCATATTTCCCATAATCTCATACAATCCCATTATATCCTTGACCGTAGGAATTATAATGCATCGTTTTTTTAATCAGCCTCATCTAAAAACAAGTGGAAAATTGTTCTCATATTGTATTAAAGTAATATATAAAACTAAGTATACTAAGTCTGTTAATAGTTCAGTAATATTGACACTAAAAGAAGATACTTAATAACTGTTATATAATATCTTTATAAAAGTATTTTTTTAAAGCAAATTCTTTAGTGAATTACTTAAATTAATTTTATTGTAAATCAACAATTTAATAATGAATAATAATATTGACAGAAAAAGTAAAAAATATAACTTGTTCCGTTTGTAATTCCCGATTAATTTGATAAATACGGGGGACACAACTATTTTTTGTTTGGAAGGCGTCCACGTGCCATGGCGGTGGATGTGCCATGGCTTTTCAATCATTATAAAAGGATAGGATATTAGGATTTGCACAATATTAAGTTATAATAGCAAGTAATGTCGTTTTAGAACCTCGGGAGTTTTATATTTTAGATTATCTTGTAAATCTCACCCTATCGTAAAAGGTAGGAATAAAAATAAAATGTTTCATAAATCCGCCAAACAATTTTCTTTAAACTAGTGGAAAAACTGTATCTCTTTTTCTAGTAAATCAATATGAAATACTATGTATTTAAATAATCTAATAGGGGAGTTATATCAGAATAAAAAATAAAAAAAACTATATTCATTTACTGTTTTGCAATTCAATGTCCTAATAGAACGTCTTTTCAAAACCAAAAGTCTTTATTGAATAACTTTAATCGTTACAAACGCTATCTAACAATAAAAAAAGTATAATATTAACTAAGAGACCTAATTATATAACTCGCATATTCATAACTCCAGTTAAAATATATTTAATTTAAAAAATATGGGGGAGGCGCCTAATGTTTTTTTCTGGAAGGCCTTCACAGGCCATAGCGGTGGAGGAGCTATGGTTTTTAAAGCATCCTAAAGGCTAGGATATTAGAATGTGTAGAATATTTTAACAAAACAAGTTTTAAGTTGAATATTATTAAACTTAGCTAACCTAAATATTTTATTTAAATTTTTATTAAATTTACTATGTTTTTTTCAATACCAATTCATGTTGTTGCAACTTGGAATCATAAAGAGATTTTTATGTATCTTTGTACACGTACTACTAAGGGGAAAGTGAAAAGTCAAATGGGATCTGCACAGTAGTTACATCTTGTTCGTTAATATTCATGGCTTGCCAAGTTCGGTGACGTAGTTGTAAGCGCTCTGTACTATAACCCAGATCATAAATAAATTATTTTTCACAAAATGCATATTTAATTTCATTCTTGAATAAGTTTTTATAATTTTATTTTGTAGATTGTATACATACAAATGCATATTAACAACCGCAAACTAATTCGTAGACAAAATACGATTTAATTTACATTTCATAACGGAAGACGTCTCTTCGAAGAAAATTCTGAAGATTGGAGAGCAAAACGCTTGAAGAAAAACGTTCGACGCAAAGGATAAACTTGATGTCTCCCATAAAGAAGAAATTAAAATTTGTATTAATATAAGATTTAATTTTGATTTTTAAATAAAGACAGGCAAAAATATACAAAAAAAACAAGGACAAATGCCAGATCTCTTTGTGTTTTTAACATTGATTTATTCATGTAGCAGTAACTGAGTAAAGTCAATAGAATTGGTAGCGTCCTGGTACCCTAGAATATGGGAAAGGAGCTGATCGGTTGAGACTTGTAAAGTTATTGTTGCATGTCTTTTGTGTTTGTTTAAAGTTAATTATCAGATATATAACCGAGTTTGGCAAGCATGTTAAATTAAAATTTTGATATTAATAATAATGTTGACATGACTGATTTATAATATCGTACAATATTAAGACATGTCATTTTTAGCGCAAAGTATCAAAATTTACAGACTTACCGTGGTTCCATATAGAAGTCAAATCTGCAAAATTATAAATGCATGTAATTTAATTTTCATGAGTTCCTGATTTTCATATTTCCCATAATCTCATACAATCCCATTATATCCTTGACCGTAGGAATTATAATGCATCGTTTTTTTAATCAGCCTCATCTAAAAACAAGTGGAAAATTGTTCTCATATTCTATTAAAATAATATATAAAACTAAGTATACTAAGTCTGTTAATAGTTCAGTAATATTGACACTAAAAGAAGATACTTAATAACTGTTATATAATATCTTTATAAAAGTATTTTTTTAAAGCAAATTCTTTAGTGAATTACTTAAATTAATTTTATTGTAAATCAACAATTTAATAATGAATAATAATATTGACAGAAAAAGTAAAAAATATAACTTGTTCCGTTTGTAATTCCCGATTAATTTGATAAATACGGGGGACGCAACTATTTTTTGTTTGGAAGGCGTCCACGTGCCATGGCGGTGGATGTGCCATGGCTTTTCAATCATTATAAAAGGATAGGATATTAGGATTTGCACAATATTAAGTTATAATAGCAAGTAATGTCGTTTTAGAACCTCGGGAGTTTTATATTTTAGATTATCTTGAAAATCTCACCCTATCGTAAAAGGTAGGAATAAAAATAAAATGTTTCATAAATCCGCCAAACAATTTTCTTTAAACTAGTGGAAAAACTGTATCTCTTTTTCTAGTAAATCAATATGAAATACTATGTATGTAAATAATCTAATAGGGGAGTTATATCAGAATAAAAAATAAAAAAAACTATATTCATTTACTGTTTTGCAATTCAATGTCCTAATAGAACGTCTTTTCAAAACCAAAAGTCTTTATTGAATAACTTTAATCGTTACAAACGCTATCTAACAATAAAAAAAGTATAATATTAACTAAGAGACCTAATTATATAACTCGCATATTCATAACTCCAGTTAAAATATATTTAATTTAAAAAATATGGGGGAGGCGCCTAATGTTTTTTTCTGGAAGGCCTTCACAGGCCATAGCGGTGGAGGAGCTATGGTTTTTAAAGCATCCTAAAGGCTAGGATATTAGAATGTGTAGAATATTTTAACAAAACAAGTTTTAAGTTGAATATTATTGAACTTAGCTAACCTAAATATTTTATTTAAATTTTTATTAAATTTACTATGTTTTCTTCAATACCAATTCATGTTGTTGCAACTTGGAATCATAAAGAGATTTTTATGTATCTTTGTACACGTACTACTAAGGGGAAAGTGAAAAGTCAAATGGGATCTGCACAGTAGTTACATCTTGTTTGTTAATATTCATGGCTTGCCAAGTTCGGTGACGTAGTTGTAAGCGCTCTGTACTATAACCCAGATCATAAATAAATTATTTTTCACAAAATGCATATTTAATTTCATTCTTGAATAAGTTTTTATAATTTTACTTTGTAGATTGTATACATACAAATGCATATTAACAACCGCAAACTAATTCGTAGACAAAATACGATTTAATTTACATTTCATAACGGAAGACGTCTCTTCGAAGAAAATTCTGAAGATTGGAGAGCAAAACGCTTGAAGAAAAACGTTCGACGCAAAGGATAAACTTGATGTCTCCCATAAAGAAGAAATTAAAATTTGTATTAATATAAGATTTAATTTTGATTTTTAAATAAAGACATTCAAAAATATACAAAAAAAACAAGGACAAATGCCAGATCTCTTTGTGTTTTTAACATTGATTTATTCATGTAGCAGTAACTGAGTAAAGTCAATAGAATTGGTAGCGTCCTGGTACCCTAGAATATGGGAAAGGAGCTGATCGGTTGAGACTTGTAAAGTTATTGTTGCATGTCTTTTGTGTTTGTTTAAGGTTAATTATCAGATATATAACCGAGTTTGGCAAGCATGTTAAATTAAAATTTTGATATTAATAATAATGTTGACATGACTGATTTATAATATCGTACAATATTAAGACATGTCATTTTTAGCGCAAAGTATCAAAATTTACAGACTTACCGTGGTTCCATATAGAAGTCAAATCTGCAAAATTATAAATGCATGTAATTTAATTTTCATGAGTTCCTGATTTTCATATATCCCATAATCTCATACAATCCCATTATATCCTTGACCGTAGGAATTATAATGCATCGTTTTTTTAATCAGCCTCATCTAAAAACAAGTGGAAAATTGTTCTCATATTCTATTAAAATAATATATAAAACTAAGTATACTAAGTCTGTTAATAGTTCAGTAATATTGACACTAAAAGAAGATACTTAATAACTGTTATATAATATCTTTATAAAAGTATTTTTTTAAAGCAAATTCTTTAGTGAATTACTTAAATTAATTTTATTGTAAATCAACAATTTAATAATGAATAATAATATTGACAGAAAAAGTAAAAAATATAACTTGTTCCCTTCGTAATTCCCGATTAATTTGATAAATACGGGGGACGCAACTATTTTTTGTTTGGAAGGCGTCCACGTGCCATGGCGGTGGAGGAGCCATGGCTTTTCAATCATTATAAAAGGATAGGATATTAGGATTTGCACAATATTAAGTTATAATAGCAAGTATTATCATTTTAGAACCTCGGGAGCTTTATATTTTAGATTATCTTGAAAATCTCACCCTATCGTAAAAGGTTGGAATAAAAATAAAATTTTTCATAAATCCACCAAACAATTTTCTTTAAACTAGTGGAAAAACTGTATCTCTTTTTCTAGTAAATCAATATGAAATACTATGTATTTAAATAATCTAATAGGGGAGTTCTATCAGAATAAAAAATAAAAAAACTATATTCATTTTCTGTTTTGCAATTCAATGTCCTAATAGAACGTCTTTTCAAAACAAAAAGTCTTTATTGAATAACTTTAATCGTTACTAAC
>CM061534.1:158263401-158300468 GCA_030545055.2 Neoaliturus tenellus | reverse complement strand
ATCTGTCCTTGGAAAACTTTATAATCTTAAAGTGGTGCTAAAAATAAAACAATAAACGTCCTGTTTTATGTTTAATTCAATGGTGTAAGAATTTTTACCCTTGAAATCCGATGGTGATATGATAACCCAATCGTGCATAGATAGGATATTTGGATATTATTAATTCTATATGTCGACTTATTATCGAAGGCATAAGCCGCCAAGTCTAGTTACACACTAATTCTTTGAAAATCAATGTGGTTATATATTTCTGAGGGCTAAGTGAAAACAGTTGGAATTCTGATTTTGCAATTATATTGCTATTTTTATCAATAACGTACTACAGTTAAACGATACCATTACGATTTTACCAACACCGATTTTAGGCTACTTTTGTTCTAAGATAAATTAAAATACCTTTTGAATATGAAACAAATATATTTTTAAACAAGCGACTAATAGTATGACAAAAACAAGTAAAAACTTTCATTAATGTAGCCTAAAAGATAAAATTATCAAAGAACCAACAAAATAAACTAAGTATATATTTTTTAAGTGTTTAGTTCTTGAATGCATCTCTTAAAAATGCAGTCTTTATTAGCTGTAAAATTGTGTCACATAAATGCTGCCAAAATACGAATGAAAAAGGTATTTTATTTCCTGTATTGAGAGAGTATGCATTTTGCATGTTTCCATAAACCATTTATTTTGTTGGTCTTATGGTATTGGACGGAATGGTTTACAATTAGATGGTTAGGCTATATTATTAAAATAAGTTTCTTATCTTAATAGCGTTGTCAAATCAATTGTTTTCATTGAACAAAAGTAATCGCAAAATCAAAATTCCAACCATTGATAATAACGAAAAAATAAGATTCGGTACAATAACAAAGTTTGGGCAAGCCTATTCGATTTGCAACATGCTGCTTAATGTAGCCTTGGTTTAATTTAGTGACAATCTTGGTAGCCTACATTTGAAACATAAATAAGGACTTAATGTTCGCGGTGGCATGGATATATCCGGTGGTGGGAATATATCGCTTTCATCCAGAACCCTAATGCCATGCTGGTGTGTGATTTCTCCCAAGCTGCTATACCGGTAAAGCGTACTAAAATAAACCTATGTGAATTATTTTAAGTTAGGATCTGAACTAAAAACCTTTACAGCTCTACCCAATATATATCTGTGGGTAACCAAGGTCTTAAAATGTAGAATACAATTCCGTAAACCCGAATTCAATATAACTGCCTGGGAGTAAAATGGCAGGCGTTCAGAGTTTATATAATAAAATTATAATTATCGAAACTTTGAAATGCAGTAACTTCCGACATATTTGACCTTGTGAGGTCTGGGTTTTGGCTATGCACTCTGCCTTACTAAGACCTTTAAAATTAAGTATAGCATGGCGATGGACTAAGAAAAATCTTTTTTGTACTTCCTCTTTGGGAACGTTCATGTAGAGGTTGGTTCAAGGGTAATATGGTAGACACATGATAAGCTAATCCGCATTTTCAAAGGTAATTGTAAAAGCAAACTTGACTGACTGGAACGAGTGTTTGCCTTTCTGTTGAAGATAAAAGTTGCAGTGGAACAAGTGACAATTTATTTTGTATGCAACAAAAAGTCGGCAACAAAATGTTGCAGACAAAAAATTGCAGACAAAAGTCTGCAACTCTGTGTAAACGCGGCTTTTAGGAACACACATCCATGGGGATGAGAGTATGTAGGTTTGCCGCCATACTTATGGGCTTTGTTGGTAAATAAATTAAACCACTACCTAGCGATTTTACATACCAATTTTATAAGGCTATCGGTGTTCTTTTTAATTTTCCTCATAAACCCTATAGGGGTGAGTACATAGGTTTGCCGCCATAAGGGTTTTCTAAGCAAATATAAGTTAAACGCTTCCTGATGAATGTACATACCAAATTTTATCAAGATATGTCAATAAATAAGCAAGATAGAAGGTTTTGTTGTCGCCTCACACGACTGCGACTGAGGGCTGTTTTCAGACCAGACTCGCTACAGTCGCCAACTACATTCGCTAGCCCCATCTGTCGATGAACAACAATGATCCCAATTGAAATAACGCTCCCTAGCACATTTACGCAACGTGCTTGTGACATGTCAAAACGCGTCAGTAAAGAATTTCACAGGAGGCCCAGTAACATACATTGAGTCAAATAGAGCAAAATTTATGAAGCGCGTTCGGTGACATGTGACAAGCTCGTCTGGAAGGAGCAGCCTCCAGGAATTTAGGGAAAGAAAGGGGTGGGTTCCCCCACTTTGTAGAAACATGCAAAGAAAACCTCGTGGTTTATTTTGTAAAAATTTTCATTTGCTCGTCAAAAATATAAAGATCTAGATTGTCGATTGATGTGTGTCGCGCGTGGATAAAACCAGCCCAAGATACTGTCGCTCAGGTTATCCCTGTTCCTATTAAGGCCTACAATAGGGAATTTACAATAAGAAACCCCCGAGTTAATTTTTTTTTAAGGTGCACTGGACACACTGTTCAAGTTAAAACTAACTGATTTAGACTAAATTTTGCATATAATTTTATTGTTAGAATTGTTCATTCCCGTATTTTTTTAAGGTTAGCCTGGGCGTAACCTAACAATTTTTGAGTCTTTTTGTTGAACATACGAGGGTCATTATCAAATTAATGGTCAATTTGAGTCTCTGCAGGAAAAAAATTACTAAAATAATTTTTGTCATGCAAATAAAGCTTTGTAGACCTTGCAAAAACTTAAGACCTTCAACATTTTCCCTCTATCGCTCACGTTCCCCTCGCTCACGGATGAGTCGTGAATAAGGGGAATCCCTTTGAAATTATCATAGTAATAACACATTTTATTATTACTTTCACCTTGCATTATTAATTGATACAACTTATTTACTTATTAGGCCTAGTTTTTCAGTTCATTTATTATTTATTCGTTCCCTTCGCTCATAGGCGATTTCCCCTCGCCCATTGACGGTTTTTCCCCTCGCTCACTCTCTCACGATCACTTTTTCTATATTAAAAAATATCAAATTAATGAAAATAATTAAAAAATTTGTATTAATTGAAACTTTATACACTTTATTATCATTTTATTATATTTTTAAATGAAAATAATAAATAATCTATCAAAATATGGAAAGTTTAAGTGACTTTTTTTTAGATTAAAATGAAAAAAGGCACATTTTCCACTCTAAAGAACACAATAATCAATTTAAACTAGTTTTAACTTATGTAGGTGTTAGTAATTACATTTACCTTTAACATTCAGCTTATAACTTTTGACTTTACCATTCTTTAAGTTAATCACTTTTTTATCAAGAAAAAAAAAAACGTGAGCAAGGGGAAAATTCTTTGTGTATTTCTAAAATGAAATCAGGAAAATCAGTCTTAAATGTAATTTTTTATGATCTGATATGTGTAAGGTTTTATGCTGTACTTCATTTACTTTGAACTACTAATAAATAACTTGTTTTTGAATTTTATTTATATTTTTTTTTACCTTTCTCAAATTGGTCATTAATTTGATAACGACCAACAAGTTATTAACGAAATTGCATCTCCTAGAACAATATAAGTTAGGCCTAAGTTACTGTATTTCTTCACATAAACTCATCAAATTCGGTCCTAGGTAGGGTGACCAAATCATTCACAGAAAAAACCGGGACAGCTCCAAATATGTACCCGTGTACCCTTCCCTCCCCCCCATCAAACTAACCAACTAATCCAATGTTCCTTGGATAAAAATTAAGTTTAATAAGCACTTATTAAATTCATAGTAGCACTATATGTATTTAATTACAGCCTACAGATTCACTAACAAAAATTTAGTTTCGTAAGTTTTCTTAACTTCAACTCATAGTACTTGTAGGATTGTTCCTGAAATTTAACTTGTCATTGAATGATAAATATTGTAATTCATAACATCATAACTAGGCCTTCATATAATATATTTTACTATATAAATATATATGTTTATGGTAAAAATACCTAAATAATAGAGTTAAAATGAATAATCTGGAGGATACGTTCCAGCAAGTCCACTTCCATTCGGTTCCGGTTCCGTTTCTGGTTGATTCTGGTTCTTAATAAATTGCTGATAGACAAGACAGCGGCAAAACTCCGCAACAGCAATAGAAGATTCACTCTAGACCTATTTTTGAAAAGGGATAGAAATTTGAAGAATTTGATTATTTCTTACATTTGAATAGGCTTTTATTTATGTCTCAATGTTTTTAATCCCTTCTAAACCGGATTCCGGGACTTTTGGGCGTCCCGATACAATTTTTCGGGACATTGCATGACATGATGAAAAACCGGGACAGTCCGGTTTTCCGGGACGTTTGTCACCCTAGCCTAGACCAATGAGGGGATTGGGCTGAATTTTGTTTGTTAAGTTAGGGCCTACTGCACATATTCATAATATTCGTATGGAATTAATAGATTAAAATAACTATTCATTTTACAATTAATTTTGCATAAGCCCTATATATCTAACGCCTGAGGTATTTTAACATTTAAAACGTTTTGAAGGCCAATGGTCCAAACGCCGGTTTTGTTACTATCCAACGTCAATTAACTTAATCAGCCTACTTAACTCAAACAGTAAGTTAAAACTTACGCGTATTTTAGTCACTATTAATTTTATAATACATTATTACACCTTATCGAGAATGAGAATCTTTGTCCTTTAAGCATTTAGGCCTACATGCAATTGGGTTTGTCATCGTCATCTTACGCTAAAAATACATAATAATTATGTACAAACTTATTATACATTACTAACAATTATTGACTAACATAAACAGTATTAATTAACTTATACTTGTTGACAGTAAAAAGCATTACTTACCAGCACGACATTAGAAGGTTGACCTAAGAGTAAGATGGTCTACGGTGAAGGTGAAACGAAACGTCAACAAAATGGCGAGGGCGTTGGTTTGGTTGTTTGTTCTTCGTCGGGACGCGTCGCGATAAAGGCTGATAACTGCGGAACTCAAATTATGATTGAAATAACTGATCATAAATCATCCGATTATCTTATCGATAATTTAGAATTTGTGCTTATAAATTTTATATAACAGTCTAATTAATTTATATCTTATTTTTACAGTAAAAGTCATCAAGTAATCTGTTAACAATGAAGAAGTTACTTGACTTCACTGCAGAACCAACAACCACCAATGTCAAAATAACAATAGCACTTATATTCTTTCTCTATTTGTTGTTTCCCGATCCTTGTAGCGATCTTATTATTTTATTGACATGAATAATCTGATAAAAGGATAGTTTTTGTATTTAGAGAATACTAAAAATCTAAAAAGATCTGAAAAGCCTCTCAGGAAACTTGATGAGTTTTTCTTACAAAGTGACAAAGCATGATAAAACTTAACTTTTATTATAAATAATTTTAAAATCATTTTTCACAAAGTTTAAATGATTGTAAATAGATTTGTAAAAATATTAGACCTATAAACACTTTATAACTAAATTAAGGTATTTACTAACTATTGCCATTGTCAACGATATAAAAATTCCAGCTCAATTTCAGCAATGTTCAGTTCACATCAATCTCGACTCAGAATCAGTTTGGATTGAAGCTCTGTTCAGTTTAGAACAATGTTGAGTTTTCTGGAGCCAATATTCCTCTCGCCGAATTTAAATCCTCAAAAATGACGGTAAGCCGGATGGGGCCGGATAAAGGTTCGTCTGCTAGCATGGAACCCCGAATACTGAATATACTGAACCTAATCAATTACTGAAGAGCCAATTGTGCTGAATTAATTGTGAAGGGCCCGAATATACTGATAACTTATTTCAACAGTTGCCGTGTAGAATATCGTTTATCGTATCGACGGACGGTCGTATCACAGAAAACCAGCGAAGCAGCCACGGAATCCCGTCTAACGGCCGATGGATGATCTGTCCAAAAATAGCATATATAGCACGTCAAACACTGAGCGCGTACGAAAGGCGTAAATTTTTGGGCGTGCCGGGCCATTAGTCGAGTTTGTAATGTTTTAATAAAATTCAGTTGTTTTTTTTTTTTGTTTTTTTTTTTGAAAAAAATTTAATTAAGTTTGAAGTAGCCCTAGGTTTGTAAAACTTAGGGGCTTATTTAAAATCATTGTAAATGACTTTAAATTGATTTTAAATTATTTAAGATGAGTTTAAGCGATTGAAAAGTTCTGTAAGATAAATAGTTTTAAATGATTTATTGTAACAATTTTCAATCATTTATAATGGTTTTACAGTAATTGGTTGAACATGTATAAAAATAAAACCGATTGAAAACCACTGTCAATTAACTTTACATTAGGCCTATAAATGATTTAAAATAATTTATTGTAAGTTCTGTACTTAGAAGATGTTTGGAAACATCTCTTCCAGAACTCTGTTAGGTGATTCCCGGGATTAAGCAGAATTTCAATCTTTATCATATATGTACAGAACCGTCCTAACTTGATTATTTATATTTCTATATGAAACTGTATTGTTTGAGGAGTATATATTTGACTATTTTTTATTCTTGGGCAACACTCGCCATTAAAGAGTTCCACGTTTCGCGGAACAAAAACGATCAAAAACGTTACGCACTTTCAAGTGTCGCGGCGACGAGTTTTTCGGTCGTGCAACCGGCCCGATTGTCTAATCCCGACTGCCCTTATTGATTGATAAGATTGATCGACTGTTTAAGATAATTACCATAAGTTTAACGTTTGTACAGTTCTGTGTAATAAAAATTACTTATACAGGGTGTCCAGCTTCGACTGTCCGAAACTTTCCATATTGTTCAGCAAGCCAAAAGAAACAAAAAAGTTCATATACACTTAATATGTCCTAAAATGCGTCGTTAACCCGCTAGCCGCCATTTTGTTTTTTACACTTAATAAATACACTTATAAATATTTATCAATAATTTTATTGTGATCATTTTTAACAGTTTGAAATGAATTGAATTAATTTAAAATCTACAAAATAGAAACAAATTTTAAATCATTTTAAAGTACTTTAATAACGATTTTAAGATCATTACAATAAGTTTAAACTATTGTACAGTTCTATGTGATTAAAAATGATACTGTGACGGTTTTCAACAATTTGAAATGAATTACATTAATTAGAAATATCCAATACAAACTTGTTCATATTCATTTTCAAGTACAGTACTTACAATTCGATTTTAAATAAGTTTCAAGTAATTTTACATTTTTGCGGAATAAACACTTATACTTACTTATAAATAATTTACTAAGTTATGATAATTTTTTTTATTTGAAAGGAATTTAAGTAATAAATTAATTAAAAATCTCCAAAATGGAAACAGTTTTTAAATCATAATTTAGTACGATTTTAAGTCCATTAAAATTAGTTTAAACTGTTTTAATGATCAGGGAGATAAAAAAATAAAATTACTTATAAATCTCAAATATAACTTATAACTACTATATCAATAGTTTTTAATGAATGAAATTAATTGGAAATATGTAAAATATAAACTGGTTTAAAATCGTCTTTAAGTACTTACAATGTAACCACTTAAACCAATTTAAAACCATTTGAAATTAATTTAAACGTTTGTACAGTTCTGTGAGATAAACACTTAGGCTTTCTTATAAAAAAATTATCTCGACGGTTTAAAAAAAAAAAAAAAAAAAACAATCTAATTTTTTGGACATCTATAAAATACATACTTGTTTAAAATTATTTTCAAGCACTTACAATGTTATTTTAAACAATTTATCATAATTTTAACAGTTGTGCAGTTCTGTGAGATAAACAATTTAATTTTCTTTTGACAATTTGCAATATTTAGAATGAATACAATTGATTGGAAATCTATAATACAAACTTATTAAAATCACTCATGATTTCTTGTGACAAATTTTAATAGTTTGAAATATATTAAATTAATTGACAATCTATAAAATGGAAAATGATTTTACATCATTGTTAAGTACTTTAAAAATAAATTGAAATGATAAAATTTACTCGTAAAGTGCAACATATTTAAAATGATTTAAAACTTTGTTTCAAATGACTTTTCAATCATCTACTTATTATAAAATTGTTATTATAAAAATTATTCATAATCATTTAAAATAAGTTTAAATGCTTTTGAAATCATGAAATATTTAACACACTCAATTAGTTTTAGAAAACTTATTTTAAAATATTTAATTTTAAATAATGTTTTACATTATTAATTCAAAATAACTTATTCATTCATTTATTAGAGATGAAATCACGTACAATGACCTATATTCCGTTTAATATATCCGATCGGTCTAACAAAAAATAGCAGCGAGTCATGGTTGAGCACTGTATGTGTACATTTAAGTACGGACACATTTAGAATTAGTTTAATTGGTTGGAGATATATTATTAAATACACACCCCTAAAGAGTAGAGGAGGTTTTTTAGTGGGTAAACCAATTTTGAGTCCCACAAACTCAGGCTGGCCACCTGTGTACGTAATTGCATTTTTCCTGCCCCTTCATAAAAAATTAAATATACACTGATTGAAAATGATTGCCAAATACTTGAAATATGATTTTAAATAATTTAAAATAATGTTATACTATTGTGTCATCGCTTTTAATAAACACTTATAATTACTTATAAATAATTTATTATCAGCATTTTCAATCATTTAAAAGGAATTCAAAAATGATTAGAAGTATATTAAATAAAATACTGATTGAAAATCATTATCAAGTGCTTGAAACGTGATTTTAAATAATTTTTAACAATTTTACAGCTCTTTGAGATAAACACTTATACTTACTTATAAATCATTTATTCTCACCATTTTCAACAATTTAAAATGAATTTAATTATTTAGGAATACATTCAATACACACTGATTGAAAATCATTGCTAAGTGCTTAAATTGTGATTTTTAAATCATTTGAAATGACGTTAGACTATTGGACAGCTCTGTAAGATAAATACTTATAAATCATTTATTATCAACATTTTCAATCATTTACAAGGATTTTAACTGGTTGGAAGTCTATTGAATACATACTGATTGGAAATCATTATCAAGTACTTAAAATGTGATTTTAAATCATTTAAAATAATTTTAAACAATTGCACAGGACTGTAAGAAATACACTTTAAATTACTTATAAATCATTTATTTTCACCATTTCAAATCATTTAGAATGAATGTAATTGTTTGGAAATCCATAAAAAATAAACTGATTTAAAAGCATTTTCAAGTACTTAAATAATGATTTTAAATTATTTAATTATCTCGTAAACAGTGCAACATCTTTAAAACGATTTAAAATGTTTTCCAAGCACTTTTCAATCATTGCCTTGCTGCTTGGGACTTTTTAATTTTTAGGACCCCAGAAGCCAAAAAAACCATTAGTTTATATCATATAGTACAGAATGTTCAGAAAAAAAACATTTCATGATTCAGGAGGTTATTGTCCACATCAAAATAAGCAAAAAAGTTCCTTTAAACATATTTCCTAAAACCTTAAGCCGCTAGCCGCCATTTTGTTTTTTACATTTAATAATTTTTATTTTCTTAACAGATATGTGCGTAAAAGTCACATTTGGCACAAACCTTTATCATACCAATAACCATTTTCAGAAAAATGATAACTTTTTTCTGATACGTATTTAAAAAATGACGGAAATTTAAAGTTTTTCGACTAAAATTTCTCAAAAATGGAAAATTTACAAGGAACAAAAAAGTTGACAAATTAAATTATCTAAACATTGATACCAAGTTTGTAAAGATCCGACAATTAATAACGGAGTGATTGAGATTTTACTGCAGAAAAACATTGATTTTGCGTTATAATTAATGCAAATTTAGGTTATTTTCATAGAAAATTACCAATAACTCCGCTTTTTTATTTTTTATTGTCGGATCATTACCAGGGATCTTACGGTCCTTGAAATTTAACCCCTGGTCTTGAAGGCCTTGAAAAGTACTGAAATTTAATGATTTTAGTGAATTTCCCATAGGGAATAAGCTATTACCGTAGGTCTCATGGTAAGACCTAAGCCCCCGGGACCATGTTACTTTTTTGTTTTGAGGTGCCCAGAGACCAAAGATAATAGTCATTAAAATTTATTATATGTATATACATATACAATATATATATATATATATGTATATATATATATATATATATATATATACGGTATATATATGTGTCCCTAGACACGATAACTCTCGTAAAAACGGTCCGATCGACACCAAATTTGGTAGAAATGTGTAATCCTACGTTTATTCGGATGAGTTTGTAAACCAGACATATCGACCTACCGGAAGGGGTAGTTTTGGGGGGTTTTGTACCCAAAAAATGGGTTTTTTGCATTTTTTATATGTAATTTTAAAAAAATTTTGAATTTTTATTATAACCATTGGATTTAGCTCAAAAAACACACAATTTAGTATTTTGAAGCTTTGCATCTCCATTGGTTACCGAGATATTAAAAAATCTTTAGACAGTACATTTTATTTTGGGGCTCCAATGGTTATCTTATGGAGAGTAAAGATGTGTTAATATTTCACTTATTAACCAATATTTTTGAATGCAACTTGGTATTCATCTTCATTTGGTTGAGATTCATAAATTTATAGTAGAAAATCTTGGTTTTTGTGCTTATCATGGCAGAAAACCTGCATACTCTTTTCCCATGTTAATCATATGGAGAATAGGCAAACTCCTTTATTAACGGACAGATATTGATGAAACTTAGAATATGGCTTCACGTGGTCGAAATAAAATTTTTTAAGCTAAAAAAACCTACTTTTAGTGTTCCCCATGACAGCATACCTGCATACTCTTTCCCTATATTAGGCCTAATCATAATATTAGACATTTATTTCCCTATTTATGAGCATGGTATGATATTTGGTTTACAGGTTTATGTGGTTAAAATTAATATTACTAATTTGGAAATTCGCTAAGGCGCAGGTCTGCTGCGACAGGGGGTATTTAGTATGGTCCTTGAAAAGTCCTTGAATTTTGTGGGAATGTTGGTATTGTCTCCTTGAGTACCGTGAGATGTTTCATATCACATTGAATTTTTAAGATTCTTGTACATATATTTTAAAGCTAACTGAAGCATAATGTGTAGGTACTACAGCAGCATGCATACCATACTAGACAGCTATAACGTACACCGTGTAATCAACATAAAGGATTCAAAAACAAATTTGTATTACTTTCTTTTGTTATTATGCATATTTTGGTTCTTGTTTGTGTGTTAAAAATAGCCTACCGAGTACTTTTTTGTTATACATAAGCCACAATTTTTTTTGGACTAACTTATTGTGTGAAAATTACACCTTTAAAATTTTATAATTAAACAACTCCTTAGTTTGTGAATAAAAAATCTGGTTCATACATAAACTTAGGCCTGAGCAATGACAATCCTCAGTTGGTCACTTCGTTATGAACTTAACCATGTAACTATGACTATGTTTTTAATCACTCATACATTTTCATTTGACTCTTAATTTAATTATTTAGGCTAAATCATTGAGTATTCAAATTTGAAACTTGTGTTAGGCCCAATGCCCAGTGTTATCCATTATGGATAAACTTACTATTCTGTTTTTAAACAAGAAAATTGTAACCAATGTACATAATCCTACCAATTGATGTACGGTAAATACAGTTCTTAAAAACCATAGAAGGTCCTTATTACAAACCCCTGATTAGTACCCTGATTACAAACTTGGTATCAATCTCTTTTAAAATTTTTATAAAATTAAGTTTTTTAGAAATTTTAGTTTCTAAATTTATACATTGCAAAAATATAATTATTCTTCTGAAAATGGACATTGGTAAGATAAAGTTTCATGCCAAATATGACTTTAATATACATATCCGTTACGGAAATAAAAATTATTAAGTGTAAAAAACAAAATTGCAGCTAGCGGCTTAACAAAGCGTTTTAGGACGTATACTTATAGGAATGTTAATGCTTATTTTGATGTGGGCAATAACCTCCTGGATTCCTGAAACGTTTTTTCCGAACACCCTGTATTATATTCCTACACAATCAATTAGTTAACAAATTTAACACAGTTATGGTATCAAAAAATTTTAAATAACAAATTTAGCAAACATAACAAAATTAACAATGCCAGAAAGAAATATTGAGAACACAACATTTTACTTGCTACAGAACATATAATCGACTTGTTGAAACATGAAAGTTATTTCTAGATTATCCCAACATCGGCTTGCACGGCGGAAGTTTTTATATCACTAGATAACAGTCGTTTTTATAAGTTTCAAAAAGGATCGAAAATGTTAATTTTTTTATTTTTGAACCTCAGTTTTCAAAATTCAACAATTTTTAATAAAAACCATTTAAAAGAGTTTGAAAAAACAAACAATTTAGTTATTTTTAATTTTTTACTTGGCTTAAAAACATACCAAGAAAAACAAAAAAGAGGTTTCTCATTTATTCTAATGGGAAAGCCTGCATCTCGCTTATTTATTGACATAGCTTGATAAAATTTAGATGTACATTCACTAGGTAGGGTTTAACTTATATTTACTTACAACATCCATGGCGATGGCGGCAAACCTAAATACTCACCCCCAATGGAGTTTATGGGGGAAATAAAAAAATACCAGAATTTTTTAAATGTTGTTATGTTACCTACAACATGAAGGGATTATACATTTACTTACAACATCCCGATGCCAGCAAACCTACATCCTCATTCCCGGGGCAATACCGTACACCGTATTTTCAGACAAGCTGAAGGATGCAGTGAGCGCTAGGACGTGCTGCTATCTAGCGGGAGAAATGCAAAACAGATAGAGACAGTCGGGAGCGTCCATCTTGACAAACGCGTGTGTGACGAAAATTGTTATTGTTCACACAACTTTCCTACTAATTTTATTTACTTACTTAAGCTGATGTAAGTGAAACTTGCTATTACTTAGTATTCAAACTAGTGGTTTTGAATAGCTCATATCTTGCGCTATTTTTAAATACCAAACACAAGCCCTTAAGAGTCTGCACTACCTGCGCCATCTTGGATTTTTAGTCCCATAAGAACAATGTTAAATTCAAAACATTACTGTTGTCTTTGAAACACCATATCTCGATAATCTTACATCGGATTTGCATGAAACTTGAATATATTCACCATAAGACAATGGCGGAGTGCATGACGTGGATAGATTTTCAGTAAACCTACTAAAAATTGTTTAAAAGTGGTTAAAAAATGGTGTAAAATATGTTTATATTTTATTCGTTATTCAAGTGGAAAATTTTTTAAATAAATTTTCTATCGCGTCAAGCACTAGATACTATGGTAACATTTAAAATGACATCAAGTTTGAAATTTTCCGACGAAAAACAAACTCACAGTGATGTTTCAAATTTAACATTGCTCTTATGGGACAAACTACCGAGATGGGGCAGGTAGTGCAGACTCTTAAGTGTTCTTATTTTAGGTTATTGTTGGAAATACTTCGTCATGTCGTTTTGGGGTAATACCGTACTTCTTGCATGGGGCAATGCCGTGCAGGGTGCAAGTTGTTTATTACAAATAAAAATTTATTTCGTGGTATTTTAATTATAGTGTAAACTTATGCTTTCTTTTTTATTATTTCAATATTTAAAAAAAAGTTATACAAAATTTTCTTTTTTTAAAAAATGTTTTAAAAATTTTGATATTACAAATGTATTATGTATTATTTAAATTATAGTGTAAGTTTATGTTTTACTTTATTTTTGTTAATTCAGCATTTAAAAATATTTGAATTAAATTTTCTTTTTCTTACACTATTTTTAACCTGTGCACGGTATTGCCCCGGCACTTGGGGCAATACTGCACAGTGTAAAGGTTTTGTAAAATGGGCTTAGCGCTCAAAGTTAGTTAGAAATTCCAATAATAGTAAATTTGTGGAAAATCAAATTTCCTTCAAAATGAGATGTTTGCCACTTTCACTGAAGTTTCCAAATTAAAGATAAAAAATAATATAGCTTAAGTGCACGGTATTACCCCGCTCTCCCCTAACTATGCGCTCTCTTTGAGGAGATGTGTGCACTGATTAATAACTTTAGTTTTGATGTTTTTGGCGTATCCAAAGCTTGGCTTAATCCTAGCATCCCCTCCGACCACTACGAGATACTTGGCTACACTTTTCTCAGAGTTGATCAAACCGCTAAAAGTTAAGGCAGTATTGCTTTCTATATCAAAGAAGGCTTGGTTTATGAGATTCTCAATCTTATCGGTGTAGATTGACCCAGGCTTAGACTTTATCTCTGTGGTCCTGCAAACGAGAGGGGCCAAATTCGCCAAATTCGGTATTGCCATCGTGTACAGACAGCCACATGTTAGTTACCTGCTTCAGTTCCTTGTTTCGGGCATTGCCTGCAAACAAGGCAATAAAAGTAGATTCCATCTTATGTTTGGGAGATAAAAATATTGATTTAGTTCTCAAATACAATGCTGGCATGTGATTGGACGGAATATAAGAAAGTAAGAAACAGGCTAAATGGAGCAATAAGGCAGGCAAAAAAAAATGCTTCTTTGCAAAGAAAGTGACAGACTGTAAGGATAGTAGAGCGTTCTGAAAATGGCTGAAACAGAGTGAAATTATAGGTAATAAAAGAAACAATACACTTCCTGAAAAATTTGCAGTCAATGAACTGAATGATTATTTTGTTAAATGGGGGTCATTTTCGGAGGCAGATACAGAGCTGATAAGTTTCTACAGTAATGTAAGAGTTCACTATAAAAATAAAATTTGTTTTTTTAAAGGTTTCTAAATAAAGGCAGCTATAAATGAGATAATTTTCAGAGCGGTTGGTTTAGACGAATTGAGTATTTTGATGATAAAGGCTGTTAGCCCCTTTGCCATCGCTGCCATAACGTCTCTGGTGAACGAGTTTTTACTAACTAGCATGTTTCCGATTGCATGAGTTTACTTACTGCAGAAAACTACAAATCCCTCAACTGTTCATGAATTAAGACCTATTTCTGTACTTCCAGCAATGTCACAAATTCTTGAAAAATTAGCTATACGATAGATGATTGAATTCATACAAAAAGAAAGCCTACTCCTAAGTTTACAGTCTGGATTTAGAAAAAATCATAGCACATGCACAGCATTGATTAATACGTTTGCTGACTTGTTTGGGGCTAGGGACGGAGGCAGGTGTAGCTCTCTTATCACTGGATTATTCGCAGGCCTTCGATTCCATAAGCCACAGTTAGTTATTCGCAAAGCTGAAATATTTTGGTTTTCAGGAAAGTGCAGTCACTTGGATCAGATCCTATTTAGAAAAGGTTGGGCACAAATTTTTCATCTCCCCTTGTAAAGCCAAGGAGGGTACCGCAAGGGAGTTGTGTGGGTCCCATACTTTACACCTCATACACTGCTGATTTTGCTAGTTGTGTGCTTTACAGCAATGTTCACGCTTACGCTGACGATTGCCAACAGCACCTTTTTTACGAGCCTAATTTGATTGGGCAAGCTCTAGAGAAAATTAACTCTGATCTTGTGAGTATCGGTGAATGGTCACTGAGGCATGGTCTCAAGTTGAACTCTGAGAAAAGCACAGTACTCCATATTGCAACGCCCAACATTATTCAAAGCATCGTTGATGGAGATGTGCAAATACAACTTGGGGGGCCAATTTATGAGTGACAAATTCTGTCAAGGTTTGGGCGTTGTACTTGGTAGCGAGCTCACTTTCTCTGGCCATATCACCTACATCGCTCAACTGCCTTTGGGAAGGCTGCGAGGTCTGTACAGGTACAGATCCGTCCTACCAGATGGTGTGAAACTACAACTTGTTAGGTCATTAATTTTATCAGTGCTGTGCTACTGTCTTCCTGCTTTTGTAAATAGCATTGCTAAAGTCGAAATGCACAGAATCCAGAAGCTACAAAACACCGCCATGCGCTTCGTCTACAATCTTGGTAGACGCGACCACGTGTCCGCCTTTTGCAATGCTGCTGGTATTTTGACGCCAGCTATTGTTTGCAAAATGTAAACTTGTCCACCAGGTATTGGCTCAGCAGGAGCCGCACTACCTACTTGAAAGGCTTGTTACACAGAGACAGTTCGCTCTGCGAAGTATTCGACAGGACAACAGCTTGCATTTTCCAAAAGTCAGGTTTTAGGCTGGTAGGAAAAGCTTTTCCTATTTTGGGCCAACAACCTTCAATGAACTCCCCAGTGACCTACAACTTTTAGCACCCACAGCTTCCAAAAGGCATGTAAAAATATTTCTTGTCAAACTTGTATCCTTGTCATGTAATTTTGTTAGTTTTGTTTTGTGTTTGTTTTAGAGTATTGTATTTAGATTTTTTGACGTGAGTTATTCTGTAAAGCAGACATTGTGGTGAGAAACGCTTGTTAATAAAGGCCTTTTTATTATTTATTTGTTATTATGGTATGATTTTGTGCCAAGGCATAAGTGACACAGGGAGCATCCTCAGACACCGCCCAAACATGTCAAGTACAGCCGCAGAGCTTGAGACTGATAGGACAGTGGTGGCAGCAGCTTCACTTCTGTCACTCACCCTCCCAGGGTGGCAACACTGAACACGAGTCTGGTTTGGTTTCTTTAAGGTAGGAATGTTACATTACTTTACCAATTTCAAATATTTTATTTTGTTTACATTTGTTTATATTTACATTTTACTAGAATGATATATAGTATATACAGCTTCCATAATAAATTGTTAATTATATAGTATGATTTTTCATTAAACATAAAATAGTGATACTAAATTGAGCAATTTAATTTGGACCATTACATGTTATTGCTAAATTTAATATGCATGCTAAATTTGCTTCTAAATCAATTACACCCGACCAATTCAATATTGTAATCAATAATCGCTATTATCGTTGACTATGTACACTAATGTGAATAGACTTCTCATCGAATGCTTTTTGTTTGATACCAAAATTTGGAAAGTTCATAGTGAAAGAAGATCCGCTGAAATCAATGTTATTATTCAGCTGGATTTACAGTGCTGAAAAAAACTGTGGTAGACTATGAATAACTAAATTTTTCATTCATCTTCCTACTTTATAGATAACATACCATTCAATAAATGACAAATTAAATCTTTGTTGGTAAGATCTACTAAAAATAACTTAGAAAATGAGTTAGATACCTTGATATAAACAAACCATCTGGATAGCTAACTCCATGCTGCGAAAACAAGCCGTTACCCTTACCACTAGTTGGGGTTGATTCGGTTAATTCTAGGTAAATAAACTAGAAAGCAGTGCAACTACCAATAACAACGATTTCAGCTGAAATAAAAGAATAGAAACAAACCAGACACACCAATAATAACAATATCAGATGACATAAGGAACGGCGTGGCGGCAGCGGTTACCCCAGCTAGTGGTGGGGGAAGTCTGCTCGTTTTTAGCGCTATTCCGCCATCTCATTTAGCGATCAAGATGTTTTGTTTATATCTATGGTTAGACAGCATGCTTTCATAAATTAAAAATTACACTACATTTAAGGATTTCACTCCCTATTCTGTTTACTTAGTAAAGCAATAATACAGTCGAGTTTTTCATTTTGTTTAATTTCTATTTCATTCATCTTTGATTCAAATTTTTCAATTTTATTTTCTATGTCTTTAAACTTCATATCAATGTAATTTTTTATGAAAACAAGTTCACTAGAGAGTCCACTTTCACTTTGGCTAACATCTGAACCCGGTGCACAATTGTTCTGAGAACCTTCTCTCGTAAGGTAAGGTACAAAGTTTGAAAAGCACTTTGTCATGTTTCTTCCTCTTTCACTTATGGGATTAAAGTACTCTGCTTCAAACATTTTCATTAACATTTGTGGATTTGGTGGTTTGTTCTTGAAAAGCGGTTGAGTTTGATTTTGAACACCACAATATGCTTGCAGAAAGTTTTTGCACTTTTCAGCATTTTCTGATATTGGTATTTTAGTATCCTTCAGTATGTCATTCACGGCCTGGAAGTTGATGCTTGAAAGAGGAGGGACAGCTGTTCTACTTGCGCATACTGATAGATTAATTCCATACAACCACAAGCTGTCTGGATGTTTTGCTTTCTGAAACTAAAATAATAACACTTTTAGTTATAATTAACTATTTCTTTTAATAATCTATGGTAGCCTATCTAAAATTTAACATTACCTGTAAGTAGAATAAATTAATGTATTCAAGGTTGTTGGGATACTGGGGGTTGGTCTACAAACAAATAGCTCTGAAGTATCAGTAACTATCATGAAAAGTATAAAAATTTTTAATTGTTGATTGGCAAAAATTAAAATTGGATCAGAATTAATCGTATGTGTTGCAATAATAGCTGTAAAAAATCCAGCAATAATCTTAAGACACCATCTGAATCGTTAAAATTAATTTGTATTTGTATTCTTTGTGGAAATGCAACCTACGATGGAAGGAAGATTTAATTTATTTTTAATAAAATCTATAGACAATGGACAAAGTTTTTTATTTACACAATCATTGAGAATGGTATTGGCGTCAAAAAATTAAAACATAATGAAAGAAAATACTAATCAAAATACAAAAATGGAAGCTAGCAGGAAATAATTGACTTTTGATTACAAGTTTAAATTGTAGTCCCTTAATTTTTTCATTCTATGAATTCTTTTTCAATGTAGGGGGGGTAGAACTTCAAGACAATTGAGTAGTTTTTTCTTGAAAGTTCGTCCAATATCTTGTTTAAGGTGATTAGGCAAATTGTTAAAGTAGAGTGCTCCTTTGTATGTTTGTTTCTTCTCTGTGAGACTGAGATGGTGTATCGGAAGTGAGAAATTTCTTGTATTGTACAGTACTGGTGGTAGTCTCCAAGCTTTGTTTTCTTTTTCCACTTTCAATTTGGTCGATTAGCTGAGAAGTGACTGTTGCTGTAGACCTTCCCTTCAAAAAAACCATACTGGTTGCCTGTCAGAAGGTTATTTTGATTAAGATAGTTAACCCTTTGAGTGCCGCGGCATCGCTCACAGCGACGCAAGTTGGTTGTGCAAGAATTGCCGAGCGTCGCTGAGGGCGACTCTCAGTATTTTAAATAGTGCTTTACATCCAGATTATGTAATGGCTCTAAATATGCGCCGTTTTGATCCCAAGGTCTCCAGCTATCAGTTCTGTAATTTCACCGCCTTTGGTCTGTTTACAGACACTGTTTATAAGTTTAGTCGTCGATATCATCTGACTGTCGTTTGTTGTCAGTTCGTATGTGCAGCAAATCCCGGTAAACAAAATAAGTTATTTACGTGTTTTATAGTGTTTCTTGCATTACTATTTAATATGGTGGGTAAAAATGAGTGAGAGAATAAATCTAAACGACTCAAGTGTCCTTTGGATACTTGTTTATAACGAACCTAACCTAACCTAACCACATATTTGGAATTGTAACAATTTTCATTTTATTTTTTTACAAACATATATAGATGATTTACACATCAATTTTGATCATTATTTCCTGCTCTTTCTGACTGTTGAGTTGAAAAAAACTAAATAAAATTGTTTAGCACAAGTTATACTGAGTCAAAGTTGAAAGAATATATAAAAATTTTTCATTTTCAGAAGATAACATTTTTTATGTGTTAAACTTAGTTTACAAATAGTTATCTTATACTATTTTATAGAGCATTTATTTGTAGACAAGATAAAATAAAATTACATACATACCTCTAAAATTGTAAATTTTATGAACGTTTTTGTAAAATACTACATTTTCCTATGAAAACAGCGCGGCAATTTATGCATAAGAAATTCGGGCGACGCCGCGGCACTCAAAGGGTTAATAAGTCTAACAAGAACAACCTTTTCAATAATTTTATGGAAAGCGGATGTTAGAGATATCAGGCGGTAACTGCTTGCTTCTGTGATAGGGCCATTTTAATATTTAGGTTACACTTTTGAGATTTTCAGTTTTTTCAGGGAAAATGCCTTCATGTAATGAGCAATTTATAATATGTGTTAATGGGACAGAAAGTTCTTCTTTACATTTTTTACAGGTTTTGAGGATATTTCATCTAGACCACTCAATGTTTTGGATTTCATGCTTTTAATAATACTTAAACCTTCATTTTCTGTAGCTGGAGTAAAAATCATTTGGCTGTTTTTTACCGTGTGTTCAGTTTTAAGGTTTTCTCTGCAATGTTTGCAAACAATTGGTTTTTAGATGGATTGTGATTTTTATTGGGTCATCGGTAGTTTTTCCTTGTATGTCAAGAGTGAGCTGGCTAGTATAGTTTGTGCTATTCTTTCTTCGTTTATAACTCCCCACAGGGCTTTTGATTTATTGTCTGAATCTTCAATTTGCTTTGATACTTGCTGCTCATTAAGGATTTTTTATTTTAAGTCATCCGCTTTTTACTGTAAAACTGTTTCCTTCTTGTCATGTTCTAGTCCTGTGCATAGCTCTTTTTCTAATGCTTTCATTTATAATTTTTTGAGGGTTTCAATTTCTTTGTCCCATTTAACATTACCTCTTTTTGTTAAAACAAAAAGAGGTAAGATTATATTTAACAATGAAGGATATCATACTTGCCCAATCAATGCTATGTTTCAACTTTGTAACTATCATGATTTGCTTCCTTCCAGACGTTGTAGCGCCGAAATGACGATCGGAAACGGACAAGCTTTGGGTTATATACATTGTTAATGTTGATGTATAAAAGATTTCAGTATGAGAATTTCAGTATTAAAACACCTACATTCTACTTTGCATTTAAGTACAGCTGAGTTGGTAATGAGCCGATGAAAGCAGTTGAGGTAGGTCAGTTTCTGACTGGGCAAAAGTGTTGTGTTGCTTGCTGAGCTGGGTTTTAAGTACAGTAGACTCCCTCCTAACCGGTCAACTCATGATCAGGCATCGGCCGGATAGTGATTTAACCGGCTAAACCGATGTACATTTCAAAATGCCAACCTACAATTTCAAATGGTCTAAATGCAATTATGGTTAGGAAAAAAAACAAAAAAAACTAAATATATTACTCTAAATAATTTATAGCTAACATCCGACACCCATTAAATCCGTGACTAAAATAAATTAATAATAATTTGTTTCCTATTTTGCCCAGTGGATAGCAGGTCCAAACACATTCACTTCTGGTGCCCGTACACTTCTGTCCAGGACAATACATTTTAGGTGGTTTGAGAACATCATGATATAATGTTGAATTGAATGATACCAGAGCCGTTCTTAGGAAATGCGAGGCCTGGAGCAAAATATTTTTGTGAGGCCTTATTTAACGGTGATTGCTGGGGGGTTGTGGGGTATGGAACATACAACAGCATGTGTCCAAGTTATGTCTAGACGTTTTCCGACTGTCTATATTTGTAAGGGTGTATGTTGTACTTCAGGGCCTGCACCCCTAGAACTGGGAAGTTCACTACCCAATCCCAGCTCAAAGTACCGAGTTGGGTAACAGGCGTGGCTCCCTTTATAAACTGAAGTAGGGCAGCTTCGGCTGTTCCGAGCCCTGGCGGAGGTGGCCTTGTGTCAATCGCGCGCTTACTGGGTGTCTCACTCCAGCTCCCCCCAAAAGGGAGGTAATGAGTCAGGATGTCGGGGATCTGGGGCTTCCGTGCCTTCGGGTGCGGTTGCAGTGCAGCCGGCGCCTTTGGCGTGCGGGTTTCCAGTGACCTAGTTATTCCGCTTGGGAACCACCCATATCCCAAGTAAAACCTAAAATGGGTACCTTGGGATCCGGTTCAAGCTCCTGGCTTCGGCCAGTCCGGATATTGGGTTGGACTCGAGGGGGTAGAGGTTGTCGGTATGCTCGGCACACAGCTTCGGCTGTGGGGGGCCCTCCAGCCTCATCTGGGGGCGTTGCTCACAAACGAAAGCTGAGAAGTAGCATGGGTAGTGCTGCCACTGTCACTCACAGCGGATGGTCGATTTGGGTTCACCGCCGGTTGAGTACCACAGGCCTAGTGAATTCCGGGTTTTGTGGGGGTCTAATCCGCCTTAATGTGATTTGGGGCAAATTGTTCCATAACTCCCCTTGTCGTGAGACAAGTCTGGTATGGCTAACGCTAGGTACACCCGTGAGGGTAGGGGGAGCCACCACTAGGTTCACCTCGTGGATGGAGTATAAAACAAAATGGAAAAAAATGGAAATGTCTATATATGTTCTCAATCCATTAGACATCTATATCTTTGAAATTATTTGAGTTACAGAAGTGAAACTTGGCACAACTATTAATTACAGGGTCTCCCTGAACTCTACTCTATAGCCCTCTACCCTCTTTTTCGGGTATTATTCCTAGATCAAAGACAAGCCAAAATATCCTATTTAAAATGTAGTGATTTTAATCAAAATAGTCACGCAAATGAGCGGGATGCCGCGCAAAAAGCGCAGCTGCGGCGCCAGCTCAACAATGGATTTCATACCAAAACTGCTCCCGGGAAAGCGGTCCGACCGTGACTAGCCTTAGTTATATCGCTCTATCTCACTTATTTATGAACCAATTTTCATGACATCGTTGGATTTTAAATTAAATTAAAAAAAAAAAACACATAAGGACATAAACTTTGCTACCTTATGAAAACCTATTGCCTATTGCTATTTTGAAAACCTGAATTATAAAAAGTTGATTACTTTTTCTAGCTAGGTCTTTACTTCAAAAAGCTGTGTACCGAATTTCAACTTATTACGTCAAGCCGTTCTTAAATTAAAAATTATTCTAAAAAAATACAAAATGGCTGCTGTACAAGTAACTATGGTGTTTTGGAATTTTTAAATATGATATTTTGATTTTGGCTTGTCTTTGGTCCAGGAATAATACCTGAAAAGGAAGGTAGAGAGTTCAGAGACACTCTCTACCATCATGTATTAAGTCGCAAATGCAAGTGAAGTGTTCTTATCAGCAAGTATTCAGCTGATTTACACCATTGTTATATGGGAACCGCGGATGCCAGTAAACAGCTGATCAACAATGTAAGCAACAAAATATGAAACACAAAATGAAAAACAGCTGATTTACACCATTGTTGCACCACATGCTAGAAGCATCCTCATTATTAGCATTTCAGTGTTACTTATTAATCACATGTTTTATAATTAAATAATTATTATGATAAATAAATATGCCATATTTGGTATTTTCATGATCAGAAAAAATATTTCTTTTTTATGATGATGAAAAAAATACATACTTGCATTAAAAATAATCAACTTGTATAAAATATTTCAAAAACCATTTGAAGTAAAAAAATTTAGTTTTAATATTCAGAATCTACGTAAAATTTCAGTAGTTTTATCTAAAAAGTTTTTTTGTATTTCAACAAATAACAAAGTTATAGGCAAAAGAAGTTTTGAGCAAAAAACGGTTTTTCGAGCACAGTGAACGAACCAGTAGAAATATCTGGGATTTTTACACATCATTTTGTTCAGCTTATAATTCCGCACTACTTTGCTAATTTGATCTATGCTGTAACTTTTATAGTTTGGGAGATCCCAATGGTGAGCATAAAAAAATGAATACACTGTATATACAGGGTGTCCCGGAACACTATGGAACCCTTTTGTATATTTGTTCCTTGCATCGAGACAAGAAAAAAACATGATACAAATAGGGGTCTAAAATCCATCGTTTAGCCGCTAACCGCCATTTTGTTTTTTTTTCACGTAATAATTTTTATTTCCGTAACGGATGGTTGTATTCAGTTCATATTTGGTATGAATCTTCATCACACTAATGTACATTTTTAGGAAAAAATTAATTTTTTCCACTGTGTATTTTCAAAATGGCGGCCATTTTTAATTTTCAAACTAAAATATCTCAAATTCAGTAAATTTAAAAAAAATTTACTTTGTACAAAAAAGTTGCCAAATTTAATTATCTAACCAACGGTACCAAGTTTTTTAGGATCTGATTAAAAATAATGGAGTTATTGCGATTTTTCTCCAATAAAACAGTGATTTTGCATAATAATTAACGCAAATTATGGCCATTTTCACAGAAAAATCGCAATAACTCCGTTATTTGTTATCAGATCCTTACAAACTTGGTACCGTTGGTTAGATAATTTAATTTAGCAACTTTTTTCTACTGAGTAAAATTTTTTTGAAATTTACCGAATTTGAGATATTTTAGTTTGAAAATTAAAAATGGCCGCCATTTTGAAAATACACAATAGAAAAAATTAATTTTTTTTCCTGAAAATGTACATTAGTATGATAAAGATTCATACCAAATATGAACTGAATACAACCATCCGTTACAGAAATAAAAATTATTACGTGAAAAAAACAAAATGGCGGCTAGCGGCTAAACGATGGATTTTAGACCCCTATTTGTATGATGTTTTTTTCTTGTCTCGATGCAAGGAACAAATATACAAAAGGGTTCCAGAGAGTTCCGGGACACCCATATAGTCTTATGGCTATGAAAAAAACACAAACATACCTTGATCAAAAGTTGTTTGGTGGGTTTCACCCGACATTCTACCATAAAGACTGCACAGCCCTCAAAGTCATCTACATATTCAGCTGGACAAGTTGATAGATATTCCTCACAGCTTCCAAACAATTCTACAATTCTTGCCTACAAACAAAGTAAGCAGTGAGCAATTTTGTTCAATAGCTATTTATGTAACAATTATTTTAATGTGATGTGATAGTAGTATTGTCAGGGTCGTATTTCTAAACAGGCTGAAAAGGCTGGAGCCTATAGCGGCAAAATTTTAAGGGCGGCACTTTGTCAATTAACTAAAAAATGTAAATAATTTTACTACTTCAATAACCTAAACTTCTTCAGGCCCATTTTTCTGATTTAAAGTGTATTAATTTGAGGAAATGGAAATATGTTCATTCTTTTCATACGAATTTACTCCACATAATCTTGTACATAACACATTTTTCATGTAGGGCAATCGTTGTAATGACACTCATAGTTTGTATAAGGCCCAGAAAGAGGGAACTACACCAGCGCTCCCAGTGTTTAGATTCGCGACTAGTTATTTCCTTTTTAAAGCATGTTAATTATTTTAAGAATAGATTGGCCACAAAATAATGACAACAACTGATGGTTTTGATTTTATAATAACCTCACCCATAAAAAAGTGATTTTTTTATGAACGGAACAAAAAATTTACCACTCTATTTGGCAGGCGGAGCTGTTCGCCAAACAACCAAACTTCCTCCAACATCATAGAATCCAATAAAAAAATAGTAGTTGTGTAGTGGCAGAAAATGAATAGCCTACAGGCGACATATTCCTAAATCCTGCCCTGAGTATTGTCTTACTATTATTTTCCTAAAGAAAACAGAAACTTTATAGTTGTATGAGGTTGTTAGGACAAAATCTTACTTGTAAAATACAGAGAAGAACTGTACTTTTAAATCTGTAAATATAAAAATCAAGTATCTGATTACATGCGAAGTTAGGAAAAATATGTTGTATAAGCCAAAAATTGATTTAGGCTATCTTTTAATACCTGTATTATTGTTTTTGTCAGGGAGAGGAGAAAAAGTGAGAATTATGGTTAGTGGCCAACTTACTTTGGTCTTCCATAAAAGGTAATTTAAAATTAATATTTACAGTACTTTCATTGATAATGTGATTTAAATAATAAATGCAAAACATAAGTTGTCATTCAAGTAAATACATGTCATCGCCTTTTGATCACCCGGATAGTTGGAAGTGAATTATTTTTGTTCTGATAACAACTATACAAATATAGTTTGTGGAGATGTTTCATTGCAATAAAAAAAAAGAGAAAATAAAATCAATGGTTAATTATGACTACTCACAATAGTTTGTGCACATTTTTGTAAACACTATTAAAATAATGACAAATTTGGATATGTTTACTGTTTAATGTTACAAAAACTGTTTAAAAGTGATCAATGGTAAACTTAACACATTACTTATAGACAGTTTAACGATCCTGTATAAGGTAATGCACATGAATTTGCCAATATAAAAATAACACTTTGTGTTTACCATAAGATTTTTTATCATAATGCGCAAATTACACTTTTAATTGTTAAAAATATTAACTATAAAGTTGTATTTTCGAGGTTATATTTACAAAGTAACATTTCTGTTATTTACAATAATGCTTTTGTAACGTCTGAATTTCACTATTCTGCATAGAAAATTAATACATTAACACATGATTTTTTCAGTCCTAAGACAAAAAAAAAAAAAAAAATAGTTTCGAACTTGAAACGATCTAAAGTGGGCAGATTGTTTTTGGCCGAGTTATGAACGATATTATTTCATAACACTACAATATGCAATAAGCATTATACTAGTGAAAAATATTTTATTTATCCACAACTAACAAAACATAACTTTTCCGACTAAGAGCCAAGCTACTAAGAAAAGTGTTACCAACCTAACCTAGCGGGATGCAATGTATCCCGGTAAGCTATGCAACCACTTTAATTCATTATTAAATGTTTTCATATGTTTTTGTAATGCCACAGGTTGTGAATGTTTTTTTATGTAAGGCCTAGAGCCATACATTTTTCCGGGCTAGGCTGAGAAAACATGATTTTCGTCGGTAGCCCGAAAGGTCGAAAACAGGTGATATTGATGTAGTGCGTGATGAAAAAGATGTTTCTTGCTACTTTCTCTCAGTGTCTTCATTTAAAACAAGTGAAGAGCATTGGGTTTTAAAAATAAATTTTTCTCAACATATCATGATAGGTGATTATGTAATTAAAACGAAAAAAAGTTGACAGCACATTGTCAGGCTATTTTTAGAACCCCCTCCTCATTTGTACAATCGACCCCAAGAGGTCGCATAACACTCACAGTACCTCACAACTTTTCAGGGACACAAAGAAATATTTTCCGCATTTCCCCACTCTCTCACCCAGTCTAATGGTCGTTTATTTGAAAAGGCATATCAAATTTTAAAAATTGAAGTTTCTTAAGGGCAAAAATTAATTTTTGAGTGTAAAAATTTCCTAATTGTTTATTTGTAGAATTTATGATCTGGATTTGAAACTGATGAACAAGAATGTACTAGGCCTATACTAAATAACTTAATTCAACTTAAACATATCTTGAGTTTTCAAGTTGTATCTCCCTACCTCTGAAACAACAACCAAATGTGTTATAAGCTTGTTGGAAGTCTCAGGAATACAAATACTTATAGTACAAGGCGGCTCCTTGTTTTCTTGCACTAAGTGAACACAAGTTTCCAGGTGTACAACATCATCTAATTCTATTCTGAAATCAAACAAACACGTTACTATATCATGTATGTACTTAGACAGCATTTCGCCACTCCAGAAGATTCAACAAACATTCAGGTAACATTTTATGTTCAAATTTGTAATGATAATAAATTTTTATTAATGAATTAGTATACCTTTAATACCTTTATTGAAATGGCGACCTAACTCAATAGGTAGTTTAAAGCCAAGTATGAATGAGGGATGAGTGTGGATGATTGTGGCGCGATCTTGTAGTCTTGTTACTGACTAAGGCCGACATTTTCCTTAGCCAGGACTGTTAATTCATAGCCCAACAGCCAATGGTATCTAGGGACCTACAGTTTAACGTGGGATCCGAACCACTTCAACCAGTAGCCATAAGATCAGACTTTGTATGCATCCAATAAAAAATAAAGTGTTTGTTTTGTAGTTTTTTTGTTCTCCTGTAAAATTAATTAATTTACATAAAATGAGTCAAATGAGTCAAATTTTCCAAAGACGTAGCCTGATTTGTATCTTAGAATATTTCTTAACCTAACCAGTTGTGCCTCATCTTTGAGGACATGTGACCTCAATAAAAATTGTACAGAGTAAGCCTATTAATTTCCTTTATCTTTACATAACTGTTTATAAAAAAAGCAATCATACCTCACCTAATCATTTAATTTCCTAACAACTAACATTTACTAACAACATCCCATGGCAGCAAACCGCCATACTCATTCCAATGGTGTTTATGGGGAAAATACAAAATATCAAATTCTTTTGTAAACTTGCTGAGTACGCAGGTCTGATGCATCGGGGATATTATTTGGTACAAATTTTGTGTAAATCGTACCAGTGTAAGTCTCAGACAAACTGTCAAAAGGATTGAAATTTTTGGCTTTTACCCCATGTTAAATCTCAATAAGAAAAGTTTATTTTTCATTTTTGGCTGATTTAACGCAAATATTCTAAATACAAATAAACCCTGCTAATATAGGACTGAAAACTTTTGTTTTGGTACAACCTGCATGTACCTAAGTCAGCCCAGTAGGTCTCAGACGAACTGTCCGTAGAAGCACATGGTGGCTAATAATATTATTAGAAGCTATAGGTCTGAAGTTCAGTCGTAACATACGCGCGTTCCACATGGATAGAAAATGGGGCCGGTTCTCTATCAGTTATTTGTAAACACAGAGTCTGTAATGAAGGGTAGTTCTCGATGTTTGCAGATGATATTTGCCATTTAATTGCTGATGAGAAAACTACTGAGACAATAAAAAAATAACACCCAAATAGGTATACATGAAATGAGTGCATGGTACCACAACAATAAATTAGGTTTGAACCAGATTAAGACGGGACTTTTACTCTAAAACACTTCTAAAACCCTAAAGCAGCGGTCCCAACCTGGGGTACGCAAAGGGCCGGTTGGGGATACACCAGAAAAAATCTGTAATGGCGGACAATATTTTACATATGTAGCGTCAAACAAGTTGAGCAAAGTTAACAGATGGCTAAAACATTAGTTTACACTTGTGAATTAAACAAAAATAAATACAAAACTCAACCATTTCATTATAAAATTAATCAATAATTGTTTTTTATGAATCACTTTTTAAAACAGACCTAGTGAAAATTGTGTATGTTTTGTTTTTTCTGACGAATAACTAATGTGATGGGAATGGCACATCATTATGTCTTCCTGACCACCATCATTGCTTCTAGATCTTTTGGTAAAAATATAATCTGTTGTAATCTTTAATTCTATCAGTGGCATTGGAACTGAGTGCATTAAAGCAATTTGTCATTTGAAGTGTTGTTAAACTTACTTATGGTGTATTTTAACTCTGCAGTTAGTTTTTGAACAAGCAATAGATATCTGGTTGAAAACACAGTAAAAATCAAACGTTGAATATTTGCATCTTGTGGTATACCTGAAGCCAGTACCGTACGAGTACTACCAATAATAAAGTTGTGCCAATAATACTTATAACTTAATGTGTAAAATAGATTATAAACCACCCAGGGAATAAGCTAGGAATAACCAGCAAATAAGGCGAATGCTAGTCCCGTCTTACCGGTATGTCTTTCAATATTCAATATATGGGCTTCAAAGTTTAAATGTCAATTTTATGGATGAAGTTAAAGTGATTGAATCATTAGACAACTGTTGTAATAACAAATGCTAAAAAATATAGGAAAATAGATGTTTTAGTACTGAAATATTTTTTAACTAATTGGGTCCAAGCAATTGATCCCTGTGGTCAAGTTTCGACCAGTGGCAACCTCTAGTTAGGAATAATTTGATATGGTTTGAACACATTGATCATGTCGTAAATAAACTGTCAATAGTATGTTGTCAAATGAGAAGAATTCAAAACATTGTTGATCTAGATGTAATAAGGAATGTCTACTATGGATGTTTCCATAGGGGTTATAGATTCACCTTTTGGGGCAACTGCGCTGACGATACTATAATATTTTTGTTACAAAAAAGGATTTATAGTATTATTTTTGTAAAGCTCATTACATTGAACATTGTAAACCACTATTCAAACGGTTACAAGAATTACTCTACCATCAGTCCATATTCTTGAATCAGCAATCTTAGTCTTAAAGTTTCCGGAGGTCTATAAAAGGAACCATGAAGTTCATAACTATTACACCTGTCAAAGAAATATCATCCATGTGGAATGTCACCAGTCTACCTTGGCTCAAAGAGGTTCTCAGTATGCAGCAGGAAAAATCTACAATATGCTACTCCAGAAAATAAGAAATTGCAAGGACTAAGCAAAATTTAAGGAGTTTTAAATCTGTTCTACTTGAGAAGACCTTCTACACTCTGCATGAGTTTCTGGAAGAACGAAAGCCACAAATCATACCCTTGATGACCATGGCTGAGATTTCTAGCCATGCAAGTTATAGTACCATGCACCATAGTTGTGCGATCTCTAGGGATGAGTCAGTGGCATATTGGTTAGCGTGCTGGACTTCGGGAACATGGCAGCGATGTCTTGGTTCGAATCCGTGTTCTACCAGTGACTTTAATCAGTACCTTTACTGTAGCCGCTCACCCCCTTACTTTGCCTAATGATCCACACACAGATCAATAGTCTATGTGGACGAGGGAAAGTAAGGAAAAACGGCCTGCCAACCTCTTAAAAAAAGTAAGCCAAAGGTGTTTTTTCCTTTCTATTTTAAATATATAGATTCAGCTATAGCATTATTACCTTTTATTTGATGTGTTTATTCTTATACTGTTTTTCAATTCCATATTTTCACATTCCACAGTCCAAGATGAGGAAACATCAAGTTCATTACTAAGTTGGTTATTTGTAGCCATTCTTTTCCTAATTGTATTTCATCAAACACAAAGAAGTTAATACCTGAAAACAAATTTGGTTTAGTATAATTTTCAAAGGCAAAATAATCAACTAGGCTATCATATTTTACAGCTAGATTTTTTTGTAAAAAAAGCCTCAATTAATTGCCATATGTAGATGGCAATGCCATATGTAATGCATTGCCATATGTAATTGCCCTGTAGATGGCTGCTTTTATAATCTCTTACTGAAGTACTGGTAATAAGTACAGTAAGCCTAAACTCAGCCTAGACCCATGATCATGGCCATCCAAGGAGGCTTTTTGGTCCATGCAAATATGAATTTGGCACGGCTATTTATATACAAAATACCCCGCAACAATATGATTACAAGGTAATCAAATCGGTAAAGGTAAACAAGAGAAAATAATTCTGTTCAGCATGTGTCCATTCGTTTTCCGTTTGCTTTAGTATATTTATATTTTCAATTAATCTATGACATCTTAAAAACTATTTTATCTACAGAATTTACTTGTACCAATAAATATATATGTTAAGACAAAAAACATTTGATTTTGACATTTGAAACTTTTTAGTAACGGTAAGGCCTACATGCATCCTTGAAAACCTAGATAGGCCTATGTTATAAAACTTGTACCAATTCAATTACAGTACCCGTACTAAAGCAATGAAAAATTCCTAACTAATGGCCTAACTAAAACACCCAGAGTAAAAAGATCAAATGATAATACCAGAGATATAGGGTGTTTTATTAAATCATACAAATTGGGTGCTTTATTAAATCATATAAATCGGGTGATACAATTTGCAGGCTGACTTCTAAAGAGCAGGTTTTTTTTTAATATCAATTGTGTGATGTATACAGTCTTCGTATTTATAGTTGATAATTTACAACTTACTCATAGGGCCACTATTTAAAGCCCTAAATGTAGAAATGGATACATTTATAATAATATACGTTGCACCAAATAGTACATGTTGCATTACTATTGATACCAGGGTATCGATACTTTTCTATTGATACCTGTGATATCGTTCTCGGTATAAAATAAAGTAATAATTTATCGGTATCGGAAGAAAATAGGCAGTATCGTATCGAAAAAGTAGTTCTAATTTATAATGTATAAATCTAAATGGTAACCAATTTAAAGGTTGATTTCTTTCGAAGACTTATGTCGATTTAAATAAAAAAAGGCTGTTGAGTTTAAACGTATTTCAATTTACCATTTAAAGAGGAGTTTATATAAAAAGAAATAACCATTGTCTGCAACATATAACTCCCCCTTCGCTTTTTCCAATCGTTCCTTGTAGGCCTATTTGCCATGCGTTACTACGCCATGGGGATAATCTCGATGTTTAGTTTTGTTATTTAAAATCAAAATTATACCTGGTGTCCATAAAGTCTTGCCCTGATAAAGATACCGAATATTCATATTCATATTCATAAATTCTTTATTCACAAATTGTACATGGAACAAGAATAGTGTCAAGTGTTTAACAAAATAAAACAAAACATAAATTATAAAAAAACCATTCCCTAAGTAATAACTCTAAATCAAAATTAATTCTTTTTATTTCTTATAATGTTTCCTCAAAGAGCTGGTGGATCAGTTGAGCCTCATATCAAAAAACTCTTGAAAAGAGTAAAGTGGAATTTTCAATAATTAATACTTTAGGTTCTTTTTAAAATTGTATTCATCAACCTCCACAATGAACTTTCGTGGGAGGTAATGAAGATATTAGTTCCTAAAAAAAAAAACGTTTTCTTTTTAAAGAATTCTAAATTATGTTTTTCAACCTTACGATTTAAGCGGGTGTTATACGAATGATTTTAATTTTGTAACAGAGGGTTAGCAAATGTTTTGACAAAGTTTACTGTTTCAAGGATAATCAACCCATACACAGTCAAAATTGCCAGATTTGTGAATTCTTCCTTAACAAAAACTGTAGTTTTTAAATTCAGTTTCTTTTTAGTGAATAGTATGAAACAATTGGTGGTAAGATAAAGTTTAATTTTCAGTTTTAACATGGCATTTCTTAAGTTTTTCACAGCTATGCACAAACTCAATACACTTCAAAGTGTGCGCCTTGTGTAGCCTGTAAATATTCTGGGCGACTTTTTATTTCATTTTTTATTAACAACCATTTTTCGGTTCCAGGTAACATTTCCTGAGTAATGGATGTCACTGTTCTTATTATTTTGTATTTTAGAGTTTTTGAATTAGGAACTGGGAAAGAATACACCAAATCTTTGACAAATCAGAGGACATAAAGAAATCCAGAACATAAAGAAGCGAGGTGGCAATTTAGTCGGGCCGTCACGGTTTGTTTATGTAGTGCATTATAATTAAACTGCATTGTTGTCAATTAGCTAAGTTTAGGTGTTAACAAGTTAATGAGAAAAAAAACTAGATTAAATTCCATTGAAAACAAGACATTTAAGATTCGTGTTTCTATATTGGTGTACAGCAAATCTATGAAATCAGGGCAAGACTTTATGGGCACTTTACATAGGCCTCACATACCACATACTAATCAATTATGAAGGAGACTAACTAACTAAAACATTAATTGCTTTTACGTCTGGTTTACTGTTCCTATGCTGTTTATTACAAAGTAACAAATAAATTATTTTCTATGTTAATCTAAAAAAGAACATGTTGAAAATTTTTAATGGGAAAACATTTAACTTGAAAGAAAATGGAGCGTGTACAAAAATCCCAAAGTTTTTTTTTAACCCTCCGAGCGTTCAATATAGCACCCCTGGAGCGTTACGCATTTTTTGGAAGTTTTGCATACTTTCAAATAAAAATTAATAAAAAATATATTTTATGACCTAGCACTATAAATTTATATATTGTATGAAAGTAGATAAAATGGACTATCTAAAAATACAAAAATTATTACCCTTACTTATTGTTACCAAAATTAGGCTATAGGTTAAAAATTAAAAAAATACAAAAAAAATATTTTATGTAACTTTGCGCTCCCCTAAAATAATTTTAGAAACACATGATCAAAATTCCAAGATATACATTTTGTTTAGAATTTTATGCTGTTCAAGAAAATATATAATTTATATAGGCTAGAAGCATTTGAAAAAAATGTATGTTGAATAAAACCAAATATGTCCTATGGTACTTACCTTAATCCCATAAGAACACATGTAAAATCAATCTATGAATATTACACTGATTCCTACTCATAATAATGGTTATAAACTCGATAATACATATTAATTTATTCCAATAATGTAAATTAACAGTATTAGTAACACTTTTAATCATTTATAACCTTAAAACAATTGGTAAAATACGTATTTCATTGTTTACAAAGTTATACCCCGTTCAAAATAAATGTGCGGTCGAAATGCATATTTCAATTCCCCCATTTTCTCCCGTTCCTCCCACTGCCAACAAACCAACCAATCGCAATCACTAACAATTTGTACAGCTGTTTAGTATCTTATGTCACTTTATGCCAATGTTTTGCTTTTTCGTAAACAAATATTCTTATTTTGACGTTTGAGATGTAAAAAGAAGCGCTTGCAACGGCGACGAGGTGAAGTAACATGTTCATCAGCGCTATTTTCTACTCTGAATTTCAAGAGCGATATTAAAATAACATATGATTTTGAAGAAAATCGGGTAATTAGGAAAGGTATTTAGGGGATTTCCCTTATAGTGGGAAATAAAATTTTGTCTTTCGACCGCACATTTATTTTGAACGGGGTATAGCAGATGGTAACAGTTTTTTCCCAGATGTTTCATTGCATATTACAAACAACCAATCACATTCAGCCATTTGAAATGGGTGTGTTCACGTAGCTTGGAATCTCGTGAAAACAGTGGTCGCGTTCACGAGTGCATTTCTGTCATTGACTATAAAGTTACACCTCATTTTCTAATTATCGAAATATCGATGCAAACGCTCGGAGGCCGAAAAGCTGTGCCGAAAAATCGACGAATAACGCTCGGAGGGTTAATAATATATTTTGTTGCCAATTGGCTAACAACTTACGAAAATGATCCATTTGATACTTAAGGTACAGTATCAATACTTTTGAAGCGATATTATAGTGGTATCGATACCGTAGATCTGATACAGTATCGATACTAAGTATCAGATGATTGACGGTATCGCAATGTCCCTAGAAATGGAATCATAACATACCGTGCATAGAGCTGTGCCAAGTTCCAATTCCATACCTAAAAAAGTTAGCCTAGTTTAAAGATATTCGGTAACTGATTGATTTCAAGCAGACAGACCGTTTTAAAATAAATGGACATAACTTAATACATATACATTTGATGAATTCGATTGTTTTTTACCTTTTTTTTAACCTGGTGTAATGTCTTACCATGTTGGTTACAGTATATTTTGTGTACTATTCCTAGTTGCCATGACGGAAAAAAATCTCTTAAAAAATAACAGAGTCCATTTAATTTGTTTCATGTTGATTTTCGTTTGCTGTAATAGGCTACTTTACTATACTTGAAATTGTTAGAAGGTACTTTATTTGAGACACAATCTGGTTCATATTAAAATGTTAATATGACTGACAATGAAATGTCATGTGTATAAATTCAATATCATCCCATTAAAGTTACAATATGACTCCAAACGCACCCACCATGTTTGACTAGCCAATTGATATTTTTGTGGTACATTTTTATTGTGAGCTGATCGCTAATACCGGTACTCAAGTCCAAATTTAGGCTATGGTTGTTAAGGCGTTAATTGTTGTAGTTGTCAAAAACCACCGTGATTTAGCCTAAATCTGCAAACTAGGAAATGCTCTTTCCAAAAAAAAACATAGATAGGCTACCTCACTAAAAACTTTCACCTGCAAAGCAGTTCAAGAGTTATCATCACCTGAGAAAATGAGTCTTTGGGACAAGCATCTGTTACTGTTGCAGCCAGCCACTTTTTGCAGTATGGTTAAAAACATTGTTGACAGTAAAAATTATAACATTCAATTGGCATTTTCACCTATTTTGAATTGTTTCACTTCTAGGCCTACTTAGTAGATGCCTTAAGTCCCACGCATATCAGAAATGGGAGCTCAAAGCCAATCAAAGGGTGTGGAGCTGACAAAGGTGTGCCCCACCATAAGAGGCGCTGACAAGCCGACAGTGGTGAGAAGCCTTTTTTATTTACAAGAAGAGTCGTTGATTATAATTATGGGGAAATATTGATAAGTAAGTTATTTACTCCAAGTAGAACTCTCGTATTAGTTCTTATTAATAAGCATTTAGCTAGTCAGTTTTTCCTTCTTTTACTTAAACAAGTTTTTTTTTTTTTTGCTCTCGGAGCAATTTGCGAGTGATAGATGTCGTGTAAACGGTGCTGAGAGTTAGCTAGCCAATACAATCTGAGAGTAACGAGGCCTAATTCCCTCCGAGAACCGAATCTTGCCTGTAGTGTAAACACAGGCAAGATTACATATTTCTCTATTGTTATCAACAATCAAGAATATTGAAAATTTTAGGAACAGTTTTAAGAAGAAACTCAGGCAGTACCTCATCTATTAGTGCTACTATGATCTACCACCTTTTCAATAATTCATAATTTTCCCGGTCTTTCATTCTCACCACTCCCTCCCCAACCTTACCACAACCTGATTGGGCAGCGTCAAGAATTGACGGCCGAATCTTAGAATTAGAAAGAATTAAGGAAGGGTACCATACCAGATACCTAACGTAAACCTAGCTTAAGTCAAGGGGTTACCCAGGTCCCATGTAATTTGAAATAGATGAAAACTTGTTAAAATTGCTTAGTTTGGTTATATTACATGGCCCAGTATATTGCACCTTATAAAGGTAAACTTACAATCTAATGCAGGTACATTGGAAGTGTAGGCGTAGGCTCCTAGGCTAGTTGTAGGTGCTGTAGACTCTGCAGTATCACTAGCAGAAATAAATAAATAAGTAAGTATTTATCGTACTCAGTCACAATAACACTCTCTTGACAGTCTAGACAATTACCTGATTCGTTGCTTCGAATATCTATCGTATCGAATAACACACGACAATATACGTTGTTGTAACGATCACAACTGTTTTGCTTAACCTAACCATCACAAGCAGAAAGAAAGCAGAACAATAACAATAACAGACGAAACACGACAGAGAGAACATCCAACGATCCAACTAAAAAATACCTGATTTTGACAGATTTGAACCTGCCCACTGTGCCCAGTGACCAACTGCTCTGGTCAAAGCCTTATAAAAGAGATTATAAAGTCGGTTCAATCAATGGTGCCCAAAGGCCCCTTTGCTGTCATGTATAAATAAACATTCAACTACTAAATTTTTTATTTGATATATGAGACATCTCTCTCTTATGTAACACTGAGCTAAATTACTAGACACAATAAATAAGTTCCAAAATAAAACCTCCAGTGGAGCAGACTATATCAGTATGAAGGTTCTTAAGTTTGGTAGTCGGAAACATATTAGCCTATTTTAGTAGGTAATAAATAACAACATGGTAAGTTTTTGTTGTTTTCAAAAAAGTTGAAAAGGTTACAGAAAAAGAAGCTAGAAGATCAATTTGAAGAAGAAACAAAGGAGTATGAAAGT